>CM032228.1:118165000-118860000 GCA_019009955.1 Riptortus pedestris
GTTTTCTCTTCAATTGTAAATAAACTATCAAATGATTAGGTTATAAAATACCATATGATTTTATTTCTAAACCTTAGTACTAGCGGTGGCGGTGGCGGTGTCGCGATTTCATACTTTTTTCCTCTCCCGCAAATGCTTCCTTACAGGGTGCACAACGTGCATAAAGAAGTTTTCACTTCAATTGTAAATAAACTATCAAATGATTAGGTTATAAAATACCATATGATTTTATTTCTAAACCTTAGTACTAGCGGTGGCGGTGTCGCGATTTCATACTTTTTTCCTCTCCCGCAAATGCTTCCTTACGGGGTGCACAACGTGCCTAAAGAAGTTTTCTCTTAAAAAAAAACATTGTTCTTTTTATCATCTTTTAAATTCACCAATATTACTTTACAGAAATAACTTAATGGTATAAAGTTGAAAAGACTTGACATTTTACACTTTTTGAACTTATTCTTTATAAGACTTTTTTTTCATAAACATTTGTCTTTTTTTCAGGAATGCAGCTTGGAGTTAAATTTGAGCCGTCTAGACTCCAAGGATTTAGTTGACTTGAACTTGCTTGATGGTTCGCTGTCAAATACATTGTCATCTTCTTTAATTCTTGGGGAGCAAAACATCCAACAAGTAAACAGTAATACTGATAGTTTTACAAGATTAGCAACGTCTGCTCTTAATGATCTCTGTGATATGAATTATCAGTAATTCATCAGCAGAGTGATCTGATATAAATCGTTTGTAATTTATTTATTGGGGGGAAAAGGATTTTTTCCGTCTTTCTTCCGCTAAATTAATCAATGGATATCTTAAAAAAGGAAAAGCTGACTTTTGTATAGTTCGTGCACAAAGTTTTTGATTGTTCTTCATTGGCAATCAGTATTTGTATAAAATGTTAAAATCATCCAGTTAAGTAAATTCTAAAAAGCTTTAGATACAATTATTTTATGAAAGCCATCATCAAAAGATCTCATAGTGAAAACAATTTGTAATTAGTGTATTATATTGTTTAGTGTTTTATCTTAATTTTTAATTTGTACTCAATATTATATTATGAATTTTTTAATGTATATATATACTCCTCTTATGACTTAGCTTGACATTAGTGGCTTGCAATTTTTAGTTTTCAATGTTTTTAATGTAGCTGTAAAATGTTTGTATTTTTATTTCAATCTACTCTTTAGCTAAATTCGATAGTGGGGATTATCATGGACTCTATAAATCTACTGTTTTTATAAATATTAGGTATATACTAGTCCATCAATTTATCCTACTTGAATAATAAATATTTTGTCTTGAAATAATTCTACTTGATTTTATAGGTTTTTATATATTTCATTTATTAAAATAACATTATTTAGCTTTGCTTTTTATTTCTCTTGAAATATCTTATTGACCATATCTTTTTTTAATACAATTTACTTGCAATCAAGTAAATAACATTTTAGATCAATTCGATCTGAAGGAGATATATGTACATTAATACCTGCTTTATATGACATTCCTTTGATTCATTACGTTTAAGATGCTATGTATATACTTTATCTATAATTTGAAAGTGCAATTTTTTTTATTTTATATACATTTGTATTTTATAATTTGTAGCTATTTCAGTGATATTGTGTATATATTCAACACTATTGTACATCACTCAACTTCATTTATGATTTATGGCTGTACAAATGTTACCAAGTTGTATAAAGTGTTACATTTTAAAAAAAAAAATCTATTGTACACAAAACAATTTATGAATACTCAAGAGATACACACTTAAAAATATTTAATTATGTATATTGATCATTTATGTACAAATCATTGACTAGTTTTAGAATTGGATTTTATATATTGATTTATATAATTATAAATATTACTTTATTGATTTTTATAATGTGATATTTTGCAATTTATTTTTTAAATAAATCATAAGCTCCTTTACATTCCATTTCAGCTGTGTCCTAATTTTAATCACTTCATTTTCACAACTATCTCAGTTTATAAAGTTACGTTTATTACAAGAATAATAAACGCTGTTTATTAGCGTTCTTTTGGATTGCAAAATTAAACTCACAAGCTTTATCACTGCACAATTTATTTAACAATGCACTACACACTTAGTAAATTATTCTTCACAATTACTCACATTATGCACTGATTTTCTTGCACAGTCCAATAATTCACGATCACAAAAGTTCACAAACACGCGGCACTACACTGTTCTTCCCTAAAAAACACTGTTCACTGAACGAACTGTTATTTACTTGAAGAGAACTGAGAACTAACTCTCAGAACAGTCCCAGCCCTAATAGACACTTCGGGCACCAATAGTCCTTCCATCGGTCGGCTCCTTTATCTCCTTCATACTTCATACATATAAGATGAACTCTGTTTTAACCGAAGTTAGTCGGGTAGGTGTTCTACAGGTTACCACCCTTTTCTAGGCGGGAAGGGGACTTAGGATTTTATTGTTGTAGTGAGTTTATGGGGCCAACACCTTAATCACATGCTAACCTGAGACCCGTTTAGAGTGATTTACAATTTTCATATAATAAAATATCACGACTCATTGTTACTATGCTAATATTATTTACTCATAGAGACTACTTATAAAACAGTATTTTGTAATATCATTACCATTCAGGTAGCTTTGTAACCTTTTAGTAGCACTTAGCCCCTTAAATAGGTAGAGCTTTTCTCCTAACTCATACAAAAGTTGAGCTTCAGGCTAAATAATTATTTCCCTTAAGGAAAATCTGCTAAAACTGGAATTTATTAAGGTTATTGCAAGTAAACCCTCACTCTTATCCAAGGTAGAAGAGCATTTATAGTGTTTGATGACAAGAGCCATTTCCCAAATAAATAAATAAAATTTCACCTTCAAAATGTCACCCTGAGACACTCATCAAATACTAATAAATTCAATTTTGTTAGGGAAATCAGAATTTTTAAATTCATAAATTTAAGTGAAATACTAAATCTGCAAAATGCATTTTGAACACAATTTGTTTTTCCCGTTAAAAACATTAATAATGAAGATATTGCCAAATATAAGCTTTCACATCCAAGTAAGCCCATTCTCCTGATGGTTTTAGTGTAAGAAGAAAAAAAAAAACTTAATTAAAGAATTAAGTGTGGCGGCTCACCGATGACAAATTGCTGATACACAACTAACTCAATCACACGACATAATAAAAAAAAAAAACAATTACATGACATAATAAGAATAATAAGTAAAATATTATGTTCTTTTCTCAGATATAAATTAAAAAATGTTAGAATTCTATCCTAGCACTTTCATGAACATTCTGCCTGCTAAGTGGCCGGAAATCAGAATTCATAATTTTAAATAATGTTTTAGGATCATAGAATATATTCTCAAGACAACCTTTTTTTTACATGTTTCCGATAAATTCAAAATTTACAAAGATATTCATAAATATATGTATGTTTTGGCGTCGAAGCAACCACGCCCCCTGAGGGCAGTAGATAAAGTATAAAATGACACATTGTAACAAAATTCATATACTTGATACCTATACTAAAATTTCTCAATTCTATTCAGGCATTCTCATGTAATATGAATAAAGTCTTTGACTTCCAGAAGTCAAAACTTTGATATTCAAAAGCAGAACTCATTATTCTGCTTCAAATTGTAATTCAATTTGTTCTTTCCATTTTCTGGAGAAAACCAATATTAATGAAGATATTGACGTTTATGTGATTTCACATTAAACTAAACCTATGCTACTAATTGAAAATTTGAATTCTTGTATAGCCTATGTTGTAGCTTTGGATTAATTAACTCACAAATATAAAAGCCTATAGAAATCTTAAGAGTTGTTTTTGAGTGATAAGTAGGAAATGGGATTACACCAGATTTTCAATTCTAATGCCATTGTTTGAAAAAAATGTATCCCCACCGAATTTAAATAGAAAATCATACAAACCTTATTTTATATATAACAGAATGGATATTTGACTCAGATTGATGTTTTCCATTTTGTATATGGAGACTCTACCAACATAGATTTTAAGGTCATACCCCAATGAACAAAAAACTTTGCACTTCAATAAAAACACATAAAAATATTTAAGAAATGCTAATGGTATTTACCATGCATATGTCATTAATTACTTTTAGTTCCATTAATTTAAATATAAAAATTACAATTTTCATGAATTCATTTTTCTTTAAATATACTAAACAAATTCATCTCAAATTGATTTTGATTATTTAACTCTTCTGAATTAAGTAAACTAAGGGGGCATCAAGCTAAAATAGTACTCATTTAAATAATTTTATTCTTTTTGCATAAATTATGTTTTAGAACCTTTTGTATGGCTCATGGTGATCCTTTATTATCCATGTTTCATCTATCACTTCACCTCCCTAAAACAAAATAATTTATTAATGATTTATTTGCTGTTATCCCCTCTGTCTACATTAATTGTTTTCTTGAAATTTCATGAAACTTTTTTGTTACACGTGAAGTGAAAGGACATCAACAATTTTAGGCTTTGTGTTCTGTTTTTTGTTTGTTACCTTTTCACACCTTAACTACTGAACCAAATTATATGAAAATTAGTACAGATATTAATCCTAGCCCTACTTTAGAAGAGGTAAACAATTTAAAGGACAGAAGTGACTATACGAAACACATTCCCTGTGGATGGGGGGGGGGAGGCAATATGCTAATTTAACATGGATTTGAGAAGTTCAATGAAAGTATCTACCAAGGTAAGGTAACAGGTACCAAGCTTAATAAATTCATACATGGGAAAGAATTGTTCAGCTATAATAATATTTCTATGCAAATTACTTGCTTTATATATTGTTATAAAATAAATATAACAAAATTTACTCTAAATAACAAAATAAGAAATTGCTATTTTGGCAAAAAGTGAATAGGTAATCAAATATTATTCTCATTCGATTCTTGCTTCCTTATAACCCCCATGTTATTATAGCTTATAATCTAGTAAGGATTGGTGCTAATTTAGATATTGGCATTTGTTGTTTCGTGTAGTCACATGCACTTTAAATTGTTGATCCCTTCTATAGTATTTAGTGTATATCCAGTTTATATTTCATTACATCGCAAAAGTACGTATATAAAAAAAGTCTGTTACGCAGTTCCTGCTTTAATTAAGCAGATTTCCCACGTGCATCACATATTTGCATTCATCATAAAACGTAAAAGTTCAATTAGAACAATATTTGTAATTTAAGTTTCAAATAAAGTGCTTCCTGATATAATAGCTAATTTTTTATATGACATGAGTTGGAGTGGAGGCTTACTAAAGGCCAAAAACTAAAACATGCAAATTTTAGGTCTCCCTTATAACCCCCACTTCTGTTTGTCTCTGAGAATATTAGTGTAGTCTGGTCTAATTTTCTCAAGGAGTAATAATCGTACCAAAATTCTATTCAGTAGTCAGGCGTGAAAAGATAAACCAGAAAAAAACAGAAACCAATGTCAAAAATTGTCTATATCCTTTCAATTCCATGTGAAACAAAAAAGTAGTAAGTAATATTTTGAGAAAACATCAATATACAGATAGAGGTTACAATTTTATATAAAAATATATATCTTCTTTACAATAGATGAACAACTTCTTAAATTATTTGCAAGTGGTGCCATACTGGGTTAAAAAACAAAAACTTCCTTTCTTCTTTAAATATCTTATTTATTTATATCCCCAATGCATTTCGAGCATTGTAGCAGCTCCTTATCAAGGGGTTCCCTTTTCTCTAAAGTTACAAATTCAATTTTTTTTATTAATTTTGAACACACTCTATTTACAATACATCTCTTATTATTATTCTCTTACCTAACATTTATGACCAACATTTACGTGCTAAACTAGAAATGTCAAATTTTGTCCACTTATCACATAACATGTCAATGATTAAGAAGTAGACTAGCCAATGTTTATAATTAATAGCAATAGTCTAAATAGTTACCTCCTCAGTATAAAGTTTATAACATTGGTTGCTGCAATACTCAAAACATAGCAGGGATATAATTAAATAAGATGTTTTAAAGAAGAAAGGAAGTTTTTAGGGTCAGTACGGCTACACTTTCAAGCAATAAATAAATTTATATTATGAATTCTGGGTAATATATTTAAATATCATTAGTTAGTAAAAATCATGTTTACGGGTCATCATATTTTAATAACTTAAACATTTAAAACATAGCTAGTTCCTCTTTTACATCTTATGTTATGTTTGAGTCTTAATAAATCAGTGCTATACTATTCTTACCTTATCTACCGATAAGTGTTGAAAGTGGATGTGCGTCCGATTGTGTATCTCAAGAATTGAATAGCCATACTCTACTGACCTTACTGCAGACCATTCTGGCTTAAATTCCTTGAAAACAGTTACATTATATTTGCTGCCCTGGAATCAATTAACAAAATTTTTAATAACAAGCTGGACAAGATCTGGCTTAATGTTTCAAGAAAGAAATACACATTATTCCAAATATCAAATGGCAAATCCCCAATAAATGTAGTCTGAGACAGCCTCCATTTTTAGAGGGATGATACACACTTTTCCCTTTCTACTAATTACTAACCTGAAACTGTTTATTCTTACTTTAAAAATGATCTAGGCTACATTAATTTACTTATCATGTTATATGGATAACTATATTAATTTACTTTAGTATTTATTCTCTTATCAACAAATTTACTCTCCACCAACAAATCGGGTGGTTACCTGTAGATAACCCATCCCAATTAGCCTTAGTTGCAAAAAGTGGATGTTAATAAATAATAATAATAATAATCAACAAATTAAGACAATGATCTTGACAGGGCACTGAGCAGAAGGTTTTTCACTTTGTTTATTGGGACAAATGCTAACTCCTAAAGAACAACTTTCTTTTTTTTTTTTAAGTGAACCATGTGATAATAATAAAACCAATCAAAAGAAAAGCATATTTAATTTATTGTCGGGCAAATGCTATTCCTTAATGAATGAGTATGGGTGTATTTTTATTATATATATATATATATACTAGCTCAGATACCCAGCTCTGCCCGGGAATTCATTTGAGGCTGAATGGTGATGGTATTTTTTAGCAGGCTTTACATTGCACAATATTTTGACATTTACCCGTGTTTAGGATTGATACCCGTCGTTGCCGTGGATTTGCTAATAATAGAATTACTTGTTAGATAAGGCTTCACTGCCTTCAATATTTTTATATTTCCCGTCTCTTATACATGTAAATATGGTGAATTTTTATTTCAGGCCTCCCTTAACCCCCCTCCCGTTCGAACCTAAAAATGTTAATATAATTTATAATCATGGAAGAATTAATGCTAATTGACATATCGAGTTTTGTTAAGTTCGGTTCAGCCGTTAGTGCCCAATAAAATTGTTGGCTCCCGCTAAAGTTTTAACGTATAACTCATTTATACTTAGGTATACGAAAAAAATGAATATAACAAAAGTTACTCCAAATAACAAAATAAACAACTTTTGTTATGTTTATATTTGCGGAAAAACCAATAGGAAACGAAATACCGCTATTTTTAATTTCAGGCTTCCCTTATAACCCCCACTCCTGCCTGTCCATAGAAATGTTGGTATGGCTTATTATAATGAAGGCCTCACTGCTAATACATATACCGAGTTTTATTTAGTTCTGTTGAGTCTTTTTTGGCAAATAATATTGTTGACTCCCGCTATAATTTTTAGCGTATAACGCATTTAAACTTTGGTATATGACAAAAGTGTATATAACAAAAGTTACTCTAAATAACAAAATAAACAACTTTTGTTATGTGAATATTTGCCGAAAAACTAATAGAAAACGAAATATTGCTATTTTTAGTTTCAGGCTTCCCTTATAACCCCCACTCCTGCCCGTCCATAGAAATGTTGGTATGGCTTATTATAATGAAGGCCTCACTGCTAATACATATACCGAGTTTTATTTAGTTCTGTTGAGTCTTTTTTGGCAAATAATATTGTTGACTCCCGCTATAATTTTTAGCGTATAACGCATTTAAACTTTGGTATATGACAAAAGTGTATATAACAAAAGTTACTCTAAATAACAAAATAAACAACTTTTGTTATGTGAATATTTGCCGAAAAACTAATAGAAAATGAAATATCGCTATTTTTAGTTTCAGGCTTCCCTTATAACCCCCTCCTGTTCGTCTCAGAGAAAATTAATATAGCCTAAAGTCTAAGTTGGGTTAGTAGTAATATACATACCAAGTTTCATAAAATTCGGTTCAGCCGTTTATGCGTGAAAAGGTAACAAACAAACAAACATACACGAAAGAAACAAAATGCAGTTATGGTGTCTATGACATGTGAAACAAAAAGTTATCGTGAAATTTCGCGAAAAAAATCAATGTACAGACAGAGGTTACAATTTTATATATATATATATATATAGTTATATAATACTAGATCTACAAAATGATTTGCATCGAATTTTACTTACAGCAACACCAGTTGTTATCTGAATAGGTCCTTTGGGATTTGTGTTAGGGTTTTCAGTTGATCCATTTTTTACTTGATAATCATAAACAGGCCAAAGGCGTTCATAAGAGTGCTGATGTCCCCAAAACTCTAGATCAACACCTGCATTATAAAAAAGTTCTTCCAGCCCATACTCATACCTAAAACATATTTTTTTCTTAATTCGTTGTGAAAAACTTGGAACTATTCCAAGTGTAAACAAAGAAGCTTGATAAATTATATCCTGATTTTTGTTATTTACTATTAGTTATTGTCTTGTATTCTTAACTGAACCTTCCAGATTATTGGAGAGAAAAAGCCAGGATCAAATTATTCGAGCTTCAAGTAAAAAATAATATTTTCTAAAGTTTTTTGTCAGTAAGCCATTTCAACCCGGATTCAAAAAATAAAAACTCTCATGCTTCCTAAACAAAGCTCCAGATACTTTTAGAAATAATACACTGAACATTTTGTTCTTTGTATTAGAATCAATGTTGAAATAGCTTGTTGGCATTTGACACATATTTTCATTTCTCCACAAATGTCTCCCCTAATCAAAATATAAATTCCAAATTGATGAATTTCGAAATTCTTACTTCCAACTCCAGTGGCAATTAATATCAAATCCTCAACTAATAAAACTAGCTATGGATTGCTTCTGCAACAAAAAGCGAAAACTAAATTGTATCAAGTCATTTTTATACTTTGGAAATGTAATGTAGGGTTCAGTTTTTATGGGAAACTAGATTCATTTTACTCTTTGAACAATAATAAGTGTGAAAAACAAATGTATAACCTGCTCTAGGGCATATAGTTAAATAAATTTCAGCTTGTGATAGACTAGTCCTGATGAGGCAAACTCATTTAATGAGAAAAAGTATTTTATTCTCTGACCTTCAGCCTGCACACTTAAGTTTTTTTTTATAATAAATAAACTAGCTAAGGTACCCAGTCCTGCTCGGGATGTGTTAATAATAAAAGAATTATATAATGTGTTAAATATAAAAGTATGTTAGGCTACACTATCCACAATATTGTATATTTCTTGCCTGTGTATCTTTTTTCAAAACATCATGGATCATGTAACTCAATCATGGATAAGTATTCTGTATTCCCAACCATGTATTATATTCATACATCACTTCTTTCCCCAAAAGCAGTCCAAAGCACAACTTGGCAGCTGTTTTATGTACTAAAGTAACCATTATTAAAAATACTCTTTTTATGTCTAGAAAGTATACGTTATATTCATAATAGCACAGAGCATATTCAGAATAGTATAACATATATTAACGGAGTCTATATTTATGAGACATAAACAAATTCTCATTTCTTAGAATAACACTTCATCAATAAAAGTATAAGCATCAAATAACATTTAAGCATAAACCAATGTAGTCAGGAGGGGTGGGAAAGAAGTGAGTATAATTTTATTTGCACATACACACCATATATGGCTGACACAAACCTTTGAATAAACTGGGAGTTGTAGAATTCCTCCTGTTACAATAAACATGTTACATTATCTTCAAAATTCAAAAAGTGCATGTTCAATTAATTTTCACGTTGTAATTAAATAATGTATTAAATATATTTAAGGAAATGGGAATTTCTGACTAATGTTTGTGAGGGGGAATGTGGTGAAGGTTTTGTTGCAACATATGTTTGATATTTAAGAGTTCAGTTAATAAAGGTTGCTTGTTGAGATAGCACGTGGTGTTCGTTATTTTACATCCATTGTTTATTGTTTGACCTCCCTTAAATAACACCCCAAAATTAAGGCCAAATTTTTATAATAACCTTTCACAGCAGATGTGCTCACAATATGTTAGCCACAGACTCAGCCTGGTCACCATTCCACAAATCCAATTATGAAACCCAACATCTAGAGTTGAGAAACCCTTGATTTATTCCAAATGTCTTAACAGACTGGAAAGACAGTAGCCCAGTAGTTTTATAGGAGTAAACATTTTGTACTAAGGGCTTCTAGACTCTATTTTAGATAATATAACTATCTAATTTAAATGACTCTTCCTAAAAGTAACCATGATCATAATAAAAGAAAGTTATGCTGGTCAGGAAATAAAAGGAATGATTTTGCAATCCTTTAAGAACAACAGAAGGAACAAAAGCAATGGCAAAACTGAGAACAACAATTTGTAAACCTTACATGATCTCATTTTTATTTTCTTCTGGTCGTGAGGGTGATGAATCAGGTTAATCATAAACACTTTTGTGGCACCTCACAATTAATTTTTACTAATGCTTAGCGCTTTTGGGAATTACATTCCCATCCTCAGTATGTCAGACTCTTTTTAGAATAAATGACTCAAAACTCGTTTAAAGTGAAGCAGCCAATACTTCAAGATCTGTAAACCGATATAAAATATTGTGATTCAATTTTTTTTTTCTCAACTTTAATCTTTAAAATTATCTACAGATTAATACTAATTTCTTGAAAGGGTGGCCCTAAGGATTTCATTGAATTAGTTCATCCTAAACAACATCTTATTTGTTTCTCGGGATCTGAACCTGTGACTCTAGATTTAGACCTTAATGAAGAACATGGCAATCTCGAGCACCATGAAAATTTAAATTATGTTTTATAACCTCATGGCTCATTACCACTTTTTGCCTGGTAGTCCAACTCTTACTTTGGCTGTCTTGAAAGCACAGTCATCCATCCAGACATTTGAACAGTACATAGGCTTATGGCCATAAACAATTATCCATGGCCGCTTTTGTCTGTTTTCAGGCTTGTTTGCTTCCTAATACAAAAAATCATTTTCAATTAATTAATACAATATTTCCCTTGTTTATTTCTTTTGTATTATTGCATTACAGTTTTTATTATTTTTCACGTCATTAGAAATTGTTTTGAGACTCAAAACAAATCCCACTAAAATTTTTTATGGATGCTCTTTCTCTGAGCTACAAAGTGATGTACCAGCAAATATCAAACTAAAATCTAATTTCTGAGCACCAAAATGATTTAAAGGGAAGGCATTACAGCGCAGTTTATTATGTCTTAAATAACTTATGTCAGTATTGCACTCCAACTAGGTGTACCAAATAAGGTAATAAAGAAAGACTGCAAATTTTGTTCTTTCAGTAATAAAAGTTGTAATACATATAATAAGAGTATATTTTGCCCCTGATATAATTGTGAAAACAATAGAAATCATAAAACTATTAAAATAGTCAATACTACTCTGCTATTATTTAAATAACAACACTAAAAAAATACCTTAAGATCATTAACAAGCCATTCATACTGGTTGATAAGTAGGCTTTTTCCATAATTCAAATAATAATAAGCCTCTGAGTCAATGCTGATAAAATGTGCTGGACCAAGATCAAAGCTATAATAGAGATTTTCGGTATCTCCAGGCATTGTAAAACGTTCTTTGTAATGACTGAAATTACTGAAAAATATAAATTAAAAAAATTAAGGATGAATGCAATTTAATAATTAGAAGTATACTTAATTTAAGCTCAATTTACTTACTATGCTTGTTCATGGTTGCCGGGACAAACCATGTAAGAAACATTTGCTGCAACTGGTTCAATGAGACGCATAAACTCATCCCCTAGTTCTCCATTGTTCTGTAAGTTGAATTCAATTGGCATTATGACAGTAGCATAACACGGGAGTTAAGCACATTGAAAAATATCAAATGCTTCAAAACCTCAAAAATTTTAAATATTTTATTTCTCCTTTGCTGCTTGTGAATGAATAAAAATCCATGGTTTTGAATGGAGCTAGGAATAAGATCCAAACAGATAACAATAATCCCTGAAATATTGTAACATTATAGTCAAATGAATATTAGACCTTCTCTAAGTATAGTGCCTTTCACCGCTTCACACTTCCTGGGCCTTCCCACTGTACAGTACATCCCTATAGATATTTATTTCATTATCTGTTCATATCTATAACTATATATATATATATATATATATATATATATATATATATATATATATATGTGTGTGTGTGTGTGTGTGTGTGGATTATTTCCCACATAACGGATATTAACAATAACATTGAAAAACATACGGCACTGGAAATCTTTGGCTCAACAACCCATGAAGTACCAAAGTCTGTCAATGAGCATTGGTTGGTCAACTGGTCAGGTTGATATATTTCTATCATATCTTGGTGATATTACAGACCAAGATTCCAATGTTTTTTGTTCAAATTGCTACTGACAATGCTGAGTAGGCACCAAGGGTGCAGATAGATCTCAAAATTCAGTAGCCCCACATCTAAAAAGTACATAAAACTCTATTGGTCTCATTTCAAATACTGAGTATGGTGTAGATCAAATACGTATTCCATTGAATTACATCAGAACGTAAAACCTTAAATGACTTTATCACACAACATATTTGCATCTACCTCCCACAGTAGAAGGCCAATGAAAACCATATTTTGGTATTAAAATTTCCAATAAAGTGGCTGTTGATATAACAGCTTATTGTTAATATGAAAGGAGCAGGAGTGAGGGTTTACTGAAGGTCAAAAACTAAAGAATCCAAATGGCTTAGTTAATATTCATGATAGAGAAAATATGCATATAAAAAAATAAAATTTTCAATAAGATGGGTTCTATACAATTATTTGATCATACTATAGTAATGGAGATATTTCAAATTTTCGAAATCCCCCTCCCCTGTCTGATTTCATCAGCAGTTAATGAACTTAGCTTTTGGTTGAAGTTTGGTAATGATTAAACAAAATGTGACGGCTAAAGAGGGGTGTGTGTGTGCATAGATAGATATGACAGTTGATGGGAATGCCATAACTGGAATGGTGGTTTTCTGAATCTTAAAATACACTAATTAAAAAAAACAAAAACAACAGTAATATTTGAGTTTGAGAAAAATGGGTATAACAATAATTTCAAAATCAGGAGGCATATGGGGTCAATTAGAGGCAAGTGATGGACTCTGGGGGAATGAATAGAAATCCAATTTCAGAAGCCCAGATGCAGAATCTCCTCCATATTATTATTAGCAGATTTCCCCTAAGGGAAATATTGTTTAGAGGGAAGGATTTTCGAAAATTCAAATTATCTCCGTACCTATACGTCGGATCAAAAAATTGCATAGAACCAATCTTATTGATAATGTAATGTTCAATAAATGTTGTTAAATACATGTTTTCACTTTCTTGATTATTTACTGAGATATTTGCATTTTTTAGTTTTTGGTCTTCAGTAAAGCCCCACTCCTACTCATCTCATATTTTTAATATTCTATTATGATATGAAGCACTTTATTTGAAGCTTAAATACCAAATATTGTTCTCATTGATCTTTTAAGTTTCGAGATATATGCAAATACGTGGCGCACTTGGGAAATCTGCTTGGTTAACGCAGCCCCTGCGTGACGGACTTTATTATGGTAGTATTGCAAACCAAAGATGGCTTCTTCTTCTTTATGCCAATAGCTACTAAATTGCCTCACGATACAGAGTGGCCACTGTGGCAAAGCCCAATGACCATCAGCTAAATAAGATGTAAAGTTTCCGGTGCTTGAACTTGGAACCTCTACATTGTAGACAAGTGCCTTACCAGAGGCTGAGTTGGGTTTGGTCTTCAGGCCTTCTAGATATGAGTGGTAACCTGTAGATAACTCCTCCCAATTAGCCTTAGTTGCAAAATGTGGATGTTAATAAATAAATTTAAATTCTAGATATGCATTGCAAAAGATAAATTAATCTGTTCTATTTTAATAAAAACTAGAAGTATATTTTTGTGTACTCTACACATCACATCTATCCAGAGACTCCATGTAATAATTGTCTAGCTGCTAAGGTTACTGCTCTACATGCAAATGCTATTCTAGTTCATCTCACTTATTTTTTTCATGTAGGTAGGATGAAAAAATGTAGGCTACGCTTCCACTATAATAATTTAATAACACGGCAAAGCGCTTTGCCGTGTTATTAAATTATTATAGTGGAAGCGTAGCCTACATTTTTTCATCCTACCTACATTTGAAGTCACTTCCACCTGCCAGAATACCAACTCAGAATATCTTTTTCATGTTCTTGAAGAACCAATGTAGGATGTGGAATAGGAAATACTTATTCAGTTTCTCATCTCCAATAATTGTATCCAAGCCCTTTTGAGCTCATCTTATAGAGTTTATGCTCTATACGTCTTTGTTTCACTTAAGCTGGTTGTCTTTAGAAAATGGAGCTATAGAGGTCGTTCAAATAACAAAATTGCACATAAATTCTTTAAAATCTTCGTGAAACATAGAATATTAGTACCAAAATTGCATTAGTTTGAGTTTAAAATGGTTTCTATTCTGGAGTACATTAATCAATCTATCCAGCAGGTAGAATAAACAACCATTTTGTTTGTATTTAGATGTTTTTGTCTTATCAGTCTGAAATCAATTTTGTTTGTTAAGATATATTAAACATTAAATGTGCATAATACCATAAATTCATTTAAAACAAAGGAGATATCCCACATGCAGGTATGGCACACTAGTAGTCATCTCTCCATATATTCTCTAATTTTAAATCAAAATTCGATGAGTAGTAGCGAAGTTGTTTAAACACTGCAAACAAGAAACTCGCGAGAATAACTCGCTTAATATTTGGGTTACGATAAAATGTATAGAACAACAATTGCATAGCACAATAGTTTAACATGATTGGTTATATATGATTTTCTATACAACTCATCATAGAGAAGATATTTTGTATTTTTGAATCCCATCTCTAACCACCTCGCTAGAATTGAGGTATAACTGATATATTTAATGCTGAAAAAGTTAAATATTGCGTATGTTATAAGTGAAATAAACATTTTTGAGTCAAGACCGTAAAATCTTACTTGATGTCATCACACTACCTATTTGCATGTAGGTGTCTCACACAATAAAAGTCCGTTGATAACAATATTTGGAATATAAGCTTGAAATAAGGCTTTTCATGATATATTCGCTTATTGTTAACTTGCGATTACTAAAAGAGCAGGATTACTGAAGGCTGAAAATTGAAAAATACTAATATTTGTTAATATTCGAAATAAAGAAGAAGTGTATAAAACAGCATTTATAGGACAATACTTTGCAATAAGGTTGATACTGCAAAATCTTCGATCCGACATATAACAGCAGCAAAATTTTAAATTTTCTAAACGCCCTCCCACTGATCTGATTTCAGCCGTTAAAGAACCTGATCTTTAGTTTTATATAAAATGTTTAAATATCTAGTCTAGGAAGGATAAAACAAAAATTTCGTCCGCATTAATGGACCTCATTTTCGTCATCTCCTGGTAGGATCGATGGTCAAAAAAATACTTCGAAAATCGCAGGAACCAGCATATTTTTCGCAATGTTCCTTGCCAGCAGATGATGTCATCTGCATAAGTAATCTCATTCATAGGAATGTGGGTTTATTAAAGCCAGAAAATTAAGAAATATAAATCATTTCGTTAATATTCTATTTCGAGGCAAAAAATAATATAAAAGTTATTTATTAACGTCCACTTTTTGCAACTAAGGCTAATTGGGACGGGTTATCTACAGGTTGCCAACCTTTTCTAGGCAAGGTGGGACTAAGGATTTTATTTAATGAATTCCGTCACTAAATAAATTTCTTTGCCCAGGGGGGAATCGTACTCGCCACTCTAGGTTCACCAAAAAATAATATAAAAGTTATTATAAAAAAAACACTTTATTTAGATGATAAATTTTTAGTTAGCGATTTACAATCTGACTCGTGACAGAGTTAATCACAACATTACCATTGATATTTTAATCTTTACTTTTAATGAAGCGTTAAATGCCGAGCTCAAAAATGTTATATAGAATACAATTTCGATGGCTAATTTTCCATAAGGGTAATATAATAAAAATAATTTGAGAATGTCATGATTGATTTTACAATAAGTTATAAATATACTGCATAATATAGTCTCTCTTCTTTCTTATCTATGAGCAACACCTAAAATCCTATCGAAAGATTTTATCGTCCACTGGTATTTGTTATGGCTCAATTTGATAACTCTTCATCAATCTATGTATTTTACGAAGTAATGTATTTGAGCTACACCACTGAAAGGTCATTGTGATTGCCTAACATCTTCAATTAAACTTTTTCAGTTATTAGAAGAGATACACAATATTTTAGCAGAGGGATTAGCATTATGGGATATCAGCTGTCGAGGTTGTACTCATGACGCGACTTTCGAAACATTTCTTCAAATCTCCATCGATCCTACCCAGAAGATGACGAATGAGGATGAGGTCCGTTCAAAATTATATATATATATATATATATATATATATATATATCTATATATATATATATATATATATAATTTTCTGTTATATGTATATGTCATTTTCTATAGCTGTCGTAATTGTTATTTGCCATTGTTAATTACCAAACACAATATTTAAACGTTTTATATAAACCTGAAAATCAAGTTCTATGACTGAAATTAGCCCATTGGGTGGAGAGATTCCGAAAATCCAAAATATCTCTGTTATTATGAGTCGGATTAAAAAATATTATAAATTCAATCTTGTTATACTTTTGATGGTCCATGGTTGTTGTTTTATACATTTTTACGTAACTCAAATATTAAGAGAGTTATTCGTATATTTTTTGTATTCAGCCTTCAGTAAACCTCCACCTCTACTGAGGTACTAAAACCGAGTTTTATTTAGAAATGGAGTATATATGGTGAAATGCGGCGTGTCATGCCAGGACTTTGGAAATCTGCTTAGTTTACGTGTGACGGACTTTTTACTCCTTTTACAAAGTAAAGGAAGGACTGCAATCCCCCAAAAAAATCACTTCTCAGCGAAATTATCGTTTCCGTTTGACATAAGTAATTAAAAACAGCTAATTAGCTTTTGAATGTCGAAATTTCATATTTTCGACTAGTGTATATCCAGCTGTATACCTCCCTTTTTGATCGAAATCAGCCATATTTGAGGGGGAGGGGAAGCGTTATAGATGAGATCGAAATAAAAAAATTGCAAATTTCTTCATACCTATTGGAGATACATAAAATTTGTGTAAGAAAAATATGCAAATTATGTTCTATGACATTTTTTATTCAATGCCTTGGGATGGAAACATTGCATTGCACAATCAACTAAAATAATTTTAAATAATGTGCTGCAAAACATTTATTTTATTTAAGAAAAAGGAAATCATTTAGTGCCTCATCAGAGTTTTTAACGCTCATAAAGAGAGTAACTTAATTACACTGTAAAAAGTTTTAAAGTGATAGAATATAAGGCATTCCTTACTTCTTCCAAGTCATAACCAAAATCTCCAACGTGTATAACAGCATCGTAGAGTTTCTTCTCTACGTCGTTTTTCAGAAATGGGAGAATCCTAGCATTTGCAACACCCAAGTCACCAAACACCGCAACACGCGGAGACCAAGCCTCTGAAGAATTTGCTGTCCGAAACGAAAATGTCTTTGACCATCCTACATTACTTCCACATTTGTATACTATAAAAGGAAATCTATTGTTAAAAACATTATAAAAAATATAAATAAAAAAGGCTATTTTCAAGTGCACAAAATGAATTTCCATTGCCAAAATTATTGTAAGCCATTGCAGCTTTGTTCAGAATTTCTTGACATCCAAAGCTCTTATCCAATGTTTAAGAATTGTAATTATTGTAGCTCAAGGGCGAAAAAAAAACTCAGGGGTCCTCTATTATTCTCATTCTCGTAGACGCGTTTTCAGGGACACAACCCTCAAATTTTACATTACTTCTCACCACTGTTTGACGTTGAACCTTTGGTTTTGGCTTAAAATAATATAATTTCTCATATCCTGTGATATTACTGAATTAGTACTATAAGCTTTATAGAACTCTAGATATTCAAGTACTCCGGTTTCAAATTAAAAATCTTTAAATACAATTGAGCACACACTTCGACAAAATTATTAATTACCAGATTTTTATTAGATACGTTTGCATCTTCAGAAAAAGAGAACTATTCTCAGAGAGATTATCTGACTGGCACGGCCAGTGGAAGGTCCTATATATCGATGTAGCCGTTAGTTTATTTACGTCTTTATATTATATTTTCTCCTCATGTGAGGAGTCATGTGGAGACGAAACTTGTTGAGAAATAAAAATGTTTTTCATTTTTGTTCGCCTTCCGCCATAGTTTAGTTAAATTTAATGTATAGTATATCATACTATAATAATAAACAGATGAAATACATTTTATGGACAAAACTCAAAAAAAATTTAGGTAGGTTAGTTCAAATACTAATATATTAATTAATGCACCCCTAAAACCGAGAAAAAAAAGTCCCAAAAAAAGAGAAAGGGAATTGTTTCCTCAAGCCTATGTGTCCTGGGGTTCATATTTTAGCTGTTTAGTGGCTCAGGTCTTCTAAATGAAAAGCCCATTATTAGGCGTCTAGATTTTCAAGAGATTAAAAAACAAAAATTGCAAATATCAATATGCAATATTTGGATTCAAGAAGAAAAATATAAATAACGATAATGGTAGGAAATTAATATTGTAACAAGATTGGTTATGTAACATAATCAACCTGACTCATATTAACGGAGGTATTTATGAGTTTTGATTTTACACAACAATAATACGTCCTACTTAAGCTCAAAATATGACGGTTCGTAAATATTGGTTTATTTGAGATATGTAGAATTCTGGAGGAGGGGGGGGGGATTATAAAAGGCTGCAAACTGAAAAATACAAATATCTCGGTCAATATTAGAATTAGGGAAAAAAGGTAAAAAAACAATAATTATTGGGAATTAAACTTGCATGGTGAATAGTTAATATATAATATGACTCATTATGGCGGAAAATATTTTAAATTTTCGTTTCCTCCCTCCTCCTGCCTATTAGTTGACCGAATTGAGGTCGACAAAAATTTATTTCTGTGCCTGCAATATATATTTGATCGTTATCTATCTCGAATTAAAATGTTTTATGTGATAAGAAAGATCATGTTCACTATTTTTTTCTATTTTATTAAAATATTTATTTATTCCTCTCCTTGAGAACAGTATTTTAAATTAATTAATACCTCATGTCCATTTTATATTACAATTTCTAACTAAATGCAAATGTGTATTGAACATTACTTAAGGACGTATATGATATCTACCATTCTAAGGGCAATTAACTGAGGTTGTAGTGCACTCTTATAAATAGATGACATGTACCACTTACAGTAGCTTGCACCAGGTTCTAAATCTAACAGTTTAACTCTGTGGATGTACCGGACCCTTTTCTCTGGACCAGCGTCGACAAACTCTCGACTAGTTCCTACAGCTTTAATAGACAGATCATTTTTCCCGTAGAGAACGGCAGACTCGGGTGTAGGTTCATTTGTAGACCATGTGATGGCTATGCTTTGGGTCGGATCACCTGCAATTCAACAGTTGACACTTGTTATTAGTTATAACTCGTTTTCTATGAACGTAATTTTTAAAAAATGTATGTATTATTATGTATATAGCGATTTTAAAGGAAAGCATTGTGGAAAAATTAAAATCCCCAAAAAGGGAAGTACAAAAAGCAACAAACATAACCTCAACCAATAACAAACACTTACAGAACGCCGAAATGGTGTAATATGCGACATATAATTTCTAAAATGTAAATATTACAAGAAGTTAAGTTTGAGGCATCTCAGGTACAAAAATAGGTATGTTAGATACATAAACACAGTTATTTTAATACAATTATTATAACTTACTTCCAAATGCAATGTGAACCTGTTCAGGCTCTTGAGTTTTTTTCAAATCAGAACAAATGACTTTTGATGAGTAGAATATCACAGAAAATAGTATCCAATGCATCCTTTCAAAAGTTTTGTCTGAAAAATAAATAATCTCTTAAGTTATGTATTTAACATATGTAATTTGGGATTGAAATTAACGTTTTAATTACTTGACTCAGAAAAACATGAAACACATAGCAGTGTACATTTCTACATGTCACATGCGTACGTGGGTGTGCGCGTCCACGTTTTCTAAAAATACTTTGGCTAAGAGATAGTAATCCCAAATAAGGGTGCAAAAAAAAAAAGAGTGTTTTGAGTGAAATAAGTTGAAAGGCTTAAAGAGAGAGAATGAGGAAGAAGGAAAGGGAGGTAGAGTAACGTGCCTGAGATGATATACGATTTGAAGAACAATGCCCGGAAAAGAAGTAGATAAAGATGAAGATAGAACTTTTAGCAACTTTTCCTTTGGGAAGGTCAGCTATTTAGGTTGATGTTTAAAATATTTGGTATTTAAGCTTCAAATAAAATGGTTCATGATATAATAACATATTTTTAATGGCATGAGTGAGAGTGGAGGTTTGCTCCAGGCTAATAAAATTAAAAACTCGAAATATCTTGGTTGATATTCATAATAGAGACAACGTATATAAGAGCATTTACAGGAAATTAAACTCACAGAGATTTGTTCTATACAATTTTTCGATCAGACGTATTATAACACAGATATTTCAAACTTTTGGAATCCCCCTAACTCCTTCCTATCCCCCTCCTCGAAGTGGTCACGATTCCCCCAACATAATGCGAAAAATTCGAGAAACCAACTATTTTTGTTTTCTGAACCAAGTATATTTACTTTGTTTCTACATTAATCCGGATCCTTGAAAATATAGTTGAATGATAAATAAGGAGCTACGTTTATTTAAAGTAGCATGTTTCCAACATCTCGACCCTGACACTTTTCGATTCATGTTAAGTTCCCTATCAAACGATAGATAATATACATTAGTTTTAATTTATGTTTTTCTGATTATACATGGAATACACAATGAAGGGACATCGTAATAATTATAATATCCATTATGTATGTTATGTTTTTTGACACATATTGCTCATATTTGGGAAGATGTGAAAAAGTTGATTCACGAGTTCTCACGATGATTTTTGCACCAAATGCTAGAGAAACTATCTGAAAATCGAATGGTGTATTGTTCAAAGTCGAGAAATGTCAGCCGTAGGTTCAAGAGTAGAATTTCTAGGGGAAACTGTGAGATAAAGGGTTGAAGGGACTCTACCTACTATACCCCTCTCCAATTCCTAGGGCAAACCATTCCTTACTTATTATTAAATGCTATAGTGCCTGTTGTGCAACTGCCAGAGGAGACACGGGAAGCCAGGAACAAATAAATTTGGTTGTACAGGCAATTATTCACAAGAAAAACAAGTCGAAGGGTGAATGAATATTCAGGGTTCATTTTGCAGACTGTTGCTACCATCCGATCCAGCGATATTATCAAGACGGCCACTACCAATAAAAATAACAAAAAACCTATTACGAGACTTATGAAAGATCCAAAAATTTGTTTCCTCAAACGAAGGTACAGAGGTTGAGTCCAGTGAAAAAGGAATGACTGACACCACATCAGATGGCCCAGATTTGTAAAACAAAAACTGCCTTTGCCTTGACCATAACCGACATTTAACAGCTTAATTCAGCACTAAAGTTCATAGTCGTTAATTGCTAAAATTCTCAATTACTCCGTTATTATGAGTCCCCTTGAAAAATGTTATAGAACCAATATTGTCAAGCTATTGATACTCAAGAATTGAAGTTCTATACATTTTTCGTAGTATACATATTAAGTGAGTTATTCGTAGTATCCACTAAACCGTCACTTATATTTATCGGAGTTTTACTAAGATTTATTTTATTTTTTTTATTTGGTTTGTGCCCCACAGCGATGGTTATTAGCATTATTAGAATGGTGTATGTTTTACTAAGAAATAGAAAGTAAATGTGGAGAAGAAATCAATAATAGTGTGGCATAGCAGTAAGTGGTAAATCTGCATAGTTTGCGCAGCCTTACTTTATCCAATATAGAAGTTGTACATGCCATACAGGAATCGTAAAATTTATTTAAGACAAGAAATCTTTCCTACATAAACTTTTACATTGTTTAATAATGTATCCCAACACATACCATTGCCTGTATATAAGTCCCTAAAAGTAAATGTTCTTCATTAAGATTTAAGTTTTCAAAGGGCCTTTTTTTCTTTCAGTAATTAATTAAATTGTCGAATTGGTAATTACTGTAATTACGAATGTCTTTTAATACCCTCCAAATGAAATTTGCATCTGTAAGAATTAAGCAATTATCTTGACATTTTTGATAATAATCATTTTTGTAATTTATTGAAAAATTAAACCCAGGAGGAATGACGAACCTATGTTTTTTATCTATTAAAGTACTGAAACCTCAAATATATGAACATGGGAGAAGCGGCTTCTTGTAAATGAGAATATGACAGTGCCATCCGAGTATGGGGCATTTTTTTTTCTTGTAGAATATATTTATGTACATTTGTAAATTGAATTCTACAACATATCTGTATTTTCCAAGGGCAGAGGTACTCATTACAATAACCCTAACACTAAGTTCTGAGGATGTACTGAAGTGCTCCCATGCCGTCCTAGCTGCAGTAAGGTGAGGGAAGCAGGAGCCTTGGGCTAAGTGATATTATGAGGGGAGAAGAACTCTACTGACGTCACTCCCATTCGCTATATGTTTTCACACATCTAGAAGATCACGGGGTCACCGCTTTCATGACGTCTTAAGAGATGAAGGTGAATATGATTTATTGGACAGGAGTTAGAGGTCAGGATTGTTATAATTGGATAGGGAATATAATTGGATATAAGGATACAATCGCCACCAAAAGCAAATGAACTTTTAGTCTAAGAGGGTTTACTTGGTACTTGCTATATCAAATCGGAGTCTTTATGTTATGCTATCGAATCGTCTCTGAGAAATTTAGTTCCAATGATTTTCAATTTCCTTAAAACTGCCATATGTATATTAAGACATGAAGGAAAACGTCGAATGCACCTTTTAACACCATTGAAATAAGTAAATACATATATTTATCTTTGATTAAACAACAGATTAAGGATATGTACCTGAGGGTGAAAAGATTTTCAAATGTGCATCCAGCCTTCGGATTTAAATCCTCATTTAAATCCTCGGAGCAATATTTTAAGTGACTTAAAATATCACGTCTGTGTGGGGAGACAGACGTTTAATATTGATGACATTTTTAATATTTAACCTTTTAAAATTATTATCTTTAATATTTTTAGAAGTTCATAATTAAAGGAGTAGGGGAACCGATAAAATAAAACATTGTAACGTACCTCCATAATATGGAGTCGAACAGAAAAATATTGAAAAATCAATCTTGTTAATCATTTAATTTTTTACATTTGTAATTCTATACATTTTTTTCTAACTCAAATATTAACCGAAATATTTGTTATTTTTTTCAGCCTTTAGTTAACACCCACTCCTACTCATGGGACCTCATGTCCAAATTAGGTGTTAAGTCGTGTTTCCATAGTCTTCTCATTCCTCAGAGAATCAAATTTCAGTTGACGTCGTTTCGCCAATTAGGAAATTCGTTTATTATACGCCGCACATTCCGAACAGACTTTTTATTTTATACATGTATGTGTGTTAAGGCAATGGTTTTAAGCCACTTGAAAAAGTCCGTCACGCAGGGGCTGCGTAAACTAAGCAGATTTCCCTCGTGAAGTTTAGTAATAGATAAATATAAATACGGCTAACACAATACCGTGAATAAATACAAACGGAAATAAGAAATGTTTCATCCAATTTCAATAGCCTGCCGACAGGAAGCGTTAGGTTAGAAATGTAAACAAACGGGTTCCGCCTCACACCGGAAAGAAAAACAATTACTGAAATATATCAGAATATAACACATTAATTTTATTGAGAACTATTTACTATATCTAGTACTGTAATTAATAATAAGTTAGAATAATTGTTATCTCAATCAATAAAATTTTAGTAGTCCAAAACTTTAAGATGGGGGGGGGGGGTCATCAGGGCATATTTGCATGTATCTCGTATAATAAAGGTCTCTTGAATACAATTTTTTGTATTTAAACTTCCAATAATGTGATTTATTATGTAGCAGAGTATTGTTTACGTAACATGAGTAGAAGTGGCGGTTTGGTGAAAACTGAAAAATGCAAATATCTCGGTTAATATTCAAGATAGAGAATAAATGTATATAACAATATTTATAGTAAATTTAATTTGTAATAAGATTGATTCTGTATAATTTTTCGATCCGACCTATAGTAACGGAGATATTTCGAATTTTCGAAAATCCTCCCCTCTAAACCCCCCCTCCCACTGGTCCGATTTCAGCCGTTAACGAACTTGATCTTTCTTTTTACATAAAACGCTTAAATATGAAGTTTGGTAAGGATTAAACAAAAATTGCGACCGCTAGAGCGGTAACAGACAAATATATATATATATATATATATATATATATATATATATATATATATATATATAGAGAGAGAGAGAGAGAGAGAGAGAGAGATAGATATATATATACAGTTTTGAACGGACCTCATTTTCGTCATCTACTAGGTAGGATCGATGGACATTTGAAGAAAAATGTCGAAAATTCCATCATGAGTACAACCTCAATAGCTGATTTCGCTTAAGGGAAATCTGCTAAAACTATGTTTCCCTTTAAAAGGAAGCTATTTCTTTCTCCTTTTTGAACGTCCTCAACCTCTAATTAGTTAACTTGATTTCTATTCCACTCAACAGTAGTCTTTAGATGATGGTCTATTAATCGACTAAACTTACTTGATGTTGTTGATAGAGATAATGGCATACATCACTTTTCTTAGTATCCGTTTTTAAACTTACTTTCTTATTTGTACAAAAATATTCTTATTGGTATACCTTAGAAATCATATTGGGGAATGCTACAATTCATAGTGGCGTTTGTTGAAGTAGACGTCTGTCTTTGAAATAATGAATTATAAAATATATATTTCAGTATAATTCTCGAATCTTCTGTCTGGGATTTGGTAATGTTGGGAAGCCTGATTGTAGGTCCATTCTATAAATTAAGTAATGTAGGTCAAAGTAATAAAAGAAACTCCTTCAATGACAACAATTACAGAACATAAAATAGAGACAGGATCTTATTAGCCTGGTATCCACATTTAATGATTACAGGTTCTAGGCACTATAAATATAGGACCTTAAAGAGCAAGAGTGAAATGAAGATAAATTAAATATCAAATTACCTTCTTCACCTATAGTATTCTGTATAGTACGAGGATCTATTACAGGAAATGATGACGTAACCCTGAGTAAGATGTTATGAGATAAACTAGTTGAGCAGAGGTTGAGGGTAAAGCGAATTCTACCTACTTTGCGCGTGGCAAGGAGTGACCGACATATGTAGAGGGGTGGGGGTAATAAGCATTATACTGTTGCAATCAACCTCATTTTTATCTCCTCAATCGCACAACTGTCAAGAAGATGAGCAGGGTTAATCTCTTAGGACTAACCGCTCGACATAACTGTACTTTCTTGGCATTGCATGGGTGATGTAAATAGACTTAAAAACGCGTTGCTTACATTTCTATTGTTAAAATGATTAGAAATCACACACGCACGTGTTCATTTGTTATTTATTAACGTCCACTATTTGCTACTAATGCTAATTGGGACGGGTTATCTACAGGTTACCACTCTTTTCTAGCCAGGGTGTCACTCAAGATTTTATTTAATGAATTCCGTCACTAAATAAATTCCTTTGTCCAGGCGGGAATCGAACTCGCCACTCTAGGTTTACCAAGGCAACGCTTTAACTCACATGGCTAACCTGAGACCCGTGTTCATATATTATTCTAAATTGGGGCTCAGGTTAGCCATGTGAGTTAAAGCGTTCGCCTTAATCTTACATGGTAAACTTAGAGTGGCGAGACCGATCCCCTCCTGGACAAATAGGAATTTATTTAGTGACTTTAATTAAAATCCTTAGTCCCACCCTGGATAGAAAAGGGTGGTAACCTGTAGATAACCCGTCCCAATTAGCCGTAGCTGCAAAAATGGAGGTTAACAAATAATAATATATTATTCTAAACTAAAAAAAATATAGCATATGTTCATATCAAAAGATGATGTCATGACGATATTTTAATCTTTACATCGTCCCTCAAGATCATTCGTAACGATTGTATATTCCATGTTTTTAATGATAGCACATGAAATTTCCTAAATAACAGTGACTTTCTCAATTAATATGCTTTGTTTTCTTCCGAGGGACAATATTTGAGATATACCTCTTTCTTTTTAAAATGATTCCGAATGAAACTCCGTCAGACTTCCAGGTGCTAAATTCAAGTAAATTTCAGTCACCCTTGATTACTTTTTCTACGCGTCTGGAGAAAGTACCGACTACAGCTCCTATAATTGGTGGAGATGTTACTGAAATCTATTCAAGGGAACCTATCACTTTTCAATGTTTTTAGTGGCAAAAAAACCCTGCATCCATTGGTGTTCTTAATGGTTTAGTAGTCCCCAAGTCAAACACATGAACTAACTATCCTATTTTCCGTTTTTGATGAATCAGGAACTCGATTTTATTATTTTCTATTGCTATTCGTAAATAATTCACCATGTTTCCGATATATTTTGTTTCATGTATTTTTAATAGACATCAAACTCGCGAGTTATGTATTTTTAAATTTAAAATGGCTTGCTGTCATTTTAAACATATTGTCTACTAAACTTTCAGAACCAACACAAACACATATGTCACCCACGTAAGTGACAATACGTCTTTCGTTTTTCTAATATACAAAATAATATCAGCTTCACTTCTCTGAAATCTAACCTGAAGAAGAACTAAATTCAATTTTTCTTTTCATGTCTTAGCCACTTGTTTTAACCCACGCAAATTTCAGTTCAAATTGCAGACAAGGTTCGAATTCCAAGGTTCTAAAAAGCCCTCTGCGTTTCCATGAAAATATCCTACATAAATCACCATTACTTTAAACAACCGCCTACATCCTATAACTTTTTTTCCAAGTGGTAGTTTCGTCAACGTCCAGGAATTGTGTTCTTGGAGGGAGTTAAATTTAATTTCAGCTGCTTCATACCATAGACTCCTCACAGGCCCTGTTGTTTTCTCTTGGGTTTTTAATGTTTTTGGTTCATATATTTCAGCTCATTATTTAGTGACGGAATTCATTAAATAACATCTTAAGTCCCACTCTGGCTAGAAAAGGGTGGTAACCGTTAGATAACCCGTCCCAATTAGCCTTAGTTGAAAAGTGGACGTTAATAAATAATAATAATAATAACCATATATTTCACGATTCTCAACTAAACATAGAATACTTCTTAGGAGGGACGCTTCTTATTTTATTTTTATTATCAATTAGATAATTACCATGATTTTCCCTGTTGTTTCCATCACTGATTTTTCCAGGATTCTTCTCAGGACATTTATTATTAACCCTGACTGTATTGGTTATATAATCTAAATAAACAAGTGTATTATTAATCGTCAGGTTATATTTACTTTTTGACACAAGTAAATTTTGCTTATTTACTTCAGATTGTCAATAAAAATGGGACCCCTTGAGAGCATAAGTTTCTTTTCTTAGGAAATCCATAATTTATAACCTTTGGATACTTGAGAATATCCCACGAGTATACCGTGGTTGATACTTGCCTTTTTCTGAAGGTTTATTCATAACGAATTCTCTACTACCAAATCTCTGGAAAAAGGAGACGTCCGGCCTTTTTCCTTTAAACAATGACAGCTCACCTTCTAAGGCTTCGAAGGACACCTGTTTCTTACTTATGTCGATGTGACCCAAAATATTATTGGCAA
Organism: Riptortus pedestris; assembly: GCA_019009955.1. Lineage (NCBI taxonomy): Eukaryota > Metazoa > Arthropoda > Insecta > Hemiptera > Alydidae > Riptortus > Riptortus pedestris. The sequence goes on from CM032228.1 coordinate 118,193,211, forward strand.
ATCAGATTCTAGGAGAAAACAACGTGCCATCTAGTTCAGCGTCCTATTTTTCCTTTCTGCAATTCCATTTTGTTGTGCAGTCATGCTGCAGGCCAACTTCCGTTTTATTCTGCACTCCTCGAGGTATTTGCTGAATTCGTAACTGAAAAATTCTTCTCCATGACCAGTTTACAAATATTTTCTTTTCTTTACTGTATTATTTTCCAGCGAACTTTTATTACTCTTGAATGCATCTAGAGCATCACGTTGTTTTTTTAGCAACGTAACCTTTGTCCATCGAGGGTAATTGTTGGTAAAGGTAATAAAGTATTTTGACTTTCCAAATGCCTCTATCCTCATTCCAAATATGCTTCTTCATATATCATAATTCTTTTCACTCAGCTGTCTGTTTTGGAAACTGTTTCCGAACAAACATTGCTGTTAAACATGTTTCACAAATAGGCACATCTTTCCAAAAAGCATTTATGCCAAATGCTTGCTTACTTATTTATAATTAATTTCCTCAAGTCTCGAAAGTTTAAATGTCGGTATTCTTGATGCAATGATAAAATGGGCTCATCTTTACTCATTTTATTCACCTGTTTTATTTTTATTTTATATCTCTATATTTAAACGGTTCCGTTTATAGCATCTGAGGCTAATAAAATCGGCTAATATTACCATTCAGTTGACAGAATAGGACTAAGAATTTAAATCGATGTTGTAAGTAACTTGCAATTGGTGGAATATAGTTGATGAAGTCGTAACTCATGCGGCAAACCTGAGACCTCTGATCACTTTTTCTTCATTAAGATTTTCTTACCACTTTCATTTTTTATTCTTGTGATTTATGCTCCAAATACCTTTGTGAACATATAATATTACTGACGAAAACCTACTAATTGATTTTTTATTTCGATAATTTGTCGGGCTTGAACAAATTAACGAGTTTGTATACTAAAAGTAAATTATTTTATTGACGTCTACTTTTCGCAACTAAGGCTAATTGGGACGGGTTATCTACTGGCTACCACTCTTTTATTTTAATTATTTTTTATTTACTGAATTCCGTCACTTAATAAATTCCTAATGCCCAGGCGGAAATCGAACTCGCTACTCTACGTTTACCATGTGAGATTAAGGTTATCGCTTTAACTCACATGACTAACTTGAGACCCTGTATAATAAAAGAAGTTAGAGAAAAAATATTCTTACCTTTTAGTGATTGATTGGTGTATAACTGGAGTGTTAAAAACTAAATGGCATGCCTATCTAATGATGTTTAATCAATTTACGATAACTTATCACAACCGTACAACCGAACAGCTTTTTAAATACTCCGTCTTTATTGTATATTATACAATACCAGACCTTCTAATACCCCAATCGCAATTCTTATTTTTACATATCGTGAAAATATAGTAAATTTGAATTACTTATTAGTGTCCATTTTTGCAACTAAGTCTAATTGGGACGGGGTATCTACAGGTTACCATTCATTTCAAGCCAGGGTGGGACTAAGGATTTTATTTAATGAATTCTGTCACTAAATAATTTCCTTTGCTCAGGCGGGAATCGAACTCGCTACTCTAGGTTTATCATGTGAGATTAACTTTTTAACTCATATGGCTAACCAAAATAAAATAAAATATATTAAAAATTGTTATTTTTTAACATTTACTATATATTATTAGGGTTATTGGGGGCAGGTTATCTTCAGATTACAGTGTTTTTGCGCCCAGGATGGGTCAAAGAATTTTATTTAGTCATACATCTGTAATAAATTCCATCTATCCAAGCGGGAATCGTAGCCACGAACGAAAAATAGTGGCTCCCCAGTCCCCAAATGCGAAACCTGCGGTCTGGGGGACAGATTATGTTCAAATTATGACCTGGTTTTTCTTTTATATTATATGTATGTATTTATTTTGGGTTTGTTTTAACACGATAGACTTAATTCACTCAGTAAACCTAGAATCGTGGGTTCAATTGCCGTCTTGGCAATAGGTAATGTATTTAGTGATAAGCTCATTAGTCCCTACCCGACTAGAATGGGTATTAAGAATGGGGAAGATTTTCTTTGAAGTAGTAGCTAATGGAAATGTGAAATAGTCATTTGATATTATTCGAAACTCTTGAACAGATATTGTCTTATGCTTTAATAAAATATGTAAAATCTTTTATTCCTGCTGTGGTTAGGATTGCTGGGCAGAGCAAACGAAGCCCTAAATGCAGGCATTATCTATATATATAATTGTAACCTCTGTCTGTACATTGATTTTTTTCTCGAAATTCCACGATAACTTTTCGTTTCACATTTCATAGACGCCATAACTGCATTTTGTTTCTTTGGTGTGTTTTATGAAACTTGGTATGTATATTACTACTAACCCAACTTAGACATTAGGCTATATTAATTTTCTCTGAGACGAACAGGAGTGGGGGTTATAAGGGAGGCCTGAAATAAAAAATAGCGATATTTCGTTTCCTATTCGTATTTTGGCAAATATGCACATAACAAAAGTTCTTTATTTTGTTATTTAGAGTAACTTTTGCAATATACACTTTCGTCGTATACCGAAGTGTAAATGCGTTATACACTAAAAATTATAGCGGGAGTCAACAATATTATTTGACACAAAAGACTGAACCGAACTAAATAAAACTCGGTATGTGTATTAGCACTGACGCCTTAATTATCATAAGCCATATCAACTTTTCTAAGGATGGGCAGGAGTGGGGATTGTAAGGGAGGCATGAAATTAAAAATAGCGATATTTGGTTTTCTATTCGTTTTTCTGCAAATATGCACGTGACAAAAGTAGTTTATTTTTTTATTTGAAGTAACTTTATATCGTTATAGTCACTTTTGTCGTATGACACAGTATAAACAAGATATACATTAAAAACTAAAGCGGAAGCCAACAATTTTGTTGGGCACTAACGATTGAACCGAACCTAAGAAAACTCGATATGTGAATTATCATTAATTCTCCGATGATTATAAGCTATATTAAAATTTTTAGGTCCAAACGGGAGTGGGGGTTGAGGGAGACCTGAAATGAAAAATTGTGATATTCCGTTTTCTATTAGGTTCTCAGCAAACATGCACATAACAAAAGTTGTTTATTTTGTTATTTAGAGTAACTTTTGTTGCATTCACTTTTTTGGTAAAATGAAGTAAACGTGGGATATATGCTAAAGCTATAGCGGGATTCATTAATTTTATTAGTGCTTATTTAAGTGCTTTTAATGAATGCATATTATGAAAAATGATTTTATGTTGTAGTCACATATGACAATTAATATGATTCGAATTTGCATAAAATCGCTTTAGTCACATATTATAACTCTAAATATGATTTGGATTAGTGAGGTTATGAATCTCCGTCGCCCCCTTCTAATTTATTTATTTTTCTTAGACAAAAACTTTGTTATTTATTTCCAATAGAAATGTAAACTATACGGGCATTTCCGTTATTTGATTTGTATAATGTATTATTTAAACAAAGTCATGCTGAATTGGCACAATGAGTGATAGCGGAAGTTATAGGGATCAAACTCTCTGGTTCTGCTAATTTATTATCTTATTTGCGATATCTTGATGTTATTGAAACAAATATGTACTATCATAACAATTAGTATGGTAATGTTATTATGAAAAAAGACAATATCCATTTAAATTTGATATGATTTAAAGTATTACTTATTTTGCAGGGAGGGCTACGATCTCTTCCCCTTACATATATTTTTGAATATAACTCAAACTATTTTTACGGTATACTATTATTTAATCCATCAGGTAGATAAATTATTAAAATAATACGTTGAATCAATAATTTAAGGAAAACAATGGTGATAGCCCTCTATGATGGAACGGAAGGTGACCGGAGGCTCAACCGTTAGTTGAGTTAACTTATATCCTGTGAAATGCTGGCATTACTGGAAGTGATTTCCACTGAGCTCTACTATTACGAATATAATCTAATGTACAAAACTATGCTGAAACTATATGTGCTCGGATTGGTTTTTGACAGGAAATAAGTTTCATTATAGATGATATTTAATTGTAATGAATGCTACCTATGATTATGGTTTGAAGGATTCAAAATGGCGAGTTAAATAGTGGAGAGGGAAGGATTAGGAACACATTTTTATTTATTCTTCAAAAGTAAAATTTCTCATCTATAAGTCGCCTGACTGACCCTCATGGGAAAACAAATCGCCCAGACGGGAAGTGTAGTTGAAACAATGAAGCCTTGCCCAAAAAAGAATACTAACATCATTCAACCTCAAATGATTTCCCGAGCAAAGCCGGGTACCTTAGCTAGTTCTAAATATAGGCAAACACGCAACACATGAACAGCGCTTCCACCACACAAACTCTCTCTCTCTCTCTCTCTCTCTCTCTCTCTCTCTCTCTCTCTCTCTCTCTCTCTCTCACTCTCACTCTCTCGCTCTCTCTCTCTCTCTCTCTCTCTCACATACACACACACGAAGATTTTCTTACCAATTTCATTTGAGTTAGATTGAGGCCATTACTCCAAAGCACTAGTTGTCCCAAAGCCGTTGTGCTAGCATATATTATACAGCAAAGCACCTGATGATGGCACGTTAGTGACGAAAGGCCCTTGTGCTTTAATAACGAAATTGGTGGGAAGCCGTCCTGTTATTAAGACTTGTTTCCTAGAACTACACTCACAAGAATCATCTGCACTCCAGCAGCATACGAATTACAATAATATTTGGTATGATTATTGATGATAATAAAAAGAAGGGGGAAAAGGGTGTTTTATAAACAGTTATGAGTGGCATAGCTATTTAATGAGTTAACAAGTTAAAGAAATTGGCCAATGAGACGGGCCTCCTTAACAGACTGCTAAATAGCTTCTACGTCACTGCGGGTCAGGTGCTGGTGGACGTTTACTTCCCAGAGAAGTTGAAAGTATAGAAGGTGTAGCGTAATAAAAGCTTTGGGGTAGCACCTAGTAAAGACCACTGTGGCACGCCTGTTAAGACAAACTGCAGATGCAAAGGGAGAAGGGCCTTTGCCGGCTACAGTTTGTGTACGCTAAAGGTGTTGGCGATAAGATGACAATCATAACGCGTCTTTCAAACGAAGTTTGGTCGAAGAAGGCTACTTACAAAAAACAGCACTTAAATCTAAAATACAGAAATGAAAGTAATGAGAATTAATAATTAATTATTGTATATTGTTCAGTAATCGATGTAGCAGGATCCTCCCCGCAATATTTCTTATCCTGGAGAAACAGTATTTTTGTTTTATATAAAATTAGTAAGTGCAGTAGATATAGTTTTCTGACTATGAGCGATTGTCGAAAGCGGAGATTACAAAAAGATTCAAAAAACAAAATCTAAATATCTCCGCACTTCAGCAATGGTCAAGCAATGTTATGTATCCTAATAAATTGCGCCCCCATTTCGTATCTTTTAGGAACATTTTTCATGAGTTTCCCTCATTGAGAGAATTAGAATACGGACCCTATAGATCATTACCAGCCTTTTCTGTGGAATATTGTAACTTCGGAGTGTATGATAATGGAATTAAAGAGTTTCAAGGTTATCCTTGGAAGACTTGAGAAATCGTTAAATTGAGAGGTTTGGCACTAGTTATTCTGTGGCCGATTTCAGTAAAGTTTACACGCTCATTAGTGGGGCTTTTCTTTTGGATTGTACCTAGATGGACTGTTCCGGGATGCGTGCCTCCCTCCCGATGCCTGGTAGGCCCAATAAATGTTCATCCTCATCTTTGAACAGTTCGCCAGGCTTCCAAGGGGCTTTTCACCTTTTGATTATTTCGAATGCAATCTCCACATCCAGAAGATCTAACCATATTTCCATCTAAGTCATCATCCTTTACAAGGCATCCCCTATTCAGTAACTCCTGTGCATGCGGTTTTTTATTTTCCAAATACCCAGCACTTTAGTTTTCTATTTACTCTCTTAATTTGAATCCGAATACTCTTTATAACCGGTTCTTACTTTTCTTATATCAGTGTAGAACTCACACACCTTACCTTGGTGCCAATTGTCCTCTACATCTTGGAGTTGCTGAAACAATGATGCTTCTTGGCTTTTCATAAAGTTTTATTAATTACTTTTTTGAACAGCCTTTTACCTGTCTCTTGATCCTGGGCTAGGGCTCTTTCATTCTCTTCCTACTTCCCCAGCAGTGCAGCTTTCTTTTATGAATCAATTCTCCTGTATATACATATACAGGGTCTTTCAAAAAGAATGAACCTATTTCATTAAGCTATATCTTATTATATTATTAACAGACAGTAATACAAGATTACAATAAAAACAAATGTATTTAACCGGTTTGAAATTTTATGGTGTCATCATGTTCCATTTCCAGCATCGCATCACAACGTGTTCTGCTGCGATGCTGGTGTAAAGCGTCATGAAGCTTTGAAATCAGTACATTCTTTTTGAAAGACCCTGTACATTGATTAATTTTACTGAAATATTTAAAAAAAATTACAATGGTATAGAATGGATGAACTTTTCTGCTAATATGCAGACGCTTGTGGTACTTGTTCTGTTAGAAATAAATACTTTATTTATCTAGTCGGCATTAGACAAAGGCAGTAAAGAAATATAAACCGGAAGCATTATACTAACTTAGGACCAAATCATAATTTGTTTACTGATTTTTCACCATGCCCTTGAAATCTAATATATTTAACACGATTGACTAATTTATTTTATTGTCCACGCCAATAGTAATAATATGTAAAATACATACTAACTGACTGCACACAAGGGAAAATGTATCCATGGCCCACAAATGTATGCGACTACTGGCCGGCAGTAGCCAATTTATAGATGTTTTTTTTAAGTATTTAAGAAATAATGGATTATTTGATGAAATATAAAAGCTATTATCTACAATTATGAAAGTTATATATAGCAAGCACTGTGGAATATAAGTTATATCTTCTTCCAGTTTAACTATTTATAGTTTTTCTTTTATTTTTTTTTGTTTTTATTTTGTTTTTTTCCTCATGTTATTTTGTAAATATAGTAACAATTTATATTTAGTTTTGTCCATTCTATTTATTTTATACATTTGTAAATGCTAGCTGTGTAAAAATTTTAATATTTATTTAATTTTGTGAAATTATATTTTAGCATGTTAAGAATCGCCATTGCAGCGGCATGGTTCTATTTATTTTGTACATTTGTAACATTTAGCTTAGTAATAAAAATTTTACTAAGCTAAATGTTACATATTTATCTAATTTTGAAAAATTATATTCAAACATGTCAAAAGATGAATCGCCATTGTAGCGGCACCTCAAATAAATGATAATAATAATAATAATAGTAATAATAAAATTGCTGATTCCCGCTATAGTATTTAGCGTATTTCATAGACACTCACTCTCACACACAGTTGTATACACTAATATAAGAATTAAAATATTTCAATAAATGCTATGTTTTATTAGACCTTTAGAAATAAAACAAAATTTGAGACAAAACATTGCAATAAAATAAAAATTTCTGAGAGTAACTACAAAAATTCCTCAATAAAAAGATATTAAATTGTTTATTGTAAGAAAATGAGTGGAATTCCTGCCAGTTCTTAAAACATTAACACCCCCACATATATGTATTATATATATATATATATATATATATATATATAAATATAAAATAAGCTTGTGGGCATTCATAAGTAGTATAACTGAAAATAGGCTTCTATTAGGTTCATAGGTAAGATTTGTGTTCTTCCTTCACTATCCAGATATCATCTATCACCTCCTCTTTCTGTAAAGGAAAAGTAAATTTGTATAGTAAACAGTAAAACAGTAACTCAAATTACATGGGTTAAAAACATCTTCCTTTCATTATGCGGTTAATAGTAGATTACTAACAATCTAAATATTTTTAATATCAGATTAAAAATTGAATTTATATATATAGATATATATATATATATATATATGCACACAGACACACACACACACACACACACACCCACACCCACACACACCCACTCACACACCTAACAATATATATATATACATATATATATATATATATATATATATATATATAAATATATATAGGTCTTTCTATTCCACCTCATGACAGTCCAAAGGATTAAAGGGTAAGTCACAAAATCAGGTAAGCATAAATATATGTAAAAATAAATATAAGTTATTCAATAAGATTACCTTATGTGCTGAAATCTGTTGAACATGTAAATGGGATTTATTTAGGAAATGAAGAGTGGTATAACCGTAGTCTAAACTTCTGAAAGCAGACCAAGGATGGATAATCTTTGAGAAGTTGGCTAAGTATTCATTGCATCCCTAAAAACGGAAATGTTGGAATTAAAAAGGTAGATAATGATCCCCTAGGCGGATCTTGTTCTTATTATTAAAAAATGTTTTTAACAATTACAGAAAGATATTTACCGCTGACCCCGACGTTATGTGAATTGGCCCTTTTGGATTAACATATGGCTCTTCGTGGGAACCATTCTTCACTTGGTAGTCATAAATTGGCCATAACCTTTCATAAGAATGCTCATGTGCCCAGAGTTCAAGATCCACGCCGTTTTTATAAAATAGTTCTTCTAATCCAAACCTAGTATAGTAAATAATTAAGAAATTACATCCTAACATATATTATCATAGATGCTCTACAATTGTTGTGAAAATAGCATAACAATTGTAGAGCATCTATGATTGATCCTATAACATTTTATGATCCGACTCATAATAACGACAGTATTTTGAATTTTCGAGTCCCTCCCCCTCTAAACCCCCACTATTCTATGTCCGAATTCAGCCAATGACAAATATGACCTTTAGTGTTGACTGAAACAGTTAAATATCGAGTGTGGTATAGATCAACATCTTCGAAACAAGAACGTAAAATCTTACTTCATGACGTCACCACGCAACGATCTTGCATAATAAACGTCTTTTGAAAACAATGTTTGGTATTTAGGCTTATAATAAAGTAGTTCATGATATAAAAGCTAATTTTTAATATGACATGAGTAGGAGTGGGGATTCGAAAATTCATATCGCTATTATGAGTCGAATCGTAAAATATTATAGAACCAATCTTGTTAAACTTTAGATGGTCAACAATTGTTTTTCTATGATTTTTTTTTCGTAACACAAAAATTAAGCGAGCTTTACGAACTTTCTATTTTTCAGTCCTCGTTAAACCCCCTTTTCTACTCATCGGGTGTTTGCATAGGAATATTTTTTTTTTTTTATTTATTTATTAACGTCCACTTTTTGCAACTTAGGCTAATCGGGACGGGTTATCTACAGGTTACCACCCTTTTCTAGCCAGGGTGGGATTTTAGGACGTTATTTAATGAATGCATAGGAATAGAGAATATGTGGTCAGATGAAAGCCCTAGTGTGTCATACCAGCACCTCTCCTAAGAGAATAGAAAATCTCCTTAGTTAACGCAACCCCTACATGACTGACTTTTTTTCTTAACTTACAGCTTTCAGAAATGAACTTCACAACTAGTGATGATTATTATTTAAACATTGATTATTTTAGTTAACCTCATAATTCTTGACAATCATTTCTTTAGCAGTTATACGAATATTAATATAAGTTTTTTAAGGAACCTGAAAACAAGCCGGATTGGGTTATTTTCTTACAATAACCACTATTCGCTTATTTCACTTAAGCATCCCTTCATTTTATAAAAATAATTTTTATGTTGAATGACCTATGTATATGCTATGAATCTTGTATAAAATTAATTTCGTCTATGTCTACATTCTTCTAGGAAAAAATCTTAATTTTTTTTTTTGTATTTTAAATTGTAATATATTTACCACTCAAATCCAGGAAGGCCAATCCTAACTCGGGTTGTGTTTTGGCTACAGTCTTGAGGATCCCAGTTTGAGCAGTACATAGGTTTGTGGCCATAAGTAACAATCCAAGGACGCTTTTCTCTATTTTCTGGTTTATTGGCTTCCTATAAAGTATCACATAAATGCATCACTGAAAAATAAATTATATTACAATAAATAGCGTATCCTAAAAGATTAACCTTTATAAAAGGATCTTCATTTATTCAGTCTATATATACCAATATATAGACTGCTCTATATTTAATATTACTTGGTCTTATGTCTCCCTTTCTTAGTATATTAAATTTACATCTTAAAGACCAAGGCATAGCCCAAGGAAAGTTGGTTTAATAATACTTTATCATGTTCCTTCATCCTTTTTTTTAGGTTCTACTGTCTAGCAACAAATTAAATTCATTATAAATTCAAACATAATTAATTAATCAACTCCTGGTTGAGTGCTTCAAAATTTAAAAAAAAAAAAAAATTGGCATAAAAGCTAAAATAATGCTTTACCCTTCTACTTGCTATTATTGTAGTAAATTTAGCTATTTCTTGCTGGTTAAGGAGAGAATCATAGTAGTTTCGTAGTTAATACCAGAATGGGTGACAGTAAATCACTTCAATAAATGGCATCTTCAGTATTGTGTACCCCTTTTGAGTGAGGGTCAGAATACGGCATGGTTAGATCGTAAAGGGTGAATAATAAAACTCCAGCCAGTGATGATTTGCTGTTAACTTAGTAAACAATTGCTAATATTCTGCTCTGTACTATGATTTTTAATTGGAAGGCGTTTAACTTAATGGATATCCCATTGAATAATACAAATTAAAGCCGTACGTACCATTCCAAGGGATTTAGCACAAACTATTGAAAGAAATGAAATAAACAAATGGACATGGGTAACTCATGAACTTTCTTAAATGAGAATTTATTTAGTAATTTAAGCTCACGCATACCTGTAAATCCTTAACGAGCCAGTTATATTGGTTTACTAAAAGCTTAATACCATATTGTAGAAAGTAGTATGCCTCAGTATTTAAGCTTATGAAGTGTACAGGTCCAAGATTGTAACTGTAGAAAAGGTTCTCTGTTTTACCAGGCATTGAAAATCTCTCACGATAATGGCTAAAATTGCTAGACAACAAAAATATCTAAAATTATATAATGCAACATTAATTATGCTTGTTAAATAATAATATTCATACTATGCCTTCTCGTGGTTTCCAGGACAAACCATATATGGCACATAGGCTGCAATCGGCTGAATTTGCCTCATGAACTCATCTCCGACTCTCCCATTGTCCTGTGAAATAATTATTTTGTACTAAAATTGCAATTATTGTGATTGATCTGCTACAGTCTTGTTGTAAACTGAATTTCAAATATTTAAATAATAAAGAAACGTTATATTGTTCATGGAGTGGAAAGAGAGGCTACTCTCCAATAAGTTTCACATTATAATTGATTTTATATAAATGGCGACAGTGACCGCTTCTCCGCATACAGAAGGAATTATTCCGTTAGACCAAATATATAGTAAATGTCATCCAAGATTGATTCCCCTGTATGTGTCAGCTATTTGGATGGGATATTATCAGGCACAGGAAATATTATTTTCAATATTCATGCATATTTTTGCCCCTCGAACGAAGATGGCATCTTCCACTTTGTTCTATCTTCCACTTTATTATTATGTCTTAGGCTAATCCCGCCAACCTCGAATGCCGTCCAGCTAGTCTCTACATTTAATAATTCTTAGAGGCATTCGGTCCAACTACCTTGATTTGTTCGCTCTTAATGGGAAGTCACCCTTGTTTGTCATGGCGGAATCCTTCCCAGAGACATTAAACAACCAACGTGACATAAACCGTGTCTTTTATTTCTGAAAATGGTCCATCTCCTCAATTTTCTTAACTATATAGAAACTCACAATTTTCTCTTCATCAAACCAAGATTTCATTTCCATTATATTCATTTGTCCCGAAATGTCGCGCGCAGCTTTTTTTCATATCTTTTCCTTACCCATTCTTTTTCTGCAACAGGCCTCTGTGTACCATTGCTTTTGCGTTCGTTTTGCTTAGTCCCACCCTAGCTAGAAAAGAGTGGTAACTTGTAGGTAATCCGTTCCAATTAGCTTTAGTAGCAAACAGTGAAATCTGAAAGTGATAAATATCAAACTAAATAGGATCAGAGGCAAAAGAGAGTCAATAAATAAGAGACTACATGCAAGTCCATTGGAACCGAGTACTGAAGATAGCTCTCAACGAGACGCTCTACTAGGGCTGTTTCTGCGACGACCACCACGATTACATCTGGCTTAAGTCCGGGGACACAAGCCTCAAATAGGTAAGGCGAGGGAGACATGACAAAGAAGCAGTGCTACTTTCTCCTAAGAGCTGTTCTAGTACTGATGCTCTTCGAGGCCAACTAACTCTGGCAGCCCCAGACTAGAATCAGCCAGCCACAGAGTTCATACTCCACCTAGCGCTGATTTATAACGAATTGCTGGCAATTGTCGTATTACAAAATAGAGATAATTTGGTTTTTATTGCTCTTTTAAATTTAAAATTAAATAAATAAATAACTTGATCAATCAACTAGCCAGCTCTCTCCTGGCCTAAGAAGGGAAAATCCACTTTTTTAGTGACTTTGGGACACTTTTCGCTTGGTAACATCAATAACAGCGTTATGGGCCTCATATCCATATATCTTCGTGATAAGTAGCTTAAATATTAGTAATTTATTAGTTAATCTAGCACATTTACTTACATCATCCATATCGTATGCAAAGTCGCCAATGTGTATAATAGCGTCGAAGGAGCCAGACTGAGCCCCTTCCTGAAGTGAGGGTAGTGCTATTGCATTCTCGTTCCCCATGTCTCCGTAAGCTGCGATCTTCAGTTGCCATGAATCAGATTCGTTAGCAGTTCGAAAATTGAACAAGCTCGACCAGCCCATGTCACTGCCACACCTGTAAACTATAACATAATATTATTTAAACTTAGAGAAATATAATCGCAATACGCGATTCATATCTAATGACCAGAGCAGAAGATCATATATTTCGCTACAGCAACAGGACGTTGGCTGTACCACATATTAACTCAGGGAATTATTATTATTATAGTTAATAATTATTAATTATTATAGTTAATAATTATTTATTATTATACTTAATAATTATTTATTATTATAGTTAATAATTATTTATTATTATAATAATAATTATTATAATTATATTATGTAAATTTCTTTTGTTTCAATATTGGCTTTGTTTTATTTCCTTGCTTTTATCTCATTATTTACAGATTTTTTAATCAAACCTCAGTGTAGTCATACCTCGCAAAATAATGAAGGTATAGTTTATATTGCATTTGTTCATAAGAATGTAAAAATTAATAAAAAGTGTGGCATTTACTTTAAAAACGAAAATACCCATAACTTGGGTTTTTTCCCACATAAATACCGGGTATTTACCCATTTGGGAAAATACCCGGGTTTTTACCTTTTGGGCATTTACCCTTCGCCCATCTCTAGTCTTGATGAAGGATGGCAATAGACTAAAGTAGGGGATTCTAAGCATGAACACAAATCAGGAAATTACTGGGAATGGCCCCTCACAGGGGAAACAGAATGAGGCGTGGTATCAAAAAGTATGTTTTCCTGGCCTCTCAGGCTAGCTGCGCCCGACGGAGGGTTAAACATGGTGTCATTCGCGCGCGGGTGAAGGTTCTGTATGCCCACAAAACATTCGATGACGCAAACGTCACAATACCAGACCATTAGAAACTTGAGAGAAGTTCTTTCGGGCTATCTGCTCGCTTCTTAGCCATCAATGGAGAGGAGTATTATATCACCAGAAATAATTGCTTTATTGCTGAATTACATTACGGGAATATTCCCTATTTTAGAGGCCAAAATAGGTCATAAGTTTTGGTAAGAAGTAATATATAAAAAGTTCTCATAAGTAAAAGTATTCTTTGAGTTATTTAATAATGCGTTAGTCTTTCCAAAATTGGTAGAATAGAATTACATTGTTTTATTTCCACTTACCATAGGATGTTGCAGGTTGAAGGTCAGTGATTGTGACTCTGTGTATGTATTGAGATAATTTCTTCTTTCCCCCGTCGATGAATTCACGAGAAAAACCCTTAACATTGTTTGAAAGTAGAGTTCTTCCGTACTGGACTGTTGGTGTCGGTGGCAAATCTTTTGTAGACCAAGTCACGACAATCTCTTTTGTTGGATCCTCTACAAATGGGAATTAGTGAATGAAAAACGCTATAAAGAGGATAAATTTATACACACATTCAAAATGAATAGATAAAACATTAATAATAGCCAATACACTTTTTGTCTTTAAATAAGAACTGTTTAACGACCATTAAGATGTTCATGTACATTTCACTGAGTCATATACATTTTTTGAGAAATTATCTTTTATACAAACACACAGACACACACACGAACACACACACGCACACACATACACGATACAATGGGAAACCGTTTAGTTCCTCAGCTAGGTCTTCCAATGCAACCAATAATAACAGCTTACTTCACTAAAATCTGGAATGAAATTATTCTGGTCTTTGGTACGTTATTTGAAAATTCCCTTCTATATAAATATTATTACCGCCATAGGAAATATGAATCTGCTCTGGCTGGACGTATATTGGGTGATGGTTTCCAGATGTTATCTTCAACCAAGCAAAGTAAAATAAAATTTGAACCAAAAACATCTTGGTGCTCTGTAATCAGAAGAAAACACAAAATAGATTATTCACTTATTTTGATTTATTTAGACATTGTATAGCGTTCGCCACGAGGCTCATAAACTAAAGCATATAGAAATAAATCAAAGCACAGTTAAAGCAACTATTAAGAAAACTTAGATTTGGGGGAAAAAACCTATGAATGCATAAAGTCCTAACCAAAAGTGTTAAATAAATAAAATTACAAAAGCGGAACGCATAACTTCATTTGAAGATAGTTCCACATTATCATATATTTACTAACATTACTGGTTAACATATATTAATGTACGCACTCGTTCCTTAGGAAACTAAAAAAATAGCATAATGTTCAAACTATCAACATTTCTGACTTGAATTTTTAACAAATTAAATCAAGGAATATAATAGTCATATCATTATCTACTAATTTATAATTTGTATCATGAATTTGTCATAAGTTTCAAACAAATAGATGTCGAAAACAAACACTAATAAGAATTGTAATTTTTATTTATTGATCTCTAAACCAGATACTTAGCTATTAAACTTTCAACTTGCTTGATTGGGTTTCGTCCTTATATATTAAAAAAATTATACAATATATCGTATAAACAGTAATAAAACATCACTGAAATGTTAATGCAGGCCACAGATCACAATTAAATTAAGTTCCCCGTAAAGAAACAAATAATGGAAAAGTCCGTCAAGCAGGGGCTGCGTAAACTAAGCAATTTCACATGTGAAGTTTTACACTAGAGAAATCTGCTTACTAGTAACAGTAGTAGTAACGAGTCTCTAAACCAATTTCAAAAGAGCCGAGCAGTTCCGGGAACGGCCGAACTAGCTTTCGGCGGAACGTGACGAATCTAACCGACATCATCCGATCTCATCTCCTCCGATATCAGCACACACTTAATAAAAATCCAAATACCTCGGAGATACGAGTTTTTGATCGAAGGAGATATTTCGAATTTTCAAAATTCCCCCTCTCTCACAAGTCCGATTTCAACCATTAACACACTTGATCTTTCTTCTTACATAAAACGATTAAATACCGAGTTTGGTAGCGATTAAACAAAAACAAAAGAGTGTTAACAGATATATATATATATATATATTCATATGCATATATAAAGTTTTGAATGGTCCTCATTTTCGTCATCTCCTGGGTAGGGGCGATCGACATTTGAAGAAGTTTTTCAAAAATCTCGTCATGAGTACGACCTCATTAGCTGAAATCGTACATAATTAAAAATATGAAACATAGTTCTATTAGTAAATAATAAGCCTCTTCAGTATACACCCATCGCGAGAACACTTTCCTTATGAGGGGAAGTTGTTCCACGAGGAGCCATCACCCGTCATCCACCTATAATAAGGATAGTAAGTAGTTGGACCCAGGAACCTCTAAGCGCCAGGATATTACTAGAGTTGCCAATCAGCTGTCTTCTTGCCCCAGACGCCTTTGTAAGATAGGCATTAGGATCCTCACCATACTAGAGTACTGAACAGTACCAGTCATTTTTCCAGGTTTCCGCCAATGTTCCTATGCAGACATTGATAACTGGCTTTCCACGACGAAATCAGGTCTATGGCGTCCTTCAGGTATAATATCCAAGTTCTAGTGTCATGTCCACTGCTCTCTGAGTACGAACTTTGGCCTTACGAAGTGTAAAATGTTACTGATTCGACGAATTCTAAAGCCATCGAATATGAAAAAAGTTACTCTTCGTTGCTTCCTCCTTCAAACGTTGAGTTCTACAAGTGGCTACTCTTTCGCTTAGGTTCTCCTCAAGAAATCATTATCCATGCTGGAATGCCGCCTACAACAAGGAGTGCATAGTCCCTCCCTTGAAGAAGGCTTCCCGGTCCCGAAAGTGTCCAAACCGATATTTTTCTACATTCACTGATATCCTTAAAACCAATAACTTTGCACAGGTCATTCACATCTACCCCAAGGAATCTAGGTGCAAAAAAATACGCTATTCAGACCTCTCTCTTCTGTTACGGATTAAACGGTGTCCTTACCAGTTTAGGTAGAACACCTTTTCAGAAAAGTACCAACTCCTTCTTGACCCGACGTGAAATAGAGGCATTTACTCCAAGAGCCCGAACAGGGCAGTCAGGTATCCAAGCCCTTGTCTCAAATTTAAGCATTTGTTCAATTAAAAAAAAATCGACAGAAGGGCGACGTCTGCGTAGACTAAAGAGTTTCCAAAAGGGATCAGTCTAATGCACTGTTAAATGTCTAACATCACTCGTTTGTTACTATATGATTTAAAAATTTCTCCGGAATAAAAATGGAGTTGTACAATTATGAGTAAAAAGTAAATTTTTGTGACCTTGCCTCTTTAAAAATCTGGATTTATGGTAGTTAAATACATGGCTCTATTTATAATACAAGCGTTTTTTGTAACATAGAAATGTCCTGGCAGAATAATATAAAATCTCAACGTTGTAGAATAATATCAAAACCGTATAATCCATATGATAAGATAAAAAACGTTTTTATGCCAGGCTAGCTGAGTTACACGATGTTGACGGGTTGAAATATAAATGGTTTCTTGTGGAAATATGAAGATTGGGTACACAAAATCATGCCGCCATATCATCAATAACATAAATGCCCTGCAATATGAACAGCAAAAGTGCTGTCATTCATTTATCTTTTCCATATAAGCAGTTAAACAAATGTATGATCAAGATCTCTGTTATTCTGATACTAATTGATATAAAGAAGGTTTACCGTCGAAATATAAATATTGGATAATCGGAAGCAATAAAAAATCCATTTATTGCCATTAGTCATATTTATAGTTTTGAGCATGAAGCGTGGGATGTCTATTGGAAGACGAATTTTGAATAGTTCTTGAGATCAAATAAATCTAATTTCCCATCAATATCATCTTAGTATTTACAGAAAACAGATGATAAAAGTCAGTGCAAGCATTCTGATGCAATACGATAGAACAATGTATTAGGAGTAAAGTATCAAATTGCTCTTATTAACAATATGCATTCCCTTGAAACAAACAAATTCGCAATTCTGTTCATGCGTTTTCATAAAGCACGAATAATTTCTTTGTCGCTCAAGTTTTGGAAGTCAAAACTTCGAAATTTATAGATGTGAATAAGTTTTTAGGGCCGACATCGTTATTCTAAACACAATTTCATTATTACATTTTCTCGATAAAACAAATATTAACAATGTTATTGACGAAAATACCCCTCCCCTCTTACTTAAAAATTCGTACTCTCATATAGACTTTATTGTACCTTGGGATAGTAGACTCACAAATATATAAAGTCCGTCACGCGGGGGCAGCGTAAACTAAACAGATTTCCCACGTCTTGCTATGATATTCCCACATATTCTGACCGAAAACCATAAAGTACGAATAGCTGAATCCTGGAGTTAAAATGCATATAGCAGTAATTGTAGACCATCAATAGTCTAACAAGATTGGTCCTATAAAATTTTAAGATCCAACTCGTAATGAAAAAGGTATTTTGAATTTCGGAATCCCGCCTCCCTCTAAACCCCAATATTCCTGGTCCACTGTCAAGCATAAATATGATCTTTAGTGTTGACTGAAACGGGTAAATGTCGAGAATGGTATAGATCAAATAAACATTTTCAATATCTTAATCGATAACGCCATCGCTCAACGAATTTGTATCTATCTCGCATAATAAAGGTCCCATTAAGACAATATTTGGTAGTTAAGCTTAGAATAAAAAGGTGCGTGTCATAAGAGCTTATTGCTGTTATGACACGACCAGGAGTGGGGGGTTTACTGAAGGCTAGACACTAAATAATTCAAATATCTCAGTTAATATTAATATTAGAGAAAATATGAGTATAATAACAGCCATTAACGAACTTGATCTTTAGTTTTGCATGAAACTCTTATATATCCAGTTTAGCAGCGGTAAAAATCAAAAACAGTTGAATACATATAATTTTGAACTGACCTCATTTCCATCATCTCCTGGTAGGATCAATGGGAATTTGAGGATATTTTGCGAAAATCGCGTCATGAGTACGACCTCTGTAACTGATTTCTTTTAAGGGAAAGCTGCTAAAATATCGAAATCCTCCGAGCCATTTTTGAATGACTTAGTAACAAACGGGTGTACAGACAGACAAGAGTTTCAATTTTGATGTCATTGATCTTAGAATGGTCTAAAAAAAAAAAAAAATGATCCCCACCGAATTTAAATAGAAAAATCAGACAAACCTTCCAGTTTTATTCATTTAGATTATTTACAACTTTGGATTGAATACAGAAAGGTTTCAACAGATAGTTTCTTCTCAAACATTTATTTTGAATAATTATTTGGTCGCTGTCCTCAATGATTTCTCGGAAATGGTTGTGGTATTTGTCTTTAGTCATAGAATCCCAGAGTTTATATCTCTATGTAACAGTATACATAAAGAGGCACTACATATTCGAGTGATTTGTGTTCGGGACTGCCCTCTGCTCCGTTTTCAACCTACATGCTGTCCTCATGATTGACTCTTTAGCCAAGCATACCCTTCAGCCCAGTCAACAATACTACCGGTCACCGTCGCACTATTGGACAATTGAGTTTAGTGTCACGAAATTCTCATGTATTAAATACACAGAAATAGTTTTAATACTGCTTGAATCTCTAATAAATTTCCTGATAAGCCAAAAATTTCATTCGAAAAAAATTAATTGTGTATTTTGACCAGCTATTTAAAACTTGGATTGTTTAGCTAAATGTGAAGTCATTGGTGAAATTTTATCATTTTATATCCGGTATTATTTAATAAACAATTTTTCGTCTAAACAAATTTCCAAAATTATGTTCTAAAAAGAAGTCACGATAGAACAATCGACTATTTCGTACAAATGATACCGTAGCAACTCTCGTGAAATGATTCCGCAAAGCTACTTAGACCACTTTTTTTTTATTAAACCTTGCAGTGTATGTAGATTGAAAATTTTAAAACCAAATTTCAAAAAATTATTGAACGTTTTCATATTTGTTTACATTACTCTTTTAAGGCCAATATTGTTCTTGGAATTCTTACATACGTTTTTCTTACTGGAATTGAACGATCTCATGCAAACAGCCACAATAACTGAATTTGCAGTGAATATTTTGCAATCTTGCTACCAGCTCTCCTATAAATGTCCTTTCGTTACCTCTTATTTTTCTTTTCGTATGTATATTTTACCTATTTAAAATCATGCCTTCTCACACCCCCATTCCAGCTATATAATTGGCAGTAGGAGTCTACTTTACAAGAATATACGGGTAGAAGACGCCATTATTAAGTATATAGTAATATAACGATCGCTCATTATGCCATTTAATCTTAAGTATTAATATGACTGAAAATGTTGGATGTTCATAAATCCTATTACATCCTAGGGCATCAGGGATTCTGATATACTCCACTCCATCCACGGATATTACCGCTGAAGTCATATTGTTTTTCATTCCGTCTCGCTAGTTAATTTCTTCTCCTACGTATATAATTAATGTTGGTATGAAAAAGGATGATTTGCAATATGTAAAAGGTAAATACGAAAGTAAGGGGAAACCAAAGGGCAGAATAGATATATGATATATAATCTATCTTGTTGGAAATACCGCTTTGTTCTGAAAAATGTTTCTCTGACTTATTATTAGAGAATAAGCGAATAGAATGTGAAATGATGTCATCAGCGTGGTATTACTATTGGTGGGAAATCTGCTTAGTTGATGCCAAAAATAAATTATAGACATTCTATAATCCTACGCAATATGTACCTCATACATCAATGATGGGTGAATTGGGTTATGATTAGTGACTGCTGTATTCAGGGGTAGTTAAAAATTTTCATTTATCTAATGCTATAATAATAGAATTTATCTTCCCATAAGATTTATCACAATGTACACATTACAGTATTTATTTCAGTTTATATTTTATAAATGTACATACATTTGAATAAATCCCAGATGTTATGAGAAAAGAGAAATTCCAAACTTAGAGATATACATCAACTTGAATTACGTTCCCTTAAACCTAATTAAGTATAAAAGTTTATCTAAAACTGATAACATCAAAAAAAGAAAATAATTGTACTCCTATAACCCAAATAATTTATTTTTGCATTTAACCCTGTCATCTAGTTAAATTATAGATATCATATAATAGATATCCTAATACTATAACACCATTGATATTAAAATATGTCCATATTATAATTCTAACAGTAATCTAATTTCTTTATGTAGTGACTGACATTATTTTCTCTTATTTATTATAAGCACAGGAATATAGAAAAACATTATTCTTTTTTTTTGAATACCTCATCTACTACGTATTTCACATGTGTGACTTAAAATATGTTATATTCAAGACTACTAAAAAACACGATACGATTTATGCATACCAAAGGAAACCAGCTGAGAGATGTGACTGACATGCCGAATAGTATCAACTGATTAAATCAAAATCCTTATCACCACTACAAATATGATTATCATAATATAAAGTGCATCTTCTAGCCTCAACCGATTAACATTTATCAGTATCTTATTAATATATTTGTCAAAAGTATTATCTTTTATTATAGCGTGCCTTTGTCCTCATCGCTAATAAGAGAATGATAAATATCATTCTTAAGAAAATCAATTTAAAAAGTGAAAGTATGTTTACCTTACCTAATCTGTCAATAATTTAATATTGTTATCAATTTCAAAAGTAAAGTACATTCTCTGCGTGGCTCTACAATACCTTGTTAAACACTTTATATGGATAGAGACAAAATGACATTTTGAAAATTTTAAGAGCGATGCAATGATTACCTTTTAATTGTTATTTTCATCAAAATTCCAACAGTGAAGATATCTAACAATGAATGCCATTTGTGGATTACATGGGTTACTAATTTATTAATGTTAGCTCATAGTCCAGGGGGGCTCAGGTTAGCCATGTGAGTTATAGCTTTGGTTTTAATCTTACATGGTAGACCTAGAGTGGTGAATTCGATTTCTGCCTGGGAAAGTAGGAATTTATTTAGTGAAATCCTTATTCCCACCCTGGCTAAAAAGGGATTCCAACCTGTTGACAACCCGTCCCTATTAGCCATAGTAGCAAAAAGTGGATGCCAATAAATAAGTCATAGTCAAGGGGAAAGGAATGAAAGTTAAGATATTTAATTCAACACTTTACGTACTTTACTGAGTTCGTATTTTATTTCTCCGAGTAATTCCCACGTTCCAAAGTATCCCCTCAACAGCACCGGCACCGTTAATAACCTTTTTGCCTATCTTGAAAATGAATGAATTTTTTATATTTGAATTTTCAGATTACTAATGATTCTTAATTTATTAGTTATCTGTGGACACTCGTCTAGATATAAAAATCAGTGCGTGAGATACTCCCAGGAACACAGTGCAAAACGAGCGTTCTTGATACTGTCAAAACTGGAAGGAATTTAAAAAGAATACGGTAGAACACCAAAGATTAAAGAAAACGGTTTTGATTTCATCGGATAAGGAGCCTCTCTCTGCCTTCAAACACTCCTGATACGATGATCTATTGACTAAGAAACATGCGAGGTTTGGGCTTCTTGAGGGCTGATTGGGAAGCTTTCCTTCAACACCCCAATATATGCCTGACCCTCATCAATGATAATAATGACTATGTCATCTATGGCTTCAAGAAACATTGAAGAAGAAATAGCCCAATGCTTCGATGTTTTACATTTCGAAAAAAAATAACTAAAATTGATGTCAGAAATATTCGACAAGAGCTTAGGGAAAACTCGTTTGTCGAATGGAGTCCAAAGGGAGCGGAGTCATCAGTTTTAGCGAATGGAAGCCCAGAAATCAATGGGTATCTAAGAAGAAGGGTCTTTCCTGTTCAAAATAAACGTTAACCTGATTTATGTGCCCTCAATCCTTGGTAGGAATCTAGGATCAACCCGCTGCCGCCATTGCAGTGAGATTGAAACCCTACCTCATGTCCTAGGATCTTGCAAATGGGGAGTTTTTGCGCAACTGCAGCCACCACAAAGTAAGAAGACATAGCCCAACCAGTAAAAAGGTACAACAAAGATTGGGAAGTTTATGAAGACGTTGCGTGCAAGTCGTCTGATGGATCATCGAAACGAGCAGACTAATCAAGAGAATAAGCAAATGAAGAAGTCATCCTAGATCCCACAGTAAGGTTCGAAACAAATATCAACCAATCAACAGAAGAAGACGAGGAAAAGAGGATTTATGAACCTTGCTGTGGATATTTCAAGTAAAAATACTTAATTAAAAAATGGAGCATGAAAGGTTCGCTTATAGGTGCTAGAGTTGCAATATCACAAAGAACAGCTGAAGTTTTAAAAGAACTGGGATTATCCAAAATGGACCTCCAGAATTTATCTACAGTACTAATCAAGCATTTGGCCAGAATTATAAATTATCATTTATATAAATAAAAGCACCACATAATGCTGCTCTCCTTACCACATGGCCCATACAAATTTAATTGGAATTTCTTGTATTAAAAATAATAAAAAATAGGAGATATTCATTTTAATATTACCCACTTAGGCAGATTAGGAGGCTGTCCCTGATGGGAACTCTCCAGAACAAGGGCAGATTGTTTTGTTGTTGTTGTATATAAAACAGCATGAATTTCGAGGAAGAAATGGGCAGAATGAAGAAAGAGAAGAGGTATTTTTAATCACTCATTAAATACAAATAATAGAAAAGATCTATTATTTGTATGCCTCCTAAGTAATACGAATGTTGGAAAATGCTTTCGTTCTATTCTTGTGTAAAAGGACACTACACACTACATACTGAATTTAGAATGCAACTCCTGGGGTTCATCAAAATATAATAATATTCTAAAATTGTTTCTTCTATATATTTTCTTTAGTTCGAATATTAGCAGTGCATTGTGTTATATTTTTTTTTTGCATTAGGTTATCCCCCACTCTTACTCATGCGGTTATAACTAGAAGCTAATATTTCATTTAACATCTCGTGTTCAGCTTAAGTTTCAAATTCACTTCATATGTGGCTCTTACTCCCTAAGAAATAAAGAGTAGAATGAGATATGAAATCAGCTTTTCATTTTTGCCTTACAAGAAGAGTCCACCGAAGATTATAAAAATAACATTCATTTAAACTATAATTATTAATTATCCCCAAATATTAATACTTTATTTTGTGACCAATAAGGACGAAACATGCCCATTAGTTCTAGAACGCCACTCAACTGGATCCATATATTTTGCTGAAATCATCTGTGTCACTGGAATCCCAACACTCAGCTTTATTTAATATATCCAAAACCTCTCGATGCTTTCCTGAAAGATATTTAAATGAATAATTTGAATCTATATCTTCAACTTTTTTTTCTTCTTTAGGAAAATATTTTTGCAGTATTAAATCTCTGCGCCGTATACATTTCTTGCGAGTTGGAGGCGAAGTATTTTTTGGTGCCCAATGAAACTTTATTTTTTTGTCAATTGTGATTTCACTTTTTTTATTACCAACATTACTGGCACTCATTTTAGTAAGTGCCACAGGCATATTAGTAGCCTTTAGCGTTTGAAGAGTGTTTTTTTTTATTTCATTTGTTTTGTTGGATATATTTCCTAACTGATTAAAAATATTAACATTTTTATTCCTTAATTTATTTCCTTGGAGAAAAGCCACAGGTTGTTCGTACATGTAATACCTACTAGTCAGCATCTTTTTCTTTGGCTTCATAATCGATTTTGGTGATTTAGATTTTTTTATTTCTTCGGATTTACAACTAACGTGTCTTAGACCTCCTCCCATTCTTGACAAGTTTTCTTTCCTACTTGACGTCCTGGTTTGTAAGACCGTTTCATGTTCAGCATCTTTTATTTCACCCCTTCTTTCACGAGATGTCATTGATTTCGAATTTGTAAGCTTCTTTTGATAACTGTCAGTGCCCCCTATAATTTCATCATCTTTTTCATAAAAAATCAATACATGACCTTTGTCTCCGTTCTCAGTTAATGTTCCGAGTTCCTCGCTTTCTTTAAACGATGTCTTTCTCTTCGGCACGTACGCATTCTCAACACAGATATAGTCAAGTTCCTTGTACAAAGAATCAAACTCGTTTTCAACATTTTTAATAATTTCGTGTATTCTATCGCCTTCTACTTCAGCCTTACTAATTTTGATTTCTGCTTCTTTTTTGGTAAATTTGGATTTCATTGTATACCTAGTTTCTTGACTTTCACGAACCCAGAAAATTTAGTTAATATAATCGTAAATAACATCTGTTTCATAAACATTTAATCACATGAACTTGAAGATGTTAGATTCTGAATTAAAAAAGTCGGTCACGCAGGGGCTGCGTAAGCTAAGCAGATTTCCCATGTGACGTTTTACAATAGAGAAATCTGCATACTGGTACCACCGTGGTTAAATACAAACGGTAATGAGAAATCTTTCAGTTAATTAAAATAAATTCCCAACTGAAACGGCTTCTGAATTGTAAGAATAATTTATATTTTAATAACTCAAATTTTAGTAGTCCAAGAACTAAAGAAGGGGGGTGGGGGGTGAACAGAACTCATTTGCATAAATCTCACGAAGTAACGAAGGTAAGGTAAGGTTAGAAACGACAGGTAAGGTTAGTAGAAGCTTCCTCCTGAGCCGAGTACTGGCGGAAATGGCCGAACTATACCCGACCACCGACTTCATAAAAATGCAAATATCTCGGTTAATATTCAAGATAGAGAATAAATGTATGTAAACAATATTTATAGTAAATTTAATTTGCAATAAGATTGATTCTGTAAAATGTTTCGATCCGACGTACAGTAACGGAGATATTTCGAATTTTCGAAAATCCTCCCCTCTAAACCCCCCTCCCACTGGTCCGATTTCAGCCGTTAACGAACTTGATCTTTCTTTTTACATAAAACGACTAAATATCGAGTTTGGTACCGATCAAACAAAAATTGTGACCGCTAGAGCGATAACAGACAAATATATATATATATATATATATATATATATATATATATATATATATATATATATATATATATATATACGGTTTGAACGGACTTCATTTTCGTCATCTACTACGTAGGATCGATGGACATTTGAAGAAAAATTTCGAAAATTCCGTCATGAGTACAACCTCAATAGCTGATTTCCCTTAGGGGAAATCTGCTAATATGTATACTTTTAGCAGATTTCCCTTAAACGAATTCGATATTTAATTCTTTTATACAAAAAATGTTGAAGTTCCTTAATGGCTTAAATCGGGCCAGTGGGTAATTCCAGCTATCACTACCATACTGGATTTTCAAATCCCGCCTGGCAATAGGAATTTATTTAGTGACGGAATTCATTAAATAAAATCCTTAGTCCCACCCTGGCTAGAAAAGGGTGGTAACAAGTAGATAACCCCAATTAGCCTTAGTTGCAAAAAAGTGGACGTTAATAAATAATAATAATGAAACCGAATTTGGAATGGTGGGGGTTTAGAGGGGGGAATACGAAAATTCAAAATATCTCCGTTATTATAACGCAATCGTAATATGTTATAGTGCCAATCTTGTAAAACTATTCTATGTTCTACAATTATTATTATATGCATTTGTTCGTAACTTAAGTATTATGAAAGCAGGGGTCATAGCAATGGAAGAAAAAAATATAGGAGTAAAAAAGAAAAAATATAGGAATTTCGAAAAAAATATAGGATACTAGTCTGTTGGAGAAACCTGAATATATATATATTTTTAAAGCAGTTTCCAATCAGTATATGAGATAAATCTCATTAACTTACAAATTTGTCACATGGAACCATAAACAGAATTCAAAAACTTTACAGTGTTATACCTAAGTCAGAAAGTTACATTATTAAATAATACAAAGTAAATTCATTGAAAGAAAAGAAATCAAGCCTAAGTATAAAAAAACTTAATGTACTATGTTTTTAGAACAAACTAAAAAGTTGAAGCCCATTGACAGTAATGTATTTGAATTATTTTGTATAGCCCTGTAAAAAACCTACAAATGCCACACATACCATTTTCAATTGGGTCACAATGTCAAATTCTAAGCTATGTTCAAAGTTTCAAGTCTCTATCGGAAGTTACTTTAAAATCAATTACAAGATTCCACTCAAATAGACATACAAGAAAAATGAGTTAATAAAAACACAGTAATAATATAGTTATAAAAAAGTATATTTTGACTCATTAAAAATAAGTTAAAGGTGTCAGTAAAAACATCAATATTTAATAAATACAAAACATTCATAAACAGAACTTTAATAATGTACTACATGTTTGCTGAAAAAACATATGCCAATATTACAGATGATGAAAAGAAATAATTCCTATTTTCTAATTTTTTTTATTAACATATTAAGTTGCACTTCAACTTTTTTTAGTTCTTCTCCCTTTTCAGTAAGCATTTTATGCCCTGACTGTAGAAGGGCTTGTGCAGAGCAAACTTCTGTCATATTATTATTTTGAACTGCTCTTGATAGTCTCGTATTAGATTCGCCAATTAAAGAATGGCTAGAATCCACTGCTTTTTGTAAATGTTTTTTTTTTTTAATTCTAAAGTTTTCAATTCATCATCACATTCTCTCTTATACTTTAAAGCCTCTCCTTCTTCTCCCTCCTTTTTAATTTCTTCTAAATAATCTTTATACACCTTGTGGGCTTCTCTAAAAGATTTTAACATCTTGGGAGAGACTGGAATTTTCATTATATCACCACCTCTGCTTCTGATTTCTGCTTCAACTGTACGAAGACTGTTAATTGTCTTTTCGTTCAAAGAAGCACGAGAAGTTGTCACATATCGACGATTTACAGAAAAACCGCGTTCAACATCAGCCTGACCATGATATATGCTCAATACTGTTTTAATAAGTTTTGAGAGGTACGGATATTTGATACTGCCAAAATTGTTTTTCCGTTGTAGAATAGTACACCAGTAATCATCAATTCGTTTGGTGCAACCTGAGGGATTTTCTATATTCACTAAATCATTATCTGTTTCCTCATTCATATAAATTTTCCATTCTTCACATACTTTATCAACATCCTTTCTTAATTACAGAAGGCATCTGTTCAGCAACTTTTGTTACACATTGTAATGAATTTTGTTCACGCTTGGCATACAGATGTAAAAAATGTATATTTTTTAGCAATTCATTATTTAAAGGAAGGTGTTTTAATAAGTAATCGATGACAGCAATAATGATTTTTTTTGCTTCCGATTAAAAATATTTCCTATCATTTTCTTTAAGCTTCTGTGCTTCTTTTTTTGCAAGAAAACCAACAGATATCTTTTCCCCTTGCAACATATTATCAGAATTTTTCAAGTCGAGAGAAAACAGCAGTTTGGATATAGATTTCTCTTGCATTTTCTCAGGCTTTACAACTCTTGTTAATAGACTTTTAATTAACTTGCAAAGCTCATCATAAAGAATATGAATCATTGGTTCTTCTACTTGCATAATTTTTAAAAAACTTTCGAAGCTTTCACCTACTGATTTCAGAAAATGTAAACGAGTTAAGTAGAAGAATCATTAAGAACAGATCTCAAAATTGATATGAGTGGGATTGCAACTGGCTCTTGATTTTGCTTTCTGGTATGATTTTCAAGAAATATTCTTTTAAAGCTCCCCATTGGTTGATAATCCTAGTGATGACTGGTATCAGTGTCAGCCACCTATTACTCACAAATCTCATTATCATTTCTTGCTTAATGCCGACTTCGATTTGAACACCTTGGAAATCTTCTTGACGCGATGGATATTTATGCAGAAATTTAAATGCAGCATCCAAAAAATCTTCAATATTCCAGTGGTTTGCTTCATGAGTCATAGCATGCTTAAAAGAATTGTGCACTATATGCAGGTTACAAGAACCTACTCTGATAAGAGGCAGACAATCTCTATCATGAAGTTCTTTGTCAATTTCATCAAGACATTTTCGATTAACAGGTGGGCCATCAGAGCTTATGGCTAACAATTTCTTAACTGGTAAGTAATCAAGTGTAAGAGCCAAAAATATTTTGGCTTTTAAAATATCTGCTGTAGCGTGGCCCAGTTCAAAAGCACGCAGGAAATTATTAACGATTTGATTACGGTCTTCATTCCAAAATCTTATATGTATATCCAGTTGCTTCTTTCCATTATCAGTTGTTGTCTTATCAAAAGACAGAGAAAAGAAGTTATCACTTTTAATTGCAGAAGAAATTACTTCATCATGGAAGTATGGTCCAAGGCCGTGACTTATTTCATACCCAATTTTCGCAGGACTCATAGAAAAAGACTGGGCAATTTTACTATCACTAAAGGCAAGTATTTAGTAGTTTTGTGGAGTTATGCATTTTTGCATAGCATGTAACAAATTTAAAAAAAAATATATATAGGAGATATAGGAGTTGGCATGAAAATATAGGAGAATATCTGCCAAATTGAGAAAATATAGGAAATATAGGAGATATAGGAGGACAATGAGGCCTGTGAAAGCAATTCGTACTTTCTTGTTTTCTGCCGTCAGACCACCCCCCCCCCTTCCACTCATCAGGTTTTTTTACACATAAATAGAGAATATGTGGTGAATTGATATCATAAGTGTGTTATACCAACACGTGGGAAATCTTAAAAATCCACTGTGTCTTTCTCATATACAGATTGAAGTTGATCATCCTGTTTTGTGAATGTCACCAAAGTTTTGAATGAAGTTTCGAATATTTACGACAAATTTGATTATCTCAATTCTGCCCATTTGTCTGTACGGAGAAAAAATCCAAATAAAAAAGTATATATTGTGGAGGGAACAAAAGAAATGCATGCCTCCATGTGCCTATTTAATTTATCTTTAACGAAGAGGCTACGTAAAGAAAGATTTTCCAAGTGCAGGAAAATGAACGATGAAATCACAGTGAGTCATTCCAGTAGTGAGTGTTAACTCCAAATTTAATCTCTGTTTCTCCTTTCCTATGTACCCTCTGTTACAAGACAAAATTTATGCTTGACATGAGATGTTCTGTGATAAAGTAGTTTAAAATAAAATTCGAATAAATACGTGGGCGTTGGAACTGAAATACTAAACGACAAATATTTCAATTACATAAATAAGACAAATATACTTAGAAACAAAACAAACAGGAATGATTATATAACATTTCTCGAAGAGTAATTATAACATAGTTGCTCATGATTATACGTTCTACCCGTTCCTTCAAACTGCACTTCACTGGTCTGATTTCCGTGACCAGAGTTTCATATTTATTTAGTGATAAAATAAGTCAATCTTTATATATTCTGCGATATCGTTTGTATTTCAACCCGTTAACAACGATTATGTAATAGAATTTTCAATATTGTTGTTGGAGTCATTCATTACTAGCTAATCTTCCACTACAAAAACGAACCCTTTCGATCCGAGCGTACCTTCTTCAAGTCTGGCCATTGTTGAAATGAGTACTTTCTTCGTAATCTTCAGCTGTAATTTCTTCCAATAGATGATTGTACTAAATTAATACTGGAGATAACCAACTTCTCAGCTCAACATTCAATACCCGTAGGCTTGAATATGCTGTCCCCTCATCGCGAAAGTGCTTGTCAAGTGCACTCAAAGGTCATCCTGTAATTACGGCCTCCGTAGATAGTATTGACAAACATTTGGTTTTAGTATATGAAATACAAGAGTCCGTTATTAGCAGATTTCCCTTAAGACCTAGGTTGTCAGACCTATTTGTTTACAATTCAGAAGCCGTTTCCGTTGGAAGCTTATTACAATTACCTGAAATATTTCTCATTACCGTTTGTATTTACTCACGGTGGTGTTAAGTGATACCAGTATACAGATTTCTCTATTACAAAACTTTACGTGGGAAATCTGCTTAGTTTACGAAGCCCCTGCGTGACGGACTTTTTAAGTTCTCTCCACTCTTCCATGATAGAAAAACCAATCACTAAAACCGATCAATTACTAAGAGTCAGCTATTTATTTTATTCGTCACAAGGCGAATTTCGTAAAATTACGTATATCTTCCCCCTATATTCTGGATAATGGGGGGAGGGGTTAGAAGAGGTCAAGGATATAGAGAAGACAAATACTCCAGGAGTTCTGATTCTCAGGATCCCCTCAGTGGATATAACCTCAGAAGTCGTATCGTTTTTCGGTCCCTTTCTCATATACATTTTTTCTTCCACCTTTAAAGCTGAAATGGGGGTATGAGAAAGGATGGTTTTCAATATGTAAAAGATAAATAAGAAAATAAAAATATGGGGAAACTAAAGAACAGATGTATTGTAGGAGAGCATTGCTAGTTGCTCTCAAGATAACAAAATACTCGCTGCCAAATTAAGTATTTGTGGCAGTTGGCTTGAGATTGTCCAAGGTGCAAACAGTTCAGTAATCCAATGAATCCAAGGTACTACTTTGCTTTTACGAGAATAAGTTGAAAAAAATCTAAATTAAAAGTCCTTCTTTTCCTCATGTTTTGATATTTCATTCGAAAATTGTGAACACCTAATATATTTTTAAACGTTTACACGAAAAATGGCGTCACTAGCACAGCGGAATCTCTTCTACAAACCTCGCAAAAGCCACCCAAGTAGGAAAAAGTAATTATTTGAGATCCCATAACTTATTTTCTGGAAATTATGTTATATTTATACGTCCACTTTATACTACTATGCCTAATTTGGGTGGGTTATCTACAGGTTACCAACCTTTTCTAGCCGGAGTGGGGCTAAGGATTATATTTAAGGAGTTCATCACTAAATAAATTCATATTGCCCAGGTGGGAATCGAATTTGCTACTCTAGGTTTGCCGTATGAGTACTTTCTGGATACAACTTTTTAAGCTATTTAGTCGACAAATTTTTTATTAAATTAAATTATAATATGAAAATGAACTATAAAATGAAAACAAAATTGTATCAAGTAAACTAAAACACAACCGAAGTTATGCAACAGCTTCACATTATGCAGAACAACTCCATTTTTAAATAACTCTTAAAAATACTCCTTTTTTTCAAATGAAATTTTGAGATCTTATCTGGATATTTAAATACGAGTAGTGTAATGGTTTTCTGGTGTGATAGGAGTTTTTGCCCAGAAATGAAGGAAGTGAAGCGGTTTATGGAGCGGAGGGTTCTGGGCGAAGAAACTATTTCCTCGCACCTGGAGATAATGATTAACCATCTCTCTCTGCCCTTTACTCTTTATTGAAAATATTTACGGAATTATCAAGTCAACACAAAACCAACCTAATAGTTGCTTGTGCGCACACATTGCTTTACACTTCCATTTACATTGATTGCAGAGCTATTGGTTATTATTTACTCTGAGTATGTATTCTTCCGGTATGTAAATTTACCGTCTTTTACGTCATGTTATCACAGGTCGACAAAGAATACTTGAAATAGGTATGTCTGTGAATAGTACATCACTACTGAAATTAGTGGTTAATCGGCCTAAAGATCATTCCATTCATGGGGATAATTTTATTCTCATAAGGGCTGCAGACGTCTAGAGGAGCAAATTAACAATTGTAAAATTAGATGCCACTAACTAAATCCATTATCTATTATTATAAACCTAGATATATATATATATATATATATATATATATATATATATATATATATATATACACTTGTCTGTTACCGCTCTGGCGGTCACAATTCTTATCTGATCGAAACCTAACTCGATAAGCGTTTCATACAATATTAAAGATCGAGTTCGTTAATGGCTGAAATCAAAGCAGTGGAAGAGGTGGATATTTTTGAAAATTCGAAATATCTCTGTTGTTATACACCAGATCGAAACAATGTAAAGAATAAATCAATTTGAAAATAACATGTACTATAAATAGTGTTATATACAAGTAAAGGATTGGAACTTGTGGAATTTATGCTCTATCTTTAGTATTAACGAAGATATTTGCATTTTTCAGTTTTCATCCTTCAGTAAACACCATCGTCATATTAACAATAAGCTGTTATATCATAAACCACTTTATTTCAAGCTTAAATGTCAGGTGTGCTTTCATTGAACGTTTACTGTTAGAGATACATACAAATACATAGAGCGATGACGTCATCACTATAAGATTTTGTGGTCGTGAATCGAAAATATTAATTACCATAATTTAACTGTCACATTCGTATTATTTAATAGGTGAAATGAGGGGGGGGGTTATTAAAATTGACTTAATGATTTCTCATTATCGTTTGTATTTATTCACTTAATATTTATGGGGGTGTTAAGAGTTACCAGTATGTAGATTAATCTGTTGTATAACTTCACTTGGGAAATCTGGTTAGTTTACGCAACCCCTGCGTGACGGACTCTTTTTGCATCTATTTGACAAGTGTCAGGGCATTAGTGATTAGCCACATGTATTGTTAATAGTGTTGTTGTTCTAAAACCTAGCTGCGAAGTGTGTCTAAATGCTTGCTACTTGGACAGTCATTGGATGGTTACTGTAATTGTGAGCTAGGAAAATGTTAATACAGTGGCCCCTTCCCCTTCTATCCCCGCCATCAAATAGACCCAGGAGTAGCGGCTACCGCTCAGTAGTGTCGCACCTCCAGCATGTGTCATCTCCTACTCTTACTCTCTATCGCAGCTTTAGGTTCGTACTATCCTTCTATTCTATCTCATAGATGAAGAACTAATAAGCGCCGCCGAGGTGTAACATTCGAAGGCTTAATTTTTAAAAATTATGCTTGGCATTAAAAATGGGGGTTGAAAGACAGGTTTCAAATATACAATAGATGTAATTATTGGAGTTGATATTTGTTTGCGTAAAAGAAATTGAATGTTTTAGATGCATTGGTATCAGCTTAAATAAAAATATTTATTTATTATGCCATAACCATAAATATCTAAAGAGGAGTCTACGAAAAATGTTTTCAAGAGTCTATCGATCATACCCTTTAAACGACAAAAGGCCCGTCTGGCAGGGGCTGCGAAACTAAGCAGATTTCCGTCGTGACGGTTTAGCATACTTCTGGCATCTCACCACATATTCTCTAGTTCTATGTAAAAACCGATGATTAAAGGCGCGTGGGGGGGGGGGTACTGAGGACTGAAAACAACGAGGTACGAATTACTCCATTAGTATTTGACTTATAAAACAATTCATTGAACAACAATTGTAGCGCATCAGTACTTTAATAACAATAATATTGGTTCTATAACGATCCGACTTATAATAACGGATATATTCTAAATTTTCAAATCCCCCGCGTCTAAAGCCTCACTATTCCAGGTTAAATATCCAGTACGGTTAGATCAAATAAACATATTAGAGTTAGAACGTAAAATATTGATTGATGACGTTTCACACAACGAATTGTCATATAAATAACATAATAAAGGTCTCAGAAAAACAATATTTGGTATTTATGCTTAGAACAAAGGGGTTCATGTTATTGTAGTTATGACGTAACTAGGAGTTATTAAAATCCAAATATCTCAGTTAATATTACGATAGAGAAACTATGTCTAAACCAGCATTTATAGGCAATTTAATTTGCACTAAGATTGGTCCCATATTCATTTTCGATCCGACGTATAATAACGGAGATATTACAAATTTTCGAGATTCCCCCCTCTAAATTCCCCCTTCCACTGGTCCGATTTCTGTCATTAACGAACTTGATCTTTCAGCAGATTTCCCTTAACGGGAATCAGCTATTGAGGTCGTACTCATGACGAAATTATCGAACTTTTTCTTCAAATGATCATCGATCCTACCTAGTAGATCACGAAAATGAGGTCCGTTCAAAACCGTATATATATAATATAGCGGTCGCAATTTTTGTTTGATCGACCCAAACTCAATATTTAGTCGTTTTATGCACACAAAAAAGATCAAGTTCGTTAACGGCTGAAATCAAACCAGGGGAGGGGGGGGGTTTAGAGGGAGAGAAATTTGAAAATTCGAAATATCTCCGTTACTATATGTCGGATCGAAAATGTTTATAGAATGAATCATATTGCACATTAAAATTACTCTAAATGTTGCTATATACACTTATTCTCTATCTTGAAAATTAACCGTGATATTTGATTTTTTCAGTTTTCAGGCTTCAGTAAACCCCCACTTGTACTCGTGTCACATAAACAATACTCTGTTACATAATAAACCACATTATTAGAAGCTTAAATACCAAATATTGTTTTCCAGAGATCTTTATTATAGGAGATAGATGCAAATATGTTCTTGTGACCCCCCCCCCTTCTTAAATTCTTACTCTACTAAAATTTGATTGATTGATATAAAAATTATCCTGATTCATAATAAATTACAGTACTAGGTAAAGTACTAGTTTTCAATAAAATGAATATGTTATATTCTGATATGTTTCAGTTATTGTTTTTCTTTCCGCTTAGCCGTTGGCAGACCTGTTTGTTTACATTTGAGACGCTTCCCGTCAGCAGGGGAAAGATTTATTCTTGTGTTAAACGGCCTTACGACCAGTGTTCAGGTTCTTTCAAAATACTTAGTTTCAATAATAACGGGAGTAACATTATCATCTCCCTTCACATCAGAATGTTTCCTCTTGTAGTTACTCTCTTTCTTTTAAGCCTTCCACCTTATTGATATGTTTCGTAACAACATTTATCCGGTAAAACTATTTTGATGGTCAATAAATTCAATAAATCCATAATATTGGAGGATCATTAGTTACTACCACGTGGAAAATAACTTATTTCTAAATTTCAGAACTATATTGTACATCTACTTTTAACAAACCTAATACAGGAACCTTATTGGCGCTATAACTCAACAACGATTTGTCATATTGAGATAATTGTTAGTCTCTAAATAATTGTGAAATGATTCGCTTGGGGATAGTGTACTAACCGCGGTACCACTATCAATTAAAAATACAATATTATTGTCGTTTAAATGTAATGAAAGTTTATATCTACCATCATAGTTACTTACATCATCATTAGTATTATAGAGACTGTTGTCAGTTAAATTCAGTACAGAATCTATACGTCAGATATGCGATACTTCACCATCATTTTCATCTCCTTCTTGTAGTTCGAATGTGCTTCTTTTGTTTGATTTTGTCTGTTGTCTTTTTAGACATATTCGAGCCTTATGACATTGTAATTTGCAAGTAGTACAGGAATAATTCTTACATTTGCATCTCATTTTATAATATCCTTTATAACCGCAAACTGAACATACTGCCATCATCAGTTTGTTTTGTGAACTTGACGTGTAACTAGACACAGCTCGTCTAGTTTTCTATCCCAAAGCTTGTGTTGCCATTTCTTGTTGACTGTGGGATTCAAGTGGGAGCTCATAATCATAAGTGGACGCTCCTTTAGCTGAGGCTAATTCTACAGCACGCTGCAGCATAAGTGTTTTTGCGTCTCATTCAAACAACCTTTCCATAATTTTACCTTTTGCTAAACCCATGATTAAACGGTCACGAAGTACCAGCTTCAGTTCTACCCCAAAGTGACAATCAGCCGCTAAACCACCAACGCGGGCTAGCCAGTCATAAATTAATTTCTTTAAAACTATTGTAAAATTTATATCGGTTAGCAAACTTGGATTTCCTGCACATAAAATGATGATCAAGTCAATAATACCTTCTAAAGGTGCATCACAAGGTGAGACTGGTATTAACAAATTCTTCACAAGCCTAAAAGCATCTTCTATGAATGGCTTAAAGAGGACAGCCTTTTTACGCTCCTCTTCTATAATATTATTACACAAAAACTACTGGTGTAATTGCATTTTAAAAAATAGTGAGTTCATCAGTTTTTAATAAAAATTCTCTTTTATGACCAATACAATTTCAGCTGCTCAAATTTTCCCTTTCCTCTACCCCAACTGTACCATTTATGGAATTGTTTTTCTTCCGTCCTCCCATTATTAGCAGATTTCCCTTAAGGCAGCTATTGAGGTCGTACTCATGACGCGATTTTCGAAAAATTTCTTCAAATGTCCATCGATCCTACCCAGGAGATGACGAAAATGAGGTCCGTTCAAAATTATATATATGTATCTATCTATATATATATATAAAATTGTAACCTCTGTCTGTACATTGATTTTTTTCGCGAAATTTCACGATAACTTTTCGTTTCACATGTCATAGACACCATAACTGCATTTTGTTTCTTTGGTGTCTGTTTGTTTGTTTATTTGTTTGTTTGTTTGTTTGTTTGTTACCTTTTCACGCATAAACGGCTGAACCGAATTTTATGAAACGTGGTATGTATATTACTACTAACCCAACTTAGACTTTAGGCTATATTAATATCCTCTGAGACGAACAGGAGTGGGGGTTATAAGGGAAGCCAGAAATTGAAAATAGCGATAGTTCGTTTCCTATTAGTTTTTCGGCAAATATGAACCTAACAAAAGTTGTTTATTTTGTTATTTAGAGTAACTTTTGTTATATACACTTTTTTCGTATACCGAATTATAAACGAGATATGCGCTAAAAACTATAGCGGAAGTGAACAATTTTATTTGGGACAAAAGACCCAACCGAAATAAATAAAACTCGGTATATGTATTAGCACTAACGCTTTCATTACAACAAGGCATACCAACATTTCTAGGGACGGGTAGGAGTGGGGGTTGTAAGGGAGGCCTGAATTTAAAATAGCGGTATTTCGTTTTTCGGCATATATAAACATATCAAAAGTTGTTTATTTTGTTATTTAGAGTAACTTTTGTAATATTCATTTTTGTCTTTTAACAAAGTATAAACGAGATATACACTATAAACTAAAGCGGGAGTCCACTATTTTATTAGGCGCTAACGATTGAACCTAACTTAACAAAACTCGGTATGTCGATTAGCATTAATTCTTCCATGATTATAAGCTATATTAAAATGTTTAGGTTAGAACGGGAGTGGGGGTTATAAGGGAGGCCTGAAATAAGAATTCGCGATATTGTGATTCTTATTGGTTTTTCAGCGATATTTTATAAAAATACCATCATTAGTCAGTCAACTACGATTTCCCGGGCATCGTCGGGTATATTAGCTAGATTGTATACAGAAAATACGTACATTATAGATGATATTTAATAATAATAAATGCTATCCATGATTATGATTTGAATTATTCACTGTGTGTCAAACAGTGGAGAGGGAATGATTAGAGACTTATTTTCATTTATTCTTCAAATCAAAAATTTTATTTTCCCAACGGACCCTTACGGGAAGAAATGAGCCCAGTCGGGAAGAGCAGTTGTACACGTTGAAGCATTTGCCAAAAACAAAATAGAATATTTCCGTCTCAAATGATTTCCCGAGCGAAGCCGGGTACCTTGGCTAGTATATATATAAAATTGTAACCTCTGTCTGTACATTGATTTTTTTCGCGAAATTTCACGATAACTTTTCGTTTCACATGTCATAGACACCATAACTGCATTTTGTTTCTTTGGTGTCTGTTTGTTTGTTTGTTTGTTTGTTACCTTTTCACGCATAAACGGCTGAACCGAATTTTATAAAACTTGGTATGTGTATTACTACTAACCCAACTTAGACTTTAGGCTATATTAATATTCTCTGAGACGAACAGGAGTGGGGGTTATAAGGGAGGCCTGAAATTAAAAATAGCGATATTTCGTTTCCTATTGGTTTTTTGGCAAATATGCATATAACAAAAGTTGTTTCTTTTGTTATTTAGAGTAACTTTTGTTATATACACTTTTTTCGTATACCGAACTATAAAGGTGTTATACGCTAAAAATTATAGCGGGAGTCAACAATTTTATTTGGCACAAAGACTCAACCGAACTAAATAAAACTCGGTATATGTATTAGCACTAACCCTTTCATTATAACAAGCTATATCAACATTTCTAGGGACGGGCAGGAGTGGGGGTATTAAGGGAGGCCTGAATTTAAAATAGCGGTATTTCGTTTTTATTCGTTTTTCGGCATATATAAACATATCAAAAGTTGTTTATTTTGTTATTTAGAGTAACTTTTGTAATATTCATTTTTGTCTTTTAACAAAGTATAAACGAGATATACACTATAAACTAAAGCGGGAGTCCACTATTTTATTAGGCGCTAACGATTGAACCGAACTTAAAAAAAAACTCGGTATGTAAATTATCATTAATTCTTCCAAGATTATAAGCTATATTAAAATTTTTAGGTTCAAACAGGAAAAATAGCAATATTTCGTTTCGCATTGATTTTTCGATAAATATGCACATAACAAAAGTTGTTTATTTTGAGTAACATTTGTTGTATTCACTTTTTTTGTAAAATGATGTAAACACGGGATATACGCTAAAACTATAGCCGGAGTAATTCATTTGATTAGTGCTTACTTAAGCGTTTTTAATGAATGCATATTATGAAAAATGATTTTGTGTTAAAGTCACATTTGATAACTCTAAATATGATTCGGATTAGTGAGGTTATATATCTCCGTCGCCTCCTTCTCATTTATTTTTTTTTCTGAGAGAATAACATTGTTATTTATTTCCAATAGAAATGTATTCTATAAGAGCATTTCCGTTATTTAATTTGTATAATGTATTATTTAAACAAAGTCATGCTGAATTGGCACAAGGAGCGATAGCGGAAGTTGTAGGGAAGCAAACTCCTTGTTTCTGCTAATATATATCTTATTTCCGATATTTTGATGTTATTGAAACAAATATGTACCATCATAACAATTAGACGTCAATGGTAATGCCATTATGAAAAAAGACAATATCCGGTTAAACTTAATATGATTTAAAGTATTACTTATTTTGCTGGGAGGGCTACAATCTCTTCCCCTCACCCATCTCCTTGAATATAAATGAAATTATTTTTAGGGTAATACTATTATTTAATTCCGTCAGGTAGATAAATTATTAAAATAATACTCTGAATCAATAATTTAAGAAAAACATGGTGTTTAGCCCTCATGCTGGACCGGAAGATGACAGGAGCCTAAACAGTTAATTGAGTTATCTTATTACCAGTGAAATGCTGCCATTCATGGATGTGACTTCCACTGAGCTCTGCTATTAGGCAATTACGAAAATAATCTAATGTACAAAACTATGCTTAAACTACATGTGCTCGGATTGGTTTTTAACAGGAAATAAGTTTCATTATATATTTAATTGTAATAAATGCAATCCATGATTATGATTTTAAGTATTCAAAAAGGAGACTTAAGAAGTGGAAAGGGATAGATTAGGAACACATTTTTATTTATTCTTCAACAGTAAAATTTCTCATTTATAAGTCGCCTGCCTGACCCTCACGGGAAAACAATACGCCCAGACGGGAAGTGTAGTTGTAAACATTGAAGCCTTGCCCAAAAAAATACTATCATCATTCAGCACACAGCAACGACGGGTATAGACCCTAAACACTGGTATGGTACGGGGAAATGTCAAAATACTGTGCAAACTAAAGGCTTATATATATATATTCATATATATATATATATATATATATATATATATTTTATAATATATATTATATATATATATATATATATATATATATATATATATATATTTGTCTGTTAACGCTCTAGCGGTCACAATTTTTGTTTGATCGTTACCAAACTCGGAATTTAATCGTTTTATATAAATATAAAATGAAGATCAGGTTCGTTAATGGCTGAAATCGGACCTGTGGGAGGGGGGATTTTAGAAAATTCAAAATATCTCCGTTATTATGCGTTGGATCGAAAAATTGTATAGAATCAATCCTATTGCAAATTAAATCCATAAATATTGTTCTATACATTTATTCTGTGTCTTGAATATTAACCGAGATATTTGCATTTGTATTCTGTGTGTGGTCGGCAGGAGTCGGCTATGTTCGGACTTTCCGCCGAGAGCTCTGGCGGCCGTTTCCGTAACTGTTTGTCCCTCGTGAATAGGTTTAGAGATCCCTTACTACTACAGTTGTTATTGGGCAGATTTCTCTACTGTAAAACGTCACGTGGGAAATCTGCTTAGTTTGCGCAGCCCTGCGTGACGGACTTTTTTTTTTGTCGGCCTCATTAATCCTTTATTTGATTTTATTATAGTTTGTTTTTTTCAAGGGAACTAGTTTTCTTTTTTTTTACTATTTGTACCAGATAGTAGAGTGCGCTATTTTAGTTACCTAGTTACCTTGTTCTGTAACTGATAATATTATTAGAGGTTAATCTGTTTTTATTTTACTTAATGCTAGAGACCAAAAGCTCAAGAAAATCATGATTTATTTCAACATGTTGTCGGATCAAATTTTCAAGGGCTATCCCTTTTAAAAGAAAAGAAATATAAAAATTTATTACTAACATTAATTTAAAACATCCCTTAATAATTCATTAGCTATATATTGTATTAGTAAAATAGAACATTCACAATAAATAATAAAAAATAGAAAAAGGGCAGTAAACAAAAAACTGAAATTTTAAATTATGACGCGGAATAACCGAGTGCAAGATTGACTTGTAAGTAATCGATTTTTAGTCAGCTGACTTAACCTTCCTCGGTAACCTCTCAGAATCATATGCCTCTTCTGTGAGGACAGTCAGCGCAACGCAATGTTAAAGGTAAACGAGCTCTTCAGAAATGTAAGTAGCAATTTATAATTATATTTAATATCATAGATGTAGGTACTTACTAATACAATATATAGCAAATGAATTATTAAGGGATGTTTTAAATTAATTTTATTAATAATTTTTTATATTTCTTTTCTTTTAAAAGGGATTGTCTGAAGAGTTGGCAAATAAACCACGAAACATGTAGGGCTGATTCAATAAAGTTTGCACTGAAAAAATGTTTTTTATTGGAGACCCTTGCCAGAAAATTTGAAGAATATATAAATAATATTGGGAACAGAATAAGAAAAATATAACATTACTTATCTTCTTATTTTCATATTCAAGAATGAGAGATCTGATTGATGCTCAATATGACCTCAGAACCCTCTTTATGTTTTATTCACTGAAAGACTAGGTGGTTTTTCTCAACCACATCTGCTACTTAAACTCTTTCTGACCTGTAATAGCCGTTAGCTTAGAAACAAGAACTTGTAAACAAAGGGGAGGGTGTTGCCAGGAAGCGTCAGTAGGACACTAGCTATGAGAATGTGGGACAGGCAGTGGGGTAACTGTTCCACAAATGATTAAATAAATGGTCCACTGCCCTTGGGCGATAAACAGCCAACGTTAACCCTTATATTCCTAAACTATCATCCTAATGTTTGACGGGCAACGTCGTCACTTACAGTCCCTCTTGATTTTAATAAGTGAAACATAACTCTCCTTACAATTTAATTATTGTTCTCATTCGTGGTAGAGTGGGTAGCATGCTTTGGAACAAGAGATTAACTAGCCAAATATTTACGTGAAATCAATACAGAATTTGTGAACGTCGCACGATATGATACGTCGAAAGTCTACGACGGACCTCATTTTCGTCACCTCCTGGGTAGGATCGATCGACATTTGAAGAAATTTTTCGAAAATCGCTTCAGGAGTACGACCTCAATAGCTGATTTACCTTAAGGGAAATCTGCTAATATCTATACATGTAAGGAGATATTTAACCTAAGATCTTAGTTAATTGGCATGCTAATTTCATCTGCCTACTGGTGAAAAACGTACTTGGCATTGGTAACCAGTTTCACAAACTTTTTTTCCATCGCCGAATGAACACAAGAAAGCAGAGAATGTGATTTCTCAATATAACCCTTATGTCTTTCTATCCGAGAACATACCACCAAAGAATCTCTTGTCACTGTTCTACTCGGCATACTCCCAAAGGAAAAAGTTTATCCACCTATTGATTTTCTTATCCAAGAAATCTAATCCACTTTCTTCACACGTATCTAATATTTTTCATTACTTTAATGATTTAACTTGAGCTCTAGTCTTTCTCCATCCTCATTGAACGTTTTCTGCATACTCTTACTTGGTCACTAACCTGATATATGAATTTCAACAGTTCTCTGGCTTTTAGGCTTAGGTAGATTCTTTGCTTTCAGCCCTTCTAATACATACCGTCTGTATTGTCCATAAACATAACACTGTTTCTCTTGATCACAGAACTAACCACGATTCTGGTCTGCAGCATCTCTTTGATGGATTTATCCTTTATTACATTATAAATACCTTTTTGGTATCGATACTGCATGTACATTCAAAAATTATGCTCTTCGGATATTAATATAATTTCATTTGAAATAAGAATGTTACCAAAAGTCGAGAGAGAAGTTGCTCCTAAATCCTACCTGCTTTATCAGTCATGTGGCTCAAATCAGTTAGCGCAGATCTAATGCTATTAAAGATTGCTTTAAGGTAGTATTTGTATATAACAGATTGCACGTTTAAAGAACAGTTTTTCCTTCAGAACCTACGGTGCTCAATTTGTTTATTAATATCATAATTTATACTTTTCATTGCTCTGGGATAGTTCATGTGTATAAACTAGGAAGGGATAATGAGGTCCCTTGAGGACCTCTCCACGGACACCATCCACTTCCACAAGCCTTTCCAGCAACTGCATTTTGGATATTTTTCTCTTCCGAAATAATCCCCAGAACAGGGCTCCTTTTAAGTTGTTTCTCATTCTCAAAGACATGTTTAAGGTTTTCTTAAGATAATAGTATACTTTGAAATATACCTCATTTACTTCTCAATTCGTGTCCTTCCTCGCATAATAATACAAAACGTAATCTTTCTTGATTTTCATCAATGGGGCTCCCTTTACTGTTGCTTTTTATTTTTACTTTATTGTGTTCAATCCATTCTAAGAAGCTTACTCTGATAACTTCACATAGTTGACCATGCCCTACGCTCTTATAATTGAGTCCTCTCATTTTCCTCCTCTTGTTTTTCATTTCTCCTATTTTACTTGGCATCTTATTAAACTCATTTATCTTTACTGCATCTCGCTTTCTATTTGATCGTACTCTGTGATTTTACCCCTTCGTTAAACCCCCACGCCTTCTTGCTCCATGTAAACATGTTGTAAGCTGGAAACAAAGCGTGATAAATAAGCATATACCTATGTGAAATGAATGGGAGTGATGGTTTATTGTAGGCTGACAACTAAAAAATTAAAATATTTCAGTTAATATTAAAGTTAAAGAACAGAGTATAAAACAACAATTGTAGAAAATTAAATTCTCAATTACATTGGTTATATAGATAGCAGTGCGTTCACCGTGATTAAGACTCACATCGAAAATTGTTTTGCAATCAGTCATTTTGTAAATTTAATATTCTAAATTTTTTTGTTCAATATTATTTTCTGTAACTCGAACCTTATCCTTAAAGTAATTTGTATTTTGGAGTTTTTGGTTCTTCAATTTTACATTTTACTTGGCTAGCGTGATGCGAAGCAGCTTCATCAGTAAATATCTTCTGCCCCACACTTAATAACGGAGATATACTAGTCATATATTACTCCATTCTTGATGTCCTACTCCCCTGATCTGATGTCAGTCCTAACTTACATATCGTTATATATCGATCAATTAAAAATACAGGTATCTAGAGCATAGCATGATGACGTCACGTCGGAAATTTATCCCTGTACCTTACATTTAAAATTCCAATGCAATACGACATATTTAGGCTTCAAATAAGACAGAGATAGAATGGTTTATTGTTAATATCAGATGAAGTAGATAATTCCTTGGATTAAAGAAATGAGACTGAAGTGTGTATTATTGATAAAAATATAGTCTACTTTTCTATGTTTCTCCTTATTTGGAAACATACCAAATTCTAAAGTTCGAAATCATATTTCATTCCAGCACTGCTTAGTTTGCAATGTCTTCGCCCTGAATTTGAAAGACCTAGGCATTTATCCCCAAAGTTACATCATTCGCATGGGCTAGGCAGAATTTTTTTCTCTTGCGTTAGCAAACTTACCAAAATTGACAAGAAATATTTTGAAATCTAATAGGTAGATGTAAAATTTTCAT
Organism: Riptortus pedestris; assembly: GCA_019009955.1. Taxonomy (NCBI): domain Eukaryota; kingdom Metazoa; phylum Arthropoda; class Insecta; order Hemiptera; family Alydidae; genus Riptortus; species Riptortus pedestris. Next base: position 118,237,749 of record CM032228.1, read on the forward strand.
TAGTTTTATGATACTTGAAAAAAAAAAATACAAATTTATTCTAACCAGGATTTCACTTAAAATAAATTCATGATAGAACAAAATGAAAAAAAAAAAAATTCTTCTACAGAGTTATTTATATAAGATTTCTTGACTCGGAGAAAACTAACTCAATGAATTACAATTACTCCACTATGAAATTTAACCTGTAGAGCTTTACATGGAACGTATAAATATAAAGTTTGTTAAAGGATGTGACTTAACTACAATCCTCATTGATAACTATTCTATTTTCAGTATGATTATAATAGGAAATGTTTACAAATTTACATTCTTCCACCTTCTCTTCCCCCTCCCCCCCTTCCTGCTACAGTTTTGGTAGCCAGGGAACTTGACGTTTAGTTTCACAGAAGAAACATTTAAATATCAAAATTGGATGCGTTTAAATAAAAACTGTTGTAGATTATATGTATATACAGATCTCTAAACAGAACTCTTTTTTGTCAGTTACTAAGAATAATCAAAAAATATTTGTAGAAAGATTCAAAAATAACATCTTGATTAAAATATCAATTTTTCATAATGCCAATGTAAGATAATTTGTATATAATATTTTATATATAAATAATCTCAACACATAGGTTCTCCGCCCCCACACCCTAGGCCAAAGGAATAGTGGCCCCAGCTGATGTGACCAATGTAAATGAGACGTGGGATTTCCAGTGGTTGCGGTAATTAGCTGACATGCAGCCTTTTCCCTAACCATTGACACACCCTGCTTGCAACACCCTCTTATTATTACTCTGAAATATTTCTCGAGTGTGCTTATAACTAGTTCTCAGTCAAAAGGTGGGCCCCAGTTTAAAAGTGATATATACCTTCATGGGAAGCAGAAATCACATTCATCATGTCCTTTTATGAGAAGCAAATATTAGGCAGTAAAAAGCCGAACTTCGAACAGTGATGATAGGTCAATCTGCAAGACTATGGAGGAGAATATGGTGTTCATGATGTCTCTTCCAATAGCGCCCTTTTCGATGTCACCTAGTCTACAAGAAAATAGTGTAGGTTGAAGAACCCAAAACAAGAAAATATATATTCTCGTACTCAATGAACAGTTCATCAAGCAAAAATATTTTATCTTAAAATCAAATAGGGTATTTTAAAACCCTATCCAACTTCAGGTCACAAAATAGAATTTATTTGAGTTCCGTGGGATAATAGATTGTAAAGATTTAAATATATTTATTTTGGTAATCAATTTGTTGTCCATGCGCTGTATTATGTCTTTCTCCTATTAGTAGGAACGAGGGTTTATTTGGAATAATCTTAATAAATTTCCACGGGAAACCAGTTTTATTTCAACCCGCAATGGCGGATTATACAGTTAGCTATTTCTCATACTGGATGAAGTCGATACCTCAAAAGGATTTTACCTCATGAATGAAAATAAGTTTGTCAACATTCGTCCAGTTGCCAATCCACGCTTCTCGCAGAAAACATTGTCACTGCAATTTTTTACTTCACGGGTATTATAAGTGAATGAAAGTTATTGTACATATTGCAGGATATTTATGATCGCAAACATATATATTTTTGGGAGCGTTATGTCGCTGACATCATCTTAGCTATTCGGAGACTGAAGATGATTTGAGGGGTCTCATAGACTATGTCAATGGCATAGAGAAATAAATTGGGACTATTTTAAAAGGTACATGAATGATCATAAAATCCTATTTTTAGGTGAAGTAAAAATGCATCATTGTCTGCAATAACACCATGATTCACTCGTTTATCATGAGAACCCATTACAAATAAGAAAAGTTCAATAGTTGTTTAAATATATAATATTCCTTCCTTCAATAAAATAGTTTAATTTAATTAAATAATAAAAAAATGATTCTACATAGCCCGATGAATATTGATATTTCTTAATGGACTCTCATAACTATGAATAGGTTTGGAATTTTTAGAATATTTTAATTTTAAGACTGTTATTAAATGGTGACAAGACATTTATTAATTACGTATTTCTTCATTATTGGACCTTTCGTATTCATTTAAAACTCATCTATAATCATCTGACCTATATTCAAAATAATTCAATACTAATGATCTGATTTCAGGAAACGCCAAATTTATTATCGAAGAAGAAAAGAAACCAATATATCTCAGCGGACATGTCGGAGAGTCTGTTGTCTTCAATTGCGATTTGGATTTTCCACAAGGAGTCGCAACACCATATTTCCTTCATTACTACAAAGAGGTATTTAGTTTAAAAAGCATTTACTACTGATTAAAATTGAAAGATTTGAATATGCGTATTTTGTTCCTTCTGTCAAGCATATGTTTTAAAACATAGCAGATCATAAAAATCTGCATAGCTTTTCTTTTAACACTCTACCTAAGGACTTCAACAAGCCTTTTCTCATATAGGATGAAGCCTTCTTTTAGCAGATTTCCCTTAAGGGAAATCAGCTATTGAGGTTGTACTCATGACGGAATTTTCGAAATTTTTCTTCAAATGTCCATCGATCCTACCCAGGAGATGACGAAAATGATGTCCGTTCAAAACTGTATATATATATATATATATATATATATATATATATATATATTTGTCTGTTACCGCTCTAGCGGTCGCAATTTTTGTTTGATCGTTACCAAACTCGATATTTAGTCGTATTATGTAAAAAGAAAGATCAAGTTCGTTAACGGCTGAAATCCGACCAGTAGGAGGGGGGGTTTAGAGGGGAGGATTGTCAAAAATTCAAGATATCTCCGTTACTATACGTCGGACCGAAAATTTGTACAGAATCAATCTTATTGCAAATTACATTTACTATAAATATTGTCATATGCATTTATTCTCTATCTTGAATATTAACCGAGATATTTGCATTTGTATTCTGCGTGTGGTCACCAGTAGGCTATGTTCGGACTTTCCGCCGAGAGCTCTGGTGGCCGTTTCCATAACTATTCGTCCCTCGTGAATAGGTTTAGAGGTTAGGTTAACTGTTTTTTGGGGCTAGAAACTACTGGGTTATTATGCCCTAAATAATGTTTTAGGTTTAGAGGTTTCTTACTACTACAGTTGTTATTAGGCAGATTTCTCTATTGTAAAACTTCTCGTGGGAAATCTGCTTAGTTTGCGCAACCCCTGCGTGACGGACTTTTCACATATGAGGTAACAAATGGTTAAAATATATTTTAAAGCATAATACAGTTCGTTCATTTATCTTTAAAGCTTTTCAGATTAGTTCATAAAACTTTCAGGTAAAAACTAGGTTTGCGGATCCCCATAACGTTTTTTAATGGAACTAAGTCATTTATTCCTTACTCTTTTTCTTCTGTTATTTATTTCCTTCAGGAATGTTAAATAAACTATTTGAAAGTTTTTAGTTTTGAAGTTTTTGGACTAAATTATTTAAACAGTATAAACCTGTATAAAGCCTTGAAAGAACTCTATAAATATTATAGAAAAGAATGTGGGGAAGAGGATGGATGAGTAATACCCCCCCCCCTCCCTCAAATTCTACTCAACGAATTTTTATTTTGAGTAACCGAGTAGCGTAAAATCTCATACACATCTTTCATTTCAATAACTGCGAGAAGGACTATTTGTTAATGATTCCTTTAATAACGGAGATTTCTCAAAGTTTGTATTAACCCCTCTCCCCCTCTTCTTCTAGTGCTATTTCAGCGGCCAACGAACTTGATTTTTTGTTTTAAATGGCACTCTTAAAATATCACGTCATGAGTACAACGGCAATAGCAGATTTCCACTGTTGACAATTTTTTAATAGCTATTGAGGTTGCACTAATGTGCTATTCTGAAGCAATCTTCAAATATTTAACGACCATAGGTCGTATATATATATATATATATATATATATTAACTGTTTCATGTGAAATTAAACGTTAAGTACTTTAATGTCTTGGGGTGAGAGTGCCTTAAATTAAAAAATATTTTAGGTTCATATGCCAGCTTTTGATGATAATAGATGCTGACGTTTTTGAATTGCTACTACTATTAACTACTAAGACACCCTTATTGATTTCTTAAAAATATTACTATTGTTTACATATTACAATGCTTGTTTTCTTACACATTCTAGAAAGGCTAAATATGTCATAACTGTTGATTATTGATCAATACTGATGCGAGATTATAAATAATAAATAATGATATATAAATGATGATCTCAAAAAACCTGCGAAATAAGAACAGTTAATATGGAAACTTGGGAGAGTCCATTAATACTTCTAATCAAGTGTTCTCAATTAAACGTGATGTTATTATGCTTTCTAATTTCTAAACATTTGATAAATATAAATGACACTAATTGAAAGACTCAATTTTTATCACGAGTGTTTATTACTGTATTAAAAAAAAAACAACTTAGTATCATAGATAAAATCTAAAGTTATTCTCACAATCAGTGAGAGAGATCAAATGATTGAAATACTATAAAAGAAAGCAAAGAAATTTTAATAGATTTAAGAAATTTTGTTTCCATTAGGTGAAACACTTCCTTTAGAATATTGTGATATGAGGCCTTCTAATGCAATAATATAATTTCTATGTCGAAAATCTGTTTATTATAAATTATAGTTGCATTCTAACAAGCTTATTATCAAGAAATCAATTTATCATCGTCTAGTAAATCTTTTACAAGAAATTAGCGACTATATTACCTCTTAATATTCTGGATCCCCGAGTTGTAACTTGTATCTGCTAACTACCAGAACGACAATTTATTTCTCATAATACATACTAGAAATTATCACATTATCTATATCGCCTTCATAGAACTAATCTAGAATTATAAGGTCAAGTGATCAGATTTCATTCATATACCTTGGAAACTATTAATATGAAATAGGCCAAGGTGAAAAACTACGTTCTTTCTTTTGATTCATGGATAAAAATACTTTTAGTAACTTCACATTCAATTTAAGCATGCATAGAATCGAAACCAATAACAACCGGCTTACAACGGTTGTTGTCACTGAACGACAAATCATCCCAACGTTCTTTACTCACCAGTAGTGCAGTAGAACAAGATAATAAATATATTCAACAGGAAAATAAAACTAAAACTTAAATATAAAGAGGGCACATCTGTAAATGTCAATAGCACTGTTGAGCGGTCGATTAAGGAATGCAACTGGCTTGAGTTCGGCGGAAACGCCCCTTTTGAGATATGAGCATGATAGATACCATGTTAAACTTTGCTATGTAGAACGTATACACTTTTCTACAGATATACACCTAAGCCAAGTGTCGTTAATTTGTAGAATGTGGAATGTTTATAAAAGTCCGTCACGCAGGGGCTACGTAAACTAAGCAGATTTCCTAAGCGCCAGTATAACACACTTGTGATTTCATTCTCTATTTCTATGTGTATAAAAAAAAAAAATACGATGAATAAAAGGGTTGGGGAGGGAGGGGATGAAGCCATTGAAGGAAGTTCAAGTAACTCGATTAACACTTGAGTTATGAAAAAAATGTATAAAACAACAATTTTAGAATATCAATAGCTAAACAAGATGGGTTCTATAACATTTTGCGATACAACACATAATATCGGCGATATTTTGAATTTTCAAAATTCTCCCAACCTATTCCACCCCTGATTTAGCCATTAGCTAATATGATCTTCAGTGTTGACTGAAACGGTTGAATATCGAGTATCCTATAGATCAAATGTACATTTTCACGTAAAGAATGAAAAATCTTATTTGATGACGCACTACGTATTTGCTTGTATCTCACAGAGTAAACGTTTAATGAAAACAATGTTTAGTATTTATGTTTGAAATCGAGTGGTTTATAATATAACAGCTTATTGCTAATATGATGTGTGTAGGAGTGGAGGTTTACTGAAGGCTTAAAACACAAAAATGCAAATACTTCCGTTACTACTAAAGATAAAGAATACATGTACATATAATAATATTTGCAATAAGAATGGTTCTATACAATTTTTCGATCCGAAGTATAATAATGGAACTATTTCCGTCCCCCTCCCACTGGTACCATTTTAGCGATTAACGATCTCGACCTTATATATATATATATATATATATATATATATATATATATATATACTGCTCAAAAATGAATAGGGATATTGGTTATTTTTTCTTATCCTATTAATTTTAATTAAACCGATCTTAATTAAATTTCTTTTTTATGGGGGAAAAAAGACAATAATTTCTCATAAATATTAATGATATTTATAATATAAAAAAAAAAAAAAATAGGCTAGGCCCCATACATACCACAAAACAGCCAATATCCCTATTCATTATATATATATATATATATATATATATATATATATATATATATATATATATATATTCTGCTTATTCTGGACCAAATATTTCTATATGTTCTTCAAATTATTATGGCTAGGGTCACTAATAAAATAAAATAAAATGAGACGTCTTGAAAGAGAGGAAGACGAACAGCCTCTGCAAAAGCACAGGAGAGAATTCAAGATATTTCTAGGCGATGTACCTACCATACAGAGTTAATAATTATTAGAAGGGCGACGGATCAATGGACGGGCATCAGAACACTAACATAGTAAGTAGGCTAGATACATAAACAACTCACTCCCAGTCTAAATATGTATAATATTAGTTATATAAGTAATCTATTTTTGGGAGGCCGAAACGTAATTCAGGTGTGGGGAGGGGGAGAGCTTGAAAACGTTTTGAGGATAGCCCCCATGCTTTAAGGCAGGGATGAGCAACAAGCGGCCCTTTCAACATATTGTTACGTTTTATTACCCAAAACCAGTAATAAACGTTTTAATAAGAGTTCTTTTGGATTGCAAAATTAAATACTCGCAAGTTTCACAGTTTTTATCACTGCACAATTTATTTCACAATGCACAATACACTTGGTAATTAATCTTAATTACTACTCACAGTATATACTGATAGCGTACCTGTTCTTCAGGTTACACAGTCCAACAATTCACTCACAGTCACTGAAATTCGCAACAAGACGGCACTGCACTGTCCTTTACTTCGCGGCTCTGCACTGTTCTTTACTTCGCGGCACTGCACTGTCCTTTACTTCGCGGCACTGCACTGTCCTTTACTTCGCGGCACTGCACTGTCCTTTACTTCGCGGCACTGCACTGTCCTTTACTTCGCGGCACTGCACTGTCTTAAACACGGCACTAAACTGTTACCTACAGTCACGGCACAACACTGTTCTTCCTATAAAAACACTAAGTCGCACTGTAGCGCTGATGTGAACATCAAGACAGGTGAGAATAAAACTGACTCGATCGCGGCTCGCTGTTCTTATATAGGTTGTCGGCATACATCAAAGGGGAATTGTCTGGTGCCTTCGACGCTAGGCTGGACGAGTCTATAAGGGGCTAGAACTTTCTGTCGGTCTCTTTGATCTATCTCGCACTTCCCAAATACGCAACTCTCTCTCTGAAGGATTATTCATGTATTTAATTTTCGCAACAATATGTATTTATGCGGCCTGCCAAGCATTTCTTAAAATTGAATTTATTTTATCGACCCCTCCCTCAAAATATTGTAAAAAAAAATAATTATAATTTAATGGTAGTACATTCTAAACCGAAACAATTTTTGTGACGAGTTGCTTACTTGTGGACGACTTGTTCAAAAAATACTTCCGTTGCTACTAAAGATAAAGAATACATGTACATATAATAGTATTTGCAATAAGAATGGTTCTATACAAGTTTTCGATCCGAAGTATAATAATGGAACTATTTCGAAATTACACACCTCTAAACCCCGTCCCCCTCCCACTGGTACCATTTTAGCGATTAACGATCTCGACCTTATATAATTATATATATATATATATATATATATATATATATATATATATATATATATATATATATACTGCTCAAAAATGAATAGGGATATTGGTTATTTTTTCTTATCCTATTAATTTTAATTAAACCGATCTTAATTAAATTTCTTTTTTATGGGGGAAAAAAGACAATAATTTCTCATAAATATTAATGATATTTATAATAAAAAAAAATAAAATATGCTAGGCCCCATACATACCACAAAACAGCCAATATCCCTATTCATTTTTGAGCAGTTTATATATATATATATATATATATATATATATATATATATATATATATATATATATTCTGCTTATTCTGGACCAAATATTTCTATATGTTCTTCAAATTATTATGGCTAGGGTCACTAATAAAATACATTTTTTCGCGTAAACTTTATTGATACCGGCTTACATGTTTCGTGGCTTACATGCCACGTATTCAAGGGCTATCCATTTCTGAAATGTTTTTTTCTGAGGAACTACTACAGAAATAACAACCACTGAGAAATAACACTCCATTGCGGAAGGGTCAGTTGCAATGAACGAGCACTTCAGAATTGGATAGCAGAAGTGGTGGTATGTTAGCCAAGAAACATGTAAGGCAGTATCAATAAAGTTATCAATAAAGCCTGTGAAGGGCATATTCGGAAAGAAAAGAATAAAAATCATGACCACCAACTGAGTGTCATGAAGATACTGAGAGAGGTTAATGCCAAGGTGGGGGTTAAAAAACATATGACATGGATTTGACGCATTATACAGGTAAATATTTTCTGAAGTTCGACAGTAAATTTTCACATCTTACTAAACCCGTGAACATTTTTATTATTCTGTGGAACTTTTTTTTTTTCTGTTGTTATATTAGAGCTTTTTACTGTTGAACTTCAAAAAATTTAAATAAGCAAAATATTTAATAAGAAAACCTTTCAAACTTATCTTATTAAATAAAAAATCTTGTGCCCATCATGGCTAGAAAAGGGAGGTAACCAATAGATAACCCTTCCCAATAAGTATAAATACTATATAAATAAATAGTATAGTAGCATAAAGTGGACGTTAATAAATTACATACTAAAACTATCTAGACAACTTTATGTTGTCACTACTATATAGCAACGTCTAGCAATGAGGCGAACACATGACAATTCAAAGACTATCGCGTTCGCGAGTACCGCGCCGCTACACTTTGAAGTAATAAAATAATGTTTAAATACTACTGAAAGTAAATCAAGCCTGATTAACTTGATTTTGATCAGTCTGATTCAGTGTCCGAGGATGGGTAGAGTTACTAACATGACACCCGACGTTTTGTAAGACAATTGTTAATAATAGATAACCGTCATTCAGAATGTTAAGATGGCTACTTCCTGCCACTAATTTCTTCAATTTATAGTGACCATTTGTTGAGTTCTTGTTGCTGTCAATCAACAATGAAATACTCTTCCTTTTAATGGAAGCCATTTATCCACATTAAAAACCGGATATATTTCTGACGATACTTGTTAGTACCTTTCTTATTCATTAGTGTGAAATACTCAGAGCATTAAGTGATTTAGTAATGGACAGCGATGGCGGCTTGAAGTAACTAACTGGTGTCTCTATTGAATCATTTGCGCCCACACACTCTCAGTAATTTACGAAATAAACTCCTTCCGTCAGAGTCCAGTCTCGCCTCTTATCCATTCTAAAGAGCAGACGTCATGCCACAAAAAAGAAATTTAATAAATCAAAAAAATTCCAATAGACCATCCCAGCGACTGTTAACGAAAAGATGACGAAAATGAAGTCCTTCAAACTCTTATATACATACATATTATTAACGCTCTATTGGTCGCAATGTTCGTTAAACCGTTACCATGCGGCAGGAAAGATTCTATTTTGAAGGTACCTCCCACCGCGGGTCACCTCGACGACATAGCTCCTCTCTCCTTCCTTCTGGACTAGGATGCCTTCCACCCAGGGTTCGCCTCGAATCTGAGGGTGTTTCCTTTCGCAGACCTTCTGCCCGACCTGGAGTGGAGGCATAGGCTCCACGGTCATGGGCTGCTTCATAGGCTCTCTTCCGTTCCTCCAATCTCTCCACTTGTTTGAGCTGAGCTGGCGTATATTTTTTGCAGATCCCACACCTCTCCACAAACTTCTTGATGTCACTGGCCATTCCAAACTTAAAGAAAACGTCTTTGGCTTTTTTTATGCATGATTCTGTTCCCTGATGAGAAGCATGTATGTTTTCCAAAAGTTTTTAATCATTACCGTAGGTAAAACAATTCTTTCTCCCTTATGTATTACACCATCTTCTACTACCAGTTCATCTCGGAAATTCCAGAACTTGCGTAGCTTATCGGATAAATAAGATCTATCCGATAAATAATCATCTAATTTTATGACAAACAATCCCTGAAAACAACCTAGTCCTTAGCCTAAATCTGGAAATGATGACAATTTCAATTTCGTATCATTTGACGCTTTAAGCCGGAAACACCTTCATCCAAGGAAATCAGCCCTAGCCGCACGCAATCCTCTGCTCCAATAAGGGAGTTTCGGAGATATTTTTCGGAAATCGTGTCATGAGTGTGAGTCCCTTAAGGAAAATCTGCTATAAAAAACCTGTAGTGCATTACACATTCTCAACAAAATTGAAAAGATGAAAACACCTGAGTGGCATTTCAGCTTGTGGGACATTATTTAGCCCCTGGGTGACGGACTATATATGTCTAAATTGTAAAGTAAATAACACACTGTGCCCCTATACAGTATTGATGTTGCTAGGACTGTACTTCCGCTGAAGAATGCACCACGCTCCAGCCCTTCCTGTACTTTATCTTGCTCTTCCGGTCCACTGATAGAAAAGCCATTTCCTCAGTATAATAAGTTGAGTAGGCTTTATCTTAATACCAGAAATTAAAAAAAAATAGTGTAGATAAAAACCTCCCACATCACAAATATGCCTTATAAACAATGTGTTAACGACAGAAAACCTTTAGTTGAAGCTAAAAGAAATGAGTAGTAAAGAATTCTGGAAATATCCCCTGGAGTTGGGGATTAAACCAAAACTGAAAATAGAAAATACAAACAAGTTCTTTAATATTCAAATTAGAGAAATGAATAGAAAAACGTCGGTAGTTAACAATCTCATGTAGAAAAGGTTCGATAAGAACAATATTTGATATTCAAGCTAGGAATACGGTTTTTCATTATATATAAGCTCATTGGTAATATCAGGTGAGTGGGAGAGGGGATTTACTGAAGGCTGAAAACTAAAGAATTCGGGTTATCAGCAATTTCCTATATACAAAGTTTTGAATTACGTAATTCCCGTCATATCCTTAGCACGATTGATGCATAATCCCGCAATAGCTGCTTTCCCTAATGGAAAATCTGCTATAAATATTACTAACTAAAACAAGGCATCCCTTACAAGACGCTAATTCAAATTTTAAATTTGGAAACTTAAAAATAATCAAAGAAACGGTATGAAAAGTCCGACACGCAGGTGCTGCGCAAACTATACTGATTTCCCAAGAGCTGAATTGAAATGCTGGTTATCTCAACTCACCTTCCGTTCTCTATTTGGCACTTATTAATAACACTATGTAAGTAGGAATTAAATGTAAACTGAGCATAAGGTGTTTATAGACTGAGGTACAAAAGTGAAAATTGAGTAGAAGTTTTACATAAAACGCTTAATAAATATCGAGTTAGATAACTATCAAACAATAATCGTTAGAGCAGTAACTGATGGGATCAATGGACATCTATGACAGATAGTAGATCAGTCCCCTTAATTCCTTAATGTGTAGCGGATTGCATGAGCATGATCGTGACCTATCAAAATTTATGATGACATTGGAAAAAGTTGAAATTGCAATATTGCTTCGAAGGTGTCAAGACTGCTGCTACAGGTGCTTTGTATACAGCCGAGTCCTAAAAATGTCGGCGGAAGTAGGAGAACCTCCTCCAGAATCTAATGTAGAACTATCAACATTAAAATATTTCCTAAAAATAATGTCCATCTCCGTGATTACGTCAACAGATTTCCGAAAGACTGTCTTTTACCAAAGCTTTAAAAACTTTGGCTTTCACGTGCATTCATTTCCATTTGTTGTTTATACTCCCCCCCCCTTTAGGTAGCAAGTAAAATGACAGACAATATCCACTTATTTATTATTATTAAAGATAATTATAGCTAATGAAAATAAAAACATAAAAAAGTTAAAAATTAAAACAAGATTGCTAATAAAAATATTATTTAATACAAAAAAGCAAATTTTAACATAATTCATCCAAAAAAATTACAAATTATCAATATGTTTTACTTTGACAGTTATTATTAAAACAATTACACAACGAAATGCAATTTAGATGTAATTGTTTACAAAACTGGCATTTGAGTAAAATTTGATGTAGATTTACGTAGCTGAGTCAACAATTGCAGCAATGGTCGTTTCGTCCGTTGCCGTGGGTACCATTTACCATCTCTTTTTTCATAGCCTAATAAGATGGAATCGATATGCTGTCATACAGATGATTGTGTAGCTCTCAAACAATTTAAATGTAGAGCAACTGATGTGCAATCTACTTTTAATACGAACCCGAAATTTTGAGAAATTAATTTATACCGAAATTCATCAGCAGTTAACTTTTTTTTTGTGCAAATGGGTTCTAATTCTGTTAATTCTGCTCGACAATGGGGTATGGATTTCCTAAATGCCTCAGAGCTTTTTGTATAAAACCCAAGAATGGAGCTTTTAGACCAATCTGCTAGTCGAATCGCAATCACAAACATAGTGTAATGCAGGCAAAATACGACAAATGCTTCGCAGCCAAATGACGTCAGTTATTTCTTCTTATAAGAAACGCCGAACCATAGGCCTGAACAGCCCAGACGTTCTATCTTATTTCCTGAAATAATTTAAAATAATAATGAAAAGATCTGTAACTAAGGATTGTATGGGCAGATTGGATTTTCACTAAGTGAAATATGTCACATAAAACCCTTGAATTGGCTTCCAAATGGTTCCAAAACGGTTTATTTTCATATCCAAGTGATCGATCGAAATGATTATTCGTGCTTATGGGCAACATACCATTTCAGTGCATCCAATACCTACAATAAGAACGAGAACTGCGGTCTTTGATATATTTACACCGGTGAACTTGCTGATAAATTTGCTTCCAATGTTTGCTAAATATAGTAGAAAATGGATAAACTATGTTACGTAAGGACGAAAATGAGAGTACTGAAAATTAAGAAGTAATCCAGAACTATTTTAGTTATCACCAAAAGAATCATTAAAATGCTTTTAATGACTTTGTTCTGTCCATTTACTTGCTCTCTAAGGGGGGGGGGGCGATAAATGGACCAAAAAACCTTCTGACATATCCAAAATCATAATCGGCAAACTAAAGTTAAAAACTATTTACAGAATGTGGTCCTCATATTTTGCATACTCAACTCCCTTTGGCGCCTGCATTACCTGAATCCTGGATACTATTCGAAATTACATACTTCAGGATGAAACGTCCAAAATTAAACGTACAGAGATGTGTTGCAAAAACATTTTGATCTCGTTATGGGCATGCTAATTAGCTTCTGGGTTTGTTTTCGCTATTTGCTCTCAGCCACGTGCAAATAGACTTGTGTAAAATTGATAATTGGTGGTGGCGCGAATATAGTCCTAATGGATCTCATTACGGCTAAAAAAATTGTGGAGAGTAATGAATGAGCTGAGAACAAGTGTCAACCTTGGCCTTCTAATGATGAATGTCTCCATTACGCAGAACCATGTTTACTTCCACTCAAGATCTCAGGCAACGCCTACCACATTAATTTAAATTTTCTTTTTCATTCGTCATGGAATCCAATAAAAAGTCTATTGTCCCTTAATGAAAATCATTTATTGAGGTCGTACTCATCGCGCGATTTTCGAAACATTTCTTCAAATGACCATCGATCCTACCGAGGAGATGACGAAAATGACGTCCGTTCAAAATTATATATATATATATATATATATATATATATATATATATATATATATATATATATTTGTTTGTCTATTAACGCTCTGGCGGTCGCAATTTTTGTTTGTTCGTTACCAAACTCGATATTTAATAGTGTAATGTAAACTTGACAGTTTAAGTTCGTTAATGGCTCGAAAATCGGACCATTAGGAAGGGGGGATTTTTGAAAATTCGCAATATCTCCGATGCTATACGTCTGATCAAAAAGGTGTATAGAACCAATCTTATTGCAAATTAAATGTACTATAAATATTGAAATATACATTTATTCTTTATCTTGAATATTAACCGAGATATTTGTATTTTTTTCAGTTTTCAGCCTTCAGTTAACCCCCACTTCTACTCGTGTTACATAAACAATACTCTTTTATATAATAAACCACATTATTCGAAGCTTAAATACCAAATAATGTTTTCCAGAGACATTTATTATACGAGATTAATGCAAATCTGTTATGGTGACCCCCCCCTCTTAAGTTTTGGGACCACTAAAATTTAATTTATTGAGATAAAAATTATTCAGATCCATTACAAATTATAGTACTGGATATAGTAAATATATAGTTTTCAATAAAATTAATATGTTATATTCTGATATATTTCAGTAATTGTTTTTCTTTCCTTCTGGGAAGTTGGCACACCTGTTTGTTTACGTTTCATGTGCTTCCAGTCTGGAGGTTTCTTATTATCGTTTGTATTTATTCACTTAATATTCGCAGTGGAGTTGTATTACCAGTATGTAGCTTTATCTATTTTTAAGCATCACGAGGGAAATCTGCTTAGTTTACGAAATCCCTGCGTGACGGACTTTTATTATTAAACTCACAAGATCGTCTTAAAAAAGAGTAATACTCAACTAAGAAACACTCATAAAGGGAAAAGACCTGCCACATCTAATTTTTATGTCTAGCTGTAATTTAGTCGCCATTAGCGAGTGCAGTACGTTTGATTAATTTTTACATTCAATGGAGTATTCTTATATTTAAAGACATTCCCTGCTATTGATTTGGGATGTCGTTGAAGATTTGGTTTTCTAGTAGTGCTTGAGCATTTTACTAATTTTAATATTTCAATTTTATAACGGGCTTTATAAATGTTATAATCGACAAATTGTATTCAATAATGGTTAGATTGCTTCGCCATAGGGTTTTACAAGGACCTAGACTGTTTTAAAGCTGTGAGGAATGGTAAATATGATTATATAAATTTTGCTATATATACCCTCACAAATTAAGGAAGGGTCAAATCGTTAACTTTATTTTTGTATTCTTAATTCACTTTATACTTTTTTATTTGCTTAACTAATTTCAGTAATATATTTTTATTATTTATTTCTAATGAGTAATAAAAACAAGACTTAGCTCAGGTTAGCCATGTAAAAACGACACATGAGAGTCTTGGTTGAAATGAGAAACCAAAAAAGTGTCTAGTGCTTATTACTTGTATTACATTTCAATGTATAAATGTGTTATAGAAATAAGTGTAGCACATTTTCCTTTTTCTTGGGAAGGTGACTTCTCTTAGCAGAATTTATATCCTGTAATTGATCTTGAATTTTCTAGTGTTTTTGAAGTTGATCTTGTCCAGTCAAGGACTTTACTTGGATGTAATATAAATGAGTTAGTATTTGGCGTATTGTTAGTAACTGATTATGCCGAGAAGCAATGTAGTTCCGTATCAGTATCGTATGCATGGTAGATAAGAGAGTTTCCGAATTATTACCACACGAGGTTGTCGTCTAATACCGATGAGCATTAATACAGAATAAAGCTTACTTGCAATATGAAAATTAATATTCATGCATAAATTTAATGAATGCTAAATGTAATTTCATATATTTTTCATAAATAAGGAAACAACAAGGAAACTAGTGTGAATGTATGATAAAAGAAATGTTTAATGGCAAAGAAACATCGATGTACAACAAAAAAAAAACGAATGAGGAGATAAATAATTAAAATTATTATTGCTCGACGCACTCTGATAGAAAAGAAAGCCAGAAACGAGACATCTCCAACAACACGACCAAGAAAAGTCTTCTCCACACTAGAACAATGAGCAGAGTCTAAAGCCAATGAGCAGATTACCGATTAGCATTCCTGAGGGCCCATGAGTCTGCAGGTAATATTCCCTCCTTTAATCACTTCCAAAAAAAGGCAATCTAAGGCTCGATTACTTCGCTATGGGATATAATAAGATCAAGGAACAAAGAATGTTCCAACCAAAATTTCCAGAATGTTTGGTCAGTGGACAAAGTTGGTATTCGATGGTCAGTGGTCTCCACGTCATTAAAAGTGAATGCTCGCTACCAACACAAACTTTTCTGCTTGATGTACTCATGTCTTTTACAATCGTTCATGCTGAGCCTATGCGGAGGAATGGTTACTGGGTTGCAGAGTAAATGCCACAGCATACGAACCCCTATGAGAGATTGGAAAACTATTGCTTTGCTTGCTGGTCCCATCTGACTGAGTCTGTACTCTCAGATGTCTGTACATTGCCTTCTAACATCTATTGCACGTTGTGTTCCTGACTTGCTTGCCCCCACAGGAATGAAATGTCAGTGTCTATGGACTTTCAGTTTTCCAGTCTGCACTAGTCTCTGGAATGTCCCATTTCGTATGGCAATGGTATAGGTGGAACTCAGGATTTTCATTAATTTAGTTAATAAGCATATTAAATGAAATATTAGATAAATAATATTATATATTTACAATCAGTTAGCTTTACAGACCTTGAACATATTTAGCTGTCACTCTAGCTGCCTGGAAAGGCGGATTTTCCACTTCTCTACGTAATTTCTTCTCTCAGAATGTCTCAGAGAACCTTATGGTCTAACCTATAAACCTCCGCTTCCAGCGTAGTTGTACTATTTTTTTGTGGGTTTTTTTTTAAACAGAAAAATGAAAAATCGTCGAGTTGTGGATTCGAAATAAGTAAATTTATAATCTGGCACGTAATTAAGACTCGGGCCCGGCCGTTCGATTTTATTTTGTTTGTATATGTTGTAATTTTCTGAAACAATTTAGAAAGTGGCTGTTTTACTTCATAAGATGACGTTCCATATGCATCCTATCTGTAAAATATAGTCAAATTGTATATTTGGACTTTTCTATCATTTCCTTATGAATTTTGAATGATGCAATGTTTAGAAATTTAAAGAATTCCTTAAATTCATATGTCACATACAAGAAAGATGTTTTACCCTGAAACATGTCTTAAAGTTGTTTTGTGAAACATGTTTATGAAACGTGGTAGTTTTATGCATTTTTCAGAAATAAAAGAAATCTAGCGGCATGTCTAAGCCATGCAGTTTCTGTACTTCCTGGGAGTAGATCACGAGTGTCGGCCATTTTGGAATGTGTTGTCTAGCATTAAATCCAAAACCGTCAAATGCAAGTTACTCCCACAGAAGGAAAAACATGAGAATGATCCCATTAGTGAAAACTCTCTTTATTTCAATTAGGCTTTTGTGATATCTATTCAATTATGTAATTCGCCTTCATAAAATGGCAATTGAAAAATACAGGTAATTTTCTGTAGGGATGCAGATATTTACCTCATGAATACTAGAATATGTACTACTATCCAGCTAGTAGGAGGTAGCTGACGGATATAATCTATCTTAATATATAACTTTTCATAGGCCGACCTTCGTAGGTAGTAGGTTATGAATTATTACGTTCATGGTCATACTCTATCGACATTTTAATATTTTTCTATAGAAGATTTACTAGCTTAAATCACAATTACTTATAAAGACATGAGGTGGTCTATTTTAAAAAGTTTTCTGCAAGAAAGTCGCATATTTCTCTATGTCACACACAAAAAAAGCACATTTCGTCCATTTCAAAATAAGTTACAAAATTATCTATATGAAAAAAGTAAGGTAATGTAAGACAAATAAATATATAGAAAAAAATATATGCAAACATTACCAATTGAAAGGGAATAAATGTTATGTGTATAGTTGTACCTCTAAATATAAAACGACCTTAATCCAACCTTCATAGATAATATTTTTTTAATTGAAGTCAGGTATTAATGGTCTATCATGTTTGGAAAACAGTTCCTATTCTTGTAATTAGGATGGGCCTTACTTTTATGATTACTTTAAATGATTCTTTCTGCAAGTCGTTGAAAAAATTCCTAACAATGATGAAAACAGGACTCAGATTAACTATTATCATGTAAGTTCCTGAAGTAGGACAGAAAGAGATGTAAAACATGTAGAGCTTTGTTAAAGTAAACGGATTGAAGTTTGTTTAAGTAATTCACTAATTGATATATTTTCTACTTAAAATTAGTGAATTTACATTTAAGGTCACATTATCGTGTTCATAACCTCTATTTCTAAGACGACGGGGTCTACGTGTGTTAAAACCTTGGTCTTTATACCAAAAAGAGTAGTGGGTTCGTTATTTAGGAACGAACTCACTAAATAAAATCCTTAGTTACTAGAAAAAGATAGTAACCTACTGATAACCCGCCCTATAAAACTATATTTATTATTATTTATTAACGTCCACTTTTTGCAACTAAGGCTAATTTCGACGAGTTATCTACAGGTTACCACCCTTTTATAGCCAAGGAGGGACTAAGGATTTTATTTAATGAATTCCGCCAGTAAATAAATTCCTATTACCCAGTCGAGAATCGAATTCGCCACTCTAGGTTTACCATGTGGGATAAAGCTCAAGGCTTTATGGTTACGGATAAAACCATAGCAGCATAAAGAAAACGTTAATAAATAATTGTTTTGTAATTAAATATGCAAACAATGAACAGTAACGTAAAATAGTATTAACTTTTAATAGCGTTTAGCGGATATATTGTTGCAGAAAGAAAGGATTTTCTCATTGCAAGATGATGACATGGAGATAGGAAAGGAGTATGTTGGTCGAACCAGTATCGACGTTGGAAGTAGCGTGGCAAAGCTGACACTGACTAGGCTGAAGGAAACAGACGATGGCTGGTATGAGTGCAAGATATACTTCCCTAACAGGTCACCTCCGACGAGGCTCAACGGCACCTGGTATCATCTCACCGTTCATGGTAATATACAACAATGGCTCATTATTACAATTTGTTTTCTTTTTCCTAACCGGAACATTAACAGAGTTATTTGTATTTTTTTTCGTATTCGGCTTTCGGTTAGCATCCATTACTACCGATTCAATTTCACTACCTTGTACAAAGTAAAGGACCTATTGAAATCGCAAAACATTTCTGTTTTCAGATTTCAACGGAATTATTGTAAATGGCTCTCCCTGAGTCCACTTCGACTAGTTTCAGTGTGGCATCTGTACGTCTCACGCAGAACTTAAAATCGGAATGGCTTGGGATGTTTTAAATTCATAATTAAGATTTGTAAAGCGTCTAGTTGTGGACCCCAATTCTGATCGAATTCAGATGGAGGACGTTTAGAGGAACACGAAATGAACGATTTTGAATGTATAAATCTCTAATGGTTATCATAAAGAGATCTATAAATTTTGTTCTATGGCATTTTCCATGTATTGAAACTAGAGGTATTGTATATGACTTTCAAATGAAAGTTTAAATAAAGATTTATTGTTTATTATTATTTACGTCCACTTTATGCTACTATGGCTAATCGAGACGGGTTATCTACAGGTTACCACCCTTTCTAGCCATGGTGGGCCTAAGGAGTTCATTTAATGAGTCCGTCACTAAATACGTTTCTACTGCCCAGGGTGGGAATCGAACCCACCACTCTAAGGTCTACCACGTGATTAAGACCAACGCCTTAACTCGCACGGCCAACCTGAGCCCCTTTTAAATAAAGAGCAACAAGCAACAAAACGTATTATATATTTTATTTAGTAGGTTCTATGAAGTTTAAGGGGCTCAGGCTAGCCATGTGAGTTAAAGTGTTGACCTTAATCTCGCATGGTAAACCTAGAGTGGCGAGTTCGATTCTCGCCTTAGCAAGGCAATAGGGATTTATTTAGTGACGAACTCATTAAATAACTCCCCACCAGGTCACTCAAGCTAAAAAAGGTAGGTAACCTATAGATAACCCGTCCCACTAAGGCTACTCAGTAGTACAAAGTGAACGTTAATAAATAACACGGACTGGACGGATCTACCTAAAACATTCAACCCCGGAAGAGCCAAAGAATTCAGGAAATATGTAGGACAGTAAAAAAACAAAAAAAAAACACTTGTTAATATCTTAAAAGATCCCGACCAAAATATTGTTACGTTTATTACACACTCAGTAATACACGTTGTTTATTAGTTCTTTTGGATTGCAAAATTAAACACACACAAGCTTCAGAGTTTTTATCACTGCACAATTTATTTAAAAATGCACTGCACACTTGGTTAAATATTCTTAATTACTACTCACAGTATGCACTGATAGCTTCACTGTTCTTCTTATTACACAGTCCAATAATTCGCTCACGGTCATTGAAGTTCACAAAAACACGGCACTGCACTGTCTTAAACACCGCACTGTACTGTTCTTCACATAAAACACTTTACCGCACTGCAACCAAGTCGCACTGTTGCACTCATGATCACTTGAAGACAGCTGAGAACAAACTATCGGGCCGAGCTGTTCGCTTTTATAGAGGAGTAGCGACATCAAAGGAAACTGTCTAGATGCGTGGTCTAGAACAGTCCCGGCCAAAGTAGACACTTCTGGCGCCAATAGTCCTTCCATCGGTCGGCTCCTTTCATCTCCTTCGTAATTCCCAAATACGTGACTATTTCTGCTCAATCTTTCATGTACGTAGTTTTCGTAACAATATTGTTTGATAAGCTTCAATCATCAGGGTCAGTACAAACTATGAATGATTCAGGAATATTTGTTTCATTTAGGTCGCGAACTGTTGAGCATACCACCTCGGAATGAAACTGTATTAGAAGGAGAAACTGTTCGGTTGGACTGCGGAACACGAGAACCTGAAGCCAGAGTCACATGGTACAAGGACGGTGCCCCACTGGATGAGCACACAGGGAAGGTGATATCAGGCGGGGCACTGGTCTTCCAATCTGTGGGAGTCACAGACTTAGGCCTTTACACATGTGAGGTCACATCACCTGCTGGAAGGAGCCAATCCGCATCCGCATATGTAGATGTCAGGTGTGAGTACTCCTTTTACATACATAATTACTAATAATCCAATAGATTAATAGAAGTAAAACTAATGAACGAACATACGTCATTACATTTTATATTATGCAGGTCTTGAAACCCATGAAATCACCTTTCAAATGAATTAAGTAGGTTCATTTTTAATGTAATATTTTAATTACATCATAATTCGAATACATTTTCAATTCAAAATTGGTTAAATATGGAAAGTAATAAATTTGAATTGCCTGGATATTTGTATTTTAGAAAAACCGGATTGGGGAGACTGCATTAATATTTTCTTTCAGACGAAGTAGATTATAGGGGTTATTGAGAATAAAAATTAGAAAAGTCCGTCACGCAGGGGCTGCGTAAACTAAGCAGAGCACGTGAAGTTTTACAATAGAGAAATCTGCCTACTAATAACAGTAGTAGCAACGAGTCTCTAAACCAATTCATGAGGGACGAACAGTTACGGAAACGGCCGAACTAGCTTTCGGCGGAAAGTCCCGAACATAGCCGACTTTTGCCGACCACACACAGAATAACAGTGCAAATATCTCGGTTAATATTGAAGATAGAGAATAAATGTATTGAACAATATTTATAGCAAATTTAATTTGATTTAATTTGATTCCATACAATTTAACGATCCGACGCATAATAACGGAGATATTTCGAATTTTCAAAAATCCCCCCTATAAACCCCCCTCCCACTGCACACTGGAGCGAGTGATAGGGTAAGCCGGACATTCACTAATATCTCCGTTTCTACTGGTCCTAGAATATTGATTCTGGTGTCAATTTAAAGCACATAGAATACTCTATTGAACTACCTGATCAGCAATTTTGTCAGATGCGATATAACGGTAGGATGAATTTTAAATGTGTACATACAGATTATGTATCGCTTACTAAGTAGAGAATTGTGATTTGTTAACACATAATATCAACATATGTGTTATAAATTTTTATTTTTTATTAAATTGAAGTTCACAAAAGCAATACTAAAATTGTAAACAAAAATATATCTAGAATAAAAATTAAAAAAAAAAAATCTATGTATTTAATTTAATAATGAGAATTTGTAAGCTGGAAGAATATCTAACATTTCTAAAATTTCAAATGTTTTTTTTATTTTTCAATTAGAAGATCTTTTACTTCCGAAGATATTGTTTCTAAGCGATCGCTATCGTTGTTAAGTGTTGGCCTTAAATGTGATATTAAAGGGTCTGAATTAATTAACAAATTATTCAGGATATCTCAGTTGGTAGCCGTCCTTGAAAATTTTCTTGAAAAAGATTCTCTGTATGCGCGGAAGTATTTATGGTTAGCCTCCTGAGCATCTTCTGAGAGCATACTAATTGGTACAATAGCGTGTTTGACTATTTCCGGGCCATGTATTAACAGTTTGTGAACTGTTACTGGCATGTAATACCATCTATACAAATCCACAAATATCTCAGCTGTTTCTCTTGTAAACTTTTCAAACTTTTCAGTATTGATCAAAGCGTTGGACGATATTGCTTGCAAAATAATAGAAAACCGTTTAATTAAATTTACATCTATTCCTCTGATTGGGGCTCAGGTTAGCCATGCGAGTTAAAGCGTTGAACTTTATCTCACATGGTAAACCTAGAGTGGCGAGTTCAATTCTTGCCTGGGCAAAGGAAATTATTTAGTGACGAAATTCATTAAATAACGTCCTAAAATCCCACCCTGGCTAGAAAAAGGGTGGTAACCTGTAGATAACCCGTCCCGATTAGCCTAAGTTGCAAAAAGTGGACGTTAATAAATAATAATAATAATATTCCTGTGATTGACCCCGAAATGTGAGGAAACGCAAAAAACTTATTCGCCGTGTTTCCGTCATTAGATGTACCCAATCCTTGGTTCACTTGGTCAACGATTAATCCCATTTTTTCCCTAAAATCACTAATGATTTTCGTTTTTCTTTGTTGGAGAAGTTCTTTATGAACTTGGGACCGAACACTCCACGATTTGAAATCTAATCGATATGCAATGTGGAGAAGACATTCAAAGCTCCTTATCCAGCAATGAAGAGTAGATAGTCCAAAACGAAAAAGGACCGCTAAAATATTTTGACAAGAAAAACACGTATTTAACAATTTTTTCGAACATGAATGGCTGCGTCAATTGCGTAGAGGAGGAGGCGTTTTACACCGTACGTAGTTAGGAAAGGTCCGCGGGAGGTCTTCCGCATCTAAAAGTGCGGGGGGTGTTAACACTAAAAGTAAAATATTTAACGAATAGGCAAGTTTAGGCAAGATCTGACGACGTTGTAAATAAGACAATATACTCCTAAAAGCATGCCAAGTGGTATTTTTTCAAGCAAATACAAGCGATTTGCGAATTCAATTAAATAAAATTATTTTCAGCTCGATGTAAAAAAAAAAAAAATAGAGGAATTTTAAAAACCTTTTGTGCCACTTTTTGATTTGTACTGGAAGCAACAATAATTTATAAAATGAAATAAGAGTTCACGACGAATTTAATAAGCCAAGGCTTTTTTTAACATTGCAATTATAACCAGGCATTATGTAAAAACCATTGCAATAATATGGCTAAAAATCAATCGGCTCAATTGAAAAGGGTTTATGTGGTACTAACAATACAATCAAAATCCCAAATTAAAACTTTTATTTTTCCCCCAATGTCCAACATTAATGAAGGATCGCTCCAGTATGCACTGGTCCGATTTCAGCAATTAACGAACTTGATATTTCTTTTTACATAAAACGATTATAAATTGAGTTTGGTAATGATCAAACAAAAATTACGACCGCTAGAGCGTTAACAGACATATATATATATATATATATATATATATATATATATATATACTATATATATATACCCGGCTTCATTCATTCATTTTAGGCTGAATAAAGATGGTATTTTTTTGGCAAGGCTTTATTTTCCACAATATTTTGACATTTCCCCGTCACTGTTTTTAGGGTTTATACCCGTCGTTGCTGTGGATTTGTTTATAATAAAACTATTTGTTATTTAAGACTTCACTCTTCTAATATTATTATATTTCCCGTCTCCTGTGCATGTAGGTTTTTTTGTAACGTAATGAACAGTATAAATGTATAAATTAAAGTTCCTTTCCCTTGATGCAATCCAAAGATTAACGGTGACAGCTGTTTTAGATACATCATAACCGAAAAACAAATAGAAAATGAAATATCCCAAATTATTATTTCAGGCCTCCCATATAACCCCCACTCCCGTTTGAACCTATAAATTTTAATATAGCTTATAATCATGGAAGAATTAATGCCAATTCACATAACGAGTTTTGTTAAATTCGGTTCAACCGTTAGTGCCCAATGAAATAGTTGGTTTTAGTTTTTGGTATATATCTCGTTTATACTTTGTTATACGACGAAAGTGTATATAAAACAAGTTACTCTGAATAACAAAATAAACAACTTTTGTTATGTGCATATTTGCCGAAAAAACAGTAGGAAACGAAATATCGCTATTTTTAATTTCAGGCCTCCCTTATAACCCCCACTCCTATTCGTCTCAGAGAAAATTAATATAGCCTAAAGTCTACCCGTAAGTTGGGTTAGTAGTAATATACATATCAAGTTTCATGAAATTCGGTTCAGCCGTTTGTGCGTGAAAAGGTAACAAACAAACAAACAGACACGAAAGAAACAAAATGCAGTTATGGTGTCTATAACATGTGAAACGAAAAGTTATCGTGAAATTTCGAGAAAAAAAATCAATGTACAGACAGAGGTTACAATTTTATATATATATATATATAGTCTATATAGGTTAAAATATAAGAGGTTTTCCATTATTTAATTAGTATAATGTATTATTTAAACAGAATCATGCTGAATTTCCACAAGGAGTGATAGCGGAAGTAGTAGGGAATCAAACTCTTTGATTTTGGTAATATATTATCTTATTTCCGATATCTTCATGATATTAAAACAAATATGTACTATCATAACAATTAAACGTTAATGGTAATGTCATAATGACAAAAGACAATATGCGTTAAATGTCATAGACACCATAACTGCATTTTGTTTCTTTCCTGTAAGTTTGTTTGTTGTGTGTTTGTTTATTTGTTTGTTTGTTTATTTGTTTGATACCTTTTCACGCATAAACGGCTGAACCGAATTATATGAAACTTGGTATGTATATTACTACTAACCCAACTTAGACTTTAGACTATATTAATATCCTCTGAGACGAAGAGGAGTGGGGGTTATAAGGAAAGCCAGAAATTAATAATAGCGATATTTCGTTTCCTATTGGTTTTTCGGCAAATATGAACATAACAAAAGTTGTTTACATTGTTATTTAGAGAAACTTTTGTCATATACGTTTTTTCGTATACCGAATTATAAACGAGATATACGCTAAAACCTATAGCGGAAGTGAACAATTTTATTTGGGACAAAAGAGCCAACCGAAATAAATAAAACTCGGTATATGTATTAGCACTAACGTTTTCATTATAACATGCCATACCAACATTTCTAGGGAAGGGCAGGAGTGGGGGTTGTAGGGGAAGCCAGAAATTAAAAATTGCGATATTTCGTTTCCTATTGGTTTTTCGGAAAATATGAGCATAACAAAAGTTGTTTTTTTTTGTTATTTAGAGTAACTTTTGTTATATACACTTTTTTCGTAAACCGAATTATAAACGAGAAAGCCACTATGAAGTAAAGCAGGAGTCAACTATTTCATTGGGCACTAACGATTAAACCGAACTTGAAAAAACTCGGTATGTCAATTAGCATTAATTCTTCAATGATTATAAGCTATATTAAAATTTTTAGGTTAGAACGGGAGTGGGGGTTATAAGGGAGGCCTGACATTTCTCCAAGAATAATGTGTGGAGCAAGTAATTTGCGTAGAAATATTGATATGCTCAACTATTAATGCCCTTAAGGGAAATCTGCTAAAAATTAGCTTCCTGATACTTTTCCTGCAAAATATTACTTTAGGCCGATCTAAATGGTGTAACCTATGCATAAAACAATTGATGTTCTCCTTAAACTTTATTTCATAATGGCATATTCTGTCAAATGATGATATTTTTTTTACTGGAGATGGTTACGAGGTTGAATGTGGGCTGAATGGATTTTCCAAGGCTCAAATTTAAGGAACACCAAGTCTCAGCCTTGTATTAAAATAATTTGAGATTTTAAGGGGAGGTGACATGGGAAGTAGGGACACCCTGTGTGTATATATATATATATATATATACACATATTAATAAAAATTTAAAAGTCCCAATTACAAGTAAATACCGCTATAAATATGTGATAGACGCCCAACCCCTTTCTTTATAATAAGATGGTGTACTACGGAGTCTCCATAAGTGATTGACAAGGGAACATAAAGGTTCCCTGGGAGGTTATGATTTAATCAATTATGAAACAAGTTTGCCTTATTGTTAGGTGGGTTTCGACCGTTTATCCCTCATCTAAAACTTCCTCTTTACAGTCCACGGTCACCGGACCCCTCAGCTGTGGCTAACCAAGGTCCACTGTCTTCTTCAATTAGTTATCTATTGCTAACAAATCATTAAGATTAAAAAATTATAAAAAAAAAAAAAAAAAAAATTCTCCTTCTTAAGGGAACTCTGCTATAACCATTACTTCTGATAACCAATAAAATTCTTGTTTAGTGAACCACCTAATAACATTATTATAAATCAGCCATCTCTAGGAGAGATACAATTAAATGAATTATTCAATTTACTGTTCTTGAATCATAATTGAAGATGAGTTGATGAAGACTGTCAGGCTTTAAGTGAAGGAAGTCATTAACACTCCTATGGCAGATTCAATGGATGATGAAACACCTCCGCGAAGAGAAGAGAAATAAAGAGACCAAAGCCAAAATTATTGGGTCCGGAAAGTTCGTTGAGAAATTGTGTAAAAAGTAAAGATTCGTTAAAAGTATAAACTTTATTTAAATAAATTAGACATAATTACCACCATTAATGACTAACCTTTCCCAATGGCCCGGAGAACAATGTAAGGTCCCTTTTGATGCCTTCTTCTATAGTATAGGATTAATTTCAGAACATTTTAGAGGGAGCGGAAAAGGTGGTAATCCGAAAGAGCGATGTCAGGCATGTATGGTGCGTGAGGTAAAACCTCCCATCCGAAGCTCAACAAGTGCTGCCGAGTTCTTAAAGAAACATTAAGTCGAGCATTGTCCTGATGGAGTATGACACCTTTCCTATTTGTCAACACTGGCCATATTTCTTCTAATGCTGCCTTCAGTTGATTACGTACAGAGCAAAATCTTCCTTGGATGAAAGCCGGCCTTTGGTGTTCCTAGCAGCGCTGTTCCTGGCAATCACCATGATATTTTTCGACTAGTGTTTACGTGATTCCATTTTTTGTCGTCAGCCACTAATCATTTCAAAATGGAATCCTCCGCATTCCTTTAAAGTAAGGCATCACAAGTGGAAACTCGTTTCATAAGGTTCCTTTCGCTGAGCTGATGGGGAACTGCGCACCGACAGGCGTAACCAGCCTCCTTCAAATATTCAAAAACGGTCGATTTGGAAGAATTTAATTCCCTCAGCTATCTCACGGGCAGTAATACGTGGATTGTTTGCAACAACATATTTGAAATATACCTGTTATTATACGTTCAATCAAAAATGTAATAGAATCGATATTATTGCAAATGTAATTTCCTATAAATGGCTTTATATAATTTTTTTTTTCTATCTTGAATATTAGCCGAGATATTTGCATTTTTTTCAAATGCAATCTTCACCCCTACTCCTATTCATGTCATATTAACAGTAAGTTATTATGTCCTATCGAAAAATGCTATAGAACCAATCTTCTAAAAGTATTGCTATTCTAAACTTGTCATTTTATATATATTTTCGAAAATCAAATATTTACTGAGCTAACCTGGTTTTGATTTCATTAGCTGAATTGCTTTCAGCCTTTAGTAAACCTCCACTTCTACTCATCGGATTTTTACTTAGGATTAGGAAATATATGGCGAGAAGAGATCATTACATCGCCATGAATCAAAGAGATCATTATCACGTGTGAAATCTACTTAGCTTACGCAGACCATGCGTGACGGACTTTATCCAATGATACTGCTTCATAGGTGATATAACTACTTCAGAATTATCTTCACAAAGTTATGATCGATATGTATATAATAGTCACTAAGTGTGAACTTTATCAACATTTGTGTGTGTGTGTGTGTGTGTGTGTGTGTGTGTGTTTGATTGTTTGTGTCTATTGAGAGCTTCTAAAACATTCTTCCTCCATTTTTACTGTATAAAATAATTTAAAAATGAAATTTTCAGATAAGGCACGGGTTGTTTACACTGATAGAGAAGTGTTTCTTCCTTTTGGTCGCCCTGGAATACTGGATTGTCACTTTTCAGCAAATCCTCCACTCACCAAACTTAGATGGGAGAAAGATGGATTTCTCTTCGATCCTCCTAATGTCCCAGGTGTATTCTATAAAAGAAATGGTTCTTTATATTTCAACAAAGTGAGCAAGTTTGTATCCAGTCCTTTTTTTCTACAGTTCATTTAGCTTAAAGTAAAGATCATTTATGACTTGAAATTTATAGAGCCAGGTTGAAAAAAGGTTCTCCTTATAAGTTTTTGAATGCAAAAAGTATCATAACATAGTATCTACTTTATGCTTCCTAGATTTAGAAGAAAAACCTTTTTTGATAAAAAAAAGTTTGTGCCGTCCAAATAAAATTGGATACAGAAGAAACACCTAGTTAATCTTCTTGGGCGACATTCTTTTTTATAAAAATAATTGTAATATTTTTTTATAATTTGGAAGATACTTTCATTTGGAATTAGAAAATTAAAATTGTCGAGGTTCAGAAAAGAAAATAAGGAATAATAATATTGTTGCGAAAATTAAGCATAGTTAATCACGTATTAAAGCAGTACAATGAAAATGAAGATACACCTACAGAAGAGCGGAAGCACCAGGCCGATCTTCTTGGCCGGTGCCAGGACATATAAGTCGGCCGACAGTTAGTTAGTTCTCATTTTTCTTACTGGTGAAATAACAGTAAGTTCAGTGTAAATGTTAGTAAACAGTGCTTTTTCAGCGCTAAGCGTTTTCAAAGACTATTGTCTCTATCTTCAGAGCAACTTGCATGCGCTCATTGGGAAAGACAGCAAGTTTTTAGTTTCAGTGCAGTGCAGTGTTTTGTGAAGATCATTGCAGTGCCATGTTTGGCAACATGCCATGTTTGTGTAATTAATTTTGCAATCTAAAATAACTCTAATAATCAGCATTTATTATTTTTTGTAATAAATGTAACAACAACTGGTGTCAGGAGTGGGATTGCAAAATTAGAATAAACTAAAATGAATTTTAAAGAACTAAAAGTGGAACATCTGAAAAAGGAGCTGGGTAAACTGGATCTGCCAACAGCAGAAAAAAGTCCGTCACGCAGGGGTTGCGTAAACTAAGCAGATTTCCCACGTAAAGTTATACAATAGAGAAATCTTTATACGAGTGCCGAACAGTTACAGAAACAGCCGAACTAGCTTTTGAAGCGACCATAGCTCATCCGTTACACTTATTAAAAATGCAAATATCTCGGTTAATATTCCAGATAGAGAATAAATATATATAACAATATTTATAGTAAATTTAATTTGCAATACGATTGGTTCTATACAATTGTTCCATACGACATATAGTAACGGAGATATTTCGAATTTTCGAAATTCCCCCTCCCACTGGTCCGATTTCAGCCGTTAACCGTGATCTTTCTTTTTACATAAAACAATTAAATACCGAGCTTGGTGACGATTAAACAAAAATTGCGACCGTTAGAGTGTTAACAGACATATATATATATATATATATATATATATATATATATATAGATAGATAGATAGATAGATAGATAGATAGATAGATAGATAGATAGATAGATAGATATAGTTTTGAACGGACCACATTTTCGTCATCTCCTGGATTGGATCGATGGACGTTTTAAGGAATTTTTCGAAAATCGCGACATGAGTAAGACCTCAATAGCTGATTTCCCTCAGGGGAAATCTGCTAATAAGGCTGAATTTCAAAAACGGTTAATAGATGAATTCTAAAGACGAGGCGTTGAAGTAAGTACGAGTACATATGAGTGTGAGAATAAAAAAGATATTGCTGTATGTACTCTTATCATAAGAAACAATTTGAGATTATGTGCAATTTTGGCAGCTATGGTGGAAAAAATGGCAGATAATAACCAGAAACTCTTTGAAGTTTTTAGAAGCAACAGCAAAAAAATGTTAGCTGAAGTCAGACAAGAATTTCAAGAAGCTTCTAGAAGCAACAGGGAGAAAATCTTAGCTGAAGTCATCTAAGAATTTCAGGAAACGTCTATAGCTAATTGTGAGGGACTAGAAGACAAATTTCAATAAGCTTCTAGATCAGCAAACCAAAATCTCTAGGAAATATCAGAGGTTTTCGACAAACGGTTGGGTGCCATAGAGCTGAGAGTCAGCGAGTTCGATGAAAAACACTGTTATTAAGAACAATGTTGAAGAGAAAATGTCCAACCTGAAAAGGAAGGTGGACAAAGAAATACTTGAGCTACAATTTCAACTGAACAATTCACAGGTTTGAGAGGGTCGGGTGAGACTCACTTCAGAGCACTTCAGCTATATAAAGGCCCCCACTTTTGATGGAAGCGCGCCATTTACTGTCTTCAAGTTCCAATTTGAGACAATGGCCAGTAAAGTAGGTTGGAATAATGAAAAGAAAGCGATAGAACTAATTCTGGCACTGAGGGGCGGAACAGCAGAAATCATGAAAAAATTACCATTTACAGGAATAATTATGACGACATAATGGTGGTATTACAACATAACACAAGCGAGAATTTCACAGGATGTAATTACGGGGCAGAGTGCAGAAGCCTAATGAGATTCTGCAAGATTTCGCCATGGAAATCGAACGTCTGGTGCAGTTGACTTGCCCAGGTGAAAATCATCCGTTCCTGGATCAGTTTAAGATTGAAGCATTTTTGAATGGCGAACTTGATCCAGATGTTGAATATGCGGCGTGCGCTATGCATAAATCATCCTTTGCTGAAATCATCTCTTGCGCGCTGGCCCAGGAGACCGCAAAAGTCATATCTAAGCCACAAGTCTATAAGGCGCGACGTCTTGTGGCTGACACATAAAATTGCAGTGACCAAAGGAGTGTTATAAAAGAGGGTGGTCAAGCGAATACTGGAGGAGCAAAAGAATAAATCACGCGCCAAATGCGTCAACTGCGGTAAGGTTGGCCATTTTCAGTGTAACTGTAAAGCAACAAGGAAAAGATCAAGATCTGTTTCGCCACCGAGGGAGAATAAACGGACGAATAACACCAAACCTCAAGAGACACTATTAAAGTAGAACGAGCTATCACTGAGGAGCAAGAGCTAGATCCTACAATCGTTGGCCCCACAATCTCGATGTCCATAATACAACAGAAAAATAGTAACTTTAGTGCTTGTGGTCTTAACAATGGAAGGAAGCAGGTCTTCACCATAGACACAGGAGCGTTGCAGTCCATAATTAGGTCGGACTTGGTAAAAGGGGCAGTGGAACCGTTAAACAATGTGCGACTGCGCACTACTATTGGGTATTCACCCACCGCCTGCGAAAGAGCCAAGGTTAGACTCACTATTGCCATTAGCACTGATCATGTATTTTTTGTCGCTGACATAGTGGGCGAAGTTATCATTGGTGCTAACTTCATGATAGCCCACGGTATCAATCTGCACATGGGTCAACAAATAATGATCTTGTATGTTGGATATGAGAGCACGACCACAGTAAGGAGGCTATTTACTATCGAACGCCAGAAATGACCACCTCAGGCAGAAACAATAGTATGGGCGCATGTGGAGGAATATTGTGTGGATAACAAACACAAACATGTTGACACAGACGCGAGCGGCTATGGGATAGGAGGAGTGCTATCTCAGGTGGTTGATGGGACGGAAAAACTCATTGCCTACAATAGCAGGGTACTCTCCAGCCAAAGTCGGGAGCTACTGGAAGTATTATCACAAATACTTATGTGGTTAACACTTCACCTTAAGATCTGACCACTCCGCATAACGTTGGTTGCTGCAGTTTAAGAAACATGAAGGGAAGTTCGCAAGTTGGATTGAACGTTTACAGAGCTATGACTTTAGTATTGAGCATCAAAAAGGGGGAAAACACAATAACGCTGATGCCCTTTCATGGCATTGAATGCAAGCATTGTACAAAATTCGAGAAAGAGGAATAGGCCATTCATGTGGAACCATATTGTCTCTGATGAAGACTGGTCGAAGACACAGTTATATCAGCTAAGGAGTACAACAGAAGACCGACACGTAATGAAATGTCGGCAGAACCCCACTTGCAAAATCATACTGGGTCCAGAGGAATATAGCCTAAAATTGGTAGATAGCTGCTTATATCGATCTTGGGAAAGTGCAGATGGCAAAACCACAACCAACCTGATTGTCGTGCCAACTTCCAAAATAAATGAAGTAATGAAGCAGTTCCAGAACAGTCCCGCGAAGACAATGGAACACTTCCCAGGCACGAGAAGACCTTCATGGGCTTGTCCATAACTACATTAAAATGGCCAGCGTTAAGATGAAAGCCAGGTGATCGATGGATTGGATCGATCACCAAATACAAGGGATTTAACCCACAAAGGAAGAAAGGATTATCCCCAAAATTGCAACAGCACTGGGAGGGATTCTATACGGTGATCAAGAAATTGAAAGGCATGGTTTACAGGATACAGAGATATCACAATCCGAGGTCTAAAATGAATATGCTTCACCTAGAGCGACTAGCCAAATATGGCAGACTATTTTGGGCCTACGAAAAGGGGGGGGGGACAAAAAGGCTTAAGTGGGTAGCAGTGTTGCGAAAATTACGTACATAAGAAGTTCGAAGAAAATGAAGGTACCCCTGCAGAAGAGGATCTTTCAAGGCTGGCCACCAGGCTATATAAGTTGTTAGTTAGTTCCCAGTTTTCTTACTGGTGAAATAAATGCTTTTAGTGCAATTTTTAGTGTTTTTTTCACAGAGCGGTTTTTAGTTTCAGCGCAGAGTAGTGTTTTGTGAAGATCAGTGCAGTGCCATGTTTTGTGAACATCAGTGATTCGCGTTATCGTGAGTTATTGTATTGTGCAGTAAGAAGTGAAGTTATTAGTGCATATTGTGATTAGTAGTGAAGAATAATTTACCAAGTGTGTAGTGCATTGTCTAATAAATTGTGCAGTGATAAAAAGTTTGTGAATTTAATTTTGCAATCCAAAAAAAACCCTAATAATCAACATTCATTATTTTGTAATAAACATTACAATATGAATTAGAAAATAAAATATATACATATAATAATAATAATAAAAGAGAAAAAAATTGTAAAAAGATAATCGAAATAATACAATTTTAACTAGTTTTTTAGTATTGACTTGAAATAACTAAATATTGATTATTATGTCCTACATAAATGTTAATTTATTTTTTTATTGCTCTACAACTAAAAATATTGAAAACCTGTGTAGCTCTTCTAATAAATATTCCATTACAATGTGTAACTCTCTCATGGGAGTGCTCTAATATTATGTTTACCTACTGTGTTGAAGGACTTGGGCTGTTACCACTAAACGTCATCTCAAAAGAATTCATTGCTATACTTAGTATTTCCTTGGAGAGATTGAAAAAAAACTACAGCCTTAATATGTATTTATTGCAAGAAAGATCTATCCAGTAACATTGAAGTCTAAACTAGAAGTCCCCTTGGCTTATTTGCTGAATTCTTTTCTCCAATCCAAACTCTTTAAACCGTTCATTGACCATGACAATGACTCAATCTGATCAGCGTATTGAACTCCTGCATTACCACAGATCAAAAAGATCAAAAGAGATTTCTTTCTCATAATAAAGACCTTAAAGGATTTCAATTGTTGAGTGAGAGAAAATAAGGTCATTATTATTTTTTATCCACCCCTAGGAACATTTATCACCTCCAATATTTAACTAACACTCATTAGTGAGAAAAAAACTTTGAAAGTCTTTTTACTGACTCTTTGAATTTAACTATAAAATATTACATAATTTTAGATCTTATGCTTACATTAAACATACCTTATATTTTGTATAAGATATTTTTAACATACAATATTTGCTACATAAATATTGTTTACTTAGTTAATTTGATTGAGTTTGTTCTTCTAGGTGGAAGAAACACATGGTGGAGAGTATTCATGCACACCATTTAATGATTTAGGAACAATGGGCCCATCACCGGGTATTAAAGTTATTGTTCAGCATCCTCCAGTATTCACTTTGACTCCCCATAATATGTACCTAAGAAGAACTGGTGACACAATTCTGATGCCATGTGATGCCCTTGATGGTGACTCAGCACACCGCCCTACAATTCTCTGGTTCAAAGTAAGTGTAAAATGTACGTGTAATGCTCAGTTACAATTTCGAAAACATTGCTTAACTAAGTGGGAGGTTAGAATAAATAAATTCCATTGAATTGTAATATTATTTATTTATAACTTAGACAAATTGGTATTGAATTCATTGTTCTAGAAAGATGGAACTCCTCTGCCAGATAGAGCATCAGTAGTAGGAGGAAACTTAACTATTATCAACATAAGAGAAAGTGACCGCGGGCTGTACCAGTGCGTAGCATCCAATGAAGCAGCTACTATTTCAGCAGATACTGAACTACTTATTGAAGGGAGTACGCCAAGAGGGCCATACAATGTAACTGGAAATGTCACTTACACCTCAGTTACTCTGAGTTGGTGGCCTGCATCTCCAGCGACATCGGACCAGTATAGTGTTTGGTATTAACAAATGATCTTGAGTAATTTGTTGGGTCATAAAAGTGGCCCGATTAGCCCCATTTGGTAGTAAGCAGTTGAACAATATATAGCAAAACGATTAAACGTCTAAAATATTAATTGTGTTGCCATGGAAAATTGTTATTCAGATAATGCAGAAATATAATTCAGTTGGAAAAGCATCTCATTAGAGTACTAGGTTCACATCTTGGTAATGTCAAACTACCATTGAGCAACAAAAATAGTGGCTACAGCTTACTACCACCTTAAAAGGCTCTGCAATCATTTATATTCTCTTGTGTTTTTTATCTTTATTCTGTTTTATGTTGTATGAAAGCAAAATTTTCTACCTGAGAAATTAACTATCCCAAGTAAATAAATTGAAAATCTGAATACATATTTAATCTAGCAGGTAACATTATTTGATGTGTAGTCTGCTTAATTTTTCATTGTCTTCAGGCTCTCAAGCAATGCAAAACACTTCAACAGTTAAAAACATTCAGGATATTAACATATTACTGAATGAAATATGCGGGTAGTGCTGATTTTCAATATTTTTACTTATCTTAGTTAATCTCTGAGATGCATAATTATTAATTTCATTAACACCTTTTGATTATACATTTTCTCGGCATTGCATTGATCTCTTGAATTAATGAATATCAGGGTTCGAGCTGCAGATAGTGCTGAATGGCGTACGGTAAAGGTGACAGGAGACAAGGCAACTATTACTTCACTAGATCCAGGAAGAGAATATGAGTTTATGGTTCTTGTTCAAAATCACAATGGAGATGGAATGTTTTCCAAACCCATCAAGCTGAAAACAAAAGGTTTTCTTGAAATATTTAATGTTTCCTGTACTTTATTTATTTTTAAGCTAATGTCCACTGTAAGCTATAATTGGGATGCACTATCTACAGGTTACCATCCTTTTATAGAAATAAAAGTCCTTAAGATTTAATTAGTGAGTGGGTTATGTAATAAATTCCCTTTTTCTAAGTAGGAGATCGAACCCACTATTAAAATTAATCTACGTAAATTAAGAACTGTTCCAGTCTTTGAAAACAATGTCAAATTCTAAACTACACAACATTCTCTATTGCTACTTGTATGGTATATTTTTCTTCTAATGTTGATAATAAGCTGGAAAGTGGTCATACAAGTATTGAAGTAAATAACCCAAAAAATGTAGTATAAATAAATTACCTGAAAAGCTGTATTGGATAATGAGGAATTTACTTAAAATTCTGATTTTCAAGAATATAGCCTAATTAAAAATTGTCTAGTCTATTTAACTATTTTGTGTTTGTTATTATCTTTGTTTTTTAGTTATGATCTAATTTGTAAACAGACAATAGTTAGGATATCGGACTGATTCCAATTATAACAGTATTTTAAAGAGTAGTAGTGATCCCTTGTCATAAGTATTGTTTTTTTACTTAAATTGTGATTACTTCACCACAGAAGGTAGAGGTAATAAAGATTTGTTTAATAATAATGCCAGATATGTTTGTTAAATAATTATTAATGAATTTTAATTTATTTTTGTGTTATTTATTATCAGGCAGACCAGTTGAACCCACAGACCACAGTTTACCATCAACAGGCCAGAGTGTTTTTGGTGAGTGAATAGGTGAAAATTATTTATGCATTAATTATCAAAAACCATGTCACATATTAGCTATTATTTGAACTAATGAAATATAATAACACATTAACTAATGACAAATATTAGAACAAACAAACAAAATTTTTTGAACTACTGTATCAAAACCATTCTTATTTCTATCCTCAATTGTTATTCCTATTCATTTTCAACACATTTTCATATTCATAAATCAAAACCATCTAATTTACAGTTCTTTTTAATTTCTCCAACTTATATTTTTTTTTTGCAACATGTCTTTAACGTCCCTTTATTGGTTTTTGTCACAATATACAAATATTTAAAGCAAAAACATGACATGAGGTATAAAACAACTTGAACACCAAGGGCTGGGGAAACATATAGTCTCCACACTAAATAACTATTGAAATGATTTTATAAATATGTTTTTATTGTGTCTGATCTATGCGTGAAAATAGACATTTGGTCACCTCTCCTTCCATCAGCTAGTTGGGGATTAGGGTTATGTACTGATATTAGAGAGTAAATTAAAGAATAAATTGAAGGAAGGAACGGGATTTCCGGTAAGTAGATTGGACAAAAGAGATATTTAGATCATTGTGGAGAGATTAGTTATATACATAAAATGAAGCTGTTAGTCACTTTTTGGATAATTTTGGATTTCTTTGTGAAACCCCACAGTTCAAGTCCATAATTCCATAATGATGGAAGTATGGAGGTGTAAATTAGCCATTTATGTGAGAGATTGATTTCCAGAGTATTGACTCCCACAGGCTTCTGAGAGGTGGCATAGTGTGAATCCGCCTGTAGGTATCTTCCTGTTGCAGAAGGCTTTCTATATATTGTGAAGGCCAGCTTTCCGATGAGAAGGCCAAAGAAGAGTAGACAGCTGACCTTTCTTTCTTTACATGGCTTAATATCAGTGTGTATTTATCTAGTAATAGGTGAGCCCAGTTCTTGACATATGAGTGTCTTTACTTTCGATCCTTGTTTGTGTGGGTGTGTTAAAAGTTAATAATGGACTGTATTTTGGTAGGTGGGTGACTAATCAGGTACGTCCAAATATTATGTGTTTACATACCCTCTTCTGACTTAACCTCTGGATCGAGAGTGAAGGAAGGTTCATTAATGATGATTGGCTAAGAAGGTGGCCTTGTCTTGCTTCCGGGCTAGGAAGATAGATCCGTATTGTTAATACGGTAAAATAATCTCTCAATGTACAAACTTCTCTAGTGAAATCTACAGGCTTACTGCGACTCACTCATGTGTGTTGGCTGCTGTATACACGCTTACTGCAAATGAAACATGTCTGTTGGCTGGTGTATGCCGGCTTACTGAGACTGACTGATGGCCTGATGTGAGCTAGTGAATGAATATGGGCTTACTGCCGGATGTTACATCCGGATCGTTGCTCATTCCATGTAATGCCAGTAGATAGCCTTTAGGGGAACCTACCAGCTGATTCTATACGAAACAGTATGTGTCTGGGTGTGTGTGTGTGTGTGCACGCGTGTGGGTGTGTTTGTAAATTAGATTTTAAAATATTATATATCGAAACAGTTTCAATAGAATTTTCTTATGAGAAATAGAAGTAAGATTCATTATGATATTAGAGCATCCTGTGCCAGGAAAATATTATAGTGTTTATAATTTTCTAACCATGATATAAAATGAATTTTGTAGATTTTACTTATACTTCATTTTATAAATGCACATGATTCAAAATTACTTTTAGAAGCTGAAAAACCACAAAATGTGAAAGTAAAGCCAACTGAAGAAGGCTACTTGTTAGAATGGGAACCACCTACTGGAGGGCAGGTGGAGTATTATCGGCTTGCTTGGGGACTGGGATCCCTTGATAGCATGCCAGTTGTCATTGACACAACAGATCCTTCATTTCTAGGTACTTAATAATGACAATTCTCTAATTTTAATTTTATGATTACAAAAATTACAATATATTTATAATTCACATACTTTATGAATTGCATTAAATTTATATAGGGAATCTTTGTAATGCTCAAAAGATGATTCAAACAACACATGACAAACATTGATAATAAGACAATAAAACGTCCCTAGCCGGTCACGCAATTAAATACACCCATAATTTGGATTTAAAAAACATAAGTATACTAGAAAAAGAAAGAAATCTAAGCAAGAGTGATATTATAATTTTCTCCTTTAGTATTTAGAGTGTCCAAGCAAGAGATCTTGTTTGTTAATGCCCAAATTGTGCCAGAAAGAGGAGGGGTTTAGAGAACTAACATGTAAGTATATAGCAAATTCATTCATAAATATCTTTACGATTATATTGGATCAAAATAGTTTCTGTACCAATCTTGATAAAGTAATGTCTCACAATTGTTCACATAAGCATTTTTCTCTAACTTGAAAGTGTACAGTATTTTTTCTCTTTTTCATTTTCAGCCTTCAGGGTATTCCTCGTGTGATTTCATTATAATATCTAAGTCCAGTTTAAGTAACGAGTCCTGTTTATGTAATAAGGAAGGCATAAAGAGCACATTTTTTAGCAGAAGGAAAATCAACTGTTGAGTAGACCAACTGTTACTCATGTCACAATTTTTGAAAAATTCCTCCATATTTGTCCTTCAATCTTACCCAAGAGATGATGAAAATGAGGTCCTTTCAAAACTATATATATATATATATATATATATATATATATATATATATATATATATATATATATTTCTGTTAACGCTCTAACAGTCACAATTTTTGTTTGATTGTTAACAAATTCAATATTTAAACATAGCATGTAATACTAAAGATCAAGTTCATTGATGGCTGAAATCAGAACAAGTGGGAGGGGGGGGGGGGTTAGGGTTTAGAGGGGGAAATTTCTCCCCCCCCCCCGGGGGGGAGTTTTCTCGATTATTAACCAAGATATTTTTACCCCTCAGTAAACCCGCACTTTTGGTCATAGCAGATTAACAATAAGGCAATACATCATACCAATCTTGTTGATAAAGTAATGTCTCACAACTGTTCTTATAAAGATTTGATTTTTAATAGCAAAGAAATATCTAATCCCTAACCATTCCATTGGTAACTTTTTTTGTGATAGTAAACTCGGACACTTTCTTCCAAATAATTAAAGTTTAAAAATGTTAGATGAAGATCAATATTACACTTCCCAACATTTTTATTATTGTACATATAAGGAGCTTAATTGTCAGACTGTATGTTCTGCAAGTACCCATTTAACATTGTAAGACATTGAGAAGCAACTTGAAAATGAAGAATTATCATGCACTGGATTAAAATACATCAAAAGCAGCAGGACTAACATTAGGCAGGCCTTTGTGCCATAGAGTAAAATAATTTTTTTTTAAGTAGTAATGAGTCATCATTGAGTGGAAAAACAGTACATTATTAATTTAAATCCATATAGCATTTTTAAATTCTTGAAACATAAGTTTGTTACAACTATTAAGAGACAATCCTTCAATATGCTTAACGTTTGTTTATAGTTGGCGATCTGCAAGAAGGAGGAGTATATCATTTCCAAGTTAGGGCAGTTACTGTGAACAACTCTGAGTCTTCTAGTGATATTTATGTATTGCATGTACCAAGATATCAGACAGGAACAGCATCTTATGTAATTGCTGGTATTATTGGGTTCTGTCTAGCAACAGCAGTAATATGTGCTTACACTAATAGGTTGTACTTACAGCAGCTAACTTCTAAGACATAAATTATAAAGATATCGTTCTCAACCAAAATTCTCAAAATGGAATAAAATAAATTTCAAAAAGCCAAAATAAATTTCATATTTTTAATTAGCTTCAAAATTATGTAAATCAACATAAAATCATTCTTATATATTTACAAAAATACATGAGTGAACAGAATGAATGCATAATATTCATTGTTACAACATTAGGGTTGGATAACTAATTAAGCACAATTATAATGCCATTATGTGATTTATTTAACAAAACTCACCAAATTTCATTCTAATGAATTTCTAAATTCTAATGTTTCATATTCAGAATTTTACTTTAAAAACTTTAGTTTACATTAGTAACATAAAGTCTATAGAAATAATATACTGAATAAACACCTCCCCCAATAAAATAGCGCCTCATCCACAAAATACTTTTTTTTCTTCTTTTTTTTTTGTAAATAACTATTATAATCAACATTTTTCTAGTTATTATAATCTAGTACTCGTAATTCAAATTATTTTACATTATGTCAAGCAACAAAATTGTTTGATACACGATAGCCATACTTAGATTCCCTGGGTAAATAGTAAAAAATTTAGAAAATTTGATTTCACATTAAATTGACACAATTATGTCTCTAATAAAGACCTAGAGTGTTATTAAATCAAGCTAAACATATATATGACCATTTTAAATTAATAAATATTCCCAAACAACAATACAATAAAAAAAAAAAAATTCTAGTATATATAAAGTGTTTCCAAGTTTAAATTTTCCCAAAATATAAAATACAGAAATTATTATTGTTTAAACATTAGAATTATTATAAGTCCTATAAAATCTTTGTTGAAAACAAAATGCAAATAAAATAAAAAATGCAGTAAGGAGACATATGTTAATTGTGCCATAAACTAAATATTGAGACAGGCGAAATAATGTTTTAAGAGAAAGAATAAATTGAAAGGATGTTTAATGAATAAATGAAAAGAATGATCTAACAAATAAATTAATGTTTGTGTGTATGTGTCTGTGTGCATGAGATGTTATGGCAGATGTTGATGTCAATAATGTCAAAAATTCAATTTTCAGTTTGTACTTGATAAATGTGCCAAACTTAAAACTGGTTCTTTAATTTTGGCGAAGTCGATATGAGGAATTGTGGACAATGAAGTCTGCACACTTTTTTTAGAGTTTTTTTCTTTTTTATTCCTTTACTCCTAAAAAAATAAATAATTAAAAATTATATTTGCTGCAGTAGAAAATTTTACACTAAAAGCAACATTATATTTTACAACAAAAGCTACTTTTTAAATGTGTTGAAACATGAAGGTGATTTTTCAACATCTGCCAGACACCCTCAAGTATATATATATGTGTAAAACTTATTCTATGAATTAAAAAAAATAATAAAAAACTTAGTAAGTGAAGTGGGTTTCCACTATTTGAAAATATTAGAAATATTTTGCTTACCTGAGTAGTTGATGCACCTAGGCAAGCTAGTACGGCTTCTAAATTAATGTTGACAAATAATTGTTAAGTATTTTGTATGATTTTTGTAAATAAATTCTAAGGGACTAAGATATATTTTATTTTTGAAAACATATTTTTATAAAAATTAGTAGAGCTAGAATGTTTTTTTTGTTTTGTTTTTTAAATATATTAGTGATCTCTATAAATCAGATCTACTGCCAAATAAATAAAGAAGGTTAATTTGTTTATTTGTAATGAATTTATTTAAAATAAAATATAAGTTATTAATGCCTTCTTAATCACCTCAAAACCTAAAAGTATGTAAGACTAATAAAGAGTATGGGAATAAACATGGATCGCAGCAGTATGTGTGCAATTGATACACCCTTCCACTTGGCCTGTCCTCTGTAGAGGACATTAAAAGTCTGACAATATAGTCTCATTCATGATCTGTATTCCAGAAATTTCTTGTTTTAGCAAATCCTTTCACAGCCAATCAGCCATCCATTGGTCTTGCAAGGGTTCAGACCTCTGGAATTAAGTGTATTAATATAATAACACAAGATTTAACCTCAAAAAAGAACGATAGCAGTATATTTCATGAAATAGATCTATACTTTTCTTAAACATAGAAAGGGATATTTAAGGAATCCATTCTTAGATGTAAAATATCACATGCAATAAATTAGGGATAAATTGGTGGCCAGGTATAGGCATTGCTATGCATGCTCGCTCTTGTAGTGCATAAGGGGGACATGTAATAGACACTTACCATCAGATTAATTATTGTAAACTGTCAAAGTACACAAAGAGGACTTCAGGAGGCAAGTACTACTGATAATATGCGTGAATTCCTAAAGAAGGAGTAATACTTGTAATAGACATGGGAAGACAGTGGATAGTATACTTTATCTCTAGTAGCTGCAATTTTTGGTTGAACGTTATCTTATCGGATTTTTACTTCGAAATAGAAAGTGTATGGTGAGAAGAGAAATTGTGCCACATGAGCATGTGAGAAATCTGCTAGTTTACACAGCCCCTGTGTGACGGACTTCTTTTCTTTTATACATTTAAACAATTTTTTTTTTCTTTGGTTAATAGATTATTTTTATTTAATTTTATATATTATTTTTTCATGTGAAGAAATATAAAATGACATGTCGTCAGGCGCCCCAGAAAAGTAAAAAATTACAAAGTTACAGAAGCAACAGCATTTTTATCATTTGAATAAATAGATAAATTATTTTACTGATTATATTTTTTTATCTTTTTTCTTCTAACAAAAAAAACTCTTTTGCACCTTTTTTGTAAATTGTATTTCAAATAAGTATGTCCAATGGAATATTTTTTAATAACTAAAACTTACAGGAATTTCTGATATTTTATTTATATGCTGTACCTATACCTGCCTATTTTTAATTGAACAATGATAATTATTATTTAAACTGTTGTTGGAAAGAGTTACAAATTTGAGCATTTCCTGGTTAAGTTAAAATTGGTTAAAGGGACCTTTCAATAACACAAGGAAAAAAATTAAAATGGTTTAGAGAAATTTCTATGATGAAAGAATACCAATTCACTTAAACTTATATTATAACTCAATATCCACCGATCTTGACCAATCATTCCAATGTATTGTTACCTTTACTCTATGTTAATGTGATTACCATCCTGACAAGTTTCTAAATGCATCCACATAATAGAGAGTGCTTGACTTGTTCAGTCAAATATCAGAAGAAAGTCATCTGAATGCAACACTATCTTATTCATACCTAGTTTTGTGCTCATCAT
Source organism: Riptortus pedestris (assembly GCA_019009955.1). Lineage (NCBI taxonomy): Eukaryota > Metazoa > Arthropoda > Insecta > Hemiptera > Alydidae > Riptortus > Riptortus pedestris. The sequence continues at coordinate 118,281,208 of CM032228.1, forward strand.
ACACCATCTTTAATAGGTATCACATTTCCGACCTTCATTCTAATCTTAAATAATATAAATAGTTTTGGGGAAAACTTAGCTCAACCAGTACAAAGCACAGCTCCTGTCTATTAATACTGTCATAAACATGATACAAGTTTTACAAGTCGTACTTCTACAGTGAACTATCATTTTCTACACTGTATGGCTCCAATAATTCTTTGGCATAAAAAAACTTGCCCCTGACATGAAACTCTTGAATTTGAGAGCACTTTATATGCCACTGGGAGAAGGATATTTCAAGGTAGTTACTATAGCTCAGAGGACCTTCATTTATAAATTGAACATTCAAATGACTTGCACCATGAATTAGGCAGCCCAAATTTGAAGGAGCGACGCTCTAATTACCTGGTTATTCAACTTGTGTAATCATGATGATGTACCCGAGTCCTCCAGTACCTCATGAACTCTTTCATTCGCCAGGGAACCATTGATTTTAATTATTGTGTATGATATCTCTTTCAAACACTCATTTTCCCATTAAGAGTTGACAGTTCTTCTTTAGGCATGACGTAACCTTGGATTTAAAAGGATTTACTCCCTCCATTAATTTTGAAATAAAAGTTTCTTTTCAAAAACATTCCTTAGTTCTTAGGCTTCGTTGATTTCCTTATTCTTTGCTACCATCATGTTCTTTCTTTGAAAGTATTATGTATGTCTTGGAATCATGACAGTGTAAGCTTTATTCTTATGACCAGTGGCTGCATGCCAGGCATTATAAAGCCGTCTTACTCTTATGACCAGTGGCTGCATGACAGACATTACAAAGCCAAGGCTCAGTTGGCCATCATCAGTTGGCTATCATCCTGTTTGCTCTCCCCAGGAACAAAATGGCTCTACAGTATCCTATAAAATTTATTATAGAACTCATCACTCAGCTTCTGGGTATTTATTTTTGTGAGGTCCTCAACAGCAGTTGATGTTTAGTATAATCTCACACAAAACAACACATTACAAAAATGTACACATATATAAATAGCACTCAAATAGTTAAATTATAGAGTATATAAGGCATCCTATTCTCGCTAGTTTAATAACGATAATCTTATTGTTCATTGACTTTCTGAGGCGTAAAGTTTCTTTTTGCCATATTTCCAGTAAGGATTAGAGGCGATTTTCGAAACATTTGCTCCAATGCTCATTGATCCTATCTAGATCTGTCCAATGTATGTGTATGCCAAAGGGATTGCTAATCTTATTGGAGATGAAAATACATAGCTCACATTAGGAAATGAAGCAAGTTTAGCCTCCTTCTGGAATAAGCTAGTTAAATACAAAGGCAAAAAACAGCAACACACACTTTGAAGAGATAAGCCCTGACAGAAATAGATGGGAAGATGCCAATAGTATTATTTTTCAAAAAGAAGACTAATTTTAAGTATCTAACTATTTTTGGTGCTAATACTATACATAAACGCTTACCAGATGAAAATTTGAAGTGAAATACTCAAAAGGAGGGAAATTTCAAAATATTTCTGTTATTACATGTAAGATGGAAAAATTTTATAAACCCAATCTTATTGCTAATGTAAACATTAATCTATTTATGTATATATATATATATATATATATATATATATATATATATATATATATAAAATTGTAACCTCTGTCTGTACATTGATTTTTTTCCCCTCGAAATTTTACAATTCTTTCTCATTTCACATGCCATAGACATGATATCTGCAATTTGTTTCTTCGTGTCTGTTTGTTTGTTACCTTTTCACGAATAAACGGCTCAACCGAATTTTATGAAACTTGGTACGTATATTACTACTAACCAAACTTAGACTTTAGGCTATATTAATATATATATATATATATATATATATATATATATATATATATATATACATTAATATTCTCTGAGATGAACAGGAGTGGGGGTTATAAGGGAGGCCTGAAATTAAAAATAGCGATATTTCGTTTCTTATTGGTTTTTCGGCAAATATGCACATAACAAAAGTTGTTTATTTAGAGTAACTTTTGTTATATACATTATTGTCATATACTGAATTATAAATGAGTTATACGCTATAAACTATAATGGGAGTCAAAAATTTTATTTGGTACAAAAGACTCAACTGAACTAAACCAAACTCAGTATGTGAATTAGCACTAACTCCTCTATGATAATAAGGTGTACCAACATTTCTAGGGACAAGCAGGACTAGGGCTGTAAGAACGGCCTGAAATTAAAAATAGTGATATTTTGTTTCCTATTGGTTTTTTGGACAAATATGGAAATGACAAAAGTTATTTATTTTGTTACTTAGAGTAACTTTTGTTATATCCAGTTTCGTCATATAACAAAGTCTAAACGAGATATACATTAAAAACTAAAGCAGGAGCCCACAATTTTATCGGGCACAAACAATTGAACCGAAGTTAACAAAGCTCGATATGTGAATTAGTATTAATTCTTCCATGATTATAAGCTATATTAAAATTTTTAGTTTTGAACGGGGGTGGGGGTTATAAGGGAGCCCTGAAAAAAATTCGTGATATTTCATTTCGTATTGGTTTTTTGGCAAACTTGCAAATAACAAAGGTGTTTAATTTATTATTTAGAGTAACTTTTGTTATATAACAAACCATAACCGAGTTATATAATAAAAATTACAGCGGGAGTAACAATTTTATTAGTACTAATCATTAAAGTGTTTTAATATAATGACAGATGATGTTATGTTCTTAGACTTATCTGATAGTTCTAAGTATGATTCGGATTAGGGAAGTAATAAATCTCACCCCCAACCCTCCTCATTTGTTATTTATTTTAATTAGAAAATAACTTCATTTTTTATTTCCATTAAAAATCGAATATATAAGAGGATTTGGAATAAAAATTACTAGAAAATTCGAATTTTTAATGTTTTGAGAAAGTAATTTTATTAAAGCAATGTTGATAACGCTCAAGCAAGAGAGGAAGTTGTCGAGAGGCTAACAGTTAATCGTGTTAACTTATTTCCTGTGAAATTTTGTATTTTGCTTTTTACCCACATTTACTATTATGTATATAAGTAAGCTCGGATTGGTGTTTTGTCAAGAAATGTGTACATCATAGATGATATTTAATTATAATAAATGATATCCATGATTATGATTTCGATTATTCAACGTGTGTCAAAAAGTGGAGAGGGACTTACTTTAATTTATTCTTCAAAAGTAAAATTTCTAATCTATAAGTCCCCTGCCTGACCCTCAAGGGAAAACGATAAGCCCAGACACAAAGTGTTAAAATTGAAAAATACCCAAAATCCATAGAAGTAATAAATCATTCCATTCCTTAATTTCCTTGGTTCAAGCCACACAGCCTTGTATTCATTACCTGTCACCAACTAGCATCTCAAAATAGATTGTATATATCCTCATGGAATATTAAATAAATTTGATATAATTGACTGAAAACCATGTTCCCTTACCGTAAAATGAGTGAGTTCTACATAGCTATTGGAACTAGACCTGATTTGACTATGTAGTAAATATTATATGAACAGTCCAAGAAAAATCGATCAAAGCTTATTTAAATTTAATGTTAATGTTATATATTATATGACCTTATGCTACTACGGCTAATTGAGATAGGTTATCTACAGGATTAAGTATTATATAATGTGTTTGTCAAAAACTAAACTCTTATTGCCCAAGTGGAAATTGAACCCATTACTCTAGGTTTATTCAACCCCCCCCCCATTGTTCACTACATAAAGTAAAATTTTAGGTATCAAAGGAACTATTCATAAAGATATTAAATTTGAAAAACCAATTTATTGAAACATTTGTAAGCTTACAAATGATGCAGAGCATGCTTGTAACAGAAGTATTCTAATTTACAAGCAATGTACTTCTATTAAATTTTCTGTTCCACTGTTGAGGAAAAGTAAGGAATGTGTTGCTTTCTTGCAGGACACAGAATATATTCCAATAAGGCAACCAAGCTTCTACAATAGTTTGAAAAATGTCTTAAGGAGATTAGAGCCATATAAGACAAAATGCCTAATGTTTATGGAAACCCCTATTTTTCATGAATTTTCCAAACCCATTCAAACAAGATATTGTTTTATGAGGTGCCAGGTTTCTGAAAAGAGGGTTCTAGTGGACTATATGCCATCAAAAGAACAAACAGTAAGCATTCTTATGAAGCTTAATCTTTGGCTATCTTAACCCTTAATATCCTGAATTTTTTTTTTCTTCAGGAAAAAAGTTTTTTAAACTTTTTTTACTTACTTGGGCATCCCTTAACATGTAAAAAATTTCTGATATGCCGTTTATGAGATAATCCCTGTACCCATATGGCTACCCTAGGACATTTGACTACCTGTATTTGGCATAACATGTGCGTATCGCTCGATTTTTATGTAATAAGGGCAAAAAAGGAAAAAATAAAAAAAATAACCATAAAACAGATTTATTATGCTTATTTACAATATATTATTATAAGACAAATTATTTTTTGGTATGAAATGCAGCAAAACAATCAATACACAACCCTACTTTGCTCTTCCCACACATTGTTCTTACTTTACTAGTACACTCGTTCCTTGCACATCTTTTCCTTTTAATTTCTTCCGTCTTAATTATAAAATGGTCTAAGCGGTCAAAATGTATCTCTAGGATAACTCGACTTGACAAAGTTTGTGAACAAAAAATTCTGGGCCTCCCGGCCCCCATTGGTGGAAATGTATATTTTGATAAATATGATTGCACTATATTCCGTCGAAATTCAAGTTGAGGTATATGTGTCCCTGCTTTTTTGACCCTTCGACCATGCGATCTGTTCCTCAGGATCAGGAGGTGTTATGTAAATTCCTTCGACTGGAATGGTAGAGTCTGTCTGGTCCACGGCATCAGCATCATTATAAAGGATGTCCAGAGCATCTTTTACACTGAGTCCTGGGGCAAGTAGGCTTCCAAAATCACTGAAACAACATAAACATCGCATTTGAAAAAAAAATTGTCAATAAAAAAAAATAGGCAATCAAACATCCTAGTGTACCCATTTGGGTACAGGGTCATAACTGACTAATTACAGAATTCAATAATTCGTAAATTTCTATAAATTTGCTAATAAATTGTGCAATAAACTTTAAGTAAAACATTTTTTATTTCAAATAACTAATAAACTAATATTGGTGTATTTTATAACAAAATTTACTTACCTTGTTACGAATCGTGAGTAGTCCATTTTTAAAAATAATAAAAAGCACACTTGTATAATCCACTTGTTGAAGGCAAGAACTAGACTGAGTAGAGGGACTGTTGTAGAGAGCGTGGAGGGAGAATACAAAAATTGATCATGCACACCGGACATGATGGAGCCTGCTTATTTCCCCCAAGTTTAATGTACCCATATGGGTACGCTAGGTTATTAAGGGTTAAGAAGAGACTATTTGGAATGAAGACTATTGTATAATCTGTTTGATTACTGAAATATTTATTAATTATGAAAAATTATTATTAATCTTGAGGCAGTTTTAAAGATATAGATTGCTGCTCTTTTCTACACGAGGTGGTTCTAAGGATTTTATTTAATAAGTTCATCGCTAAATAAAATGTTATTGCCCAGATGTGAATAGAACCCCCAAGAGATAACCCAAGACTAGGTTTACCAAGCAAACTAAATCAAATGCCTTAATCCATTATTATGCGTTGGAACGAAAAATTGTATAGAATCAATCTTATTGAAAACTAGCTCAGATACCCGGCTTCGCCCGGGAATTCATTTGAGGCTGAATGGTGATGGTATTTTTTTTTTGGCAAGGCTTTACTTTGCACAATATTTTAACATTTCCCCGTCCCAGTGTTTAGAGTTTATTATACCTGTCGTTGCTATGGATTTGTTAATAATAAAATTAATATTTCATGTAAGACTTCACTGTCCTCCATATTGTCATATTTCCCGTCTCCTGTGCATTATGCATAGATTTGAATTATTAAGGAGAAAATATTGACATACATTTGAATTAATTTTTTCAGGTGAGGTACCTGGTAGTTCATATCGAAAAGAAGTGTTGAGCAAATTTCTCTAAATAACAAAATAAACAACTTTTGTTATGTGCATATTTGCCGAAACCCCAATAGGAAATCATTATTATTATTATTAATTTCAGGCCTCCCTTATAACCCCCACTCCTGCCCGACCTTAGAAATGCTAATATAGCTTATAGCTCAGATACCCGGCTTCGCCCGGGAATTCATTTGAGGCTGAATGGTGATAATATTTTTTGGCAAGGCTTGACTTTGCACAATATTTTGACATTTACCTGTCCCAGTGTTATACGGGTTAATACCCGTCGTTTCTGTGGATTTGTTAATAATAAAATTAATTTTTTATGTAAGACTTCACTGTCCTCCATATTGCCATATTTCCCGTTTCCTGTGCATTGTGCATAGATTTGAATTATTAAGGACAAAATATTAACATACATTAAAATTAATTTTTCCAGGTGCTGTACCTGGTAGTTCATATTGAAAAGAATTATTGAGCAAATTTCTCTAAATAACAAAATAAACAACTTTTGTTATGTGCATATTTGCCGAAACCCCAATAAGAAACGAAATATCACTATTATTAATTTCAGGCCTCCCTTATAACCCCCACTCCTGCCCGTCCCTAGAAATGTTAGTATGGCTTATTATAAGGAAGGCATTAGTGCTAATTGACATACCGAGTTTGGTTTAGTTCGGTTGAGTTTTTGTGTCACATAAAATTGTTGACTTCCGCAGTAGTTTTTAACGTATAACTCATTTATACTTAGGTATACGACAAAAGTGTATATAACAAAAGTTACTTCAAATAAAAAAATAAACAACTTTTGTTATGTGTATAATTGCTAAAAATGCAATAGGAAACGAAATACCGCTATTTTTAAATTCAGGCCTCCCTTATAACCTTCCCCCCTCCTGCCCGTCGCTAGAAATGTTGGTAAGGCTTATTATAATAATGAAAGCGTTAGTGCTAATGCACATACCGAGTTTTATTTATTTCGGTTGGGTCTTTTGTCCCAAATAAAATTGTTCACTTCCGCTATAGGTTTTAGCGTATATCTCGTTTATAATTCGGTATACGACAAAAGTGAATATAATATAAGTTACTCCAAATAACAAAATAAACAACTTTTGTTATGTGCATAATTGCCTAAAATTCTATAGGAAACGAAATATTGCTATTTTTAATTTCAGGCCTCCCCTACAACCCCCACTCCTGCTCGTCTCAAGAAATAATGGTACAGCTTATTATCATGAAGGAGTTAGTATTAATTCACATACGGAATTTTATTTAATTCGGTTGGGTCGTTTGTCCCAAATAAAATTGTTCACTTCCGCTATAGGTTTTAGCGTATATCTCGTTTATAATTCGGTATACGAAAAAAAGGTATATAACAAAAGTTACTCTAAATAACAAAATAAACAACTTTTGTTATGTGCATAATTGCCGAAAACCCAATAGGAAACGAAATATCGCTATTTTTAATTTCAGGCTTCCCTTATAACCCCCACTCCTGTTCGTCTCAGAGGATATTAATATAGCCTAAAGTCTAAGTTGGGTTAGTAGAAATATACATACCAAGTTTCATAAAATTCGGTTCAGCCGTTTATGCGTGAAAAGGTAACAAACAAACAAACAAATAAACAAACAAACAGACACCAAAGAAACAAAATGCAGTTATGATGTCTATGACATGTGAAACGAAAAGTTATCGTGAAATTTCGCGAAAAAAATCAATGTACAGACAGAGGTTACAATTTTATATATATATAGATTAAAATGAAGGCGTTAGTACTAATTCACATACCGAGTTTGGTTTAATTCGGTTGAGTCTTTAGTGCCAAATAAAATTGTAGACTCCCGCTATAGTTTATAGCGTATAACTCATTTATGCTTCCGTATACGGCAAAAGTGCATATAACAAAAGTTACTCTAAATAACAAAATAAACAACTTTTGTTATGTGCATATTTGCTGGAAAAGCAATAGGAAACGAAATATCGCTATTTTTAATTTCAGGCCTCCCTTATAACCCCCACTCCTGCCCGTCCCTAGAAATGTTAGTATGGCGTATTATAAGGAAATCGTTAGTATTAATTCACATAGCGAGTTTGGTTTAGTTCGGTTGAGTGTTTTGTGCCGAATAAAATTGTGGACTCCTGCTATAGTTTTTAGCGTATAACTCATTTATACTTCCGTATACAGCAAAGGTGCATAAACAAAAGTTACTCTACATTACAAAATAAACAACTTTTGTTATGTGCATATTTGCTGGAAAAGCAATAGGAAACGAAATATCGCTATTTTTAATTTCAGGCCTCCCTTATAATTCCCACTCCTGTTCGTCTTAGAGAATATTAATTTAGCCTAAAGTCTAAGTTGGCTAGTAGTAATATACATACCAAGTTTCATACAATTTGGTTCAGCCGTTTATGCGTGAAAAGGTAACAAACAAACAAATAAACAAACACGAAAGAAACAAAATGCAGTTATGGTGTCTATGACATGTGAAACGAAAAGTTATCGTGAAATTTCGCGAAAAAAATCAATGTACAGACAGAGGTTACAATTTTATATATATATATATATAGATTAAATTTACTATAAATATTGTTCTATACATTTACTCTGTATCTTGAATATTAACCGAGATATTTGCATATGTAGTGTGTGAGTGGTCAGTAGAAGTCTGCCATATTCGGGACTTTCCGCCGAATGTTAGTTCGGCCATTTTCGTAACTGTTCGTTCCTCGTGAATTGGTTTAGAGAGTTGTTACTTCTGCCGTTATTATTAGGCAGATTTCTCTATTGTAAAACTTCATGTGGGAAATCTGCTTAGTTTACGCAACCTCTGCATGATGGACTTTCTTAAAATCTATCTTGAGTTTTCTATATAAATCTTTGATCTTACTTAACTAAAAATAAAATGTTCTATTCTACTCTCTTTATTTTCAAATGATCCCTACAACTTTAAAAGGATGTATCAATTACATAAAATGAGTTAGCCCTGGTATTAAAACTATGTATGAAGTCTCATGAGATAATTTAATGCTTTTAGTAGATTGATTAGTTATTAAATAAAAGTTATTGTTTGGGCACATTCTCTTTTTAGCCCCACCATCAGCCTGACTGTACGTCAGTGCCTGGTTCAAGGGCTACTTGTAAAAATCGATCATCACTTTCTACTGCTTCCTCTTCTATACCGACTACTGCTGTAAAACAATTATAAATAAACTTTTTATTTTTCAATCATCTCACAAAGAAAAGAAAATACACAATAAATAAAAAAGAATTCCTTTTTTATTTGGTTTTGTGTTTTGAAATTCAATTCCAAAGACATTTACATATCTCGTCAAATGTCAGAACAATGAGCCTTCCATACTCAATCTTCAACACTTGACTTCAACTCATTTTCCTCTAAAAAGAAAAATAAGGCCTAGAAAATATAGCAAACTCCGATTGAGAAAAAATAAATCCGGAAAAATTTCTATAACTTGGACCACAATTCTTTTTTTTAGGAGCTTCGTGAACTGTGTTTAACCCTTCAGTGGAAATTGTATCAATTTCTTCAAGTGAGCACACCCTTTAAATATATTATTATAACTAATAAATAAGAGATAATAGATGCTGGCATAACTGTTACTTCATTTATTATAAAATTACATACACAACAAACTCTCATTGTTTTAGATTACCAGATGAAGGATTTGTTTTTCAAATAAAAAAAAGAAAGAAAAAAAGATATATGTTCAGTCTAATACTATCAAATATTTTATAGAAATTTTTCATTGAATTTGAAAAATAATTTCTTGTAACTAACAAAAAAGTATAAAGGGTGATACAAATGTCTGGTAAAAAACAAGTTAACTGGCCTAGTCTTCTGGCTAAATTTATTTGTAAAACTTAACAGCTCCAAACAAGTAAATGAACTTTTCTTAAAAATATACAAATAAATTAGTCTTGACTGAGTCAATTAGGTTACTTATATGAGATAAAAATTTGTTTTGAACTTCCTAAAACTTATTATTAAATTTTTATCAACATTTATAAAGAAAAAATGAATATGGAAACAAAATTTATTCGTGATTAGGCATTCTTAAGATCGAACTTTGATTTTATTATTTTCTGCAATCTATTTCTTAGTGAATGAATTTCTCAATCCACACAATTAAAAATCCTGCTCGGCCTCTTTATATTATTCAGTTTTTAAAAATGAAAGTAATAATTTATGCAAAATAAAAAAAAAGTCCAAAATACACCAAACCAATGTAAAAACTTCAAGTAAATACATAAGAGAACTTAAGTAATAATTGGTTAATTTATACTAATTTTTAATTTACAGAACTGCTGCTACATGTTTACAATAACAGTGCTACTCTTTAAGTATTAAAAAGTTCTAAAGTAACCCAAACTATATAGTATATCTGTGGTTAACAGTGAATATCGGTGCTATACTACGTATTTACAATATTATTCTGAGGCATAACAATCAGTTACTCCATTGCCATTATAACTTAAGTTTAAAAGTATATTATTAACATACTGAACGAAGAGACTCCATCAAATACTCAAAAATGTTTGATATATTTAAATTTTCTTTTATAAAAATATGAGCAATACTATTTTCTTTCACTCTTATAGCAATATTTCATTACGTTTTTTTTCAATATTTTAATAAATTTTAAAAGTATTCTATCATTTATTTGAAAAATAAACATTCTTCCTAACATAAGGTACACATTATTGTAACAATTTTATTTAAGAAACTCAACCAGCCCAATAAATACAAATCTCTAATATTCAGGAAAAGTGGTCTGGAAATCGAGCATGTAACAAGAGGTCTAAATTGTTAATGAATAAATAAAAAGATAAACAATTTTTGTGAAATGGATTTTAACCATTATTGACATTTATTGAATGCCACATTTTGTTAAAAATAGTTACACTAAAACAAATAATATGTATCCACTTGATGGTAAGCGGTCAAACTGACTTCAGTCTATTGACAAAAAAATATAAACAAACATACTTATAAATACTTTGCGAATCTTTCTCATATATATATAATATATTACAATTGATTCATTAATCAAAAATATGCTTATAAAGCCTAGAATGGAAATCAAATGAAAAACATAAAAGACACAAATATCACCATTATCTTCAAGATAGCCTAACAATTCGAGATATATACACCAAAAATTATGAGAACAAAATTAAAATAAAGAAACAAGTGGAACAATTTACAATAAATAAAAACAAGGACAGTGAAGGATAATTCTGTTATGTGACATGAATACAAAATAAATCACTGTACAAATAATATTGAAGTTTTTAGACAGTTGGATCCATTTAACTTCCTTTTCACATTTCAAGTTCAATAATATTTTCATTTTATTTATTTATTTTTTTTTTATTTTTAAAGGTACTTATATTTTACATTTATAAACGAAGCTACATAATATACAACATATTTTGTCGATACACAAAGGCCAAACTCTCAAAAAGGATGGGAAGGAAAGGAAGGGGAGTAGGGAGCATCATTCGAGCACATTCTTACTAACTATACAACGGTTCCACTTAAAGTGGCAAAGGAAGAGAGCCATTCAAGAAACAATCAAAACACACCTCACGGAGGTGAATCCTTCCATAATCACTCACTTTCTTTCCTTTGATAAAACGGCATTCAAGCATCCACTACAGTTCTCAGTGTTTGGTAATGTACATGAGCAAACAATTTTAGAAAAAAATTAGTACAGCTATTCTGTTCACGTACAAGACCTTTGTAATTCGCTTATCGATATTAATCAGTTATTCAACAAAACGTAGCACACAGATTATCACTAGTGTTGATTTCTATAAGTCTACGATGATATTCAACACAGTTTATAATGTAAAAAAAAAATGTGAACAATCTATCTAAGTCATAACTATATATATATAATATATAAAACTCAAATATATAGGAACCTAAGCAAATCTGACAACACGGTGATAGCCCAACAGAACTTAAGAGACATATAAACATATATAGATGTATTAATATTAACAACTATAGATTTATACACATGTATGGAAAAGATACATAGATATAAATCATTAATTCTATACATAGACACATTTTCAACTAACATGAGAGCCAGTCTTACAAAAGTTCATTATTTTATATTCAATTGTAGGAATGAATAGCTGTCAAACGAATATCAACAAGGTGTGATCCAGTGCACAGTAATGATATGCTATCAGCCGTATTATCTTCAGAAATCTCTCTCCTTTTTCAGCTAAGTCTATATCACCAGAACAAACCTCCAAAGTTCCTAAGACAGAAGCATAATGATATATTTAGTGAAGACTAATTAACCCTCATAGTACTTCTGAACCTTATTAACTATAGCCTCATTTCATTTGTTGTGACATTTGTTCAGCAGGAATGTAGTAAATTTTAAATCACATTTTATCAGTTCATTGGTCCATGATAGTTTGTAAATTTCATAAAAACAATTTGTTGTCATGAATTCACACTGCTTACAAAATTGTATTAGGGCGTTCCTTTTGATTGTTCATATTTACTAAGCCTTATTTATTGGCTGCCTTATTACCTAAGGAATCTAAGTCATCCACATCTAAAGCATTATCTTTAGGCGAGTTGAAAATGAAATGTATGACTGTTATGAATAAAGAAATTAATGTTAAGACATATTTAGTTTTACTACATTTAATATCAATCATCAGTAGTGGATTCATCAACTTATTAATTGCTATCCAATATTTTCATTAATCGATTTCAATTTTTTAGTAATACTTTCTAAAATTACCTTTTCTTTACCTTTAGTCCTGCATTTCTTCAGGTAAGTCATGTGGGTTGATAATGCCTGGAACTGAAAGTTGAACTCTCCTCTTTTCTTCTTGTGCTAACCTGAGTTCAGCCTCTCTTTCCTCAAGGAAAAGATCAGAGTCATCTTCTCCAGTATACTCCTAAAAATAAATGAATATTTTCCTTTATAAAAACAAAATAAAATTGTATACTTAAATTCATAAGATAAGAGTATCTCAAGTTTCAGTCTAGTATTAGTTATTTAAATATAATATACATAATTGAAATTTATACTAAAAATATAATAAATTCAACTAACCAAAATTTATAAAATTACATCAGTAATGAAAATAAAGATAAGAAAAAAAATAAATGTGCGTCTTTAGAGATAATTACCCTTATCTGTACAAGGAAATCCCTAAGATGCTCCTTAAAAGCAGGCAAATCATGTTCCAGATTGAACATGCCTTGGACTGTGATCTTGATCTGGTTATCAGTAAGATGCGGGAAAGCAGATTTCAGGATAGATGCCACATATTCCTGGACATATGTCACATTCTGCGGCCCAGGAGTACCAAGGGGAACACCATACGGGCTTGTCTCGACCAATTTGAACATGTAAGCCAGAATTTGTGCATGCATGCTTAAACCTAAGGGAAAGAACGGTTTTACATAAGACTAGCTATTTTACTCATGGTGATAATATAAAGACTACATTAATGTATGCACTAAATAATCCCGTCATTTTCATCACATAACACATAGGTATGTCCTGGGACATTCACTTGTAATACCCATAAAGGGGAAAGTAGTGATTGAAGAAATGATAATGAACTAATTTTATAATTCCTGTTACCTGTCAATGAAATAAAAATAATTTCCCATGGAAATATAAAGATTGTAATAAGAGAAGCACTGAATAATCCTTTAATTTCCATAACATTATAAAAAATAATTTTTCCTCAATAGTCAAACAGTTTTTCATGTAAAACGTGGAATGACTACTGGGAGAATAGCCCTAGTTCAATGGATCAAATGTTATATTATTTTCTATCAAAATATAAAAATGATTTAGTTACCTCAACATCAGTAGAAAAATAAGATACAAGACTAATAGGAACTTTGTAATAGAATCACATTAGTTTAAATTGGGGACAGGAAGCCAAAAGTGATTGGCTTTGTTTTGTTAGACTTCATTGAAATAAACATGGTTTCCAGTGAAATATAATTATAAGATTAATGTATACACTGACATCCATTCTTTTCAATTTTACATACTGATAATGACCCCGTTTTACAGTTTCCCTTGTTATGCTTGTGAAGTATTAAAATAAATATCCATATTAACCATATAATGAACAATTCAATCAGCTTAGTATTAACCCAGATAGCCCTGATGGCCTTCAGGAAGGACGCACTACTTTAATACGTAAAATGTTTCCTAATGGTTATCGTGCGTCTTCCCCGTAAAAGGTGACACCTTCATTGTTTACTTGAATGGTTAGTCTGATCATCAGATATATTTAACAGTTCCTGATTTTATCTGAAAGTTGTTTTATAAGTTTTTAAAGTTGTGTGTGTATTTGCCATGGATGACCTAACAGACATTCATGTAGATAGGTAAGTACATTTAACTTATTTTATTAGATTTAGGTTATTTATTTGATAGTTTTTTGATAGTTTTATTGTTAGTGCCTTTAAATGTTTGTCATCCAATAGGTTAGAAATATTCTGTCTATTAGTCACTATGATGCCCCAAACATAGGTGTCCTTCCAGAAGGACATCAGGGCAATATGATATCTCTTCTATAGGATAGTTGATAAGTCAAAACTGGGTGTTTTGAAATATTTTTAAGATTATCGTTTCATTATTCCCATTCAGTTGATGAATCAATGGTCCCCTATTTTGGGTGCCATTGGGCAAAACAATTGATAAAAGGAAAGCCCATTCATTTTGGGATGAACGTCTGGTGTGGAGCAACATCATCAGGCTATTTATCCTGACTGGAGCCATATCAGGGTGCAAATACGTGCTCAAAGAAGTACTCGGACAAAGGAATGGAATATGGTGTTGTTATGTCCTATCTTGATTAGCTACCTCAAAAGATTCCATATAGATTATTCTTTTATAATTTATTAATAAGCATTGATTTGCTGAGCGATCTGAAGAAAAAAGGTATGGAAGCCACAGGAACGATCACAGCCAACCGTATTGATCAGAGCTGTACACTAAGCAGTGTGGACAAAATGAAAAAGAGATTTGTATAAGAATGCATGTCTTCTTATTTAGAAGGAGGTTGGTGTCCTTTATTTCTGGATTCGCATCAGAGACTTGCCTCTCAACAAGGTAGACCTAGTAAGACAGCTAAATTAGATAGTCGTTTTGATCATCTTATAACCAGCATGTCAACACTTTCATCAGGCAAGCGAGATGTCGTCAGTGAACTAAAAATTCGACAACTAAGTGTATAAAGTGTGACGTGCCTTTACATGTTTGTTTCTTATTGTATCATAAAAAATATTTTTTTTATAATTTTATTTCATTAAATAACTCTCTAATTAACCATTTCTGATTTTTTATTTTATCAATTTTGAATCTAATAAATGTTTGAAAGAATAAATCTGTTTATATAAGATGGGGGTTCCTACTTCAGAACAATGCAAATTCATGTCATATTATCCTGATGTCCTTCCAGAAGGACATTGCATTATGACAATTTGGTGGTACTGCTGAAATAAGTATTTGAAAGTCCAATGGTGTCTTTTGCAACAGCTTAGCACATGATATCTAAAAAAATCTTTAAACAAAAAATTCAGGGTTATCTGGGTTAATACAAAACATCTGTTCACTCTTCGTTCTAAGAATCTCTGAAATATTAGAGAATCATGAGGTGGCTGCTGGAAGTTGGAGGAAATAATTTGAATTTCACAATGCAATGTAACTATTAATACAGAAAAATATATTTCTCAATATTTATTATTTCTAAATGCACAGTCCTCAAAGTCCAATTGTGGCTATTCAATTCATCATGCCCATAACAGCTTATGCCAATGCAACTCAGCATGCCTCTCTTGTTTTGGCAAATGTCCAATGCCATTCAACCATAGTATAAGTACTAAAGACTGCAAATGTCAATGGAGAGCTTTTCTCCACATTTTCTAATATCAAGTATAAGGAATACTGTTATAATATACTGAAGGATATTAACTGTTAGGAACAGCTTGTTAATCATTAAGAGTTGACTAACAATATTTTCTGACAGTATCAACTACTCCTATTCATTCTTGCCTTTCTGTGCAATATGAAACAAATGTCATTTCAACTCCTCTTGGTCCTTATTTTATTTCTGTTCATTTTATTTAGTATTTTAGCAGTTATTAGCCAAAGTAGAATTATTTTAATTAGTTACAAGGTCAAATGGGACAGATTATTTTTGTTATTTCCTAAGGTTTCAAATTAATTTTATTTAATATAGTACCAGAAACATTCTTGTAGTTAAAACAATATTGTCATTTAAAATATATTATTAATATTGTGTTCAATTACAAGTTTGTAGACGTGTTTTTTATTCTTATTCCTTTGTGCAGCTAACAACAACAAATAAAAAAAGCATTATAATTTTGATTTAATGCATATGCAGCAAGTACTTAGGAAAACGTGAAAAAATAGAGGAAGATATGAGCTAAAAAGTATCCAGCATGGGCACCATAAGGGTAGACCAACTGGAACTTTACTTTTACATGAATCATTTAAATATTGGATTTAACAATGATCAAATAAAAATGTCAGCCATTAGCGTTAACAATGTGTCCTTATGAGTAAATGTGTGTGTGAGTGCATTCATGCATGCACAAGTTAAGTGTGTATGAATGTGTGTGTGTGTGTGAGTGTGAATGTGTGCCTGTGCATATGTGTGTGTGTGTGTGTGTGTGTGTGTGTGTGTGTGTGTGTGCGTGCGCACGATATCACAGACTGTCATATCTTAGGTAAATAGAATTGACTGATATATTGAGTTTTCAAAAATTACATTTCGAGCACAACCTTAATAGCTCTTCAAATAAATATGAAGCACTTACTTGCAGTATGAGACGTATCTGTTACTACCGAAAGCACATGCTGTAGTATATCAGTAAAATAAGTTACGTAGAAACTTTGTGCAGCCTGTTCGTGCTGTTCAACATTGAGTAATAACTGATGAAGTATCTAAAAAAATAAAAATATATTTAGACTATGAACATAATAGTGGTGGTAAATAAATTAAATTTCATTAACATTTAGTGATATCATTCAAATTATTAGTATAAACTTGTTTTACATATACATACATAGTTCTGAACAGACCTCAATTTAATCATCTCATAGGGCCGATTGATGGACAATTGAAGACATTTTTCGAAAATCATGTTATGAGTATAACCTCAATTATCTATAATTCCCCTAGAGTGAAATCTACTAAAAATATTTTTACGTTTATTTCAAAAATAATAAACGTTGTTTATTAGAGTTCTTTTGGATTGCAAAATCAAACACACAAGGTTTAGTTATTTATGCACAATTTATTTGACAATGCACTACACACTTGGTTAATTATTCTTAACTATTACTCAATGTGTGCACTGATAACTTCTTATTCTTATTGCACAGTACAATAACTCATGATCACTGAAGTTCACAAAGAACACAGCACTGCACTTTTATCTCCACAAAGCATGGCACTGCACTGTTCTTTAAATAAACACAGCACTGCACTGTTCTTTGCATAAACAAGGCACTACACTGTTCTTTAAATAAACACAGCAACACACTGTTCTTCACATAAAACACTTTACCGCACTGCAACTAAAATGCACTGTTCATTAAAGCTGTACTGAACGCAATTATATATATATATATATATATATATATATATATATATATATATATATATATATATATAAATATATATATATATATATATATATACTAGCACAGATACCCAGCTTCGCTCGGGAATTCATTTGAGGCTGAATGGTAATGGTATTTTTATGGCAAGGCTTTACTTTGCACAATATTTTGGCATTTACCCGTCCCAGTGTTTAGTTTAAATACCCGTCGTTTCTGTGGATTTGTTAATAATAAAATTATTTTTTTATGTAAGACTTCACTGTTCTCCATATTGTCATATTTCCCGTTTCCTGTGCATTATGCATAGATTTGAATTATTAAGCACAAAATATTAACATACATTTGAATTAATTTTTTCCGGTGAGGTACCTTGTAGTTCCAAAGAATTGTTGAGCAAATTTCTCTAAATATTAAAATAAACAACTTTGTTATGTGCATATTTGCCTAAACCCTAATAGGAAACGAAATATCACTATTTTTAATTTCAGGCCTCCCTTATAACCCCCTCTCCTGCCCGTCCCTATAAATGTTAGTATGGCTTATTATAAGGAAGACGTTAGTGCTAATTCACATACCGAGTTTGGTTTAGTTCGGTTGAGTCTTTTGTGCCAAATAAAATTGTTGACTTCTGCTATCACTTTTTGGCGTGTAATGCCTTTATACTTAGGTATACAACAAAAGTGTATATAACAAAAGTTACTCTAAATAACAAAGTAAACAACTTTTGTTATGTTCATATTTGCCGGAAAACCAATAGGAAACGAAATATCGCTATTTTTAATTTCAGGTCTCCCTTATAACCCCCACTCCTGCCCGTCCCTAGAAATGTTGGTATGGCTTGTTATAATGATAGCGTTAGTGGTAATACATATACCGAGTTTTTTTTATTTCGGTTGGGTCTTTTGCACCAAATGAAATTGTTCACTTCCGCTGTAGGTTTTAGCGTATATCTCATTTATAAATCGGTATATGAAAAAAGTGTATATAACAAAAGTTACTCTAAATAACAAAATAAACAACTTTTGTTATGTTCATATTTGACGAAAAACCAATAGGAAACGAAATATCGCTATTTTTAATTTCAGGCCTCCCTTATAACCCCCACTCCTGTTCATCTCAGAGAATATTAATATAGCCTAAAGTCTAAGTTGGGTTAGTAGTAATATACATACCAAGTTTCATAAAATTCGGTTCAGCCGTTTATGCGTGAAAAGGTAACAAACAAACAAACAAACAAACAAACATACACGAAAGAAAGAAAATGCATTTATGGTGTCTATGACATGTGAAACGAAAAGTTATCGTGTAATTTCGCGAAAAAAATCAATGTACAGACAGAGGTTACAATTTTATATATATATATATATATATATATATATATATATATATATATATCACATTAATGGACAAAACATGCATGCACACATCCGCACAAACGGATTGTTATACATGCATATGGACACAAACAAAAATTTGATCAAATGGGGTCCAAGAGGATAAAAATACAAAGTTGTATTTTCCCAGGGCCTAGGCCTCCTCATATGTCCTACAGTAATGGATTATTACCTGATAGAAAATTTGCAAAATGGTTCAGCTTAAGAGTCGATAGTTTTATCACAAATGGCTGATATCACATTAGGAAAATTAAGGAATCATGATTATAATTCAAGCATATTCTCTAGAATCTTAATATATTTTGATATGAATTACCTGCAAACCAGTTTCTGCTACATTTCTCATTGTATGCTTGAAAGCCCAGATTATGGAGTCCAGAACAAATTTAAATTGTGCAGGTGGAATATTTAAAAATGCTGGAAAGCAATATGTGTTGACAGCCTAATTGGGAAAAATAATAAATAAATGAATGTTATTATCAAATAAAAAAACAAAACAAAAATTGAATTAAAGTTAACAACAAACCTGTAGAAGTAAAAAGAAATTTGTTCGATGCTCAGGGTATTCTTCAAAGTTTTTATTAATCATATTCAATGTACATTCAAAAACAGCATCAAAGATCTTTGGAATCTCAGAAGTAATGTGCCCCTGAAGTTTATTAACAATTGTAGCCATTGCAGAAAGCACCTCAGGCTCCCTAGCTGAGGGAACCGTACAATGGTTGTAATCCAACAAAACAGCATCCAACAAATGAGGAATAAAATTTTCTAATACCTAGAAACAATTTTAATGTTAGAATGAAAATCATAAATACATATATGAAGATGACAATTCCTATTAAAAATAATGGTGTTGTCATAGTTTCTAATAAATCAAAGAAAATAATCTTAACCCTTTATAGGGCAAGGGCCTCTCCCACGCTCATTCAAACTCAGGTTGAGCAGCCGGGAAGGAGGTTTCTCAGCTCCTGGCAACGACGGAACATACAGGAGTAATAATTCATCATTTTCACCTGATATCTCGTGGACACCCTTGTAACTATTCGCAGTCCTCTCAATCTAAGAGTGAACGAGCGTGGGACGCCGTGCTAGTGGCCCTTGCCCTATAAAGGCATAAGAGAAAGGAAATGAGTTTTAAATAGGTTTTCAATGTGCAGCAAGATTTAACAACTAACTTACACTGATCTGCTCCCATGACAGTTAAAACATGATGAAATTTTCTAGAATGGAAATTATAACTCCAATAACCTATTATGAAGGCAGTTCTTCAGTGCTCCATGGTTAAGAAATAAGTCTCAAGGACTCTTTTCAACAAATATATTTAGTGTATAACAAAGAGTAAGACAGTACTATAACTAAATCATCGATGGATATGTGGTCACTCAACATGAAGTTAAGGATAACGAGACAGTAGAATAACTTCAGTGAGCACATAAAGTCACATAAATTGTGGAATAAAATAGTGCAACTAGAAGTCTATCACAAAGGAGCTTTTAGAAACTGAGTATATACTACACTTGCTAGAATGACCATCTCATAAATTATGAGTGCCTCACATGAAACTCGCATCATGAAGACAATCTCAATAGTTGATTTCGCAGAAGGGAAATCTGCTATAAAGGAAACTAAAGATACTCCCTGAGCCACTGTTGCTTGGGTCAAATTCTTTTCCTCCTTGTTTCTGGAGACAAACTCATATAATATTCTTGGAAATTCCAAAAACTACCATTCTTTCAACATGACAGAACCACTCCAATCTATTTTTTTTTTTTTTTCGATGATAAATGATTATGTCAGGTTCAGCATAAAAATCTATTACTTCAGGGCCATTTCTGAAAATTTTGATTATGCTGACACCCTTCGCTCCGGCAGATCTTGCCAGATTGACGACCAAATAAATCAATTACTCATGACTAAGCCACTCAAACAACATGAGACATCATGAATATCTCAAATGTTCATGAACACCTTAAATCCTTTTAATGGGCAGGGCTGACTGTAGCTTCCTAAAGAGTCCCCTGGTGAATAGGGTTTCCCAACTTCTCATGTTCTCTCATTTTTTATGCAGTAAAAGGTGTAAAAGTATTTCTACAATTCTTCACTATAGTGATAACTAATACAATAAAAAATAGAAGCTAATGGATAAAGAAAGTATACTAACCATAGCATGGTCATTTGTCCGGCTTATCCAATCAGAAATAAGTTTTAAAGTTTCTTTTTTAACAACCCTCATACTTTTAATAAGAGGTTGTTTAGTTACTCCTTCACCATTAGCAGTAATGGCAGTTGTAATGTTGTTGCTCATGACTTTATATACATTTAACATGTCCAGGTATATCCTTCCTAACTAAAAACATAACATACAGTGAAAATAACTTGAATATTAAAGAGAATAACTATAAAATCCTAAACATCAGAAAATTATATTATGAAATTACCTGTACAACATATGGATGTCCAAGTGCTTTACAAGCTCGAACATTTGTCTTCAATATACTTACAAGTTGTTTAACAACATCAGGATCTTTTAGAACATCTACATTCTGTCAAATAAAAAAATGTTTTAATTATGTTTACAAATAGTTTTATTATTTATTTATTACATCTGGTGATTGTTTCCATAGACATGAAAGCCATGACAATAATCGGAAAAAGAAGAGGGTCATAAGGACATTTAGTAATTCCTATTGACCCCTGCATCAGACCATCCAAAACAGCAACAAAAGGAAAATTCCATTCATGACATTCGAGACTTAAGTGGAGAAAATTTTACTGAAAGCCAGAATTGTTAGTTATCACTTTGCAGCCTGCATAAGCTAACTAATAATAGCCGTTAGTCATCAGTATGAGTATGAGGGCAACAAATTTAACGTACTCACTATTTGTTCTCCTTTCCTTTTCTTTTTTTAGCTTTCGCCACTTGCCAAACCCACAGTTTTATTTATAAAGTTTGTGTTCCTCAGTTACTTATCTATACCTACCAATATATATATATATATATATATATATATAAATCTACCTATATATATACACACTGGAAAGAATCTAAAAGCATGCCTAAGGCACAGACTGGTGGAACAAGGGATCTAGAGAAATTTAATGAATCATATATCCACAGGTGATTTATTACTCAATGAATCATATATTCACAGGTAATTTATTACTCAAATGCAATGAAAATAATCCATTTTTGAAACAATTTGTAAGCAGAGATTAAAAATGGATGGTTTACATGTTCAGCAAAAGGATTGTGGGGTCATTCCAGTGAGTACCTCATCAACCACTTCAAAGGCTAATATCCATGCCCAAAAAGTTAAGATCTCTGTTGCTGGTGGGATAGGAAGGGTGTTGTGTTCAATGATCTACAGCCAATAAACAATAAACTCTGATAAATACTGTAATCAGTTAGACAGATTAACACCAGAGTTGGTGTTATATGAGTGAGTTTTACCTCAGCCTCCATATAACCCGGACTTCGCCTCCTTGGGGCTATCATTTGTTTTGTTCCTTCCAAAATTCACTTAGTGTCAAGAATTCTCTGGAGGATTAAAAAAAAAAGCCAGTTTTTCGAAAACATGTCTAGGATATTTTATACAAATGAATTATGAAACTTCCCAAAAGACGAGAACTGGTTATCAAACAAAATAGTAATTATATTGTGGATTAAAGTTGGTTAATGTCTTTTTTATACTTCATTTCATTTCCCCTGAAAATCAGATAAAACTTTCTGAAAAACCCAATTATATATAAAATCTGACGTGATTATACTGTATGGAAACTGGCATGATCTATGCTTTAACACACAGCACAAAATCCCTCCTAAGTTGCCCAAAATTCATAAAATTCTTTTCTTGCTAGAAGTTTAAAAATAAACCCTGAGCTTTATTATATTTACTAATAGCTTAGCTTAAAAGAAAATATATTGGGATTCATAGCCTAACCAAATTAAAACTAGCAAAATAAAGTAAATAATATCTGGTCTTTGGAGATTGGATGGAAGGGAAATAAAGTGTCAGCTTTGGTTCTTTATGTTTCCTCTGGATTTTGGAATTTTTAAAAAAATCAATAATTGATATTCTGAAGATTCCTCTGCAAGAGCATTCTAAAATTCTTTATGACAATATGAGATGTATTTCAAAAAAATATCAAGTCTTCATATACATTCTGATCCATTACATGGGGGAGGCGCTAGACATAGATCAAGAATATACTATTAAGGTACAAATTAACTCATGCTAAATTTCATAAATATATCCATACATATGGTAGTAATAACAAGACTTTGAAAACAACAGATGTATGATGTTGGAGATAATGAGTCCAACAATGTGAAGAATCTCTTTTCAAGAAATGATCATTCACATCCAAGGCTAAGGAGCCTATAACAAACACAAGTAATTTATCATGAGACATAATACAGTTGGTGTTTTTTAAATTGTCATTAACCAACAACATTCATACTACAACAACCTTTTCTCCTTTCAATGGAATAGTTTTCTTGAATAGTTTACAATACCACAAACGATTAATAATGTCAATTTTTCTACCTAAAAGTAGAAATTAAGTCACTCACAAAATTTGGTCATTTTTGATATGGTAAAAAAATGTCACCTGTAATCCAAATTACATAGAGCAATCAGCCCCCCCCCCCTCTGACAATCTGCTTTCCTAGTAGACAGTGAGGTATATTTGCTAAAACTGAGAATTGAGTTGAATTCGAATGAATAATTCATAATAAACTCTGGAATCAAGAGCTCTGCAAAGAGATTTCTATAAGTAAATTGATAAAATAAGGACCCAATTTAATGTAAGAATTATCATTAACATTGCTATAGTGAGAAAATTTACTATGCCCAGACAACAAGAAAACAAAATGGATGAATGAAAAATGCCCGAGTAGGTAGTTAAAAGCATAAGCAAAAGGTCACATACTTGAGAACTTCAATGTTAGTGAGCACATGCCAGTCAGTAGTGTAAAAATAGAGGTACATGTAAGTCTTATTTTATATACTCATACAAGCTAATGCCTACCATTAGCCAGACACTATTGACAGGGCTTCCTAGTTCAAGCTTTGAGTGACTTTGATTTTGTGGGCTTTCTTGTGATGGCCTAGTTGCTAGTTCATTTCACAAAAGGAATGGCTTAGGGAAAACTATACGCACACAATTGGGATCATCTTCTAAAGTATGTACTCGTGTCTTGCAAGGACCTCCATGTCCATGGAAAATGCTTATCATTTAGTTAAAACTATTGTATACTCTTTTCATCTACTTTCTCCAGCTAGCTGAAGAATGAAACTTCAGACAGTGAGTTGTCAATTGGGAACAGAAAGTAACCAAATACAATAAGGGTGTAAATTACCTTTGATGCTTGAGAAATTATATCATCCCATACTTGGTTGGGTAAGCTCATGTATTTTTCAATAAGAGCTTCTTGAGCTACCTGATTAGCTTGAGCATTTATCATGTAGCCAACAGCCTCATAGAACGTGTGCACCTTTAAATAAATAATGTAATACAAGATTTAAAAAGTCTACATATCAAAGCTTCAATTCTTGAAAAAGTTTTAAAAAGCCATAAATGCCAAAATGTGTGTGTCAAATGAATTAAAGCATGAACACTAATAATATTTACCTGCTGAGTTTGAAGATCACAAATAATTGTTCGAATAGTAGCCAAAATTTCTTCAATGAATGGTATAACTTCTCCTGTTTGTACAGTAACAAAATGTCTGCGACATTTCATTGAAATTTTAATAAATGTATCACATGCCATATCTTGAACTCCATCGTGAGTCTCTGTAAATTAATGAAAGATGAATGCGTATATTTAAGTTTTGCTTATTTGATAATGTATATTTTACTAATATAATAATTTTAATTTTATTCTCTTTAAACAAGATATTTGCTCTTATGTAAGTATAATTATTTCATTGATTCAGGACTTGCTTTTCATTTATGATTAACTAAAGTAAATATTTTTGCAATTTAATTCATTAAAATTATCTTTGAATTTTAGCTCTCATGGTTTTAATTAATCCATGGTAATATTTCAGGAGTTCAACCAGAAACTGACAATCCAATAATCAACAAGATACAATTTTTAAAATGTCCCGTTGTTGCTGTGTAAACTCATGGACAACCTCATCTACTCCATATTTCTCCTGTAGTATGTAAGCAGGAATTAAAATGTATAAGAGATGTTTATGCACCCAGTGACTCAAAATGAAAATCGGATGACTAGAAATAGGGGTTTACTGACATACTGAAATTATTTCATTTGAAAGTGATATCTCCGTTCCAATGCATTGGATCAAAAATGTTATAGGACCTAATTTATAGATCATTGCATAAGTAACAAAAATGGCCCTATAAATATTTTGTGTATATTTAATTCATATTGAGAAGTTCAATTTTTTTTTTGTTTTTTGTTTTGCCCACTCTAAAGCCCAATTCCCCCCTCCTTAGCCTATTTTGATCAAAAGGGGAGAATGACAGCTAGAAGTTACAAAAATCCTAAATGTGAAATTTCAATATTAGAAGGCTAACGGTTTTTGAATTATGTTATTAACAATTAATCCCATACATCTATTAGCAAATTTTAAGGACTCTCAGACACTGGAGTGAGTCAGATAAAGTATGATATTAGTCATACTTTCCTAAAGAACATTTAAGATATAACAAATTTATTTTTCGATCTCATAAAAATACTAGGCTTTTTTTTTTAAATATTTACAGTATTACAAATACATATAAATCATTTGAAGGTCTCACCAATAACATGGCTAAGTACTTTTTATTTCATAATTGATATTTTTGTACACTAATAATGAGGGAGCTGTATAAAGGTAGAAAAAATAAATTGATTTGACTACCTCTTTTTTTTTTTTTTTTTTTTTTTTTTAAAATGTGAGTAAGACGGTGGTGAGTATAATCACTCAATAATATTCATCATATGAAGGAACAATCTCCTGAATTTGAGCTAAATAATAGTCACATATATGATACTAATATAGTATCAATCATGCATGTTTTATTCTTTAAATAAGAGCTTGTAAAGAGGAAGGTTATTCATTTCTACTTATATAGATAGAGATATATGAAATGCTTGAGAAATGAATACATTCGAATTTCAGAAATCAATTTTTCAAATTTAGAGGTTTACATCAATAAGCTTTCTAAAACAAGATTATTAAAATTTAAAAAAAGTATGAAATATTACATGACAGTTCAGTCAGTTAGAGGAATTTCATTCCTCTCAACAAGAGGACCTATGAGATATATACCTTTACATAAACTTTATCATTTAAAAATTTGTATTAATATTGGCACTACAATTACATAAAGCAATGCTAAATAAATAATACCATGCATAAATTCAAAGAGCTTGTTAACAACAGTCTTCAAAAACTTCCAATGAGCCTTTAGAAACCTAGGATATTGACCAACAACGTACATGATGTTTGAGGCAATAATAGCTTTGTTGTCCTTCCCTGAAAACATAGAAAACAGATAAGTACCAATAATTTTGACTTCAAACTTCTGGACATTAAAATAGAATTTCTAACTATGTAGTTGATTGCTATAACAAATACGATCCTAACTACCCTTAAAGTAGTAACTCATTGATATTACTCAAGTATGACTGAATGGAATAAAATATATTTTTTTAATTTCATGCACAGGAACAAGTCTAGTGTAACACACACAATTTTTCTTTTGTATTGTGTCACTATTAGTAATATAAATACTATCAGGAGTGGGAAATTCAACTATGTCTTGGGTGATATAAGACAACAGAAAAAAATGGTGTACCTATCTTTAGGTTATATTAGGATAAAAATGTTCTAACAAAGTGTCTGCGTAGTATTGAATTCAAACTTTTTGGTTTTGATTTCGTCACTTCACAGATATTTCCAGGAAATGACTCGAAGGAATTCATTCAAATAACTTAATACTTTTATTAGTCATGATTCCATTTTTAGGAGTGGGGTTTACAGAACACTGAAAACTAAAAAATGCAAAAATCTTGGTTAATATTATAGTTAAAGAAAAAAATAAGAGAGCAGCAATTATAGGAAATTATAATCACAATAAGATTGGTTGTAAAACGCTTTCGATCCAACCCACAACAAAGATACTTTGAACTTTTATTTCCACCTCTTACCCCCTCCTCCCACTTTCTGGTCCCGATTTCAACCATTAATGAACTTGATTTTTCTTTTTACAAAAAAAGGTTTAAATATTGAGTTTGTTTATTATCAAAAAAGGATTACAACCATTAGAGCAATAACAGACAAATATATATAATTTTGAATGGACCTTAATAGGTAGGATCGATTTTGAATTTTAAAAATCATGTCGGCATAACCTCAATAACTGATTTCTCTATCTGCTAAACAAACCTATATAATTTATCCTATAGTTATCTGAAAAAGAAAAACAAATACCTTTCTTCTGTTCACAAAGGCCAAGAAGATCTTTTATAACAGTTACAAGAAACCGTTTCTCATCTTCTTCATGCATAGCTCCAGAAATACTACCAATTGCCCAACAAAGCTGAGAAAAAATAAATAATCACCCATTAAAAAAAAATAAAGAAATCTTTATAACAATATTCTATAACAATGTACAAAAGAAATGTATTTTTAAAATAATCAAAGAATTATAAAAATATCTATCTACTTTTTAGAGACGAACAAACTTTTGAATGGCTCTGGAGGAAAAAGGAAAAAAAAATTAATTCATTTACATAATAAATTACAGAACTCAATTGGATTGCAGAGAAAGCCTTGATACATTTTCCTAATGAACACCGAAGATTCTATGTGTAAGCATTTCAGTCATTTGAATTTCAGGACATGTTTTACCAGTTTTTATTTAGTTTATTTAGATGGCGAGAGCTTTTTTGGAAGGATTGAAGAGGAAAAACAAAATATTGCATTTCTATCATAATGATTATGTTATCACAAAGAGAATATAATACATAGAGCCAGTGAAAAATTATGTGATATTAATTAAAGGTGTTAATGATCTAAAAGAAAGGCACTCCCTGGGATGAGGAACTGAATACATACAATGTTCAGTTTTTGATGTGAAGGATATGAATGAGGAATTATGAAGCTTATTGAAAGATGAGGAAGGATTAAGCAAAATGGACAATAAATAATTGATTGACCCTTACTTTATATAAAAATATAATAAACAATTTCAAACTGGGGAAAAGTGTGACATAACATTACAGCAACTCAATACATATCTAAATGATGAGAGGAAGAATAACTTAAATACCCAAAATGAAATAAGAACTACTTACAGTGTTTAGATTTTTCCAAGACCATTCAGTTCCATTAACCTGATTCTGAAGCTTTTCAGTCATTATCCTTTCAGTATCAGTGTAGTCCAAATGAGTGAGATAAACCAACGTTTCTCTCATATTTTTGTAAAGATTAATGGCATCTGTATCTTTCATGAACTCTCTTACAACTTCACCATTTTCATTTTCAACAACAAGAACTTCTTCGGGCTTAGCCATTCGAGATATTAAAATATACCGGACCTGCAGAAATATAATGGTAAACTCAATATTTTGAAGAAAAACAATTTTAAATTCAATAATACCTAATTGTAATTACAATATCAAGTGACCAGACAAGTATGTATTAACACGTTCAGTACGGACTTCAAAAAAGTGGTCTATCCACAAGTACGACACGGGTTCAATTGACCCCGTGGTGCAACTATCCACAAGTACGTCACGGGGTCAATCGATTGACCCCGTACTTATGTCCCCTTTTAATGCGCTACTACCACTCGAAAAATGAACTAAATTGCTATATTCAAACATTTTTTTTACTTTTAGGACATTAAAAAATATATGGCAGTCGCAGGCCGTGTTTTCATCAATTTTTTGTTACGTGACTTAGAAATGAATATTTACCTTAGATTTTTCACCTTGTCGGGAACTTTTTTTCTCCTTTGTGTTATATTTTTGGTGATCAACGAAGGATTTTAATTTTTGTTATAAATTAAAATGGGTGAATTTGAATTAACTTTAAATTACGACACATTACAATAAAAATTTATTAGTTTATAAAGATAAAATTAGAAAAACAAACTAGGAACTAGGAGTTTAGTTTCAACATATAATTAAAAAATAAACATAATAAAGAAATAATATGAATAAACAAATTATTATTATGTAATTAACAATTCTTCATTATCACAATGGTTAGGACATAGATTTATGGCAGTTGTTGAAGCATTGTAGACAAAGTGACTTCATGTTGCACTCTTTACAATACGTTCTAACTTTTTTGCCTGCTTCTTTAGAGGAAAATATTTTTCTTAATTTTTCGTAAGTCCCGGAACACTTTTTTTAATAAAGCTAAATCCACTAATTGTCGGCCACGTGATTTGCACATTATACAGATTAATGTTTCGAAACAACAGGAAAAAGTAAACTGAAATGAGAGGGACCCGTTCTGTTATTTACATAAGCCTATGTAAATAACCTGAACAAGCGGTTCACAGAAAAAGCACGGCAAATAACACTGGGCTATATGAGCCCGTGCCGGACTAGAGCCCAAATACCACTCTCCAGGCCGGCACGGGGTCATAAAGCCCCGTGCATTTTTCAATGATATACGACGTATTTTTTAGATGTGAAATACATAAACGTACTATTTTTAATTATATTTACTAGTACAATGCAAAAACCGTCAAAGTATTTTTTGAACATTTATCTTCAAAACCGACCCATACTGGGAGACAGTTACGTATGGGGTCATTTGACCCCGTGCCGTACTTAACGTGTTAAAATAGCATTTCACAACATAAACTAGTTACAGTAAAATGACATTAATCAAGTGAATCATGGAATTTTCTTCACTTCAATTAAGCAAATCTGTTCCATTACTCTGAAATAGAAATAGCAAGATATTTATAGGATAAATATAGTTCATATTGAAGGTATACACCAATAAAATGAAAATACTATTACTCAATCTATAAAAATAGGCAGAATGTGAATGATAAAACATTATTATTATTATTTAATTCAGTCCACTCTCGCTACTATGGCTAATCGGGACGGGTTATCTTCAGGTTACCACCCTTTTTTAGCCAGGGTGGGACTAAGGATTATATTTAATTAAAGTTTGTCACTAAATAAATTCCTATTGCCCAGGCGAGAATTGAGCTCACCACTCCTAAGTTGGTAAAACATATTATTAAAATATTGCATTTTTTTTTTAAGTATTTTAAAACATCTGATAATTTCTCCAAGAACTGTTAAATGATAAATCCACTGAGTTGGTTCAAATCTTCAAAAAATATTTATAGGTAAAATAGTACTTTTCATCATTTTAACACCTATATTTGGTTGTTAGTGAGATTTATTTTTGAATAAGTGAAAGAATAAAAGAAAACAAAAAACCTTCCAATAGAAATGGCGAGAAATACTATCAAAAGGGAAGAGTGCTTGCACATTCAATGTTAATAGTGCAAGGCAAATCTGTGCACAATGCTAATCAGCTAATGGGGGGAGAAAGTGAGATCAGCTGATAAGACGTAATGCAGAAAATTGAGAATAAAATCATAGTGGGTAGAGATCAAAATTGGGAGGAATTTCAAAGAACTTAAAAATACACAACAGATTTGCTGTAGGCAGTGCAATTAGAAATATTTTTACTGTATTATGAAGGGGGTGGCATACCTCATGAATTATGTTTGGAATTTCCAACTATGAATAACAACCACATCTAAACAGAAATGTAAAAAATAATAACACTTGAAGTAAAACATATTATTAGGAATGCTGAAATAAGGGTTCAATATTTTGTAATAGCATTACATAATATATAAGATAAAATTTCTTTAACATTGCTCTTCATAAAATGTACAGCAGGAGGAAAATATATCATAGCATTAAAACAAACTGAATGATAATATTAATCACTACCTTTGATAGGATGGGTGCATAGAACTGTCGACGAGGTTGGGGTGGAAGTTTATTATGATAGACAGGGCAATGAGCTGAATAAGGCGACTCTCCGTACAAATCTGCAGCAAGAGCACTCCAATATTCTAGACAAATTTTAAATATCTCAACTTCCTCTACCTCAGAAATTAGGACAAGATATAGAAGTGCCTAAAACAAATAAAAATATATTATATATATTGTGAGTAAAAGAGAATAGTTATTAAAAAATAAATTCAAAGTGTCCTAATTTTTCTTCCTTCATTATCTTATTTATTAAAATTCATGATAAAATTTGAGAATGTGCTTTCATCTCTTTTGTAATTGTATCTTAAGATTTTTGTTTTGCTATTCTCTCTAAAATCATTAGTCTTTTTGAAGATACAGAACCTTCTGTCCTCATAAGCTTCCACCATTCATGTCTTGGAAATCAAGATATTTTTTTTCTTACCACACTTCAGTAGTAATTCAAGTATAGTTGAGTTCATAAGACGTGAGACAGTGGCTAGGATGCGCAGTAGCAAAGAAGGCTATTGCGCATGCTCCCGTTATCAGTCTGTTAACCACTCTCGTGAGCTACGGATATGTATCGGGCGTCCTGAAAACATTAGCCCTCAGTGTGTATGTAGTGTAGCTTGAAGATAAAATCTAACCCTATCTTGGTTATGTAGGAAGAAATGTCGATATAAATCCCTGCAAGGTCTTGCTCTAACCTCAAGTTAATACGTTGCAACAATTATTTTTGTTTTTAAAAAAAGAAATCGGTTTTCGATACTTGAATTTTAATATCGAAATACCGATATATCAGGGGGAAAATATCAGGTAATAATTTAGATATTTTCTGGGGGAAATATTGATATTTTTTCACCATCCCTAGTGTACCTGTCAATAAGTCGCCATTTAAATTTAAATTGACAGTGATAGTGACATACATTCAAGCGGCGATGATAATGACGATGATGATGAGCCCTTAAGCGGCATTGAGGAGATGGCGTTGTCATTTGACCAATTTTAAAGCAATTATATATATAAAAAAAAAGTTAACTTGTTATATTTTATTTAACTTCTATTAATTTAGGTGGTAAATAAATTATTTTGATATTTTTTGAAATGTAATTTTGGTAAGAAAATTATCTGTAGGTTTTTAAAAAGGTATTTGTAAGTTTTAAGTATCACAAATCATTGTGTAATTTATAAAAAAAATTATCTTTACATTTTTAAAAATATATCTTTAAGTATTAAAAATAATTATCTGTAAGTTTAAATTATCTTTAAGTTTCTAAACAAATATCCATAAGTTTTAAGTATAAATAATTATCTGCAAGTTTAAAAAAAAATTTAAATAATAATGTCAAAATATTATTTATGTAAACTATGCAAGTATATGCAATTCCACTAACTTTCTATTATCACTAATCAATAATAAATTACGTTTTTTGTGCATTAAATAAATTATTATTTTATTTTTTTATTCATGTTTGATTTTTAATAATGTTTAATCAATGCTGCTTCTCATTTTCTGCACTATATTTTTATATAAATTAGGAAAAGTAGAACATATACTAGAGAAAGGTTAGATTGCAGGTACTCAGTATCGATACTTAAAGGACTGGAGCAAGTGTACGGCATGCTGGCAAATATGTTCAGCTTGGGTAGTACGCGTCCTCTCATCCCCACCAAGACAACCACCAATCCCCACCCCCATGCGCGGACTGTCTCATGTCTCATGAACTCAACTATACCTTAGCTTCCTTCCTCACTTATATCTATCTAATCGAAAAAACATTCCCACCTTACATCCCCCGAGGAAGCATTCAGTATGAATAGAAATACACGAACAGAAAACAACAAGGTCGATGCTAGAAGACCCCAATAGTACTGAATCTAGACAAAAAGGTTAGAAAAATAAATATCACTGAATAAGGGTGACAATAGCACCATCAATAGTGAGAAAAGTAGAATATAATACGAATTAGCTTCACTTCCGACTGGGCAGTATCAAACAAAGGTAGAGTTCATACTAAAATAAAAGGCAAGGGTATGAAATAACCCAGAAATTCTTTTCTAAGTATCCAATGTAAAGAAGATTGTAATCTTAAGTTGGAAATGAAAAGTTTAATGACAGTAGCTTAAACTAAAAACCGTTTTCATAGAAGCATGAGTTTATTAAAGCCTGGAAACCCAAAAATATATTAATATTCAAGTTACAAAAAAATGTATAGTATACAAATTGCAGCACATTATGAAAGCAATAAGATTGATTATATAACGTTTTCCAATCTCATTAATAATTAGAGATACTTGGGATAATGTTTTACCCCTATTTACTCCACGCAAGCATGCACGTACACACACACACTAGGTTGGATTGACAAACGCCATGAGTACAACCTCTATAGCTGATTTCAGTTAATGGAAATCTGCTAAAAGACGAACTGTTTCATTGGAGTAGTTAGTTGGTAGGAGGAGGAGACTGACCTGCCTGAGTAGTACCTAATTTTTGGTAGAATTTCGCCTCCAAAGAGTATGAATTCCTAAAAATATTTCCCCCTAAAATGGTATAAAATTGGTTATAGTTCCTTGGATATTTAACTTAATAAGCTCAAATAAAAGTGATATATGCTGAAAACATGAAATAATCTGCAAACAAATCTAGACGATTTTCTCACATTCTCAAACTGAACTAAATAAGGGGGGGAGAGAGAGATGTTGATAGTAACACTAGTGTTTGTGTTTATTCACACCATTTTTATTTAAATGATTAGCCAATCAGGGTTTCACAAGCGGAGGGCAACTCCCCCCCCACCGGATTTTAATGGAAATGTTTCAATGTGTAGTGCCTAATGAAAAACAAATTCTGTTCCAAGTGAGAGAACGCACTTCTCACGTGTTCGCCTAAGAAAAAAAAAAGTTAAAATTTTGCCTGAAAGTCTTGAGCTGTAGGGAAGACTTACATTTCAAAGGGTTTAAGTAGTTTAGTTGGTAGCGTTCTCTTATTGTAACCACAAGATCTCGAGATCGAATTTCGCCAGGGGCGGCTATTTTTTTTTATTGTTTTTACTTATTGTTTCTAGGGCATTTATTTATTATTAATTATATAATTTTTAATGTGTTCCATATATTTAAAGAGAATTCAAATTTTTTCTGTCAAAAATGTAATGGGTATAAGGAAATATTTAATATTATAAAAGAAATTAATTAATATTGCATGTTAAATTTATTTGTATTCAATTAATAGTAATATATTTTTTGTATAATTTAAATATTTCCTTAAACCTATTATATTTATGAAAGAAAGCATTCCAATTTTCTTTGAATATATGGATCATGTTAATAATTAAATACCAATACTTTAAAAAACTTTTTATTAATTTATTAATATTAAATAAAGGGCCTAGAAACAAAAAATATTTTTAAAAAATACTCGCTCCCAGCAAAATCGATCTTGAGATCTTGCAGTAACAAAAAGAGAACGCTACAAACTAAGTCACTTGAAATATGTCTTTGCAACACCTCAATACTTTCAGACAAATCTTTAACCTTTTTTTTTTAAAGCAAACATGTAAAGTGCTTTCTCTCACTTTAACAGAATTTATTTCTGATTAAGTACAATACATTGAAAATATTTTGTTCAAATCGGTGGGGAGAAGGCCAGATAGATTAGAACCTAACAAGTTCAGCTCCCTCTGAATTTCCTTTGATGGCAATTTTGTTACTTACTTAACCCTTAGACTGTGTAGTTCTCTGGCGGGCGAGTACTCGGCAGTGCATGATAGTCTAGCTCCTGCAAAGCCCTGTGCGTTGAATTATTTTTGCATTCTAGCACTATCTGTATAATTCCATCTCTTCTATTTGAAACTTCAAAAGTTCCAGATTTCTAACTAATAACACATTTCGGTGTCTATTAGTTAAATCATCATCAGGGTCCTCATCATAATCCAAAGAAGAATCGCCTTCACTTTCACTCACACCCGCAAAAAGTTCTAACAAAAATTTTTTATCAGAAAAAATTCTTTTTCTGGAAATTATGAAGCACTCAACTGTTCACTTCAAAAGTAGAAAATATACTGACTAAGTATGCAAGGGTAAATTGCAGGTAATGAGTAACGATACTTGAGGTTTCAAAAAGGGACAGAGCAGGTACAAAGATAATCCCACTATACAGAAGCTAAAAATGAGAAAAATAAATTCCAATGCCATCTATCCGCTTTGAAGGATGCTATAGCTTCTATAAAAAGTCATCAGATGACAATAGAGGAAGAACTAATCTAATAGCTTGTCGAAATCGAGCTCCAATTACCCTTTGATGGACTATTATATCAGTCCATAGCATCCGGGGCACGTCTCCCTCCGGACTATTATATCAGTCTGTAGCATTCCTGACACAAAAAAACTGGACCTGGACTGATATTTCAGCCTATAGAACCCTGAGGATTAAAAGAGTTGACAGTTGCTATCACTTAAATTTGATTTAATTCCCCATCATCTTTATGAAGAATAAAAGTGTAGAATCGATAATAAAAATAAAATATAAAACAACATTATCTGGTTCAGACATGTTGAAGATAAAAAATTACCCTATGTTCTTTGAACAAGAAATGTGGATCTGGCACAGAAACACCAAACAAGGTGAACTAAAAAAAAAAAAAATCAAAGTGGAAGTTCTAAATGAGGTAGATGAAAGCAAAAGTTTGATCAAGATCATGGAAAAAAAAAAGTGATACTTCTTGGGCAGAATGATTTTATCACAAATATATTTGAAGGTAAGGAAGGACCTTGGGCATAGGGGAAGAGGGAGGTCTAGAAAATCCTATTTGGAAGACATCAAACATCTATTGGATTTCAGTAGGTATAGTTATATGAAAGGAGGAGCTTCTGAAAGAACACAATGGTTGCATCTACAAGGCCTTTAGATCATGATGATGATCTTCAAACAAAGAAATTAGATTACAGGTAGTCTTACTTATTTATTTTTTCCACTAATGAGAGAATAACCAGTTGATAATATTATACAAGGTAATAAATGGGGTATATACTTCATTGTCAAATAAAAATAAATTAAATATTTTTAAAATTTCAATTTGTATGTTGTGACCCATATTGCCAATCTCAGCTCAGATTTACTACTATGAACTTCATATTACATAATTTTAATATACATGACAAACTAACCGTAAGGAGAACATTATTAAACTCTTTTTTCTCAACGAGAGCACCATGATCTTTCAAAAAAGTACATAAAAACATAGCTAAATTTTGGATGAAATTCTGTTCTTGATCACGGCCAAGAGCATATGCTTCTCGAATATTTGTTTGAGGTGGAAGCATCTGAAAAAAAAAAAAAGATACCATGAATGAATTTATAACATATTGTAATGCAATGCTACTTTTAAAAAGGTAGAAAAATAAAAAGTAGGCATTAAGTCAAATTAAAATTGTTTTGAGAACATTGTATGTATTTACTAGCTAAGGTACCCATCATTAAACAATTCAATTTCCTAGTACTTTATGTACTTGATGTAAATAAATAATAGTGGTACCCTATAATAATTTAATTTAATTGTAAAAGTGAGGTTAGGGAAAAAAATTATAGCCCTCCCTGCAACGTCAAATCATATTGAGTTTAAATGCATATTGTCTTTTGTTATAATGACATTACCAAGTAATGTTTAATAGTTATAGATAGTCACTTCAATAACATCAACATATCGGAGGAAATAAGATAATATATACCACAATTAAAAAGTTCGATTCCACAGAAGTTCGACTATCACACAATGTGCAAAATCAGGTTGACTTTGTTTAAAAAATACATCATACAAATTAAATAATCGAAATGCTCTTAGTTTACATACTATTGAAAAAAAAAACAATGAATTTATTTTTGAATTAAAATAAATAAAAAATGGAAGAGGAGAGGGGGTGATCGATAACCTCCAATTCGAATCATACTTATAACTTTCATATAAGTCTAAAAACATAACATATTTGTCATAATATATCTGTATCAAATAAACTTTAATAAGTACTAATAAAATAGGTCTCCTGCAATAGTTTTTAATGTATATCATGTTTGCACATAGTTATACAACAAAATTGATTAACAAAAGTTAATAATAAACTACTTCTGTTTTGTGCACTTTTGCCGAAAACAAATACGGAATGAATTATGGTAATTTTTCATTTCATGCCTTGTAACTCCCACTCATACTCACCAATAAAAATGTTAATATATCTTATTCTCCTGGAGTAGTTGATGCTAATGCAAATACTGAGTTCTGTTTAGTTGGTTCGATTGGGGCACAATTAATATTGTTGACTCCCGCCATAGATTTTTAGCTTATATTTCATTTTTATTTTGTTATTCGACAACAATATAAGTTGCTCTACATAAAAAAAAAAAATAACTTCTGTTGTGTACATGTTTGCCGAAAAACCAATAAGAAATGAAATGTTGACTTTTTTCATTTTAGGCGTCCCTTATAACCCCCATTCCTGTTCACCCCTAGAAATGTTAATATAGCTCATAATCATAGAAAAGTAAATGCTATTTCACATATCAAGTTTTATTTAGTTCGGTTCAGTCTTTCGTGCCTAATAAAATTGTTAACTCCCACTATACGTTTTAGTGTTGAAAGTGTATATAACCTAAGTTACTCTTAATAACAAAAGAAACACCTTCCATTATGGGTATGTTTTCCGAAAAACAAATAGGGGAAAAAAAATAGGTCTCCCTTATAACCCCAACTCCTGTAAATCTCTGAAAATATTAATATAGTGTAAAGTCTTAAGTTGGGTTAGTAGTAATATACATACTACGCTTCATAAAATTCAGTTCATAGAACATTTTGTCGTGAAAAGGTAACAAAAACACAAATAAATAAACAGACACCAACACCACAAATTGCATATAGTGTCAATGACATGTGAAACGAACAATTATTGTGAAATTTGGAGAAAAAGTGCATAAATTCGGTTCTGAAAGCAGTGTGCCAATCCGGCTTTGTCAGAGACCATTCAAGATGAGGATAAGAACTAATGAGAATGAACCTATAGGCTACTAAATACCCTGAATAGTTATATTATGTAAGCTATATAATCAAGAAATAACCTACACCATTTTTCATTGCTTTTTGTTTCACTACCTACATACATTTATAAATGTCTGCATTTTTTTCCTTTACTACTTTCATGTAATTTTAAATATATACATTGCTGAAGGTAAAGGTAAAAACTACATGCAGGTTCGGTCCCTACCAAGGGAGAATATTAGTTCAGGTCGCAAAAAGAGCGCGCTAGTGTCGTAGTACTTAAGGATCAGCGGGAGTCTAAGGGTATATAAGAGCCCCTCAAGACAACTATCGATTATGACTCTCATATCTCGCGTGAACTGGCCACAGACCCTCTAGATACAATGAAGCCCGCCAGTCTACACTGGAGGCACCTCATTCAGGTCCTCCATAGATAATGGGGGTTGTAAGTCGAGTTGATCACTCACTACATAAAAACTCTGATCACAAATCCCTGAAGCCACGCTCAGGGGTGGTTAAGGATCTTATAAAGGTCTATAATGACATCAAAAAAAAAATAAGTGTGTGTGTGTGTGTGTGTATGTGTATATGTATATGTATATATATATATATATATATATATATATATATATACACATATATGATGAGTGAGCAAAATAAGTAAATATATACACAAGACAGCAGGCTACTAAGAAAACACATTACTCACCTCTTCTAACTTAGCCATGGTTTCAGTAAAAAGTGATATGAACATACTATCATAATTAGATACATTCAAACCAGCTATTTCAGTTAAACAGTTCAAGGTAACATTCCTGAACATTGGAACATTTAAAAACTAGAAAAAAAGGAAAAAGAATAATAGTTACAAAGAATATAAAATTGAATAAAAGTAGATAAAAAAGAAGAAAACAACCTTATCCCTTTTGTGTTGGCAAGCTATTTCACCCAAGGTATTAGAATAAGAAGTTTATTATTCAGCTACCAATTCGAATAAGCAAAAAGAAATAAAACAACAACTTATTTTTGCTTGTACTAACTTTTTATTTATACTGATGTACCTCTGTGCTGTTTTGGCAATAATAAAAACAATGAAAATATTGTGTTCAGTATTGAAACAATTTACAGATACAAAATGGAAAATACTGACACAAAAATTATTTTTAAAATGAAGCCAATATATTTTAAAAGTTTTATAACATAAAAGTAATTTAACTTTTTATAACATAATTTGAATGATTCATATGACTATATGAATTAGCCAAACTTAAACCCCATTGGAGAGATACAAATAATTTTGTTTAAGCTAAACTTCGAATCCAATGCTCTACTTTTACATCTGTAATTGTAGTAGGATAACTAATTGTCTAAATTTATGGATTAAGGAAACAGGATACTCCTTCTTAATTGTAAGCAATTCAGGGCATGAACAAGGCTTGGATGACAATGCATGGACCTCTCTCCATGCCTCAATCATGCTCTCCTCCACTCCCCTCCCCCAACCAGGTATCATGTTTGTGAAGATTTGGCATATGCAAAAATATATTTTATCAGTTATCAAACGAATATATAAATTTATGTTTCAGATTACTGGCGTAGTAGGAGCCCTGGGTTCAAGTCATTTTTCTCTTACATAAAAATATTAAATCAAGTAATATTTACAGATCATATTAATAACATAAAAAATACTTGCCTTAAGGATCAAGGTCTGAATTAGTTTAGTTTCAAAAATATACCCAAGAGGAATCCAATTGAGGAACCTTAGAAGAGTTTCTAAAGTAGCTCCGACTAAAGGTGCATTCTGAGAATTATCCTGTAGAAAAAATATATTAGTAAAGAATGTGGAAAAATTATGTAAATAATATTATCACATAGAGAAAAATCTTACAAGGACAAATTGACAAAGTTGAAAAATCTGGGAGAATTCTTGGCACATAGAATCCTTAAGATGTTTACCCTTAGTTTGAGTCAGTTGGCCAGTTGAAAAGTCAAATACCTCTTCACTAAGAAGCTTCAAAATCACCATATTATTCTGACAAAGGCTTTCATTTGTTTTACTTGCACCTACAATTTCTGGAATGAATGATTGCCAATTCTTTGGCCATTCTCGTTTAAGGACCTAGAATAGGAAATAAAGATTAGGAATTAAATCTTTAAATATTAAAAGCAGAAACCATTTCTCGAGATAAGGCTCTCAAAGGAACTTCACTCTAAATAAAAAGTAACAAGTAATCCTTTCTAATGATTTTATATACAATTACAATAGTTTGAAAGAAAATACTTCTGTGGAAAAGGTTATGAAATTTATTTGCCCTATATGAAATATGTTTCAATCAGAAACCTTAGACATTTTGAACAGTCCTCAAAGAATGTTTTAGCAAAAGGTTTTCTCGATAACAATTCTTTCTAAAAATTACATTTATTTTAAATGTTCTAATTACAGAAAACAAGTTACCAACAACTGATTATTTGTTTTTCACTAATGGCAGTGTTTAATACAAGTCAACAACAGCTCGATAGAGATTAAACTCTATGATTAAACGAGGCGAGGCACAAGGTAATTGTAACAAATCCAGTAACCAACTATATTTTTTATGGTAACAAAAAAATTTCTTAAGGTCTCATAAATACTCTATTATATTTTTTTAGAACAAATGTTTCGCCCATCTGGACATTTACAATGCTAAAAATACAGGGATATTTAAAGCAAAGATTATCATAAACTTATACCTAAAACATTTTTATTTTCTCTCAAAATATAAACTTAAGTATGAACACAACTTTATAATTATTCTGCTAAGTCAAAATAAATAGTTGCAAGGAAATATAACTTATGATTACCAGCCTAAACTAACATGGTAATTTGTTAGCAATAATCCAATCTAAGGTAATTTCTATAATGTAGGATCTGCAATACTAACTGAAGCCAAGCTATAGTTAATTAGATTAGACAAGCTAATATAATAAATATTTTAAAAATAATATTTACAAAAGTTATTAATTACTTAAAATTTCACAGTCAAAGTTAAAAATAAATATACATTTCCATACATAAACCTATCATATACAATCAATTTTCTATTGGATCCCCCTAATATACCTAATCGTACACATAATCACCTTCACAGACAATCAACATCCTATTCATCTTTATGATCAGCTGGGCTACAGTCGTACTCCTTTTCATCAGTAATATGAACATCAATATCAAATACACCATTTTATTTCACTATAAACTATCGTATTCACCTTGAGTAACATCATCTTTCTCATATTTCACATCACCTGCAGAATCTTCTTCCTTCTCATCAAAACTAGGCATAATCTCGTGAATTAACACCAACCTTATCCACCACATAGCAATTTCTCTTTCCCATCATTCTCACATTCATTCTTCCATTCATTAGGACGAAGGCTTATTTGTTACTTACATACACTTTTAACTGCCATTCATCTGTGGTTTGTTTCTGAGAAAATTAATGAATATCAATTAATCAATAAACTTATATACTTACAAAATCCTAAGTGAAATGAATGGACAGAGATAAATACGATCAAACAGTAGAGCGAATGAGCAAACAGCAGACAAATGAACACGTAAATGTACATAGCAAATAACAAATTATAATAAAGGATAACTTCATAAACAAATGAATGAATATATAATCTCAAGAATGTATGTACTAATGGTCATGTGAGCAAATGAATGAGTGATCATTTTATAACCAACCAATAAATGCATAAACATGACTACGAATAAAAAAGGCAACTGAATGAATAATTGAATAGTTACGACAAAATTATGTAAGAAGTAATGGAACATGTGGATGAATAATAAAACTTCGAAGCAAGCAAATGATTAAACCTTAAGTCATCAGAACATTCCCAAAAATGAACTAGTGGATAATGGAATAAGTACACATATGAATGAACAAACACCAGAAAACAAATGATTAAAGTAATTACAAATAAATATAACAATGCAAACAAATATTTGGAGAAATTAACTATTTGCACATGAAGACAAAGAAGTTTTAAGTGACCAAATATAGTAATGAACTTATGCAAGGACACATGTGATTGCAAGTGAATAAATCTATGGTGAAACAAAAGAATGAATTAATGCATGTACAATGTTTGTTTGTTTGTTGGATTTTGGGCAGAAAACATCACGGTCATCAATGCCCAATGCTCGTCAACCGTATTTGAGTTCCCCAACCATGGTAAATCGTAAACACATGCACACTAGGCTGATTTTAATTTTTATTTTTTTTTAACTTTATATTTTTGTTTCAAGCCCCCCTCCCTTTTTTATTATTATTTTTTGCACGTACAATATCAAAAATGTGTGTATGAACAAATGTATGGGAAGACATATGATTTACGTTAAAAGGTAAAATGGCGGAAGATCAAAAGATGATATAACTATGAAATGTCTTGCACTTATTTATTTCTACTATAAAATGAATCGATCTAACCATCCAAGGAATCAATTCAAGACACAATGTATGCGTGAACAAATAAACTTATATTAGAAAAAACTAGGCCGCAGGAGCACAATGGAAAGAACATGAATATACATACAAATGATTGAATAAATGAACTAAACAGATGAACAAACTCTTTACAATACAATTGGACTAAAAAATAAATGTATGAACAGTGGAACAAATATATGGAGAAATGGACATTTGTATGGATGAATGCACTAACAAAGAATGAACATTATTTGAAAGTAGGTACAAATGGACAAGGTCTGAAAGATAAATTGAAAGAACATACAATCTCAAAAAAATGTGTAAAGCTAAGAAATGTTAGTCACATATCAATGAATTTAAGTATCCATATAAAAAACCATAATAACTTTGAAATGGATGAACTTGCAAACTAGTACAAACAAAAGAAAAAACAAATGTCATAGAATATAATTCATAGCTCTTTTATGATAAACAAAAAAGGCCCCATACAAATATTTGCTTTAACTATCTCTAAAAGGTGCATAGAAATCTGCACTTTTTTATTTTATCGTTTCACTAACCTCCATCTTTCTTAGGCCAATATTTCAATGAAAAGAAGAGCTGCAAAACTAGTTGATACAACAGTCTTGAATATGAAATTTCTACATTCTAAGGTTTTTGAGTTATACAAGATTTCATTCCAAAAATAGTCAAGATGGATTCAGGAAGAGGATCAAAATGGACAATTCCATTGAAATTGAATTGCATTTTTTGTTGGCAATTATAATAACCTCTTTCTCCTTCACTTTATAAAACGAATTAATAAAATGTAACTTATATTTCTTGGTACCAGTACCATACTAATGAACGTTGTCACAAGAGTTGAGAGAGAGGAGTATAGAACATATTGTGTATTTCTATGTATTTATTTTTTTATTAAAAGATTAATTTATTGTGCCTTTAATCATGGGGGAAACTATGAGAGAAATTCAAATAGAAAATACAGATAATCAACGTTCAAATTTAAAAAAATGTCACTTCAAAATTAAGGGTATGAGAGACACACAAACAGATGGCCAGTGTTGTGAGATTACAACCCTGCTTTTTGAGGCAATAGAAAATAACAGAAAACTCAAGTGCTTGTAATTTTAGTAGATTATATACACTGAATTATATTTACAATATTAAAAACAATATATTTAAATATAATATTATGAAATTATATTTAAAATATTACCTGAACAAGAATCATGTTCAATTTGTTCAGATAAACTTTCTCTCTTTCCATAAGCTCGGGGTCAGAAGAAGTTTTAATAATTAACCCAACAATATACTTCTTAATACCTAAAAAAAATAATAAAATTAATGAATTAAAACAGTCAGGTACAAAATAAAATAATTAAAAATAAATACTATAAAGAGGAAATTAATTCAACAAGCTTAATTTCATTTAATAGGGCAGTATAACTGGCAAAATATAGTTGCCCTTATTTATTAAACCAATATTTGAGAAGATATATGAATTTGATATAGATCTGAACCACCTCTTCATTGACTTCCAGGCAAGCAGTGTGTTGATTTCATTAACAAGAATGGGCAAAAGTTGTTGGGAGGCACTGCTGTTAGTGCAAGAATTCCATACAACTTTTCAGATTGACAAAGAAAACTCTGGATATTTGTTTTTTGGAAATTGGAGCTGGTTATTTCTATTATAAAAACTCCCCCTGGGAGTGGCAATATGTTCACAAAGCACAGGGTGTCTGCTAACAATATATTCTATCAGGTAAAAATATTAAAACATTGTCTAGTGTCATCAACATTTACATGAGCAATACAGGCCTTAGGATTGACAATAGAAACAATTAAAAATAATTACATTATTAAGTATAAGAAACATTATGTATATGAGAATCTTCCAACAGATCAGAGAGATTGGTAGTAATGTCGACTCAGGGGAGACAGTCTCCCTTGAAGAAAGGGACAGCGACAGAGAGCCATAGCACTCAATTAGATAAAAGAACCAGGGACTTAAAGCAGAACCGAGACCAGCGACAGAAAGGTTTCAGGGACCAGGTGTTCAGAAGAAAGCCTAAAAGACAAAAACTGAAATATTC
Source organism: Riptortus pedestris (assembly GCA_019009955.1). NCBI lineage: Eukaryota > Metazoa > Arthropoda > Insecta > Hemiptera > Alydidae > Riptortus > Riptortus pedestris. The sequence goes on from CM032228.1 coordinate 118,325,912, forward strand.
CAAACATTAGACTAACCATTACCTATGGCAGCAAATGCTGAAGCCATGCCAAGTAAAACAATTCCTTGTCTGAGAGAGAAATAAAATACAGAAGATATTTGGAACAATTTAAGGTAAGCACAGATGGAGAATCAGGAGCAATGCCACAGTAATGGGTTGTTGAGTGGCAGTCCTAACATCATCTCAGTTACTACAAAGGACAGATTATGGCAATTTGCTGGCATAAAAAGAGCAGAACCCAATAGGCCGTCAGTTGTTTTATGACACAAAAGCAATGCGTGAAAGAGTGATAGGCCTATACAGAGATGGATGATGGCTTTGAGGCGACCTGTGCAGGCTGGGTATCTACAATGGAAGTTCCTGATTGTTGAACACTCCTACCTGCTGGAAATAAAAACATTGAGACAAATTATTAGCAGGTACACACTCGGAAATAGCAGGATTGTTTGTTCCCCAGCAACTCCATTAATGAAGAAAGTTCCTTCTTCATCATGATGATCAAATATACTAAATTTCAATATTAATTAAACACCTCAAGGCATTCCATTAGTAAGTGAAGGTGAGAGATATAGGAGCTCTCCGTCCCTGTGGATTATAATAATACTATTTCATACACAGAGAAAATCTTTAAAAGACTTGCTTCCTACTAAAGAAAATGATTACTCTTAGAATAAATATGACAGAAAAGTTTTTTTGTTTTTTTTTTTTAAATTATCTGCATTTCTTTTCATTGCTATCTGGTTTATTGTTATTTTAGGGCAATGGACACCTAGGTTATCACCCATATTCTTGTAGATGTAATGCATCACAATCTGACAAAGGGAATTAAAAGTGAAGAATCAGAAGGTATACATGTTAAATATTTTATTTTTTGGTTTCTATTTTATTTTTGTTAATTATGATTTAATTAAATATTTTTATATAACATTTCTTACTTTTTAAGCAATTACTACAATAATTTCTATTACTCTCGTGATTCTTAATTTGATATTTGTGATTCTTAATTTGATATTTATTAGTTATGTGTTGAAATATATGAGTCATATTCATCATTTGAATTCTTAGAAAAACTAATTTCTTAACTGTCTGAAAAATAACTCTGTATCTTATTGAAAATGAAAATGTTTGGCTAAATAGTCTATAAATTATATACCACTAGTGAAAGGTCAAAAAGTAAGTTTGGCACATTTCCCGTTATACTGTGGTAAAGTATATACTAAAGATAGGAGTTCAACCATTGGAGAAGGAAAATTGGAGGCGAACAGCAAATATAATTTAATTTCCGTCTTAAACCTGGCACCACTACTTCTTAAACTATTAAATAATTTCTTTTGATGAGGGACAAAAGAGTAAATATTAAAATAATTTCTAAGAATAATAGAAGTTAAAATTTTAAGACCACCATGATAATAAATATAAAAAAAAATTGAAAATCAATATTTTAAACAATAAGTTTATATTATATTATATATATATACACACACATATATATATATATATACACACACACACACTGCATTTACCTTCACACTGATTTCTTGGGAGGATTTTCCATCTAGTTTTAATAACCTGTTCTAAAATCTGAAGTGCATAATACTTGGTTTGTTGATTCGTGGAAAATTCTAAAATCGCATCCACTCTTGTCCATGCATCCGGATGTTCTTTGAGTGTGGTCAGAACTTCTTGTGCTACTCTTTGCTAGAAAGAAAATCATTTAACAATAATTAATAAAATGCAGTTATTAATGTTTATAACATTTACATAACCTTTAATTTGTTATCTGTCGCATTTTTTGTTTCCTTATTCCATGTACGCCTACTGATTAGAATGAATTAAGCTAAATACATGTCTTTTATCTGGGAAAAAAAACCGCTCTAAAGGAAAAGATTAGCTGGTCAATGACAAATTGAAAATGAGAAAATATTTAGGTTATATATACATAGTATGTTTTAAATTAATTTATTTTATTGGGTTGCTACTTAAACCAGTACAATAGCAACACATAACACCAATGTTATAGAAGATGAATAACATAATTACAATATATCTCAATCAAAGCTTAATCAAGAGATACATAATACACCTCTATAAGGGTTTAAATTAATGCCAAATTGATTAGGTCAGACTATCAATGAAGTAGGAACAATTAAAAGATGTGTAAGACTTCTAAATTGATACAAAATTTTTAGAAGAAAAATTCACACTATTTTAAAGCTTTGATACAACAGAAAATTATGATCTACTAAAGTCCCCTCCTACCAGTAGTTCAAAGTGGCCTTCTAATCCAAAACCACGAGCCATAGTGATCTTTCATGAATCAGTTCACTCATAAACGTCCAATAGTCTTTTTTTGGGGTATTCCTCCCTCGTTCTCTATATCACTCTCACTCTTCTCTCCCAGGTATGACAGCCTTTTTCCTATATTTATTTCCAGTAAACCAAGACTGGTTATGGCCTTTATATAAATAGTAATATTTTTTAGTGGTATGGATATGAGAAGTGTATGTTTGGAAGTCGTCCAGAGTAAGATGTCTTAGTGTACCAGTCAGTATTGAAGATAACTTAATGAGTAGTGTATGTAGATAGGTGAGTAGCTTTTCGGTTTCCATTTCATATGTGAATTAAAGGCGTGGGTAGGTATCTGAAACTGTCAGCACAAAAATACATTCATCTTTTTGACTGATTGAGTGTTTGGATAGCTGATAACCAACTATCATTTAAAATCAGTGGCTAACCACCGTGCAGCAGATTAAAAGGCTACTAACTTTTTCATTGGAATATTAACGCAGCATTTAAAAAATGAAATGGATTAATCAAACATTATTCAAAATGACTTCATATTGATGTTTAGCCAAATCCAGAAATGTGAAAAATATAACCTTTTAGATCATAGCCTCATTAGTCTCATTTGAGACTAAGGCCTTAGCTAGTTCCACTCACTCTTACACACCCCCTCACAATGATTTCCTTTCGAAATAAAAATATTAGATAACTGAAACACTAAATAATCCAGTTATTGCCTTCAAATTAGTGATATTTAATGTTTTGAGCGTGAATGTCTATTGGACAAATATTAACAAATTTTATAGGGAAACTATAAGGGTCCATGTTGAAGAAAAAATATAAATTAAGTTCAAAGTGACCATTCACTATTTTTTCAAATTTCCTTGGTTTTTTGAAACACTTCCAATTTTTATTAGAAATTTTAAATCAATTCATGACTATCTTCCACAAAAGTAGTAACTATCACTTAACTATTGTGATACAACAATGAAAAATATTGTAAATTTGACTAAAAATTCACAATAATTAATTCTCTTCTCAATAAGAGTAGATTTAATGATCAAAATGAAAAACATAAATTGTTAACAAATGTTTTACTGTAATGCCTTCTAAATTTGATGTTCTCTTGCAAAACAAATATTTTCACAATACCTGTTTCCAACAGTACAAAATTAGCCCCAGAATGGCATACAGAAAGTTAATATTTTTACGAATGAAAATGCTATGAAACTGCTTGCAGCATACACTATAAAGGTATCTATAGATGTGAGGTCTCTGGTCTGATAAAATGACACCTAATGACATAATTACTACAAACTAGAAATAAAATTGTAATTTCAATATTTGTGATTGAATTTTAACATCAGTCAGTGAATTGTCATTCATAACAAATAAATGACAAACCTAACAAGGCAACTAGGTAAATTAAGCTACAAATAAATAAACAAATAAAATGCAGGTATGATGGGAAAGTGTATTGCATTATAATCATTAAAAAATAAAGTTAAAAAAAAGAGATATATTAAACGATTACCTGCTCTCCCATGCCAGTATACATGCATCCCACAATATTATCCAATAAATTAATATCTAACTTCTGGTTGAAGTCCAGGAGTTTGGACGCTTGTTCCGATAATGTAGCCATTTTTTCTCACAGTCACCTTAAAAGGAATTACAAAGTTTAACATAAATTTAAAAAATGAAGTAATTTTTTTCACAATTTTTTGATTAAAAAAATATTACCATTTAAATGATAGAAATAAATGTTATTTATTGATATCCACTTTGTACCACTGTGGATAATTGGGACAGGTTATCTACAAGTTACCATTCTTTCTAACCGGGTGGGACTGAGGATTTTATTTAATGAGTTTGTCACTAAACAAATTCCAAATGCCCAGGTGGGAATCGAAAACACCAATCTAGGTTTACCAAGTGAAATTAAGACCAACATCTTAACTTGCATGACTAATCTGAGTCCCTTTTAACTACAGAGACAAAATGTGGAAAGCATAATTTTTTTTTTTAAAGTGAAGCATATTGGAGAAAATATCCTTGAAATGGAAGGGCAATGACTTAAATAGTTCAAATAATAAATCTTGCATTAACATTGAGCCAATACATCAAAATATGTTTTATTTTAACCTTTAATATGACAAGAGGCAGCAAGTACAGATAAGGTGCATAATCATGTTCTAAATATTGCCATTATTATTCCTCAGTGATAAAATGTTGTTTTGAAATGTAATATTCTACAACTGTCTTCCTAGATAGTTTTTCTTTAACTCGAATATCAGATAGTTTTTTTTTTTTTTTTTTTTCTTAATTTTCATTCTTTAGTTAGTCTACTTCTAAACATACAATTTTCACATAAAATAACAATATTGATAAGCATCTCCTTCCCAGTTTAAGCTACAAGCTTGATGCTTAATTAAATGCCAAATTAGTTTGAACAAAAGAGTCTGTCACACTTCTGTCCGAAAAGACTTCAAAGTGTAGAACTACACTTACAAGCCTGGTTCCAGTAATCTCTCCTCGCTTGGTTTGGCAGTTCTTGCGGTATATTAAGGAAGAGCTCATTTAAACTTCTAAATTTATTTAAGGAAAATAATATATAAAGAAATATGCAAGATTAAGCCAAAAGATTACTACAAAAAATTGCATGGAAACCTTAAATCAGCAAAGGACCCAAAGGAACTTAGGTCTATTATTAAGGAAATTTCCCCGAAGGTTAAATCTATAAGCTCAGCTAGTAATATTGAGGAAAGTGATTGACTCGAGTACTTCCAAGGAATGCTAGGAAAGGAAGGAGTCTATGTTTCATATGCCAAGCGATTAGTGCAAGAGGAATCTCTCGATAGAGATTTTGACTTGGAAGAGATAAAAGAATTATTAAGACCAGTAAAGGACAATAAAGCCACAGGTCTTGACCGAATACCATACGAGTTCTACAAGAATGCACCTGACAATTTTCTCCAGCACCTAGTCAACCTGTTCAATGTTATCTTCCAGACTGAGGGTGCGACTCTCTCATTTACTAGCCATTATATTCCCTTTGCACAAGAAAGGAAGTAGGGACAAGGCCGACAACTATCATGGAATCCAACTATTTCACTCTGTAATAAGGACCATGATGGGTTAATAGCAATATATGTACCAAGTTTCAAAACATTCGGTTAAGCTGTTTATGCGTGAAAAAGTAACAAGCAGACACCAAAGAAACAAATTGCAAATATCATGTCTATGGCTTGTGAAACGAAAAAGTATCATGAAAATTCGAGAGAAAAAAAATCAGTGGAAATGAAAGTAGTTGAAGGATAGCCTCATGAAATGCAACTAGCATCTATTACCTACTTCTCCCAAAGCTAAGGGAAAGTCCGTCACGCAGGGGGCTGCGTAAAGGTTTCCCACGTCAAGTTTTACAATAGAGAAATCTCAATACGAGAGCCGAACAGTTACGGCAAAGGGCCGAACTAGCTTTTGGCGGGAAACAGTCTTCCGTTACCAGCCCAATTTAATAAAAATGCAAATATCTCGGTTAATATTCAAGATAGAGAATAAATGTATAGAACAATATTTATAGTAAATTTAATTTGCAATAAGATTTATTCTGCACAATTTTTCGATCGACGTATAGTAACGGAGATATTTCGAATTTTCGAAAATCCTCCCCTCTAAGCCCCCCCTCCCACTGGTCCGATTTCAGCCGTTAACGAACTTGATCTTTTTTTTTACATAAAACGACTAAATATCGAGTTTGGTAACGATCAAACAAAAATTGTGACCGCTAGAGCGATATATATATATATATATATATATATATATATATATATATATATATATATATATATATATTTTGTTTTGAACGGATCTCATTTTCGTCATCTACTAGGTAGGATCGATGGACATTTGAAGAAAAATTTCCAAAATTACATCATGAGTACGCCTCAATGGCTGATTTCCCTCAAGGGAAATCTGCTAATGAAGAAAGGGGCTCAGGTAAGCCATTTGAGTTAAGGGTTTCCACCTGGACAATAGAAATTTATTTGGTGAAGAACTCAAAATTCTTAGTCCCACCCCACCTAGAAAAGGATGGTAATCTGTAGATAACACGTCCCAATTTGCCGAGTAGCAAAAAGTGGATGTTGATAAATAACATTTTTCAAGGGGTAAAATTATTAAAATGGTTTTACAATAATAATAAGTAATTAGTTAAAAGTAGGTGGAAAAACTAAATGTTTGAATATACAACACAAAAAAAAAAAGAAAAAAAAAAAAAAAAAAAAAAAAAAAACTTTTAGAATATAGGAAACTTTATTTGCTTTGGGTGAAATATAGCATACTAATGGAATTATAAAATAACTAAAACTTGTAATCTAAGTAAAATAAATATAAAATTATATAACTAAAAGAAGTATATAAAATCATTCATGGGCATCATTCTTTTCCAAAAAATTCAACCCAGCACATAGCTGCAAGAGGGGATAAAAGAACAGAGGAGGAGGAGCAGCAGCATTGTTGTTGGGACGAGATTTCTACTTGCTAATCTATTTTTTAGTTTTTCTGGAAATATTTGCACTAAATTCAAAAATAAATTTTCATATGGACTATCTTGCAGGACAGTAGAATTTTTTAAATCGGACAAATTCTCTCTTGTAACATTGTAAATAAGGAGCAAAATTAAACTTCCGACCTGCTTGCGAATGACAAAATGACAGGTTTTCTCTTCAAACCTCATCATAGCCCTCTAAAATTTGTAATAAGGCCACATTTTTAAGATACACTTAATCTTAAATATGAAAAAAATGTTTTTGATGCATTGCTGAAGATTGGTTTGATACAATTCTGAAAATAATAAAGAATTAGTCTGAAAAAATAAGGTTGTAGTTTTTAACGAGTTACACTTTCAAGATGCATCAGATTTTTAAAAATCACAGATATAGGATTGTTTTAAAACTTGACTTTCTATGCGAGTCCTTCATTAAAATTATGACATTGCATTGGAAAGTCCAGAGTTAGGTGCACTGGGTGTGTATATGTATTTATATATATAAAACGTAGATCAATTTCTGTTTATATACATAAATTTAAAAGTGTATATGTAAACATGAATGTAAATTTAAGCTGGAATGAGATGATTAGTGACTCAGTTGCTCAAAGTGAAAATAGGATAAGCTGAAATGGAAAGGGAGGGATGTTCTGAAGACAAAGCAATTACCAATAACTCGATTAATATTTGAATTAGAGAAAACACTTATAAAACAATATTTGCAGAAAACAAAATGTAACAATATTTACTATATGATTTTTTTCAATCAAAATAAAGGAGATATTTTTATGTTTCGATTTTACAAGCTTGTGGCCAAACCATTACTGAATATAATCTTTAATTTTACATTAATTAGTTAAAATATCAAGAATGGTATTGACTAATTGATTACTTCGTCTTAAATTTAGAACCGATAATAAAAGTCATATTTGCATATCTCACACAGGAAAACAATATTTGGTATTTACACTAGGAGTAACCCATTTTATGATATACTGACTGTGAGTTGAGTTGAAATGGAGGCTCACTGAAGGCCCTCATTCATTCATTTCTTAATGAATTTAGAAATAAAGAAACTGACATAAATAAAGTTACACGCAATTCAATGAAAGTTTCCAGAAAATGGAAAATATAAACAGCAGAAATTTAAATAAACTAATTAAATAATTTAACTAATTTAAATGGAGATAAAAAGAAAACAATTAAATAAAATCATGTAAAACTAGAGCCTTTAAAATTCTGAATGTTAAAATATTAAAACAATTATACTCCTTATAATTAACAGAAACTTAATGATTCAGACATACCAAATCATTTAATTTTAAAATATATTTGCAAAACTCCAAATATTCAGCCACTGACAGAAGTATTAGTTCTCCAGATATGATATAAAATAAAATATAAACAATTAAGGCCATAGAAATGTCTTGCTAAATATTCTATGTTGGGTTATTACAATATATATTATTACTTATAAACCTACAATATAAGATATGAATACTTACACAACAGACACACAATGCAATATGAAATTAAGAGTAGACGACTAATCTCACATCCACATTCACACAGGGAGTAGCAGACGCCTGGAGCGTCACCTAGAACAGAAAATAACATAAAATGAATCCCATGCAGACAATCAATTGCAATTATTATTAAATAATGATAAATCTCCAATTTAGGATAAACTAATATTAGCCATTGTAAAAACACTCATTAATGAACTTATTTTACAGCTATAGAATTTTAATCATAAAATTGTTTTATCATAATTATTTTACTTATTATAAGTATTATAAACTTGTACTGCCCGATAATTGCTCAAGAAGAACATGAATAGCTATAAAGAAAGTTATAAGAAACAGAAACAAATTCTCTTGTAAGTAGTACCACAGTAAAGTAATAAGAGGAGGTCTTTCATAGAGATTTGTAAGAGTAGTATGTCATTTAATCTTTTGAATTTCCATCAAAAATGACTTAAATGTACTTCAAGATCCCCATTCAAAATAGGAGTACCAAAGTTAAAGAAAAGAAATGTAATAATAACAAAAGCAAGGTTATAAATTAAATGAAAACATTAGGGACAGGTTAGGGAGGAAAATAGTCTAAGCTATTTATTTACATTTGTAAACCAGTAAAAAGTGAACTTTTAAAATTAAGTAATTACCCTATAAAATGTAAATTTAGAATGAAATCCATTAATCATAAAATGCAACACCCAAGTTCTTCCCGCGCAGTTTATACTAAATAAACCTCAACTGCTTAACACGAGGGGCTTTTTTTTATTTATTCACAACATTACAACAAATATCAACATCTAATTAGAGTTCAAGTACATCGAGGCAGTTTATAAACATAACGTAACTTACATTAAATCACTTACACACGCTGTCACTCAAACGAAAACCTTCGAAAAACGTACAAAACTACTTCAGTCTAATGTATTTGAACACTATAACAAGATGGCTGCTCCCAGCCTAGCAGAAATTGTATTGGGCACTGCCATTGGGTTAAACTTCTGCAGTCGAGACCAATCTCCTTCTTTGTCTTATTCCATCTATTTGCGTATGAATGATATCACCTCCAGCAAAACTGAGAATCTCCTTGTACATTTTCATTGGAAATTTCATATAGATTCCAAGTTAAAGCTAGATTTCCAACATTTGGCCATTAACTTTATTACAACAACAAAAGGACATTTTTTTATTCGTAATTACTAATTGAGACGATTAAATATGTTTTCTATTACTCAAATTCATATGGATAAGTAAACCAAACATAGCATCAATTTATTAGAATTTATCATTGCACTTTTAGTATAACACAAAATGTACATTTTAGATTTTATATATATAAAGTAACTTCCATTTCATGTTTCAGGAAATAGGTGTGGGTTGACTGCAAGTAACCACCCTTTCCTAGTTCGGATTGGGCAAAGTTTAATAGGTCCATCGCTAAATAAATTCCACTGGTCAACGTGGGAATCGAACCCGTCTCTAGATATACCATGAACACGAAGCCCTACGTCTGGACACACCGCTGAACTAATTAAATGTTTCAATGACTTTTACGCACATGTATTTCGTCAGAAAATTCGTAGCTAGTGCGATCGCCAGTAGAATATGTCAGGCCAAATGTTCTTTATAAAACTGTGGATCAACAATTCTTGAAGGGCCAGAGCCAATCACTTATAAATAGTAGATGGGTACATATGTGGTCTTCACAACCCTTCCTACTAAGTTTGAATGTATGTGAATTAGCTATTTAACGAATGATGATATTCCAGTTAAGAAGCTCATCAATTGCCCAGAGATGTTAAATGTGTGCTTAAGACATAGACTAAGGACCATGAACAATAAATCGTGACACGCGTACTAAAAATAAAAAGTCCATCACTAACTAAACTAAGCAGATTTCCCACGTGTTTCCATTTATCTCAAAATTTAAAAGTTCAATGTTAACAATATTTGGTATTTATGCTTTAAAAAATGTGCTTCAAGTATAGCTTATTGTTAATATGACATAAGTAGGAGGGGGAATTACAGATGGCCGAAAACTATAAAATGCAAATATCTCGGTTAATAATCAGGATATTGGAAATACGTACATAGCAACATTTATAGAACATTACATTTGCAATAAGAATGGTTTTAAACAATTTTTCGATCCGAAGCATTATAACGGAGATATTAAGAATTTCCGAAATTCCTCTCCTCTAAACCCCCCTCTCATTGTTCGGATTTCAGCCATTAACGAACTTGATCTTTATTTTTAATGAAACCAAAATTGCGACCGCTAGATTGGCAAGAGACAAATATATAGATAGATAGATCTATATATGTGTGTGTGTTATAAACAAATACACATACATTTTTGAACGGACCTCATTTTCGTCATCTACTAGGTAGGATCGATGGACATTTGAAAATTTTTTTCGAAAATCAAGCCATGAGTACAACCTCAATAGCTGATTTCCCTTAAGGGAAATCTGCTAAAACGTGCTACATGTTTGATAATAATTTTTCATGCTTTTAATTTTAATGACAGTTCAAATTCCAACCTTCGCACAATAACTCCCGTTGTAAATGTAACGAGAAATAGCGAAACCAATGGAATAGGAGAGATAAAGTAACCTAAGGATGTTTCTAGATGTAAAAAAATAAGGTACCTGCAATTTTCTGCTCCATTGAGATTAGGAAAGTAACCTACTAGTTTGTCTACTTTCATATATGATCTAAGATTAAAACAATGTTTCTGAATTATAAGTGGGGTGATTGCAAAGTAGTTAAATTTTTGGTGTGAACCCCCACCATAAAGGTAGTTGTCTACAACATTAAGTTACATAAGAGTTTCGTGTGTGCCGTGAATTGCTTAGTGGTGTGATATGTAGGATTCAAGTTTCACCAATTTTGCAAAAGAAAAACTTTTAAAACGAGCTTTTGTGTATTTGCGTATTGATCTACCTTAAAGCTATTTAGCTTTGGAAGTGATAGATTATGCTCACCTTTTTAAACGGTGAGCTTCATGTTTAAAATATTTGTGCAGGTTCAGGGTTCTTGTTTTTTACTCAACCAATAAAAACTAGACATAAAACGTTTGTCAATAATGCTGTTCCGGCAATAAGTAGAACGCCTTCAATTAAAAGGGGGGGTTTTGTATGGCATAATAATGGAGTATCTCAAAGACTATCAAAAGCCCATCAAGCAAAGGCTGCGTAAACTAAGCAGATTTCCCACGTGTCGGTATGACACACTACTGATCTCATCTCACTATATATTTTCTATTTCTAAATAGATTGCGAATAACAAGCTTAATATTTGAGTTACGAGAACATGTATAACATTTTTCAATCAGACTCATAATAACGAAGATACTTTTACTTTTTAATTTCCCCTCTCTCTACCCCCTCCCCTATTTCTGGTGATGTGATATTTAATTTTAACTAAAACGGTAAAATTTCGAGGATGGAATAGTTCAAATAAGCATTTCCGTTCCACGAAATAAAATCTTAAGTGGTGACGTCATCACAACGTAATTTTTAGGTTCAGGTTAGCGTTGTGAGTTAAAGCGTTGATCTCAATTTCTCTGGGGCATACCTAAAGCTGTGAGTGCGATTCTCTTCTCGGTAATAGGAATTTATTTATTGACGAAGTCATTAAATAGAATCTTTAGGCCCACCCAACCTAAAAAAGTGTGGTAACCTACAGAAACACAGTCCCAATTAGATTTAGTAGCACAAAGTGGACGTAAATAAATGCCAATAAGAATGACAATGTATCTCATCCAGTGAAGATATTTTGAAAACAATATTTAGTATTTAAGCGTCGATCATTTTTAATATGACATAGGAGTGGGGGTTTACACAAGGCTAAAAACTAAAAACTGCAAATATCTCAGTTAATATTGAAGATAAATAAAAAAAAAAAAACCCGTTTTACAACATTATGCGACAATATATTTCCAATATGATAGGTTTTACACGATTTTCAGATCCGACATAACGGAGATATTTTGAAATTCCCTCTAAACCCCTCCCCTCTCACTGGTCCGATTTCAACAGTTAACGAACTTTATTTTTAGTTTATAGTATAAACAAAATTTACAAATGGAAATCATCTACTGTGTAGGATCGTTGTCTATTTGAAGAAAGTGTTCGAAAATCGTGTCATGAGACCCCGGTCAACCGTATTTTATTTTAAATTATCGAGGTAAAATGAAACTCCACAGTATAACAAACACGTGCTATTTTAAATTTTATTGAAAATAGGAATATAACAACCGTAGGGGCGAGGATCAATCTAAGGGGTGGGTAATTTTTGGATTCCTACTGATGGTTAATGATAAAGAAATAGCATTTGAGACAGTTCATTTACAATGAATAAAATGCCATCAGTTAGCCAACCGTAATCTTAAAAATATGACGTTCATAATAGGTACTGAAATTTATCAACTCAATAATACAAAAAGAAGCTCCTGGAAAATTGTTCTAATGAAAAGCAACACTAGGCCAGCAGCCTTATCCTAGCATACGAATGTTGGATCTCCTCTTTTCCCGAGAATAAATCCATTACACGTTTGTTGACGAAGCAAAACTTTCTACCGTCTTGAATGAACCAGGAGGATAATTCCATGTCACCTTTTGCTATGATAGAATGTTAGGAGACATTTAAACCTATTTATGAAATTAAACCAGCACGGAAGCCCGAACCGTTGTATCTTGACGTTGAAAGCCTAACGTAACGTTGAAATTCAGTGGGGCGAATTTTTTAACATGGTGTGCACATCAGATAGTCAAACTAGACCTACATTCCGGTGACACTATCGCTCTTACACCCTTCTCATTTTTCACAATTCCCCTTAAGATAGAACAATGAGTTCAGCAAAAGGGTTTATCAGCTCAAACACATGTAAGGTTTACAAGGCTCTGCTTTTTCAGAGGTATTTTGGACCAAATTCAGATAAAAAATAAGAATCAGAACACCTCTAGCTCTGGTCTGCATGCATCGCATAGTCAGGAACTGCTTTCTTTCGTTTGACTCCTTCCGACTGCTCGGCAATCTCGTGTCATCATCTCTCGCCAAGGACGGCCAGTGACTATACTGGTAATAAGGAATGCACTGCTCATAAGTAATTTTTTTTTTAACTCAAAAATGAACTCAGTTGTTTTTCCATTATCTGCTATGACCATGTTTCTTAAAATTTCATCCTGTTAATTTTTTTTTCTTGTGTGGCTCAGGTTAACTATGTAAGTTAAAGATTTGGTCTGAAACTCACATAACAAACTTAGGGTAGCGAATTCGCCTACCTTAAGGACAAATAGGAATTTATTTAGTGACGAACTCATTATATAAAATCCTTAGTCCCACCCAGGCTAGAAAAGGGTGGTAACCTGTAGATAACCAATCCAAATTAGCCATTTTAGTAAAAAGTGGACTTTGATAAATAATAATTATTTAAGTCTTGTTTAGATTGGGTACTTCCTACAGTAAGCCCAGATGTGTCATCCGTTAATCTTTCCTGCAGGAGAGAAATCTGTTGAGGAGGCTACAAAGCTTAATAACAGTTCGAAATCAAAGGTTATTTATTTTAAAGAAGAACTACGCAGAAGATCCCTACCGACTTTTAAAAGACTGTCTGAACTGAAGTGGGGAATCGACGTCCAAAAACTTAATAACATACGACTGGGAAACCAAAAACCCTCACAGCTCCACCGCCAGTCCGTTTATTCCAACACGAGTCCATGAATTAGTCGTAGCAAAATTTAATATCATTGAAGCACTCACTTCTGTGAAAAAGTTCTAGAAATCGAATAGCCTCCTGAAATATCAGCAGTTCGTACTTTCTTAGGCCGCTTCAGTTCTCCTCCACCAATATCACCATGATGCAACAGTCAATTTCACCTGCTTCTTAAAACATAGTAGGAAAGCATGGTGTTGGAAGAAATACAGCTGGTGCTGTAGAGTTAAGGTTGCAGAGCTCACTCCAACCATTGCTTCTAACACATTTGTTATAAACATAACCCCAAGAACTGCAGTCTTGTAAACGGAACCACAAGCATAATTTAAAGGAACGGGCTGACATCTCAACCTTTTTCATAACAGAAAAAGTTACACAGTATTCAGTTAGTCCTCTCCCATACAAGAACTGACGAGTTCTACTAATCTGCAAGTTTCCTTAGGAAGCAAAATTTAAGAATATCATAGAGGCCATGCCCCAGTCTTCTATATGTGGTCATAAAGAAGGATATAAATATGCATTGACTACTGAAGGCTAAATTCTCAAACCACTCCTATCAGGTATGGTATGCTGTACCTAACCATCTATTCTGCACTGGATATTGTACATGTTTGTCATCACATCAACACAGCGGACTGTAATAACACCTTTTGGTCTCTTTAAGGGTGCTGAAATGACATTTGGGCTCAGGAATTGTGTGTAGACATGGTTTGTTGATTCAGCCTTTCGAGATCTCTCATTCAACCTCCCATTTCTCGACGACTTAGTCCTGGGATCAAGGAGTGAAGAATAACATAAATATCAGCTCCTGCAATCGTCTCAATGAGCGTGCCATTTCCTTGAAATCAACAACTAAATAGTTCAGGCTTCTTTAAAAGAGCTCCGGTGAAAGTGTATTTTAGTCCCCCCCCTTGGTGGCGCACGATGACGACCATTTTGTTTTTCTAACCCTCTTTTTTAACACTTTAAAATTTCCAAAATACGCCATCGGTGGTGGTGGTTTACACCGAGGGTGGGTTTTTTTGCTAACTTTATCTTTTTTAACACTTTAAAATTTCCAAAATACGCCATCAGTGGTTAACACCGAGGGTGGGGGGTTTTGTTTTTCTAACTTTATCTTTTTTAACACTTTAAAATTTTCAAAATACGCCATCGGTGGTTAAAACCAAGGGTGGGGATTTTAATTTTAACTTAAAATTTTCTCGCTGTAGCAGGCGCATGTTCTGCCCACATTTTGGGCATTCGTACGTAGGCGATAAGAATCCCACTTTTATGCACCATTCAATAATGACACGCTTTCCTGCACTTCCAATTGAGTAAAAACTTTGTCGTGCACTCACTTTGTTGAGCCATAGCTAAAACGGAAACGATATGAATAAGTAAACACTAGCAAAAAGCAATACTTCTGGAAGAATGTCGACGGTAGCAAGAAACAAGAGTCGGACAGTGACGTAACAAGATGGCGGCTAGGGGGGACTAAAATACACTTTCACCAAGAGCTCCACTATAATACAAAGTTAAAAGCTAAAATGCCCATTGAATGGACTCTTGAATCTATACAAGCGTTTGAGGACAAGAAAAGCCTCCATGAAGCGGCAAACCCTTTCTGCCTCAGAATAACTCTCCCTATCTTGTGATGCATCGGACAAAGGAATTGGAGACACATTGCAGCAGGAAAAGGCAGAGTATGATGATCCTTTTATGGATTTTTCTCCAAAGCACTTATTCCAACACAGAAAAATTACGACCTTCTTACAATCTATGAAACTGTTTGTTACTTTCATCCAATCATTGAATTTCAGCATTGTTATTGAAGACAAGCCAGTAATTCAAGACTTCACCAGAAGCAAGAGATTGCTTCTCCACACCAAATAGCCAACTTCTAACGGCCTAACAGTTCTCAACCAACATCATCTATCAACCTGGGCATGAGAACCCAACAATTTCGCACATAGAAGAAAACAGGCTGGA
This sequence comes from Riptortus pedestris, assembly GCA_019009955.1. Lineage (NCBI taxonomy): Eukaryota > Metazoa > Arthropoda > Insecta > Hemiptera > Alydidae > Riptortus > Riptortus pedestris. Next base: position 118,341,951 of record CM032228.1, read on the forward strand.
GGAGTACTTTGAGACCATTCCTCAAGCGCAGAAAAAAGACAGCAGAGCCATTTTTGATAGACCACACCCGGACTTAGATATTAAACTGTTGTGAGAGAACTCAATACAGCAGTATGCACTTGCCTGACTAGTCGAGTGCAGCAAAGGCCATAGACCTCAAAACTTGAGCCACCCAGGAGCACGAGCAAGGAGGAGAGTGATTCCTGTTTTTGCCCTGAGATGAATGTGGAAATAGATCTGAATTCCTAACCAGACTTCCAAGGCCTATCGTCACACAGTAACCCTATAGGTGATTACACTCCAAATGTTTAAAATACGTAGTTGATTTGGCAATACATGAAATGAAGTTTAAACATTCTTCTAAATACTAATAAATAATCAGAGCAGTATTTAAAAAGTTTGGGTGTTTCTAGACTCAAGAGTTTTTGCCACAATCCAAATTTCACCCTACCAACATCAAGATTACAAGTCCACTCCTTTGTGGCGCTTAATATATCATCTATTACAACCAGTAAAGTGATATCCTTGGGGGTAATATAGAGCTCCCCTGAAAAAGGTTAGGGATAACTGGAAGTGTGTTTTTATGGAATGCGTGTGACACCTAAGGAAGGAGGCAGTATTGAGGACATCCTATTAATAATCTAGTTAAAAATTAGTAGTTTTTCTTTTTTTTTTTGTTATGCTACAATCCCTGACTGATTTTATTTTGGAAATGGGAATAGTGTTGTATATCCGAAGTAAAAAGTGATTTTTAATTTTGCAATTTATCGAACATGGTTTGTGAATTGTAAAATCTAATATAAAGAAATAGAAACAAAAAAATAAGGGATATATTTGATGCACATATTGATGAATTACATTAAGGTTGAAAACAGAAATTTTAAATGAACTTTATTTTAAACTTATCAGGTAACATTAGCAATTAAATAAAGGAAATGTACAATTGATTCATGTACCACTAATTATAAGCTTACAAAACAAAGAGAAAAGAAAAAAAAACCTTGAAATAAAAAAAACTAATTTTAAGGAAAACTATTGCAGTCGAGCACTTCAATTCGGTGAAGTGAATAACATCTAACATTATTACAAAATAGCGAGTACGGCTTATATTTATAAATCTTTCATATATATATATATATAAAACATTTAAAATAAAGGACATCTTAAACTAACATGACTTAACAATAGTAATTAAGTGTTGATTGCTAAATAAAAATTATTTTAATTCATAGAAAACTATTCCAGTCGAACATTATCACTGGATTTTCAGAAACATTCAGTAAAAAAAAGTTTTCTTACATATACCTATACATAAGTGTATAAATTCACCAGTATTACATAACATGGAAAAATAAAATAACATAAATGTGATAGATATACATAAAACTGCCTTTTTTTCAAACGACAGAACATGCATTTCTCTTTAATTCAGTTAAATAAATACATGGCCGTTTATACTTTCAACTAAGAAAGATTTGACATCAAATTAACGTAGCACGTATGTAAACTCAGTGGATAGCAATTAGTCCGGAATTCAATAGCTTCTGAATCTTCTTTGCAATATCAGGATTTTTCAGGTGGCTGGAACAAAATGATAATAAAATTAGCTATGCCAGTACAAGAAAAGAAAAGGTAAGGTCTTCAAACGATATCTTTACTCTCCAGTGAGGGGTGAAAGGAGAAATAGTCAGTTTAGAAAGAAAAATTAGCTATATAGAGGTATCATAAACTAAGCAGACTTTGTACTGGGTGGATGAAAACACATATGTCATTTTAGATATATCATTCTGGCAAAGACAACATCTTCCCATTTTATCTATTCATTACACATGTAATAAATTACACCTTCATCAACAAGTGCAAAATTGGACCACCCTTTCAATAGGAGGACATTTAAACAACCCAAAATATAAAAATAGATGATTTCAAGGAATAAGTACACTGAAGTAATTATATCTCCAATTATCATTATTGTTACCATTTTAATTAATTTCAATTGGCATTTTTCAACTACAGCAGATTATCTAAGGCTCTCAATTACAATTAATTTTCATCATCAACCAACTGCAATTATATCTACAATTACCAGTACCTGAATTACAATTATATATAATTATAGTTTCAATAACAAATACAAACAGATAAATAAAAAATGAGTGATTGACTAATCATATTCTGTATCAGTAATTATAACTATATTTTTAGCAGATTTTCCCTAGGGAAAATTAATTATTGAGATTGTAAACATGAAGCAGTTTCTTAAAATTTTCATCGATTATACCTAGGAGAGGATGCAATTGAGACCCGATTAAAAGTACATAATCTATATTGCCACTCTAGCAGCCATAACTTGTTGATCGTTACTAACAATCAAACACTTTAGTATGCTTTTAATATAAAACTATAGATTAAATTTATTAAAGGCTGAAATCTGACTAGGAGGAGTGTTCAGAGTTAGAGGGGGGAAGGGACGAAATTTTGATATATTAGCTAGGCCAAAAAATGCTATAAAATTAATTTTAATGCAAATTTAATTTCCTGCATTTGATCTACATATTTATTCTCTAACTCTGTATTCAAATGTTTGTCAATCCTACCTAGGAGATAACAAAAATGAGCTCCATTCAAAATTAAAATTATACATTATATATATATATATATACATTTCACAATTTTTGTTCTTCAAATATTCATTGATTCTACCATCACAGAGATGACGACAAAATAAGGGATACCTGCTAAAATGTGGTCCATTCAAAAATGATACACACATATATACAAAGACCCCTTTGTAAATTTTCCAGCATTTAGGAAATCTGCTTAGTTTACCAAACCAACAAAGTCTGTGTGTAACAGACTTTTTTTCAATGTAACATTATATTTTTTAATGTAGCATTCTTTTTTTTTTTTGTACTAGGACTTACATTTACCTAATGTCATTTTTTAAATATAAGTTAAAACTTTTTTTTTTAATATATATTTATTTGTTTATTTGCAACAACATAATTAAATATTACAAGCAAATGATATGTTAGAAAAAAAAGTGACTTGACTATTGACTTGAGGTGGGAAGTTGTCCATTGACAATACCCACAATGGAGGGAACAATGGGTTGTTTATGGATTTAAACTGAAACACTACACGAGAAGATCTCTTGGCCACTTACGCTTCAGACGCCGTCTTGGGTTTTCTGGAATATGGGTAGATGAAAGTGATTCGACTAAAGGATTAGGATGTGCGGGAAGGAGAGAGTGGAATTTCTGATATCGAGATTTGGCGAGGGTATGGACAAAAGGAATGTTGAGGTCATTATGGAGAGTTAAATTGGATACGTAAAATGGGGAATCTGTAATTTTGCGGAGTATTCTGGATTGGAGGGTTTGGATTTTGTAGGAATTTGAAGGTTTGGTGGAACCCCAAAGTTCAAGTCCGTACGTCCATATTGGTCGGAGTACTGTCGTATAAATCAGTCGTTTGTTGTGTAGTGATAGTTTAGATCTTTTGTCAAGCAGTCTAAGTAGAAGTCTGTACCGTCAGTTCACTTCTTGTCTTTTTAGTGTGATGTGGGTTTTCCAAGTTAGTCGCTTGTCTAATGTGAGTCCTAGATACCTAATTTGTGATTTTTGAGGAATTAGTGCGTTATTGAGTGTAACTGGAGGGCAAATGGAACGTCGGAGGGTAAATGTTACATGGCTTGATTTGCTGCTGTTGACCTTGATCCTCCATTGTGTCAGCCAGGATTCTAGCAGAGTTAGGTGTTCTTGTAGAGCTGCGGATGCCATATTTGGGTCTGAGTTGGAAGCCGAGATTGCAGTATCATCTGCATACGTGAGAAGGAGAGTTTCGGGATGTGATGGGATGTCGGCAGTATAGGTAAGGAATAAGAAAGGACTTAGGATGCCCCCCTGTGGTACACCTGCCAGCTGGGGGAATAAGGATGAGACTGAGGAACTAAATGAAACTTGGAAATATCTGTCGGCAAGATACGATTTAAGGATGAGGTAGTATGTGAAAGGGAGTGTATTTTTTAGTTTGAACAATAAACCTTTGTGCCACACCTTATCAAAAGCTTGGGATATGTCAAGGAAGACTCCACTGCAGTACTTCTTGTTTTCGAATGAGGAAGCGATAATATCAACTATTCTGTGGCATTGCTGGACTGTGGAGTGGGATTGTCGGAAACCAAATTGATGGGGAGGAAGTATGGGGTCAAGGAGGGGATATAGACGTTTAAGGATGAGTTTTTCAAGGATTTTTCCCATTATGGGAAGGAGTGCAATGGGACGATAAGAAGAAGGGAGTTGTGACGGTTTTCTAGGTTTAGGGATCATATGGATGACGGAGAATTTCCAGAGTAGAGGGAAGTAGGTGGTTCTGAGGACAGCATTATAGATATAAGTGAGAAAGAGGACAGCTTTTTTCGGGAGATTTTTGAGGATGCGAGAGGTAATAAGGTCATAACCTGGTGCCTTGTTGGAAGGGAGTTTTTTAATGATATTAATAACTTCAGAGGGATTGAATGCAGGAGGAGGAATCGATAAGGGAAGAGGAATGTCCAGTTGATTGGCGACAAAGGAAGAATGGTGGAGGTCTTGGATATCGTCGTGAGGAGTAAACACCTTGGCCAAGTGTTGACCAAACGTTGTTGCTACATCGTAGTCAGACTTGGCCCAGGTGCCTTCCTCACGACGTATGGGAAGACGGGAGGATTTATAGGAGAGAAGGCGTTTGGTGGCTGTCCATAAGGAGTTATCTGTAGTGTTAAGGTTCTTGGTGTATGAGTTAAAACAATCATTGTAGTATTTTGTTAGTTCTGTTTTGAGTTTTCTGGTTAGTTGGTTCAGCTTTGTCTTGTCAGAAGGATACCTAGTGTTTTGCCATATTCGTCGTGCTTGTCTTTTTTCTTGGAGTAGAGTTCGTAAATGCGATGGAAGGTATGTCTTTTTTGGTATTGCGTTTGAGCGTGGTTTTGTTTGAGTCGAGTAGTAAAGGGATTTTTGAATTGTAACTGTTATATATTGTACTGCATCGTCTATCTCTGTTTCCGTTTTTAGAGAGATGTTTAAGTCAAGATTCTTGTCAATGTACGTTTGAAAGGATTCCCAATCAACTGGTCCAGGTGTGAGGGACGGTTTTTCGGGAAATCGGAATAAATGGGAGTTTGAGTTGAACAGAAGAAGGACAGGACTATGATCGGATGACAGGTCATCTAGTGTGAACACTGATGTAGGGATTCGGGAAAGGCCTGAGGTAATGAAATAATCTAATGTATCAGGGAGTTTAGAACGGGAAGTGGGCCAGTAGGTGCAAGAAGAAGGAGTAAGGACGTTCGATGAAAAGGTCGAGAGGGCTTGGAGAAGAGCATGTCCACGTGTGTTCGATGTTCTGCAGCCCCATTGACAATGTTTAGCATTGTAGTCTCCTCCAGCGATGAATCGAGGACCCAAGTATCTGAAGTAGTCTTGAAATAATTGTGCCGATACGGATTTGTTGGGAGGGCAGTATACTGCCGACACAGTGATAGGAAGTTGGGATGCAGATTGAAGGCTAATGGTAGTGCTCTGGAAAGGATTTGTAGGGAACTGATTAGGAAGCAGATAGTGAGTGAGATTGGCCCTGACAAGCACAGCTGTACCTCCATGAGCTGTTCCATCCGGATGATCAGTCCTGTAAGTTTTGAATCCGTCAATGTGAAATGTGTGTCTGCTCGTAAGATGTGTTTCAGTCAGAAGTGCAATGTCTATGTTTTTGTCGTGAAGAAGTGTTGTCAGTTCGTCTTTATGAGTGCATAGTCCATTGGAGTTCCAGAGGAGAAAGGAGAGAGGTTTAAATCTTGGAAAAATCATAATTGAGGTGGGGATAATGGGGTTTCGCTAAGTTTATGAAGAAGTGCGGTTAAGGGAAGGATCAGATTTTTTAGGTCTCTTAGTAAGGAGTGGAGGGAAGAAATGATAGTTGAGAGGTCAGGGGAAGTCGAGTAGGAGTCAGGTGGAAAGTATGCGGAGGGATTAGTAACTGAAGTGTAAGTGGCTCTAGCTGTAGGGTGGGAGGGTGTTGCTGGCTGGTGAGTTGTTGGTCTTGTTGAGGTTGGCGATGGTTCGAGAACTGAGTAGGCTGCTGTGAAGCCTGGCATTGTGGCTGGTGTGGAACCTGGCGTTGCGCCTGCTGCGAAGCCTGGCGTTGTGGCTGCTGCGGGACCTGACGTTGTGCCTGCTGTGAAGCCTGGCGTTGTGGCTGCCGGGACTGCTAGAGGGACTGCTGCGATGGCTGGTGTTGTGACTGGTGCGAAGGTTGGTTTTGTAGTTGCTGCGATGGCTGGTGTTGTGACTGGTGTGAAGGTTGGTTTTGTAATTGCTGCGATGGCTGGTGTTGTAACTGCTGTGGGAGTTGATGCTGAGATGAGCTAAGCTGATTAATAATATGAGATGATGCGGTGACGGGATTGTAGTCAGAGTGTTGCTGAGGTGGCTCTGAACTCTTATGCCGAACAATGGATTGGCGGCGCTGTTTTAGTTCCTTGTAAACCGCACATCCGCGGTAATTGGTGGGGTGATCGGAATTACAATGAACACATTTAGCTGGTTCGTCTCGGGTTTTTTTCGGACAGTCTATGGTAAGGTGGGGACCTGCGCACTTGACACAAACTGGACTGAGATCACAGAAGTTTTTAGAGTGATTAAAGCCTTGACATCGATGACATTGAATTAGTTCTCTCCGTTTATGTGCCTCTTCAATTACTATGCTCGTGTATAGTAATTTTGTGAGGGAGAAAATGTCACTATTGTTGAGAGCAGGTTTTAAGTCAATAAAAAATAGAGGTAGTGGGGTTTTTGTTCTGGGGTGTCCAGCATTGCAAACTGATTTGACTTCAAATCCGAGTTCCTCTAGTGCTATCTTGATGTCTTCATCGGGCGTTGATGGGTGGAGATGACGAATTACCACTCTGAAGGCCTTTTCCTCCTTTAATTGATATGAATAGAATTGAAGTGTTGTGGTTCTTAGATAAGTTATTATTTTTCTATAAGCTTCAGGTGTGGCAGGCTTGATAGTAATATTATTTATGTGTGAGCGACATGAGAACTGGGTTTCGCCCACTAAAGAACTGAGATGTTTGCAGAATGCTAGATAATTGGGTATATTTTTGACATGTATTGGAGGTGGATGATTTGATGAGTTTTTGGGTTCCTCCATTTCTTGGTCAGAATGATCGCTAGGGGCAATGGCCTCAAATTTATTTTTTGTATTGATGTTTGTTGATTGTTTTATCTGCTTTTTGGGGAATGGCTGCCTAAATGTAGCACACGATGAGGTACTGGGCGCTAGGGATTGATATGAAGGGCTTCTTTCAAGAGCCGTTTTCTTCTTCTCTGGCGAGTCATTGGCGTTGGAATTTTTTTGAGAATTGTTCCCCGCGGAGCGGGGTCGTTTCTCCGTTCCATTTTTCTTTTTAGGCATTTCTTCAAAAAAAAAAATTAAAAGCATGGATGCGAACCACTGATTCTTTAATTAGAAGTCGACTGCTCTGTTGCCTCGGCTATGGGGGCTACTGATAAGAGGAGCTCTTTGCGGGGTTGTCTAACTCCCAATTCAAGGAGCACAGAATGAGTGGGCCTAGGAGCAGGATAATACTCGATAGCCCCCCACCTCTCCCCAAGGCAGAGGCAAGGGCTAAGATAACTGAGAAAAGCACTTAAAAACTCACAGTTTTCTGGCTTGTGGCTCCATAGAATTTCTTCAAAATTCACACACACACTGTTCGTCGTTATGTATAGCACTGTGACAAATTTGACGGCTTAGAACGGCTTTAAACTAGGTCAACAAATGGATTTACGAAGAGCTGAATTTAAAGAACTGTCTCGTGCAATGGCTGCTACGCGACTCCAAGTTAAAACTTAATTTGTCCACTTACATTCAGTAAATAAAAATATTAACTTTCAACTATGCTATCCTAAACCATTTGCTTTTCTTCCTTATTTGATCCATTCTAAATAGTTCTTGTATGGAGTGTAATATAGAATATAAATGAAAACAATATTGCACCTTTAATTAAAAGAACATTGTCTTAAAATAAATGTATTAGAGTAATCCTCACACACAATCAGCTGTCTTCTAGAAGGGTATGCCCAAGCATTGGCTATGGCAAATCACTAAAAGAAGACGTATTAAATCTTAGTTACATGTGTATCGTCACATGAAAAGTTATAATTAATACCCTAATGTAACCAATCATCAAGCAAACAACAAATGTACCTCACTATATGATGGCATTAAACCAGAAATAGAGCGAAAAGTGATGCGGTTTGTTTAAATTTTAATTTCATCTATTCCAAAGCAAACGTTCAGCAAACAAACATAATCATTATACACTCCTTTAATTAATCATTTCATGTTATAAAAAAATTTTTATAACATTTTTTTTATAATATTTTTTTTTTGAGCTATAAGAAAGTCAATATATATTATATTCGGCCTTTTTTTTGGCTTGTCAATTTCAATAAATTACTTTCCTGGTTAGAACATTTTAAGCTTTTACATTGTTTTTATTATCAGTCGATACCAAAATTGTTATGGGTTTCAAAGTAAACGAGGCTTGGCAGGCCCCGATTTCTAGATCTTCTAAGGTTAACCCATAACAAAAACTCAAATTATTCAAATACAAAAAGAAGCAAAAGTAATAATAAAATTATCCAGATTACTTACTCCTGGAGTGCTTTGGGGTCATTTTGCATTTGTTCAAGAATCAACCTCATAGCAGGATCACAAAGAATTGCTTGTACCTCAGGGTCAGCCATAGCTCTTTTCCGTACTTCTTCAGGATTTGAATTAACAGCAATAGAGCATTGCTTGTAACCTTCTAGGGCTTCCTAAAATAATAAATTACCAATTTAAAAAATAAATAATCATAATAAAAAATAAATCGTAATTTACCTAAAAGTCTCGGTGACTATTACATGGAATTTTCCTTTAAGCCACTATTTAGTTGAGTATTTTAAGTCCTATTCATAAGCTAATTAAGATGTAGCTTGTCACTTTTATTAATCTTGAGCTTATTCATACCCCAAATTTCAAGGAGAAATTCCAATAAAGACCTCCTTTAAAGGCTAAGCAATGTAAAAACAAACTTCATATCAAACGGGTCATATCTTCTTCAGATCAAAAGTTCTGGTCTTGGTAACTGAAATGGAAGCATAACAAGAGAAAGACTAAGATTTCCCCATTTTCCTAAATTACAGCATTCATTCAATTAGAAGATTAATAGATCAGGGGATTTGGATTAAAACACACATCTTCTTTTACCATAATACAGTTTGTGGGATGGACCCAAATTTCTGAAGTGATCAATGTCCTTAAGAAATTTCTAAGGCCTTTAAACCTCAATTGTTGTTTGAAACACAAAAATGTAATATTACTCTCCATCAGCAACAGTAGTAGTCACCATCATGAGCTTATGAGCCAAAGATCTTTCACTGCTTTAACCATTTACAGGGAAAGGGGCTTTAGCCTGGTCTAGTCCCGTGCTCATTCAAACTCAGATTAAGAGGACTGAGAATAGTTACAAGGATTTCCACTAGATGTTAGGAGAAAATGAGGAATTCTTGAATTTTCCAACGTCCGATACCAAGAAACCCCCTTTGAAGCCGCTCAGTCAAAGTTTGAATGAGCATGGGTATCGGCGGCAGATGATAGGGGCGCGACAGTGGCCCTTGTCCTATAAAGGGTTAAACAAGTGTATTACTGGAAAGCTTAAAGGAGAGGTTTGTGGTTTACGCAAATATAAAATTATGAACATTTATATTTCCTTTGGAAGGGAAAGGGTATGGGTCTCTCCATTGACTTTGCCTCAGAATAGATATAAGCAATAACTCAAAAGAAATTCTTTAACATCTCAATTATTATTAGATTCTCCAAAAATGTAGATAATAAATTGTTTTCAGGGTTCAGTTTTCAAAAGAGAAGTAATCCACTTTATGAATAAAAATGCTAAGCTGCTACTTCACTTATTGTTAGTTATGTTGTTGATACTTACAGCATTTGTGGGATCCATATCAAGTGCTTTCTGATAAGCACTCAAGGCTTTACTGGGTTGCTGCATTCCCTGCAGAATTTTACCTTTCCTTATCAATCCTTTAACTAAAAAAAAAAAAAAACATATATTTTAGCAAATGCTTCCAATATATGTAATATGATACCTTGCTGCTTCATAGAACAAATGGAAAACAAATTCCCCTTTCCTTATGACAACTGGAACTCATAGGGTCTCTTAAATTATAAAAATGCTCCAGTTGTAGGATTTGTTTCTAAGAAGAATTCATAGATGAAAATTAAAATAGAAATAATTCTACTTTTATCAGTTTAGAATTCAAAAAAGAGCTTTCAATTCGAATAATCAGCAAAAACCTTTTGAGTTAATCCATAATGAAGTACAAACTATTAACCAGTACTTACTGAATTTAGGATCTAACTCCAGACACGTGTCACAATCCTTTAACCCTAAATCAAAGGCTGCTAATTTGGTATAGCAAGCTGCCCTATTGCTGTAATACTTAGCCTCATCAGGATTCCGTTTGATTGCTTCAGTATAATATTTCACTGCCTCTGCATAATCTCCTATAAATCAAAATGGAACATAAGGTAGTAAACAAATTAATTTCATGATCAGAAGCTTTAAATTAATTTTATTTTCACAAGTACTTTTAGCCATATAATAATATATTAGTATCTGTATGCAAGGGGGCTCAGGTTAGCCATGCGAGTTGAAGCACTGACTTAATCTCACATGAAAAACCAGGAGTGGCAAGTTCGACTCTCGCCTGGGCAATAGGAATTTATTTAGTGACGGAATTCATTAAATAAAATCCTTAGCCCCTCCTGGCCTGGATAGAAAAGAGTGGTAACCTGTAGATAACCCGTCCCAATTAGCCTTAGTTGCAGAAAGTGGACAATAATAAATAATAATTTTAAATCTTTATGCAAGGTATATCTTATGTGAAAAAAAATTACTTTTAGCCATATAATAGAATATTAGTATCTGTATGCAAGGTATATCTTATGTGGAAAAAAAACAACAATTTATCATGAGTATTGATAAGGACACGGTATTGACTGAACACAAAGATATAGCATTTAACTGAACAAATCACTAAAGGACATGAATGTATATTGAGAAAAGAGATGATGACAGGAAGGTAATCACTCTTGGAAGAGAATTAACAGTGTAACGATTCAAGTATTCCTAAAATTATTTTTCAAGGCCTAGTACTTGCTATTCAAGACCTAGTAATTGCTATTTTAAAAAAACAAAGAAACAAGAGAGAAGCTCGAAATGAGGAACTGCCAAATTTTGATGGATCTGATAACTCAAAAGAGAGCAGACAGCTTGATAGTTTCCAATAATAAATTTTGAATAATTCCCCATCATAGGTTAAAACTTAGTATTACTGTGGTAAATTTAAATTCTGATCCTAAATTTTTATAATTGTGCAATTATTGGTATTAATTTGTTGTTGTTGTACTGAGGAGGTAATTTAATAAAGTAATATTCTTTGGTTGAGAATATCACTAATGTGGCAGAGGGACCATGACACAAGGTGATCTAGCACCAAATCATTTTTAGAAATATGTGTGGTTTTTAAGTATACATCATTCTCCATCTAGTAAAGTAACATCTTTAATTTAAGTCTATTCTGATGTATGCATATTATCGATTGATAAATTCAATTTCATCAGTGTAATCAGTATACAGAATTCACGCCTGCTTTATCCTCCTCTTCAAAATGGTCACTGGTCTGAGGCATAGCCAAAAAAGTCTGCCAAGCAAGGGATGCCTCAAATAAGCAGATTTTTCACGTTCTGGTATAACACATTTGTGATCTAATCCCTCTTTAAACCCTTACTATTCCAGATCCATCTTCAGACAATAACAAATATGATCTTTAATGTTGACTGTAACAGTTAAATATCGAGTATGGTATAGATCAAGTTAACATTTTTGAAACAAGAACGTAAAATCTTAATAGATGACATCAATACACAATAAATTTGCATGATTCTCACATAATAAAGTTCTCTTGAATACAATATTTGGTATTCAAGCTTAGAATAAAGTGGTTCATGATGTAACAGCTTATTGTTAATATGACATGACAAGCAGTGAGGGTTTACTGAAGGTTGGAAACTAAAAAATCAAAATATCTCTTTAATATTCATGATAGAGAAAATATGTATAAAACAACATTTATAGGTGATTACATTTGTAGAAAAATTGGTTCTATACAATTTTTTGATCCCACGCATAATAATAGAGATATTTTGAATTTTCAAAATTCCTCCCCTCTAGCCCAATTTCAGCTATTAACAAACTTGACCATTAGTTTTGCATGAAACACTTATATTTTTTCAAGCTCGGTAATGATCAAACACAACTTGCGACCACAAGAGCATTAATATATATATATATATAATTTTGAACATACCTCATTTTCATCATCTCCTGCATAGGACCAATGAATGGACATTTGAAATTTTTTTTTCAAAATCGCCTCATGAGTACAACATCAATAGCTGATTTCCCTTAAGGGGAATCTGCTAAAACTCATAGTAAAAACAAACCCTTATGATGCTCATGTCATTAGAAATGACAAAACTTTCATGCTCAGATGCTTTAAATAAGTGTCAACTGGCTCTACACCATTCCAGACCCCTTTATACATGATTTTTCTCCACTGTATCTATTAATTTAATTTGCCTATCTTCATATTTTTTATCGCCTTTTTTGAACTGGTGTTGGAGCTGAATGGTGTAAAAGCTTTACTTTTAAATTTTCTTTACTTGTAATATTTTTAAAAATGTTTGATTTTTTTTTCTTTGCAATATGAAATTTATTATTTTATTTTATTCAACTTAGGTATTTTATTATAATAATTTAAAGAATAACAGAACCTGGTGGATACTATAAAGAGACTCTTACTAATTTCATTACTACTTATTTGGTTTTCAGAGAACTAAAAGAATGGTGTTTGTTATTTTCATTTGGGAATGATTCGCCCCCAAACTTTATTTCTGCTTCTACTAGATATAAGGATGAAAAACATTTCATGTTAAGGTAAAAAAATAAATTAATTACTCTGGCACAAAACTGTAAGGATTGTTGCAGGAGGGCATACGGTCATCATGAGCCCCCTACAGCGTTTGTGGTAATCTGAACTAAAAAAACACCACTCGTTTATTTAAATAATTCTTCACTCCCACACAATACTAAGCTTCTGGGGGAAAAATAATACAAGCCTGGGAACGGAGCCCATTAATTGTACAACTAATGAAAATTTGATTTGGAGATCTGGGATTCGAACCCAGAATAAAAAGCCAAGCCCTCTACCTGTAAGCTATAAATACTTAAACGGTATTTTTGAACAAAACAATAAAATTGATTTATTATTAGATATCTAAATCAATACTTTATAACATTCTTCAATGACAAAGCAGTTTTACATCATACAGAAGCTAAAAAGTTAACAACTATTCTTTTACAAGTTTCTTTGAAAAATAATAGTAACTCTTAGATATAAAAAAATAAGTGTTATTTGATGCAATGAAAACTAAAAAACCAGCTGAGAGCAAACACACTGAAGATTAAGGAAATGTTACTCTAGCAATCCAAAAAGGAATTAAATTAAAACTAGTTCCTCATTCTAAAATCGCACTATATTATAGATAATATATTATTTGATATTAAATTGACTAACAATTAAGCACAAAGAAACATATACTTGTGAAAATAACAGATTTCACAACAAAATGATGGGTGGGTTTTAATTACAAATTCTCAATAACTGAATAAAATAAAGTATTTTTTTTAAAAATTTCTTTTGATTCAGGTTACCACCCATTTCTAGCCAGGGTGGGAATACCAATTTTATTTATAAAATTTGTCATTGAATTAATAATGTTAAAATATGTTAACTCAGAAATCTGAACACACATGAATATGTATTAACTACATACTGATTTTAAGGAATTATAAACAGGGTTTCAGACAAGCCAGATATAAGTTGTAATGAATTACCATTTTTGAAAAGCTCGTTTCCTTTTTCTTTTGCTTCTTCAGCTTTAGCAGGATCAACATATGCTTTCCTTTCTGCTTCCTTAATTCTTTTCTCTACATCTGACAAAAGAGCTTTTATTTCAGGGGTCCTATGTTCTGACATAGCCTTTTCATAATAAGTTTTAGCTTTAGTCCATTCCTGAAAAAAGAAACCAAAATTATTTTTTAAATGGCTTAACTTTGGAACATGGGTAATTGATACTAAATTTCATTTAAATGATATAATTTTAATAGCATCTGTTCAATATATAATAGAACAACATTTACAGGAATTTATATTTGCAATAAGGTTGTTTTTTTTTTTTAAATTTTATGATTCGATTCATAATAACTGAGACATTTACAAATTTTCAGTTTTCCTTCCTTTTAAACCCCCTTCCCCTTCACCGTTCCATATAATATAATATTTAGTTGCAAATAAAAATCATGTAGTTTAGAAAATGAAATCTTAAAAGATCACCACGAAAAACATTTGCTCATACAACAACATGAATAACAAATTTGCTATCTAAGCTTGAATAAAATGTGGTTCAGGATAAAACAGCTTATTGTTAAAATGAAATGAGTAGGAGTGGGGGTTTACTGAAGGCTTAAAACTAAAAACTGTGAATACCTTGGTTAATATTCAAGAAAGGCAAAAAGCATATATAACAACATTTATAGGGTATAATTAAATTTACATATTATGAAATCGTTACCAAGTACATTACGTTTAAAAATATCCATTACAATAAACCGTTTAATTTACTTTTGTAAAAAGGGGAAGTAGGAAAAGACTGTTTAAATGTCAACAATTGCCTTAAGTAAACATAAGTAAAGTTCCATTTCTGGTTTTTGTTTTCCATTTTGTTTTTGATTTCCATTTCTGTGTTTTGTTTTTCCATTTGGTATTGTGATCCATTCCAGTCCTGTTTTTCGTTTCAGTTCTGTTTGTCTGTTTCTGTTTTCTGTTCCATTCCTGTTTTTTGTGTTCCATTTCTGTTTCGTGTTACTTTTCTATTTTTCATGTTACATTTCTGTTATGTTGTTTTATGTTCGTTTAAATTAATTTTGTTTCGTTTCGTTTTTTTTTATTTTTTTATTTTATACAGTTTTTTTTCCCCCGAGCAACATCGCCACAGCTGCGAAGCTCCAAATAAATAAATAAATATAACATAAGTGAAATAAGGAATTAAAAGTTTTTACAAATAATAAACATTGAGAGTTATGGAATAAAAAGGAAAAATAAGAGAATGAAAAGAAGTCAATTTAGTTCTTTGATTATCTGGTAGGCTTCGCATTACACGTCTTTACAAAACTAATAGTTCTAGACTAATAATAGAAAAAAAGTCAAAACAATCAACAATAATAATGCAAATACATAACTATAAATGAAGAAAATAAAACAATATTGAAATTCAAATAGCTTAAAATAAATTTTGATATTAAAAAAGTGTCTGAAAGTGAAAAACCTCTCGCTACTGCAAGCAGCTTTATTTAGACGACATACTTAAACTCGAACGACATACATTAGATAAACATATTAACATTTCATTACATTTCCATTAACCTCGCCCTTCGCCGGAGACCGAGGTGGTCTTTGGGCGTCGGTAGCGGAGCGATACCCGGAGGAGGGGCCGAAATCGGCGTGAGCTTACGGCCACGGGATGAGGGCGGCGGAAAGAGAGGAGTTTTAGGAGAGTCGATTTCGGAGAGTCCGTACAGGGGGGCGGAGTGCGGTAGGGGAAATCGGCTCGGTGGCTACCTAGACCGTACGCTGAAAAATGACGCTTCGAAAATAAAAAATGATGCGATAGAACGGGAGTTTGGCGGGTCGCAAGAAAAAGTATACTTTCGAGTTCGATCGTCATTTGTCGGGACGGGAGTAGGCGGTTATTCGCGTTTGAGGCGTCGAACGAAAGGGTATGTACCCGAGAGTTTTTCCCCCGATCGGTAAAGCGATACTCGGAACGGGGAGAGAAATAGCAAATTTAAGGCGTCGCGAGGGAAGCTCGGAATAAAACATTTTGGAGGGGCTTATCTCGCCGGGAGTGGGAGCTACCTCGAATCCGACAATTTTTCAAAGCAAAAAGCGACCATGACGAACAAAACGGTACCCGGATCTCGAAAATCCACCGAGCGGTTCTGGCCGAATAATTCAGGTGGAAAACGGGCTTGTGGCTTTAAATTATAGAATTATATTTATAATAAGATTGCATCTATACAATTATATATATATATATATATATATATATATATATCTATATATATATATATATATATATATATATATATATATATATAAACTCCATTAACAGGGAAAAAAAGAAAAGAAAGAACTTACCAATATTACTTATAAATAAATACCAATGTTATATAGAACTTTATATAAGTTCCATATGGCATAAGGATGAATGATTAACACCTTCATGAATATACTTGCAGTCCATTCTATTATATCACATCAGTGACAAAAGGGCACATAAAAATTATTATCTTATGTTGGTGGAAAATAAAAATTTTGTCAACAAAAAAAATAAGTTTTGAGGTTCCTCAAAATAATGTGTATTAGAGCTTAGCATCTTTCAGTAGCTATACTGCCATGTTCAGAGCTGGGAAGAGATGGAAGCTGCTAAGCACTAATAAAAATTATTGTGATGTACCACATAACCTAGTTGTTTATAAGATAAAAATGACACTAGACTAATATTCCTACTCTCAAATGATGATCAAAAAATAGGCAGGTGAAAAATTGATATAATAAGAGAAAAATATACTAACTTAGAAGTTAAAAAGCACTTTAATCCAACTTGGAAGTTGAAAAGCATATTAATAAATTAAATTGTCCATTCACTTTGTAACAATAAAACTAATAAACACATTTTAAACATGATGGCCATTCATGAGAAACTGCTGCTAATTTGTCCTCAAATGGCCTTAGATAGCAGTTTTCAGTGAACTCAACACCAGCAATACAAATAAAATTGACTCTCGCTCAGACTACACTACAACACTCATCACTACAGGCAAAGGTCATATGTAGAACAAACACTATAGTTACTTCCCATATGTACCTTTCCAAAAGGGCTATAGGAGACAGACAGTCAAATTGTATTAACTCTACAAACCCTCAAATTTATAAGAATTAGAATCATGTTTATCTTAAAAATGTTATTCTAAGAACCTCTAGCAGTTTGGCTCTAGAGAGGCATTGAAGTGATGGATGTAGTAACAGTTCTTGTTATTTCTTGTACTTCTACCAATGATAGGGACTATGGAATGTCCTCACTTAAAGTTAGATTTCTAAACTACAAAGAATGTTGAATATTTGGATATGAATGAAAATTACCTCTAATTTTTTATATGCATTTCCAATTCGAGTAAAAGCCTTTGCAATAAGTTTGAAGTCAGCTCTATTTTCACGTCCAATTTCAATAGCCTTTTCACACTGCTCAATACATTTTTGATATTCCTTTTGTTCAAAGTAAACAGCTATAACCAGAAAAAGAATATATTTGATTTAAAAACAATATAAATTGAGGATAGTTTTACACAAAACTAGAGACTTATTAATTTCGTTTTTTCAAATTATTGTAATCCAGAGATCAAATATATGTAAATATTTATTTTGTATATATTATTAGGATATTTCATTCCCTATTGGTTAATTGACAATGATACTCATAACAAACAATGTTCATTTTTTGTTATTTAAAGTAACTTTGGTTATATATACTTTTGTTGTACACCAAAGATTAAATGAGATGCTATGCTAAAAACTATAGCGGGAGTAAACAATTTTATAACTACTCATTAAAGTGTTTTATTATGACATGTCATATTATGTTTTTAGAATTATGGGTCATTCCACATGAATTCAACCACACCATGAAACCCATGATTTTATTTTGGTGGTTCTATTCATTCATTTAAGAAACCATACCAAATATTTTTGATATATCTTTAACGGTTTGGATTTTATGGTCTCTTAAAGTTTTGTGATTTCAGTGTTTTCTATCGATTAGGAACTGTAAAGTTAATTTGTTCTCATTTCAAAAATAATTTGTAACTTTCTTATTTACGAACCAATTTTGATGACATTTTTTGTGTGTATTCATAAATATATTTAAAAACAATAAAAAAATAAACTAAGGTAACAAGTAAGTATTTGTGGACAGAAAAAAATTGCAAAGTGTCAATTTGAGCTTTTCAGAAAGCAAATATATAGCTTCACGTAAAATTGAATATCTCCAAAAGGGAAAAGGATAATCATGGAAATCTTTTTTTTTTATGTTCTAAGACATATGAACTACCACCTAAAACAATAAAATTAATGGTTATTTGACCCCTTCATTGTTTATTCCAAGTTTAAAAATAAATATATAGAAAAATTTAGAAATTTTATGAATTAAAAGAAAATGATAAATAAATGTAACTAAGAGTTCAGAAGTAAAATATTTAATGGTATATACTTAAAGTTAATTTTAAAACAGTGGCATTTAAGTTATCTTAATTCATAAAACTGCAGCTGTACAATGTAAAGAAACTAATCAAGTTGTAACAAGAAAAATCTCTTCCTCAACAGGCTCACTGGCTTGTTCAGGCATGAAAATTTCATTTCTGTACCAATATACTGTGAGTGAAAGGTGCATTATTTTATTGAGCTATACTGCTCAAAAATGAATAGGGATATTGGTTATTTGTTTCTTATCCTATTAATTTTAATTAAATCGACCTTAATTAAATAACTTTTTTATGGGGGGAAAAAGACAATAATTTCTAATAAATATTAATGATATTTATAATTAAAAAACAAAAAAAATGCTAGTCCCCATAAATACCACAAAACCTACCAATATCCCTATTCATTTTTGAGCAGTTTATATATAAAATTCTTTTTACTGTATTATATGTAGCATTTTATTATAATATCTTTAAATTCAGTATATCAGTGTTGTTGTTTTATGTGGTTAAACAATTATTTAGTGAATATTTTCAAATAATTCTTGAAAAGTAATTTTTTTCTAAATGGAAGAGAAATGCAGTGTGGGGGAAACTACTCAAAGTGACTGTCATTTGTTAAATTATGCCAAAAAAAAATCATTACAAAATATTGAACATTTTTCTGAAAATGACTTAAATCTTTTAAAATTAAGAACAGAAAACAACGATTTAAAAGTCATCCGCCTCCATCATGAAAGTGTGTATTTAAAGAAATATGAATGTTTACAAAAAGTATGTTGTGATCCCTTTAAAAAACATAAAACTTCAATTAAAAAGACACGTCGTACTGTAAATTTAGAGCAAAGCAGAGCAATCTTATCAAAGGGATACCGGGTAAAACCAGGGCAAAAACTGTGTGCATTTTGTCGGAATGAGCTCGTAAAAACCAAACAAACAGATTATGTTATTGATGATTCAAGTAATGATGACAATCACCATAAAGAATATGCAGATACAGGATTATGTCCTGATGAACTACACCAAGTGCAAAAGCAAACTGCAATTGATAAACTCAATTCTTCCTTTCATGAAATTGGTTGTTCAACAATGAACCTTCATGCAGTTGGAGAACATAGCAGAATTTCTTATGGTAAAGACAAGTTTGAAAGGGTCAGAGGACAAGTAAAATCTAAAATTCAAACAGTTCTTGGAATTGATTTGCCAGAGGAAAAGATTAACTCGGATAAAAGTGTGTTGCAAAAAAGTGAAGATATGGATAAACTAGTAGAGATAATGAAAAGTGAAATGGTAGTTTCATCAAGGAAGAAACAGATTCAAATGCTGACAATACCTGCCCCTCTAATGTGGTCAAGAAGAAAAATAAAAGAAACTTTTAACACTACTGATTATTCTGTACGCAAGGACCAACAATTGTATAAAACCAAGGGATTTTTAGCTGAACCAGATTTAAAACGAGGCAAAAAACTAATTCCTGAAATGGTTGAATTGGTAAAGGATTTTTATCAGAAAGAGGAAAATTGTAGAATTTTGCCAGGGATGAAGGATGTTGTGAGTGTAGGGAAAAACGTTTATGAAAGAAAGCGTTTGATTTTATGTAATCTTCGTGAGCTGTACTCCAACTTTAAATGGGAGTATCCAGGTGTGAAAATAGGTCTCTCAAAATTTTGTACCTTGAGACCTAAGTGGTGTGTTTTAGCTGGTGCTAGTGGTACACACCTAGTGTGTGTATGTACAATTCACCAAAATGTTATTTTGCTGATACATGGAGCCGGTATAGAGGAGGATTATAAAGAACTAATATTGCACATGGTTTGTGAAGAAACAACAAAAGAATGTTGGTTAAGACATTGTGACAAATGCCCTTCAAAAAATGAACTCATTAAAATTTTAGAATCAAAATTTGAAGACTATGACGAGGAAGACGTCATTCAGTACAATCAGTGGGTGTCCACAGATAGAACAGAAATGATACAGTGTTCCAGCACTGTTGAAGAATTCATTGAAACGTTAGATGAAAAACTTCACAAACTGATACCTCATTCTTACATTACTAAATTACAATCAACAACTTTTAAAAAATTGATGGAAACATCTCCTTTTGACACAGCTATTATCTCAATGGACTTTAGTGAAAATTATTCATTCACATTACAAGACGAAGCCCAAGGATACCACTGGACCTAAAATTCTTGCACTATACATCCTGTCATCATACACTGCAAAGATGCAACTGAGAAAAATATTGTCCTACCCCTTTGCATTATATCTCATGACCTCAAACACGATGTAAGTATGGTGTATGAAATCCAAAAATATGTGATTGAATTTTTCAAAGAAAACCGCCCACATATCAAAACAGTTCATTACTTCAGTGATGGGTGTGCTGCTCAGTACAAAAATCAGTACAATTTCATAAATCTGTGCCTACATGAGAAAGATTTTGAAATTCGGGCCCAATGGTCTTTTTTTGCTACTAGTCATAGTAAAACAGAATGTGATGGAATTGGAGGTACAGTGAAACGATTAGCTCGGAAGGAAAGTTTGCAAAGACCCTTAGAAAACCAAATAATATCAGTGGCTTAATAGTTTGACTTTTGCAAAACCAGAATAGAAAAAGTCAGTTTTTTCTTCATATCTAAAGAAATAGTTGAAATAACTCGTCCTGCTTTGGAAGGTCGCTTCAAAGATGTTCAAACTCTTCCAGGGACAAGATCATTTCACAACTTTCAGCCAATAGATGAAACCGGAACCATTGAGGCTCGAAGAATTAGCATGGACGAAAAACCAGCTCTCACTTTTAATTTATTGAACAATCGACCAAAGAGTCAAGTAACATAGAACGATTTAAGCCCAGGATGTTTCATTGCTTGTGTATATGACAGATTGTGGTACTTTGGCATGGTGAGTGAGGTGAACACCAAAGAACAAGATGTCACAGTACAGGCCCTTCATCCCCATGGACCTTCAGCATCATTTTCTTGGCCTAAAAAGGAGGATATATATGCTGTACCCATTCTTCATATTATTACGACTGTGGAATCTCCAAAAACAATGAAAGGAAGAAAGTACCAGTTTTCTCAACAATGTATGTCAAGTGTTGAAGCAACATTAAATGATACTTTAAAATTGTAAAGAACATTGACCAAAACAACCATAAGAATTGTATATATTAAAGTACACTTAACTGGGGTAAACAATAATGTAAACTGTATTTATTGTACAATAAACCTATGTAAACTATCTTTTTAGTTACCTGTATTTATCATTTTCTTTTAATTCATACAAATTTCTAAATTTTTCTATATATTTATTTTTAAACTTGGAATAAACAATGAAGGGATCAAATAACTATTAATTTTATTGTTTTAGGTGGTAGGTCATATGTCTTAGAACATAAAAAAAAAAAGATTTCCATTATTATCCTTTTCCCTTTTGGAGATATTCAATTTTACGTGAAACTATATATTTGCTTTCTGAAAAGCTCAAATTGACACTTTGCAATTTTTTTCTGTCCACAAATACTTACTTGGTACCTTAGTTTATTTCTGTATTGTTTTTAAATATATTTATGAATACACACAAAAAATTCCATCAAAATTGGTTCGTAAATAAGAAAGTTACAAATTATTTTTGAAATGAAAACAAATTAACTTTACAGTTCCTAATCGATAGAAAACACTAAAATCACAAAACTTTAAGAGACCATAAAATCCAAACCGTTAAAGATATATCAAAAATATTTGGTATGGTTTCTTAAATCAATGAATAGAACCCCCAAAATAAAATTCAACAAAATCTGAAATCATAGGTGTCGAAATCATTTTTTTTTTGGTTGATTTGAGATGGAATGACCCTTATATGATAGTTCTAACAATGATTTGCATTAGGGAGGTAACAAATCTCTGTCCCCCCTTCTCAATTGTTATTTATTTTATTAAAAATAACTTTGTTATTTATTTCCAATATAAATTTAAACTAAAAGAGCATTTCAATTATTTAACTTGTATAATGTGTTATTTAAACAAACTCATGCTGAATTTGCACAATGTGTGATAGCGGAAGCTGTTTTCAATCAAACTCTTTAATTGTGGTATATATTATCTTATTTCCTCCAATATGTTGATATATATTGAAATGACTATGGATTATCTATAGCTATTAAACATTACTTGGTAATGCCATTATAACAAAAGACAATATGTGTTTAAACCCAATATGATTTGAGTTTGCAGAGAGGGCTACAATCTCTTTCCCTCACCTCACTTTTAGAATATAAATTAAATTATTTTTAGAGTATCACTGTTATTTATTTACACCAGGTATATACATTACTAGAAAATGTGTTGTTTTAAATAAATAATTTAAGTAAAGCAATGTTGATGCTGAAGCGGAAGTTGAACACCATTAATTGTGTTAGCTTATTTTCTGTGAAACGGTGGAATTGCATTCTATTTACGATCATGCATATAACTAAGGTCACAATCTTAGGTTGGTTTCTGACAGGAAATTTGTACATTTAGATAATATTTAATTATAATAAATGCTATACATGATTATGATTTGAATTACTCACAGTGTGTCAAACAGTGGAGAGGGGTTGACTACGGACTTATTTTCATTTATTCTTCAAATCTAAAATTTCTATTCTATAAGTCACCCACCTGGCCGTTACGGGAAAACAATAATGAGAAGTGTAGAAGTACACATTGAAGCATTGCCAAAAAAAAAATTACCATCATCATTCAGCCTCTAATTATTTCCTGAGTACCTTAGCTAGTTTTATATGTACACAGTAGAGCGTCGTTTATCCGAACTAATTGTGATCGCGCACGTTCGTAAATCGATTTGTTCGGATAACTAGTTTTTTTAAGAAAATAGGATAATTATTGTATAAAACACTTTGTATTCATCATTACTTATATTTTTATTGAATATGTTCAACTATTTAACATTAAAAACAACATTAAAATTTAATTACATATTAAAATACATACTTCGTCATTTTATTGGAAGAAAGACTGAAGTGAAAGCTGTTTCAATGATGAAACCCTCTTCTTTGCTGCGGTGTCTCATAATTTCTTCAGAAATAGATCAGCTGGCTTACACTCTGATTGATGTTCCCACCAGGCCAGGACAGTATTCAAGGAGGCGAAGGCTTCGGAATGACTCGGCAGTTTTGGGTTGGCTTCTTCCTCGTCGTCTTCTTCTTCTCCGGTCCCTTCGAGCTCAGATTTGATTTGAGTAATGATATCCTCATCATTTAAGATTTGAAATCCCTTGTCATTTTGGTCAACGTTCAGCCATAATTGTACATCTTCTTTGTTACACTGAGAGAAACCCGGGATTGTGGCCGTAAGACCAGCAATTTGGTCTAATTCCACCTCTGATTGGTTAGAAGGCTCATTCAATGAAGAAGACTCATTAAGCATAAGCTTATTCCAGCCATTATTTAAATTGTCTGCTGACAATGAGTTCCATGCCTCTGCCAACATGTAGCATGCGTCTTTGAGGTTTAGTTTTTTTACTACTATCAGAACACTTTCTTCACAGGCATTTTCTTCTTGAAACAGAAGGTGTCAAAGTACTTGTTTCCTATAAAGCCTTTTTAATTTTTCTATTATATCTTGGTCCATAGGCTGTAGCAGTGAAGTCACATTCGGAGGTAGGAAAACAACCTTGAAATCGGGATGTAGCGAATTCAAAACCTCTGTTGAAGGGTGAGAGGGAGCATTGTCTATGAGGAGCAAGACTTTTCCTTTCTTCTCAACTTGATCCTGATGTCTTTTAACTTCTGGAATAATAATAAACTCATGTTGGTACCAATCAATGAATATGTTTGAATCCATCCAAGAATTTGTTTGAGCTCTGTATGAAACCGGAAGAGCTAATGTATTCTTAAAGCAGCGAGGGTTCTTGGATTTACTGATAACCAACAGCTTCAGTGCGTGGAAGCCAGAAGAATTGGCACAGACCATTGCAGTAATGCGCTCTTTGGATACTTTGTATCCAGGCGCTGCATTTTCACGGGCCGAAGCCAATGATTTTCTTGGTAATGCTCGCCAGTTTATGCCCGTTTCATCCGCATTATATACGTTCTCAGCCTTATAACCTTCATCTTGAATCATGGTTTGAAATTTTGTTTTAAAAGAAGCCGCAGAAGCTGTATCAGCTGACATTTTTTCACCTTCAATGTTTAGCTCCCTGATGCCATGACGAGATTTAAAATTTTTTAACCAACCGGTACTTGCAGAGAAGGTTGTTGATCCACCAACCTTTTCATTGAAATCCAGCGCTTTCTCACATAAGAGGGGACCAGATATTGGATCTCCAAAAGCTCTTCTCTGAAGAAACCAAAGATAGACGGCTTCGTCCAGTTTATCGTCAGACGCTGTCCTCATTGTTTTTCTAGACTTAGGTCCATCTTCAGAGTCCAGTTTTGAAGCGAAATTTAATATTTCTTCCTTCTTCTTCTTAATATCGGAGATAGTCGCCTTGCCTAACTTATAAAACTGGGCAAGAGAGGTTATAGTTTCTCCTTTCTCTAACCTCGAAATAATATCCAACTTCATCTGGATAGAGGTGACAATTCTTTTACGCTTAGGCTGTCCTGATGTGGAATCCATTTTACAATTTGCAAATAGAAGCGACAGACACGAAATCCAAGCACGATAAACGGTCCGACGCGCATGAACTGTTGTCTAGAACTGACCTGCAAAAAGAGTGGGAGAGGCGGAAGGGCTGACTTCCAGCCGCGGAGTAGACTTCCACTTCAGGGAAACAGAAAGAAGCTCTGATTCCCCGAATGGTAGGGCTCAGTCGGTCCTGTGAACACAAAAGGAGGGAACCCAGCCTTTTCCGTTCTGCTAAAAAGTTATTCACGCTCTAAACAGGGCATTGCTTCAAAGAATACAAATTCTTGAAATTTTCAACTTCTTCATTCCGTATATAATACAGCATGCAAATTGAAATATGTAGTTAAAAGAAAAAAAAAAAAAAAAAAAAAAACTTTCCAAAGCGCGTTCAGATAATTGACGTTCAGATAAACGACGCTCTACTGTACTAGCAAAGTTGATGCTTAATAATTGAAAGTGACGATGATGTTTGTTTTAAATTACAGCTAAACATGAAATGGTAATTATAGTTTACTTCTAACTGCCTCACACCTCTATGTAATTTCAACAGAATGTGTGACACTGAATTATCTCATTTTCTCTCCTAATGCTAAGATCATGCAATTACTACATTTTGAAGGAAAACTAGAGTTATTTGAATCCATAAATAACAATAAGTTTATCATTATTCGTCCATTAGTCATTTTATACTTCATGTTTAAAACTATAATACATTTGCCATTTTATGAGTATAAACTGATTACTTACATTTATCCAATCTATTTTGATGGGAAACCATTATTATTTCAATTCATTTTTGGATAACAGTTATTCTAAATCAACATCACCTAATTGCCAGTTTTTATATTAGGGATATTCCAACTGAATGATTGCACATTTATTGAACCCTAGTAGCGATAAGACAAAATAACAATTTCAATATTAAAATATTCAAAGAAATATAATAGACTAACCTGCTACATTATTGTGAAATGTGATGTCTCTAGGATTCAATTCAATGGCCTTATTATAATGTTGCAAGGCAGTAACAAAATCTTTTTTCTTATAAGCTTCATTCCCCAAGTCTTTCTCTTTTTTTGCCTAGAAAAGAGAAAAATACAAATAATTAAATAGTAAATCAATTGTATATAAACGCAAATCCAGTTTAGAATTATCCCATTTCATATAACCTGAAACAAAATTAATGAAACTGTCTGTCTGTACTAAACAAGGCTGGTTTAATAAGATTTTATTTTATCAAGAATCATAGTAAAAGTACTGTATACGTCGAGAGTATGTTACAAGCAAGATGAGCTTGAATAGCAAATGTTATTCTTCTATTAACTTCAGCTCTACTATAGTTGAGTTCATGAGACGTGAGACAGTCGACGCATGGGGGTGGGGATGGGTGGTAGGCTTGGTGGGGATAAGAGGACTTGTACTACCCAAGCTGAACATATTTGCCAGCATGCCGTACACTTGCTCCAGTCCTTTAAGTATCGATACTGAGTACCTGCAGTCTAACCTTTCTCTAGTATATGTTCTACTTTTCCTAATTTATATAAAAATATAGTGCAGAAAATGAGAAGCAGCATTGATTAAACATTATTAAAAATCAAACATGAATAAAAAAATAAAATAATAATTTATTTAATGCACAAAAAACGTAATTTATTATTGATTAGTGATAATAGAAAGTTAGTGGAATTGCATATACTTGCATATTTTACATAAATAATATTTTGACATTATTATTTAATTTTTTTTTTAAACTTGCAGATAATTATTTATACTTAAAACTTATGGATATTTGTTTAGAAACTTAAAGATAATTTATAAACTTACAGATAATTATTTTTAATACTTAAAGATATATTTTTAAAAATGTAAAGATAATTTTTTTTATAAATTACACAATGATTTGTGAAAACCTTAAAACTTACAAATAACTTTTTAAAAACCTACAGATAATTTTCTTACCAAAATTACATTTCAAAAAATATCAAAATAATTTATTTACCACCTAAATTAATAGAAGTTAAATAAAATATAACAAGTTAACTTTTTTTTTTATATATAATTGCTTTAAAATTGGTCAAATGACAACGCCATCTCCTCAATGCCGCTTAAGGGCTCATCATCATCGTCATTATCATCGCCGCTTGAATGTATGTCACTATCACTGTCAATTTAAATTTAAATGGCGACTTATTGACAGGTACACTAGGGATGGTGAAAAAATATCAATATTTCCCCCAGAAAATATCTAAATTATTACCTGATATTCCCCCCCCCCCCGATATATCGGTATTTCGATATTAAAATTCAAGTATCGAAAACCGATTTCTTTTTTTAAAAACAAAAATAATTGTTGCAACGTATTAACTTGAGGTTAGAGCAAGACCTTGCAGGGATTTATATCGACATTTCTTCCTACATAACCAAGATAGGGTTAGATTTTATCTTCAAGCTACACAACATACACACTGAGGGCTAATGTTTTCAGGACGCCCGATACATATCCGTAGCTCACGAGAGTGGTTAACAGACTGATAACGGGAGCATGCGCAATAGCCTTCTTTGCTACTGCGCATCCTAGCCACTGTCTCACGTCTTATGAACTCAACTATACCATGATGCTTCCTAGGTAGCAAAACTCCTTCACTTTTTCAAGCATAATGTTTCAATTCTAATATTCATATTTCCTTGACTTGTTTCTTTCAATCAAAATTTTTGTTTTACGATCAATTAACTTGAATTTAAACTGGTCTAGTTTAATTATATGAGAGATTTTAATTATATAAGAGATAATAACTCACTTGTCTTTCCTCGGGAGAAAGGTTAAAATCTGGATCATCTTTAGATTTAGGCTCAGCAGCTCGAGGTGGAGTTGGCTTAGGAGGATCAACATCCATTTTCTCGTCTTCGTTGAACTGCTCCAAATCAATTCCCATTAGAACTCCCATTGTGTCAAGAATTCTTTTATCCGACATTAAGGCACTAAAACAAAAAATATGGAGACATACATTTATAGAATAATAAGGACCGAAAGACAAATGAAAAGCCTAAATCAGGGTCAGCAATTCTTGGATGAGAAACCTAAGTTAACTTAAGGGCTTGCCTAAGAACAAAGAAGAAGACCTTAGGTGCTCTCTAACTACTAACACTAAACCAAAAAAAGGCAGACCCTATAGAAATCAGCGAACTCCATTCAAATTAGCTGATTCCACATTCAAAAACGATGTAGACAAAAAAAAAAAAAAAAACTTTCTTACATCCTTGTATGAAGCATGAGTCATTATTAAATTGAGATAAATTAAATTATATATATATATATATATATATATATATATATATATTAATAACAAAAGTTTTTAGCAAATGCACAAATTTTCTATTTTTACCCACCCTTTTGATTACTAGTACCTAGATTAAATTGGAAATTCAAATATTAAATTACAAATATGCAAAATCATTAATTTATTTCAACTCCATCAAGAGTGCAATAAAAAAAAAAACAAGTTGTATTTCTTTTTGAATAGGGAAGAACTGAACTTGAATATAAAATACATAGTCTGCATTATAAAATACGTGAAACTACCAAACTTACATTTCCAATTAATAATTCAATGGTTGGAAACATAAAATAAAATTTCGGGAACCCAAAAGGACACTGCTATACTTTAGAATTTCTTGTGAACCCAACAACTCGGGGGGTTAAAATTTATCAACAAAACATCAATGTTGATTAAGAGGTATGCAATTGGAAATAAGTGAACCAATAAGCTTCTTACCTCATATCACTGGGATTGTTCCTCAGTTGTTCAATAAGTTTTAAATAAGATGGGTCATCTAGATAAGATCGTGTCCTAGGGTCAGATCTCAATTTTGTATAAAGATCAGCTGCAGAAAATGGATTGGAAAATCCTATAAAATAAAAAAAAAATTAATTTAGCTACAATTATAAGTGAAAAAAAAAAATGGTGTAGATCTAAATCACTATGGGTGGTACTTGTCTAAGTCAGTAATTAGTACAAACTTATATCCACTTTTGATCATTGTGAAACAGAATAGCAGTAAATTATTTAGTACCTTTTATTAAATTAACTTAAATTTAAAATTTATTAAAATAATCCAAAAATACATAATCCCATAAATCACCTATATACATAAGTATTTGTGAGTTTCCTTCTTCTACAGAGAGAAGAGATTTTTGGCCAGAGAACATACACATTCTAGGACCATTTTATACATGATAACAAGGTACGTCTTCAGAGATTAGTCACAGTTCCTTATATATAAAAAATACTTACTTGTATACTTGTAATACTTACTCGTCATCAAATTCACTCACTTTAAAAAAAAGAGATGTTTATGGAAGAAGTATATAGTTAGAGCTATGAATGTTACAGACATAGTCAGTGGATGCAACCGAGCCCTATGAATATTATATTATCTATTTACTCAGTATGGGTCTGGCTGTGGATACAACCAAGCCTTATTTGTATTATATCATCTCTTTGCTCAGTGTGGCACTGGCTGTGTGGACCTCTCTCTCTCTCTCACACACACACACACC
Organism: Riptortus pedestris; assembly: GCA_019009955.1. Classification (NCBI taxonomy): domain Eukaryota; kingdom Metazoa; phylum Arthropoda; class Insecta; order Hemiptera; family Alydidae; genus Riptortus; species Riptortus pedestris. The sequence goes on from CM032228.1 coordinate 118,371,685, forward strand.
CCTCCCTCCACCATTCCTCCCCTTCCCCTCCCACTAATAAAGTCAGTTGCACAGATGGAAATGAGGAAACCACTGCATGTCCTTGTGACACTTGTTCCTTGAATGTTTTTATGAAAAAGGGTCTCTTATTTAACATAAGACTTTTAGCTATGTCTAAATGACAAAAACCTTTAGGTACATATTATTATCACTACAAATTATGAGTTTAAGAGATAACATGAATCCAATCATAATTTATATACTAGGCTTTTATCTACCTCAACTATTAATTTATCCAACAAAGAAAATGAATTCAACTCACAAAATTCATCTAAAGATAGACAAATTATATTTATGTTAAAGATTAAGTCTGTAGCCAACTAAATTACCTCCTGGAGGGTATTCCATCTGAGCTTTGACACCCTGCAGACTTTCTTTAAGCTGTGCATTATTTGGATCATACTTCAACCCTTCTTCATAAGCCTGAATTGCCTCTCTATGTCTCCCTAAATATGCCAGAGCACTGCCCTTTCTGGAGTAACCCTAAATGATTAACAAACATATTAATAAAGTTATCCTTTGCACATTTTGAAATTTATAATGAAAATTTTGAAAAGTTTTACTAGTATTAAGCAAATGGTGTTCACAGAAACGAGAATTTTAAAACTAGATTATGAACAACAGTAATTGAATCAATCAATTGAATCAATACGTGATTCAATGATATAAATCAGGTATGGGCAACCTTTGACATGTTGTGGGCCAAACTTTAGTGCGCAAATACGTTTGCAAGCCACGTTTAAAAGTAGTGCAGTTTAAAGTAGTGTTCATAATTTTTGACGATAGACATAAGGCATGAAATTGTACGCCAATGTAATTATAATACAATTTATTAAAATAACAAAATTAAATGGAAAAAAATAGGTACAACGTTATAATTAAATTGTAAAATTTGGAATTATTACAAACAGCGAAAGTGAAATAGCGCCACCGAAATCAATGAGACACTTAAACTTGAACTTGGGAAACTAATCCATCGATGATTGGATTAATTCTACTGATACAAAGACGAGAAGAATTTCCTAATTATCATCAGTCAGCCTTGTACGATGTTTTGATTTATTGACTTTTATCTTTGAAAAGAACTGTTCGCATGTCATAAGTACTGCCAAATGCACAAATCTCTTCTTATCTTCCTCATTTGGAGTAAGCAGTGTAATATTTTTGTTTAATTGGGTTTTTCAAATTGTCTCACGGGCCAGATTAAACCTTACCGTGGGCTGATGATTGCCCACATATGATATAAATGAATAACTCTCATACAAGTTCTGGCACTGCCTGCTTCAAATGTACATCAATCCTATATAGAAAATGGTGGAAATGAAGTATGTTTGAATGAAAGTGTTGATAAACTCAAGCACCATGAAAATACATATACATACACTTTTCTAGCAGCCAATAGCATTTTCTGATTCCAGCCATTAATGACTATGAACTTAATTGTTAAACGAAATGGTTAAGTATGGAGTATCTGATAGATCAAATAAACATTTTTGAGCCAAGAGCACATAATCCTACTTGATGACATTATCATACAATGTATTTGGATGTATCTTCCACAGTAAAAATTTAACAAAAACAATATTTGGTATTTAAGCTCGAAGAAAGTGTTTCATGATATTACAACTCATTGTTAATATGACATGAGTAGTGGAGGTTTACTGAAGTCTGAATAAAGTCTGTCACATATTTGCTTTTATCTCAAAACGTACAAGTTCAATGAGAACAATATTTGGGATTTAGGCTTCAAATAAAGTGCTTCATAATATAGCAGCTTATTGTTAATATTGAATGATTAGGGGAGGAGATTTACTGGAGACCGAAAAGTCCATCGCGCAGGGGCTGTGTAAACTAAGAAATTTCCCACATCTGGTATAACACGCATGATCTCATCTCACTGCCAATTCTGACTGAAATCAAAAAAATATGAATAACTCGTTTAATATCTGAGTTACGAAAATAAGAATAGAACGACAATTATAGAACATTAATATTTTCACCAGAATGTTTCTATAACATTTTACGAAGCAATTCATTATAACGGAGATATTATGAATTTTTGAATGCCCCCTCTAAATCCCTCCTATTCCAGGTCCGATTTCAGCTAATAACAAATATGATTTTTAGTGCCGACTGAAACGGCTAAATATTGAGTATGGTATAGATAAAATAAACATTTAGGAGTTAAGAAAGTAAGATCATAAATGATGACTTCATCACACAACGTATTTGCATGTATCTCACACAATACAAGTTCAATGAAAACAATATTTAGTATTTACACTTATAATAATATGGTTCATGATATAACTAATAAAAATACTTTTAGGAACGAACTAGAGAGGGGGTTGTGAGGGAAGCCTTGAATGAAAAATTGCATTACTTTTTTCCTATTGGATTTTTCAAAAAATATGCACATAACAAAAGTTTTTTATTTTGTTATATAGAGTAACTTTTGATATATATACTTTTGTCATATACCAAATTATAAATGAGATGTACACTAAAAACTAAAGCGGGAATCAACAATTTTATTAGGCACTAATGACTAAAACAAACTAAAAAAAAATTGGCATGTGAATTAGCATTTACTCTTCCATGATTATAAAGTATACCAAAATTTCTAGGGAAAATCAGGAGTGGAGGTAGTAAGTGAGGCATTATAAGAAAAATTGCTATATCCTGCTTCCTATTGGGTTTTTGGCAAATATACATATAACAAAAGGTGTTTATTTTGTTATTTAGATTAATTTTTTGGTTATATACACTTTTGATGTACAATGTGGTATATACGAGATATATGCTAAAAACTAAGGCTGAAATAAACATTTTTGTTTATTCAATTGGACTTATAGTAATGCAGATATTTCAAATTTTTGTAATTGCCCCTTCTAACCCCTCCCCCTCTAGTTCGATTTCTGCCCTTAATGAACTTGACCTTCTTTTTTACATAAAAGGATTATATATCATTTGGTAACGATCAAATAAAGATTGCGCCCACTAAAGCATTAACAGACATATATATACACACACACACACATATATATATATATATATATATATATATATATATATATGTATATATATATATAATTTTGGATGGATCTCATTTTCGTCATCTCTTGGGTAGGACCACTGGAGGAAATTTTTCGAAAAACATGTCATGAGTACAACCTCAATAGCTGATTTCTCCTACGGGAAATCTGCTAAAACAATATAACGAGTAGAATGTGATGAAAATGAAGGAATTATTCAGTGCTAAGTTAATCTAATCTTTATGCTGCTGACTATCTTTGCAAGCTAATATAATCTCTTTATATTTAGATGGAAATCAGTTTATCAACCTGCCATTGACAAGTAACATCTAACATAAATTTGTTTATAATTTTCTCCTTCATACAAATAAAAGGTGAATGGCTATACTGTGATGGTGGATATTTGTGTTATACGAAGAAAATGAAGGAATTATTTAGTCCTTAAATGGATTCATTCATCATATTTCTACTGGAAACCATAGTTGTTTTAAGACAAAAATCCTGGCATAAAAATTGAAATATTATGATTATTAATTAAGATCTAATAGTACCTGTTAAATATAGAGGTAAAATTTTTACATAAAAGCACAAGAGAGTTAGTCACAATCAATGAGGTCCCACAAAATAAGGAGATAGTAATATTAATTAGTAATTGGATGCAAATAGCTGTATTGTAATAATTGATTCTCAGATGGAGATGGAAGTGACTTGCATTTCTTGAAATAAACTCTCAGCCCAGACTTGATCGAAATAAACACTTCTGACTCCAACTTAAAATCCTAATATATTATATAATTAACACATTAAACAAAATTTTATTGAAGCAAAAAGTTATGATATTTAACAGTTGTGGTTAAAATTAATCTGGCTTATCATTTAATAAATAAAAATTAGAAGATCGTGCCTCTTTTACTATCCTAATTCTGGTTTTGTTTTAAAACGTTTGCATTAATAACAACTCATATTATATAACTATAATTAAACACACGTTTTCATTCAAAAAATGTATACAAAAATTAAGTGCAGCAATTAGAGAATCGACCTCTATAAATAACAAAAACCAATTTATCTATGGAATATCCACTATTCTCAATACAATAATAAAATTAATATACCTTCCTGAGGAAGCAAATGTTGAAAAATTTAAATATTAAAAAGGAACAGGGTTAGCTAACCAGTTTTTTAAGGTAAGGGAGAAACATGAGGTGAAGATATCCTGAAATTTTAAGTATACAATTTCCTTATAGTAAATAAAATTATCCTGAAACTTGAAGTGCATAACTAAACTGAAAAAAGTATACTTAAAGGAACCATAACAGAGATAGTGCTTGATTGTTTTTCGAACATTCTGCCCAATTTAAAATGATGTTAAATATCTATTTTAAGAAATGTTGAGTAATATTACAGAATGCATTATGACAAATCGTTTGTTCACAAAAGAGGTTTAACTTATGAAAACTAAAAACACAAGCTTTCTTTGTTTGTTTTTTATATACCCAGAATGATATATATATATATATATATATATATATATATATATATATATATATATATATATATATATATATATATATATATATATAACAAACTAAATAATACAAGAATAAACACAGTAACTAATAAATACATTTCAAGGTAATATCACTTTGACATATATTCTAATCGGTTACCTTTCCCCAGTCAGATTTTATTTTAATTGTAGCTTCAGCATCTTCAAGAGCTTTCAGATATTCGCCAGCCTTGGCATAAGCTGCAGAACGATTGCTAAATAGAACATGATTCTTCTCATCCAGCTTTATAGCCTGAGAATAGCAGTCGACAGCTTCTAAGAACTTCCCTGCCTGCAAGGCAGCATTACCTTTTTCTTTTAATTCATTTACCTAAAAGCAACAAGAGAATGTAAATACTAAATACTCTATTTGAGTACATAAAGAAAAAAAGAAATAAGAAGAAAAACAAACTGAAAACATAAATCAACTCTCAAAGTGTAAACTATTATTCAAAATAACCCCTGAACAAAATAATTCTCAATAATCAACTAGACCCAAGACATTCGTAAACGGTTAAATAACTTTTTTTAAATTACACGAATACACGACAACTAAAAACAATAACTATTAGCCATGTGATGAGGGTGAAGGACATAAACATGGACAGTTTCACGGAATCCTACTAAAGATTAGTTATTTCATATTCATGAAATTCTTAATGGAAATCATAAATAAAAACTAACACAAATTGTACACTAGAAAAAGAACAGTACATACCTTATCCATTTCGCCGGTGAGTATCAACTAATTCTAGAACCTTCTGGCTCTACTGCTTAGGGAGAAGTTAGCAGACAGTGACAAGGTGATTTTCTTCAGACAGATATGAACACAAACTAATATCTTTAAGCTTGAATAAATACTATCATTAAAGTAAAGAGAAAAAACATATTCCTATCACTATTAGGCACCCACGTATTTTTCATTTAAAAATTACTTATATAAAAACTATATATTCTGAGTATAATTATATAATGAATTAATATTTCTGTTTAATGAATTAATTTTATATATTGATTTATTAAAAATTAATTGTTTTAAAGGATTTATTAAATACATAAACGAAATACACATTTTGGAAAGGCGGGATAATGAACTATTCAAATTTGAAAAATTAAAAAGTTACGTGTGCGCATACTCCAATAGTAAACATAATTATACCATCATGAAAATTTGTGCTCAATCAATTCCCATTAAAATATTCTCTTTATTAATTCGGTAAATGACATCAATATGTATTTAAAATGATGTGACCAGATATTTGTATGGCACATTACATGAACAAGATTTATAATGTATTTTATATACTTGCTACATAAGTTATGTTTTTATTAATTAGACATTTAATTTTGCTACTAGGCTAATTACGCTACACAATTTTATTCACAGAGTGGCACTAAAAATTTTATTTAGTGAGTTTGCCAGTAAAAATCCTATTCCCACGCGGAAATCAAACCCACGTACATATATATACATACACATACAATAGGGGGAAAAAGAATTTGCATACCCCGTATTTTCTTTATATAATGAATCGAAAACAATTCATTTGAGTTTACCCAATACTAAGTACAACTAAAACTTGTTAAATAACAGTAAACATTTAATTGAAAGCCTTGATCATTATAAAAGGATACTTCAAAATAACATAAATACCAGGAAAAAAGTATCTGCACACCTTGTTTGTTTGTACATAGGTGCCAAGGTGCGTTTGTTTACTAGTCGTTTGGTACCTCCTAGAGTATAATCCTGTTCTTTTTTATCAGTATTCTATATAAAATATTTCAATCTTGTGAGATCTACATATTTTTAAGTGCTTAATAATGCCAAAAAAAGTGAACTGAGTGCTGCCACTCGCGAAAAAGTGAATTTATTGCACAATCAACAAAAATCGTATCGTGAAAAATCAGATTTCTGGAGTCTTCATTTTTCTAAAGTAAGATAGATGATTAAGAGATATAAAGAATGTGGTTCAACTGCCAATAACCGACGCAAAGGTCGTCCCAGTATACTAATTAAAAGATTGGAGAGAAAAATAAAAAGTCCGTCACGCAGGGGCTGCGTTAACTAAGCAGATTTCCCAGGTGTGTTACGTATTTGCATTTAACTCAAAACGGAAAAGTCCAATGATAACAATATTTGGTATTTAGGCTTCATAAGATAATAGCATATTGTTAATATGAGATGAGTAGGAGTGGGGGTTTACTGAAGACCGAAAACTAAAGAATGCAAATATCTCAATTAATAATCAAGATAGTGAAAAAATGTACATAACAACATTTATAGAACATTACATTTGCAATAAGATTAGTTCTTTCCATTTTTCGGTCCGACGCATAATAACGAATTTTCGAAATGTTTCCCATCTAACCCCCCTCCCCTACTCCAAGTCCGATTTTAGCCGTTTATTTAATAAAAAAAAAATTTTTTTTTTTTTTTTAAATGATTAAATATCAAGTTTGGTGACGATAAGACAAAAATTGCGACCGCTAGAACGGTAACAGGCAAATATATAGATAGATAGATCTCTCTCTCTCTCTCTCTCTCTCTCTCTCTCTCTCTCTATATATATATATATATATATATATATATATATATATATATATCCCAAAGTAGAAGCTAACACCAATTTCACGAGAGCCAATAGGTAGGATTTAGGACATTTGAAGAAAAATTTCTAAAATCACGTCATGAGTACGACCTCAATAGCTGATTTTCCTTAAGGGAAATCTGCTAAAAACCATTTGGCGTAGGGGAAATGAGGAGTTGAAAAAGGGAAATGTAAAGGTTACTGTGAAACATGGAGGCAGCAAATGCAATGGTTTGGGGATGCTTATAATGGAGATAGAACTTTTGTACGTATTGAAGGGATTTTATATTCAGAAGGTTATGTCAGGATTTTGTAGTGCAACGTCTTAGCAAATACAGCTAAATAGGAAATCCAAAATCAGTTTATATTTCAGAAGGACAATAATCCGAAACACAATAAAACTAAAGAATGATTAATATTTAAAGTTCGTCAACAACTGCACTCCTCCAGTCACCAGACTTGAATATAATTGAAAATTTATGGCACGCCATAGACCGAAATGTTCGAAAACGCGAAATAACTAAAAGGCAACCCCTCGGAGTTTTGGTCAATGTGTAAAATAAAAATAACTTAATAGCTTTAATACTACATGAGGGTGGCTCTGATAAAAATATAACTACAATTGTAGCAACAAACAGCATTAATGGCTGTAACATAATAGACTAATAGTTGTAACATAAAAATAACAACATAGTATCATTAATATAGCATGAAAATAGATGTCACAATATATAACAATAATAATGGTAACATATAGCAATAATAATTGTAACAGAGTAGAATAATATAACATAATAGCTATAACACAACATAAAGGTGGCTTTGATAAAATATATAGTGACTATGGTACAACATAAGAATAACTTCAATGAATTATAAAAATAATTGTAATAACACACAAAAATAGCTGTTGTAACATAATAAATATAACATAACAATATTTGTAATAGTACATAACAATAACTGTTGTAACATAATATAAGTGACAATAACAGAATAGTCTCAACACAACATGAAGATAGCTTTGACGTTTTACTTTAAAAGAGTAAATGAAAATGAGTTCCCAATCTATCCCTCTCTACTGTTTGACATACCGTGATTAATTCAAATAATAATCACGGATAGCATTTATTATAATTAAATAGTATCTATAATGCACATATTTTCTGTCAAATCCACTCCGAGCGCACATAGTTTAGAAATAGTCTGTTGTAAGTAAAAATAAATTCCATTAGTGCCAACATTTAACAGGAAATAAGTTAACACAAGTAACTGTGTTAGCCTCCGTGTAACTTCCCTTTCCGCTTGAGAGTTATCAGCGTTGCTTTAAGTAAATTAGTCAAAATATAAAACAATTGGAATTTTCTAATAATTAATTTACCCGGTGGAAATAAATAATAGTGGTAACCTAAAAATAATTGAATTTATTTTCGAAGTGCGAGTTGAGGTGGAAAGATATTAGCCCTCATGCTACGTAAATAATACTGATACGTTTTATTACCAAAACCAGTAATAAACGTTTTTAATAAGAGTTCTTTTGGATTGCAAAATTAAATACTCGCAAGTTTCACAGTTTTTGTCACTGCACAATTTATTTGGATAATGCACAAAAAAACTTGGTAATTATTCTTAATTACTACTCACAGAATAGACTGATAGCGTCACTGTTCTTCAGATTACACGATTACAATAATTCACTCACGGTCACTGAAATTCACAACAAGACGGCACTGCACTGTCCTTTGCTTCGTGGCACTGCACTGTCTTCTACTTCGCGGCACTGCACTTTCCTTTACTTCGCGGCACTGCACTGTCTTAAACACGGCACTAAACTGTTACTTACAGTCACGGCACAACACTGTTATTCTTATAAAAACACTTTACCGCACTGTACTAAGTCGCACTGTAGCACTGATGTGAACATCAAGACAGGTGAGAATAAAACTGACTCGCTTTTTTAGCAGATTTCCCTTCAGGGAAATCAGCTATTGAGGTTGTACTCATGACGGAATTTTCGACATTTTTCTTCAAATGTCCATCGATACTACTTAGTAGATGACGAAAATGAGGTCCGTTCAAAACTGTATATATATATATATATATATATATATATATATATATATATATATATATATATATATATATATATATATTTGTCTGATACCGCTCTAGCGGTCGCAATTTTTGTTTGATCGTTACGAAACTCGCAATTTAGTCGTTTTATGTAAAAAGAAAGATCAAGTTCGTTAACGGCTGAAATCGGACCAGTGGGAGGGGGGGGGGTTTAGAAGGGAGGATTTTCGAAAATTCGAAATATCTCCGTTACTATACGTCGGATCGAAAAATTGTATAGAATCAATCTTATTGCAAATTACATTTACTATAAATATTGTTCTATACATATTTTCCGTATAATAAGTATTAACCGAGATATTTGTATTTTTTGTAATGAGTTCCGCTTTCAGTAAACCCCTACTCCTACTAGGGACATATTAATAATAAGCTGATATCTAATGAACCACCTCATTATTAGGTTAAATACAAAATATTGTTTTCAACAAAGCTTTATTTTACGAGGTACAAACAAATACGTTCTGTTGAACCCCCCCCCCTTTTTTTTCTTGGACTACAAAAATCTGAGTGATTGAGATAGAAATTATTTTGATTCATTTCAAATTACTCCACTAACTATAATAAATAGTTTCCAATAAAATTAATATTTTATATTCAGATATATTTCTTTAATTGTTTGTTTTTCCGGTCTATCTATCGATACTGCACTACAAGGTTGGCTAACCTGTTTGTTTACAATCCAGCCGTATTACGTTGTAGGTTACGTTCTATTATTAATTACAGTACTAGATATAATAAATAGTTATATGAATAAAATTTATAACTTATATTCAAATATATTTCCGTAAATGCTTTTATTTCCGGTAAAAGCTGGCTAACCTGATTGTTTAGAACTCAAGCTGTTTGCTATCAGGAAGGTTCTTACCATTTGACTTGCCCTTTATTTGTTTACTTAATATTCACAGCAGTATTAAGTCTTACAAATAATGGATATTCTGTGGTACTATTTAGTGTTGGTGTAATAAGTGTTCAGAGCGCTGCTATCATTAACGGTAAGTCCATCTTTTGTGTTCTTGTTGTTTTCTGAGATTGAATTGTTTTTAATTTAATCTCGGAGCCTAACGGACGGGAGTTACTTTCCCGCCAAAAGCTAGTTCTGTCGTTTCTTTGACTGGCTCGGCTCTCGTGAAATTTCTCTATTGTAAAACTTCATGTGGGAAATCTGCTTAGTTTACGCAGCCCCTGCGTGACGGACTTTTTTTTTTTTTTTTTTTTTTTTTTTTTTTTATTTATCAGAGTCCAGATTGCCTCGAAAAAGGAATGTAAAGCAAGGGAATGTAGAACCTTGTAAGCCCTACGTGGGTTTGAGTTGGTAGTCTCCTTGTACTGAGCGATGCGCTCTACTATAAGGAGTGGTTGAGAAAATTTGGTGTTGTAAGAGCGAAGGTTAAATGTGGGTTGACCTGGTATCTGGCGGTGCCAGGTGGAAAGGTGAGGGATAGCAGGAAAAGGAAAGAAGAATATAGGATAGGAGGAGAGTAGGTAAGAAGAAAAGAATAAAGGTTCCCATAACAGGAGAGCGAAAATGTAGGAAGGCTGTGTTATATGTGCTAGATATGAGAGGGGGGGGGAGAGACGTGCGCCGCTATAGTCTATCCTAAAACTAACCTACTTAACCTAATTCTAAACTATATAAAACTAAAATAACCTATTCTAACACTATGGGCGCTGCTGGGAATTTTGGTGAAAAAGGAGAGGTACGTTTGATTATGAGGACATTTCCGCTAGGGCCATCCTTCGATGTTTGCAAGAGCGATGACATCAACAAGGGGCTCGTCTATGCCAGCCCTTTGCCAATTCACCGGTTGCTGTGGTGTCTGTAGTGTATTGTAAAGGGGGTTGTCCATCTGGTGTAAAGAGTCAAAGAATTTAACATGTCTTTTTGCAATGGTGTTGTGGATGGGTTCAAGTGATAGGGTTTCGTGGATGTTGGAGTTAGTTTGTCGTTTGAGTGTGGTGTGGGAAACAATGCGTCGTGCAACAGTGTTTTGGTAAGTCTGTAATCTGTTTAGGGAAGTTTTCATAAGGTATCTAAGTAGTGGGGAGCCGTACAGTAGGGCGGGTTGAATAACTCCGCGGAGAATCATAAGTTTTAGCCCGAGGCTGAGGGTAGGGGACAGGAGGAGATGGTTCAGCGATGAGAATTTGGCCCTCACGGAGTCAACTTTGCGCATTGTGTGCGTGGAGAAAGTTAGGTGGCGGTCCAGATGAATCCCTAGATAGCATATTGACCTGGATAGGGGGATATTGGTGTCATTCAGAGTAAATTCCGAAGGCATCGCAGTTCTCTGAAAGAAGTCGAAGAGCAGTGCGTCCGTTTTTGAGGGGTTGACCTTGATATTTAAGTTTTGTAGCCTGGTCGCTATGTCCTGGCATGCCTCCTCGGCGAGTGCAAGGGCTCTTTTGTGGCTCATCGACGAGCTTAGTATAGCAATGTCATCGGCATAGGCTAGCACCTCAGTGCCTGGATACCGTCGACCCACGATTTCAGCGGTATAGGCTGTAAAGAGGGAGGGGGAGAGGACGGAGCCCTGAGGGACCCCGACTGGGAGGGATTTAGTGGTTGAGAGGGAGTCACCGACCCTCACTTGGAAGGTGCGGTTACTGAGGAAAGAGGAGATGAGGGAGAGAAGTTGTTCAGGGCAATTTTTACCGCTGAGAATATTAAGCAGTTTCGTGTGGTCGACGGAATCGAAGGCCTGGGTGCAGTCTATCGAGATCATAGCCGTAGATATGTTCCTTCGTAGGTTCTGCGACGCGACTGATTGCACTCGCATGAGGGGGTGAAGGGTGCTGTGCCTGGGCCTGAAACCTGACTGCTCGTTGGGTATTAGGTTGGCCTCCTCACAGAAATCGACAAAGTAGCCGAGAATGATTTTCTCCAGCACTTTGGAGATATGAGGGAGGAGGCTTATGGGGCGGTAGTGGTCAGGGGAGGTTCCATTTTTATATGGTTTGAGGAGGGGAACCACAACGGCATGTTTCCATTGTGGGGGGAAGTGGCGGAGGCGGAGACAGGAGTTTAAGAGATGGTTGAGGTAGGAGAGTGACCGTCGTGGGAGCTGACGCAGTAGCACATACTGTACCCCGTCCAACCCAGGGGATTTACCCCCTTTCGTGCGACGGAGGATAGCTGTGAGCTGCTTCGGAGAGGAGTACATGAAATTTCTTTCACGTTCCATCCTTGGCGCCTCCTCACTGTCACGAGCCCTTGACCGAGAAACAGTAGACATATGTGTCGCCAGCTTCTCGGCCTGAGCTGTGGGACTCATCACACCCTTGTCAGACTGGAGAAGTATAGATCGTCTTTTGGTGACTCTGGACTTGACCAGCTTCCACAGTTTGCGGTGATCTCCGTGTGTCAGCCTGAGGGTTTCTTGCCACTGCGCCGTCTTCCATTGGGTCATTAGGGAACGGATCTGGGTAGTGAGCGAGTTCAGGACAGGCCGCAGGCTAGGGTTTTTAGTACGGTACCACCTGTTCTTAATGTTATTTCGTTGTTTAATAATCTGAAGGATATGCTCAGGGGTTTTTGTTTTGCCCTGGCGGCTGCTTATGGACTTTGGGGATTGCAGCATCGGCAGCTCTGATGATAATCTTAGTAAACTCCTCAACTTTCTCATCAAGGGTTTGGACGTCACTGATAGTTGTGAACGCCGGTGTTTTGTCGTACATCACGGACTTGTAATATTTCCAGTCCGCAGAATGATACGAGTAGGAAGTGGACGTGGGCTTGGGAGAAACACCTCGCAGCCCGTAAAGAACTGGTCGGTGGTCACTAGAGACAAAATCCAGTGCGAGACATTTTGTCACTATGTGAGGGGTGCGGGTGAGAAAAAGGTCTAAAGTAGACATAAAGTGGAGAGTTCTGTAAGTGTGGGCATTAGGGTGCACTACGGAGAACCTTGAGTTCCAAATCGAAATGCCGGGCTTGGTGGCATGAGCGTTATTCCAGGACGGATGTCTGACGTTCAAGTCACCTACAATGATGTGCCTTCTGTCAGTCTGGGCGAGATCTAACAGGGCTTGGAGGAATTCTGGTTTGGCCTTAGGCCGTCGGTAAAGGCCGGTAAGGGTGTACAGTTGATTGGCTAGGAGGACTTTTATCGTGATGAGATGTTGTTTTTGTGGCAGGGAGGGTACTATGGATTCAACTACCTTGAAGGATGAGCCATATCTCACAAGGATGGCTACTCCTCCCGCCGTTTGGTCGATAAAGCCGTCGATGTCCTCTCGTAATACGTGATAGCCGGTCACTGCAAACCGCTTACCGGGGCTAACTAGAAATACAAAAATTCAGACTTGGAAAACTGTGTACCAATAATCAGGCAGAAAAAATTGCAATCTTAAATAGTTTACTGTACATAGACGACAAACAACCTTCAACGCACATCAACATTTACACTGATAGCCAGAATTCTTTACAATCACTTCAAAATTATACAATTCATGACCCTTTGACAGGAAAAATCAGACAGTTACTTACAAGACTTAAACAAAATAATATACACATACACTTTTGCTGGATCAAAGGGCGTTCGGGAATTTTGGGGAACGATCTCGCTGATTTATCTGCAAAATCAGCGTCAAAAGATACCAAAATTCCAGAATGCTACAACAAAATAACAAAATCACACTTAAAAACACAATTACTTACTGACACAATTAACACATGGCAACAGAAATGGAATACGACTATGAAAGGACAACATTTAAAGATATTTATTCCAGACATTAAAGAGTACTTAGGACAAAAATTAATATCAACAGACTTTTACTTGACACAATTATTAACTGGACACGGAACAACCAATTCTTACTTTAATCGTTTTGGCCTAACAGATCAACCAAACTGTTACTGCGACTTTACTACTGAACAGACATACAGACACTTGCTCTATGACTGCAGACTACTAACGGACCAAAGAGAAGACTTAAAATCCCAATTAAAATGCCGACAAGAAAATTGGCCTGTTGAGGAAAAACTATTATTTTATAAACATAATAAACCATTAAAACAGTTTGCTGAATGTGTATGAATACATATACAAATGTATGACTTCTTGAATTATTTGAAACTGAAATACAGTTAAATTAATTAATTATTCATTTATTGAATCCAAAATTTGTTTTAGTTTTTCTTTTCTTTTTTTTTTCTCTTTTTTTTGTTGTAAATAATTTTATTGTACAAATATTTCATGTTATTATAGTTAAAAAAAAATATGTTATGTATCAAGCACACGTTATGTACTAATTATTGTACGGGACGTGTGGATAATAAACTCCCTTCCTGTAGGGTTACTTCAGGAAGGAAATAAATAAAAATAAATATATATATATATATATATACTAGCTCAGATACCCGGCTTCGCTCGGGAATTCATTTGAGGCTGAATGGTGATGGTGGATTTTTTTGGCAAGGCTTTACTTTGCACAATATTTTGACATTTACCCGTCCCAGTGTTATACGGGTTAATACCCGTCGTTTCTGTGGATTTGTTAATAATAAAATTATTTTTTTATGTAAGACTTTAACGTTCTCCATATTGTCATATTTCCCGTTTCCTGTGCATTATGCATAGATTTGAATTATTAAGCACAAAATATTAACACACATTTGAATTAATTTTTCCCGGTGAGGTACCTTGTAGTTCCAAAGAATTGTTGAGCAAATTTCACTAAATAATAAAATAAATAACTTTGTTATGTGCATATTTGCCGAAACCCCAATAGGAGACGAAATATCACTATTTTTAATTTCAGGGCCCCTTATAATCCCCACTCCTGCCCATCCCTATAAATGTTAGTATGGCTTATTATAAGGAAGACGTTAGTGCTAATTCACATACCGAGTTTGGTTTAGTACGGTTGAGTCTTTTGTGCCAAATAAAATTGTTGACTTCTGCTATCACTTTTTGGCGTATAACGCCTTTATAATTAGGTATACGACAAAAGTTTATTTGACAATAGTTTCTCTAAATACCAAAATAAACAACTTTTGTTATGTGCATATTTGCCAAAACCCCAATAGGAAACGAAATATCACTATTTTTAATTTCAGGCCTCACTTATAACCCCCACTCCTGCCCGTCCCTATTAATGTTAGTATGGCTTATTATAAGGAAGACGTTAGTGCTAATTCACATACCGAGTTTGGTTTAGTTCGGTTGAGTCTTTTGTGCCAAATAAAATTGTTGACTTCTGCTATCACTTTTTGGCGTATAACGCCTTTATAATTAGGTATACGACAAAAGTGTATATGACAAAAGTTTCTCTAAATACCAAAATAAACAACTTTTGTTATGTGCATATTTGCCAAAACCCCAATAGGAAACGAAATATCACTATTTTTAATTTCAGGCCTCACTTATAACCCCCACTCCTGCCCGTCCCTAGTAATGTTAGTATGGCTTATTATAAGGAAGACGTTAGTGCTAATTCACATACCGAGTTTGGTTTAGTTCGGTTGAGTCTTTTGTGCCAAATAAAATTGTTGACTTCTGCTATCACTTTTTGGCGTATAACGCCTTTATAATTAGGTATACGACAAAAGTGTATATGACAAAAGTTTCTCTAAATACCAAAATAAACAACTTTTGTTATGTGCATATTTGCCAAAACCCCAATAGGAAACGAAATATCACTATTTTTAATTTCAGGCCTCACTTATAACCCCCACTCCTGCCCGTCCCTAGAAATATTAGTATGGCTTATTATAAGGAAGACGTTAGTGCTAATTCACATACCAAGTTTGGTTTAGTTCGGTTGAGTCTTTTGTGCCAAATAAAATTGTTGACTTCTGCTATCACTTTTTGGCGTATAACGCCTTTATAATTAGGTATACGACAAAAGTGTATATGACAAAAGTTTCTCTAAATACCAAAATAAACAACTTTTGTTATGTGCATATTTGCCAAAACCCCAATAGGAAACGAAATATCACTATTTTTAATTTCAGGCCTCACTTATAACCCCCACTCCTGCCCGTCCCTAGAAATATTAGTATGGCTTATTATAAGGAAGACGTTAGTGCTAATTCACATACCGAGTTTGGTTTAGTTCGGTTGAGTCTTTTGTGCCAAATAAAATTGTTGACTTCTGCTATCACTTTTTGGCGTATAACGCCTTTATAATTAGGTATACGACAAAAGTGTATATGACAAAAGTTTCTTTAAATACCAAAATAAACAACTTTTGTTATGTGCATATTTGCCAAAACCCCAATAGGAAACGAAATATCACTATTTTTAATTTCAGGCCTCACTTATAACCCCCACTCCTGCCCGTCCCTATTAATGTTAGTATGGCTTATTATAAGGAAGACGTTAGTGCTAATTCACATACCGAGTTTGGTTTAGTTCGGTTGAGTCTTTTGTGCCAAATAAAATTGTTGACTTCTGCTATCACTTTTTGGCGTATAACGCCTTTATAATTAGGTATACGACAAAAGTGTATATGACAAAAGTTTCTCTAAATACCAAAATAAACAACTTTTGTTATGTGCATATTTGCCAAAACCCCAATAGGAAACGAAATATCACTATTTTTAATTTCAGGCCTCACTTATAACCCCCACTCCTGCCCGTCCCTAGAAATATTAGTATGGCTTATTATAAGGAAGACGTTAGTGCTAATTCACATACCGAGTTTGGTTTAGTTCGGTTGAGTCTTTTGTGCCAAATAAAATTGTTGACTTCTGCTATCACTTTTTGGCGTATAACGCCTTTATAATTAGGTATACGACAAAAGTGTATATGACAAAAGTTTCTTTAAATACCAAAATAAACAACTTTTGTTATGTGCATATTTGCCAAAACCCCAATAGGAAACGAAATATCACTATTTTTAATTTCAGGCCTCACTTATAACCCCCACTCCTGCCCGTCCCTAGAAATGTTAGTATGGCTTATTATAAGGAAGACGTTAGTGCTAATTCACATACCGAGTTTGGTTTAGTTCGGTTGAGTGTTTTGTGCCAAATAAAATTGTTGACTTCTGCTATAACTTTTTGGCGTATAACGCCTTTATAATTAGGTATACGACAAAAGTGTATATGACAAACGTTTCTCTAAATACAAAAATAAACAACTTTTGTTATGTGAATAATTGCCGAAAATTCAATAGGAAACGAAATATCACTATTTTTAATTTCAGGCCTCCCTTATAACCCCCACTCCTGTTCGTCTCAGAGAATATTAACATAGCCTAAAGTCTAAGTTGGGTTAGTAGTAATATACATACCAAGTTTCATAAAATTCGGTTCAGCCGTTTATGCGTGAAAAGGTAACAAACAAACAAACAAACATACACGAAAGAAACAAAATGCAGTTTTGGTGTCTATGACATGTGAAACGAAAAGTTATCGTGAAATTTCGCGAAAAAAATCAATGTACAGACAGAGGTTACAATTTTATATATATACTAGCTCAGATACCCGGCTTCGCCCGGGAATTCATTTGAGGCTGAATGGTGATGGTATTTTTTTGCAGGCTTTACATTGCACAATATTTTGACATTTACCCGTCCCAGTGTTTAGGGTTAATACCCGTCGTTGCTGTGGATTTGCTAATAATAAAATTATTTGTTCGATAAGGCTTCACAGTCTTTGATATTTTTATATTTCCCGTCTCTTATTCATGTAAATATGGTGAATTTTCATTTCAGGCCTCCCTTTTAACCCCCCTCCCGTTCGAACCTAAAAATTTTAATATTACTTATAATCATGGAAGAATTAATGCTAATTGACATACAGAGTTTTGTTAAGTTCCGTTCAGCCGTTATTGCTCGCTAAAGTTTTAACGTATAACTCATTTATACTTAGGTATACGACAAAAGTGTATATTACAAAAGTTACTCCAAATAACAAAATAAACAACTTTTGTTATGTTTATATTTGCAGAAAAACCAATAGGAAACGAAATATCGCAATTTTTAATTTCAGGCTTCCCTTATAACCCCCACTCCTGCCCGTCCATAGAAATGTTGGTATGGCTTATTATAATGAAGGCCTCACTGCTAATACAAATACCGAGTTTTATTTAGTTCGGTTGAGTCTTTTTTGGCAAATAATATTGTTGACTCCCGCTATAATGTTTAGCGTATAACGCATTTAAACTTCGGTATACGAAAAAAGTGTATATAACAAAAGTTACTCTAAATAACAAAATAAACAACTTTTATTATGTTCACATATGCTGAAAAACCAATAGGAAACGAAATATCGCTATTTTTAATTTCTAGCTTCCCTTATAACCCCCACTCCTGTTCGTCTCAGAGGATATTAATATAGCCTAAAGTCTAAGTTGGGTTAGTAGTAAGATACATACCAAATTTCATAAAATTCGGTTCAGCCGTTTATGCGTGAAAAGGTAACAAACAAAAAAATAAACAAACAAACAAACAAACAAACAAACAAACAGACACCAAAGAAACAAAATGCAGTTATGGTGTCTATGACATGTGAAACGAAAAGTTATCGTGAA
Source organism: Riptortus pedestris (assembly GCA_019009955.1). NCBI lineage: Eukaryota > Metazoa > Arthropoda > Insecta > Hemiptera > Alydidae > Riptortus > Riptortus pedestris. Next base: position 118,390,511 of record CM032228.1, read on the forward strand.
ATTTCGCGAAAAAAATCAATGTACAGACAGAGGTTGCAATTTTATATATATATAGATAGATACTAGCTCAGATACCCGGCTTCGCCCGGGAATTCATTTGAGGCTGAATGGTGATGGTATTTTTTAGCAGGCTTTACATTGCACAATATTTTGACATTTACCCGTCCCAGTGTTTAGGATTGATACCCGTCGTTGCCGTGGATTTGCTAATAATCGAATTATTTGTTCGATAAGGCTTCACTGTCTTCGATATTTTTATATTTCCCGTCTCTTATACATGTAAATATGGTGAATTTTTATTTCAGGCCTCCCTTATAACCCCCCTCCCGTTCGAACCTAAAAATTTTAAAATAACTTATAATCATGGAAGAATTAATGCTAATTGACATACCGAGTTTTGTTAAGTTCGGTTCAGCCGTTAGTGCGCAATAAAATTGTTGGCTCCCTCTAAAGTTTTAACGTATAACTCATTTATACTTAGGTATACGACAAAAGTGTATATAACAAAAGTTACTCCAAATAACAAAATAAACAACTTTTGTTATGTTTATATTTGCGGAAAAACCAATAGAAAACAAAATAACGCTAATTTTAATTTCAGACTTCCCTTATAACCCCCACTCCTGCCCGTCCATAGAAATGTTGGTATGGCTTATTATAATGAAGGCCTCACTGCTAATACACATACCGAGTTTTATTTAGTTCGGTTGAGTCTTTTTTGGCAAATAATATTGTTGACTCCCGCTATACTTTTTAGCGTATAACGCATTTAAACTTCGGTATACGACAAAAGTGTATATGACAAAAGTTACTCTAAATAACGAAATAAACAACTTTTGTTATATGCATATTTGCCGAAAAACCAATAGAAAACGAAATATCGCTATTTTTAATTTCAGGCCTCCCTTATAACCCCCACTCCTGTTCGTCTTAGAGAATATTAATATAGCCTAAAGTCTAAGTTGGGCTAGTAGTAATATACATACCAAGTTTCATAAAATTCGGTTCAGCCGTTTATGCGTGAAAAGGTAACAAACAAACAAATAAACAAACAAACAGACACGAAAGAAACAAAATGCAGTTATGGTGTCTATGACATGTGAAACGAAAAGTTACCGAGAAATTTTGCGAAAAAAATCAATGTACAGACAGAGGTTACAATTTTATATATATACTAGCTCAGATACCCGGCTTCGCCCGGGAATTCATTTGAGGCTGAATGGTGATGGTATTTTTTTGGCAAGGCATTACTTTGCACACTATTTTGACATTTACCCGTCCCAGTTTTAAGGGTTTATACCCGTTGTTGGCATTTTTTAACACTAAAATTAATTTTTTATGTAAGACTTCACTGTTCAAACCATAATTATGGGTAGTATTTATTACAATTAAATATCATCTATAATGAACATATTTCCTTTCAAAAGCCAATCCGAGCTCACATAGTATAGGCAAAGTTTTGCACGTAAGATTATATTTGTAATAGTGAATCTCACTGGAAATCGCTACCAGGAATGCCAGACGGGAAATAAGTTAATTCAATTAACTGGTCCCGTCATCTTCCGCTCCCGCATGAGACTTCTCAACATTCTTCTACTTATATTATTGATGCAAAACATTATTTTATAATTTATCTACCGGATGGAATTAAATAATAGTGGTACCCTGAAAATATCATATCGAGTTTAAACGCATATTGTTTTTTGTCATAATGACATTACCATTAACGTTTAATTGTTATTATATTATTATTATTATTTATTAACGTCCACTTTTTGCAACTTAGGCTAATCGGGACGGGTTATCTATGTTATTATATTAGATATTTGTTTCAATAACTTCAAGGTACATTATAGAAATTAAATAATGGAAATGCTCTTATAGTTTATATTTCTATTGGAAATAAATAACAAAGTTATTTTCAAGGAAAAATAAATAAATGAGGAGGGGATGACGAAGATTTATAACCTCACTAATCCGAATCATACTTTGAACTATCATATAAGACGAAAACATAACATCATTTGTCATAATATTCATTTATTAAAACCCCTTAAATAAGTACTAATATAATTATTGACTTCCGTTTAGCGTATGTCCCGTGTTTACTTCATTTTACGACAAAATTGAATGCACACAAAAGTTACTCTAAATAACAAAGTAAACAACTTTTGTTATGTGCACGTTTGCCGAAAAACAAATAGAAAATAAAAAAGCGAGTTTTTCATTTCAGCCTCTCTTATAATCCCCAATCCCCTTTGAACCTAAATTTTTTAATATAGCTTATAATCATGGAAGAATTAATGCTTATTCACATACCTAGTTTTGCTAAGTTCGGTTCAATCGTTAGTGCCCAACAAAATTGTTGGCTCCCGCTTATGATTTTAGTGTATATCTCGTTTATACTTTTCTATACGACAAAAGTGAATATAACAAAAGTTACTGAAAATAACAAAATAAACAACTTTCGTCATGTGCATGTTTGTCGAAAAACCAATAGGAAACAAAATATCACTACTGTTAATTTCAGGCCTCCCTTACAAACCCCACTCCTGCTCGTCCATAGAAATGTTGGTAGGGTTTATGATAATTAAGGCGTCAACACTAATAAACATACAAACATGATTGACTAATTGACATACCGAGTTTTGTTAAGTTCGGTTCAGCCGTTAGTACCCGCTAAAGTTTTAACGTATAACTCATTTATACTTAGGTATACGACAAAAGTGTATATAACAACAGTTACTCCAAATAACAAAATAAACAACTTTTGTTATGTTTATATTTGCGGAAAAACCAATAGGAAACGAAATATCGCTATTTTTAATTTCAGGCTTCCCTTATAACCCCCACTCCTGCCCGTTCATAGATATGTTGGTATGGCTTATTATAATGAAGGCCTCACTGCTAATACACATACCGAGTTTTATTTAGTTCGGTTGAGTCTTTTTTGGCAAATAATAATGTTGACTCCCGCTATACTTTTTAGCGTATAACGCATTTAAACTTCGGTATACGACAAAAGTGTATATGACAAAAGTTACTCTAAATAACGAAATAAACAACTTTTGTTATATGCATATTTGCCGAAAAACCAATAGAAAACGAAATATCGCTACTTTTTATTTCAGGCTTCCCTTATAACCCCCACTCCTGTTCGTCTCAGAGAAAATTAATATAGCCTAAAGTCTAAGTTGGGTTAGTAGTAATATACATACCAAGTTTCATAAAATTCGGTTCAGCCGTTTATGCGTGAAAAGGTAACAAACAAACAAACAAACAAACAAACAAACATACACGAAAGAAACAAAATGCAGATATGGTGTCTATGACATGTGAAACGAAAAGTTATCGTGAAATTTCGCGAAAAAAATCAATGTACAGACAGAGGTTACAATTTTATATATATACTAGCTCAGATACCCGGCTTCGCCCGGGAATTCATTTGAGGCTGAATGGTGATAGTATTTTTTAGCAGGCTTTACATTGCACAATATTTTGACATTTACCCGTCCCAGTGTTTAGGATTGATACCCATCGTTGCCGTGGATTTGCTAATAATAGAATATTTGTTCGATAAGGCTTCACTCTCTTCGATATTTTTATATTTCCCGTCTCTTATACATGTAAATATGGTGAATTTTTATTTCAGGCCTCCCTTATAACCCCCCCTCCCGTTCGAACCTAAAAAATTTAATATAACTTATAATTATGGAAGAATTAATGCTAATTCACATACCGAGCTTTGTTAAGTTCGGTTCAGCTGTTAGTGCCCAATAACATTGTTGGCTCCCGCTAAAGTTTTAACGTATAACTCATTTATACTTAGGCATACGACAAAAGTGTATATATCAAAAGTTACTCCAAATAACAAAATAAACAACTTTTGATATGATTATATTTGCGGAAAAACCAATAGGAAACGAAATATCGCTATTTTTAATTTCAGGCTTCCCTTATAACCCCCACTCCTGCCCGTTCATAGATATGTTGGTATGGCTTATTATAATGAAGGCCTCACTGCTAATACGCATACCGAGTTTTATTTAGTTCGGTTGAGTCTTTTTTGGCAAATTATATTGTTGACTCCCGCTATAATGTTTAGCGTATAACGCATTTAAACTTCGGTATACGACAAAAGCGTATATAACAAAAGTTACTCTAAATAACGAAATAAACAACTTTTGTTATGTGCATATTTGCCGAAAAACCAATAGAAAACGAAATATCGCTATTTTTAATTTCAGGCTTCCCTTATAACCCCCACTCCTGTTCGTCTCAGAGAAAATTAATATAGCCTAAAGTCTAAGTTGGGTTAGTAGTAATATACATACCAAGTTTCATAAAATTCGGTTCAGCCGTTTATGCGTGAAAAGGTAACAAACAAACAAACAAACAAACAAACATACACGAAAGAAACAAAATGCAGTTATGGTGTCTTTGACATGTGAAACGAAAAGTTATCGTGAAATTTCGCGAAAAAAATCAATGTACAGACAGAGGTTACAATTTTATATATATACTAGCTCAGATACCCGGCTTCGCTCGGGAATTCATTGGAGGCTGAATGGTGATGCTATTCTTTTGGCAAGGCTTTACTTTGCACAATATTATGACATTTACCCGTCCCAGTGTTTAGGGTTAACACCCGTCGTTTATGTGGATTTGTTAATAATAAAATTATTTTTTTATGCAAGACTTCACTGTTCTGCATATTGTCATATTTCCCGTTTCCTGTGCATTATGCATAGATTTGAATTACTAATGAGAAAATATTGACATACATTTGAATAAATTTTTTCATTTGAGGTACCTGGTAGTTCATATTGAAAAGAAGTGTTGAGAAAATTTCTCTAAATAACAAATTAAACAACTTTTGTTATTTGCATATTTGCCGAAACCCCAATAGGAAATCACTATTTTAATTTCAGACCTCCCTTACAACTCCCACTCCTGCCCGTCCCTAGAAATAGTATGGCTTATTATAAGGAAGGCGTTAGTGCTAATTCAAATACCGAGTTTGGTTTAGTTCGGTTGAGTCTTTTGTGCCAAATAAAATTGTGGATTCCCGCTATAGGTTTTAGTGTATAACTCATTTATACTACCGTATACGGCAAAAGTGCATATAACAAACGTTACTCTAAATAACAAAACGAATAACTTTTGTTATGTGCATATTTGTTGAAAAAGCAATAGGAATCGAAATATCGCTATTTTTAATTTCAGGCCTTCCATATAACCCCCACTCCTGCCCGTCCCTAGAAATGTTAGTATGGCTTATTATAAGGAAGGCGTTAGTACTAATTCAAATACCGAGTTTGGTTTAGTTCGGTTGAGTCTTTTGTGCCAAATAAAATTGTGGACTCCCTCTATAGTTTTTAGAGTATAACTCATTTATACTTCTGTATACGGCAAAAGTGAATATAACAAAAGTTACTCTAAATTACACAATAAACAACTTTTGTTATGTTTATATATGCCGAAAAACCAATAAGAAACGAAATATCGCCATTTTTAATTTCTGGCTTCCCTTATAACCCCCACTCCTGCCCGTCCCTAGAAATGTTGGCATGGCTTGTTATAATGAAAGCGTTTGTGCTAATACACATACCGAGTTTTATTTAGTTTGGTTGATTCTTTTGTGCCATATAAAATAGTTCACTTCCTCTATAGGTTTTAGCGTATATCTCGTTTATAACTCGGTATACGACGAAAGTGTATATAACAAAAGTTACTCTAAATAACAAAATAAACAACTTTTGTTATGTGCATATTTGCCGAAAAACAAATAGGAATCGAAATATCGCTATTTTTAATTTCTGCCTTCCCTTATAACCCCCACTCCTGTTCGTCTCAGATTATATTAATATAGCCTAAAGTCTAAGTTGGGCTAGTAGTAATATACATACCAAGTTTCATAAAATTCGGTTCAGCCGTTTATGCGTGAAAAGGTAACAAACAAACAAACAAACAAATAAACAAACAAACAAATAAACAAACAAACAAACAAACAGACACCAAAGAAACAAAATGCAGTTATGGTGTCTATGACATGTGAAACGAAAAGTTATCGTGAAATTTCGTGAAAAAAATCAATGTACAGACAGAGGTTACAATTTTATATATATATAGATAGATACATAGTCTATATATATATAAAATTGTAACCTCTGTCTGTACATTGATTTTTTTCGTGAAATTTCACGATAACTTTTCGTTTCACATGTCATAGACACCATAACTGCATTTTGTTTCTTTGGTGTCTGTTTGTTTGTTTATTTGTTTGTTTGTTTGTTTGTTTGTTTATTTGTTTGTTTGTTTGTTACCTTTTCACGCATAAACGGCTGAACCGAATTTTATGAAACTTGGTATGTATATTACTACTAGCCCAACTTAGACTTTAGGCTATATTAATATTCTCTAAGACGAACAGGAGTGGGGGTTATAAGGGAGGCCTGAAATTAAAAATAGCGATATTTCGTTTTCTATTGCTTTTTCAGCAAATATGCCCATAACAAAAGTTGTTTATTTTGTAATTTAGAGTAACTTTTGTTATATGCACTTTTGCCGTATACGGAAGTATAAATGAGTTATACGCTAAACACTATAGCGGGAGTCCACAATTTTATCTGGCATAAAAGACTCAACCGAACTAAAACAAACTCGCTATGTGAATTAATACTAACGATTTACTTATAATAAGCCATACTAACATTTCTAGGGACGGGCAGGAGTGGGGGTTATAAGGAAGGCCTGAAATTAAAAATAGCGATATTTCGTTTCCTATTGCTTTTTCAGCAAATATGCACATCACAAAAGTTGTTTATTTTGTTATTTAGAATAACTTTTTTTTTATGTACACTATCATCGTATACCGAAATATTAAGACGTTATACGCTAAAAATTATAGCGGGAGACAACAATTTTATTTGGCACAAAAGACTCAACCGAACTAAATAAAACACTCAGTATGTGTATTAGCACTAACGCCTTCCTTATAATAAGCCATTCTAACATTTCTAGGGACGGGCAGGAGTGGTGGTTATAAGGGAGGCATGAAATTAATAATAATGATTTCCTATTGGGGTTTCGGCAAATATGCACATAACAAAAGTTGTTTATTTTGTTATTTAGAGAAATTTGCTCAACACTTCTTTTCAATATGAACTACCAGGTACCTCACCTGAAAAAATTAATTCAAATGTATATCAATATTTTCTCCTTAATAATTCAAATCTATGCATAATGCACAGGAGACGGGAAATATGACAATATGCAGGACAGTGAAGTTTTACATAAAAAAAATAATTTTATTATTAACAAATGCCAACAACGGGTATTAACCCTAAACACTGGAACGGGTAAATGTCAAAATATTGTGCAAAGTAAAGCCTTGCCAAAAATATACCATTACCATTCAGCCTCAAATGAATTCCCGAGCGAAGCCGGGTATTTGAGCTAGTATATATATAAAATTGTTACCTCTGTCTGTACATTGATTTTTTTCGCGAAATTTCAGGATAACTTTTCGTTTCACATGTCATAGACACCATAACTGCATTTTGTTTCTTTGGTGGCTGTTTGTTTGTTTGTTTGTTTGTTTGTTTGTTACCTTTTCACGCATAAACGGCTGAACCGAATTTTATGAAACTTGGTATGTATATTACTACTAACCCAACTTAGACTTTAGGCTATATTAATATCCTCTGAGGCGAACAGGAGTGGGGGTTATAAGGGAAGCAAGAAATTAAAAATAGCGATATTTCGTTTCCTATTGGTTTTTCGGCAAATATAAACATAACAAAAGTTGTTTATTTTGTTATTTACAGTAACTTTTGTTATATACACTTTTTTCGTATACCGAATTGTAAACGAGATATACGCTAAAACCTATAGCGGAAGTGAACAATTTTATTTGGGACAGAAGACCCCACCAAAATAAATAAAACTCGGTATGTGTATTAGAACTAACGCTTTCATTATAACAAGCCATACCAACATTTCTAGGGACGGGCAGGAGTGGGGGTTATAAGGGTAGCCAGAAATTATAAATAGCGATATTTCGTTTCCTGTTGGTTTATCGGCAAATATGAACATAACAAAAGTTGTTTATTTTATTATTTAGAGTAACTTTTGTTATATACACGATTTTCGTATACCGAATTATAAACGAGATGTACGCTAAAACCTACAGAGGAAGAGAACAATTTTATTTGGGACAAAAGACCCAACCGAAGTGAATAAAACTCGGTATGTGTATTAGCACTAATGCTTTCATTATAATAAGCCATACCAACATTTCTAGGGACGGGCAGGAGTGGGGGTTGTAAGGGAGGACTGAAATTAAAAATAGTGGTATTTCGTTTTCTATTAGTTTTTCTGCAAATATGAACATGACAAAAGTTGCTTATTTTGTTATTTAAAGTAACTTTTGTTAAATTCACTTTTGTCGTATAATAAAGTATAAAAGAGATATACGTTAAAAACCAAAGCGGAGGTCTACAATTTCATTGGGCACTAACGATTTAACAGAAATTAACAAAACTCGGTATGTGAATTAGCATTAATACTTCCATGATCATAAGGTATATTACAATTGTTAGGTTCGAACGGGAGTGGGGGTTATAAGGGAGGCCTGAAATAAAAATTCGCGATATTTCATTTTCTATTTGCTTTTCGTCAAACGTGCACATAACAATAGCTGTTTACTTTGGTATTTAGAGTAACTTTTGTTTTTTAGACAATTTTTTGTATAACAGTGTAAAACAAAGTAATTTGCGTAGAAATATTGATATGCTCAACAATTTTTGTCCAATTCGAACAACCAGGTAGGTACCTCACCTGTACGGGTATAAATGATTTCAAATCTATGTTAATATTTTATCCTTAATAATTCAAATCTATGTTATTTTTTATCGTCAGTAACAGATTGCACCAAGTAAAGTATACTGCCCCCCCCCCCTTCTCTTCACCCAAACATTAATTCATGAGAAATGCCGGTTTTCCCTATGTGTATTTAATACTTTATTTAATTAGAACCTGAAAAATATTTGAACAAACAGTTTTAGTGTTGTGAAGAAAATGTAATCTGATTTGTTCATATAATTTAAGGTATTACATGATTCATATCCTAAATGAGTTGGCAGCACTGAGCATAGGTAGGTGTCAAGCTACTTCCTTTGTACTATCAGTTCTGCCGCTTCCCCGCCGACCTCATATTGGTTTATGTTTACATGTTAATTGATGCTTATAGCAATGTAGTGTTATACTCAGGAATGTGAATTTGTTTAATCTACAAATCTAAAACAGCTGTCACCATTAAGCTTTGTACCGCATCAAGGGAAAGTTACTTTTATTCAAACATAGTTTCGAAAACAGAATACTTTCTACGATTATAAATTATATGTTCATTACTTTATAAAAAAAAAAAAAAAAATACATTCAAATGAGACGGGAAATAAAAAAATATTGAGGAGAGCGAAACCTTGCATAACAAATAATTTAATTATTCACAAATCCACAGCAACGACGGGTATGAAACCTAAAAACTGTGACGGGGAAATGTCTAAATATTGTGGAAAGTAAAGCCTTGCCAAAAAATACCATCTTCATTCAGGCTCAAATGAATTCCCGGGCGAAGCCGGGTACCTTAGCTAGTATATATATATATATATATGTATATATATATATATATATATATATATATATATATATATATATATATATATACACACACACACAGTCGACTCTCGCTAACACGAAATCCTCGATATCACGAATTATTTTTAATCCCCTTGGAAAAACCTGTCTAACACGAAGAAATTACCATACGTAACACGAACTTATTTTCCGGTTATATTTTACCTCTATAACACGAAGAGAGACAAAAATTACCTCTGTAACTCGAAGTTCAGTAGATAAGACGAATTTGATTAGCGCATTACCTCTATATCACGATGTTCTCAGAATGGATTTGTTTAACACGAAATCCCGGCGTTCAGGTTGCAACCTGTCGGTTAGTCATAACCGTGTTTTCTTCAATTATTTCAATCGAGAATATGATTGACAAACGTGTTCCGAACAGTCTTAAACAGAAGAAGATAACGGACTATTTCTAGTGGGATTGCAGTAATATGGTCAGTACTGTTTACTCTGTATTACACGATATTTATTATGTTTACTGTAAGTATTAGCAGATTTCCCTTAAGGGAAATCAGCTATTGAGGTCGTACTCATGACGCGATTTTCGAAAATTTTCTTCAAATGTCCATCGATCCTACCCAGAAGATGACGAAAATGAGGTCCGTTCAAAATTATATATATATATATATATATATATATATATATATATATATATATATCTATATCTATATATATATCTATATCTACTATATATATATATATATATATATATATATATATATATATATATACTAGCTCAGATACCCGGCTTCGCTCGGGAATTCATTTGAGGCTGAATGGTGATGGTATTTTTTTGACAAGGCTTTAGTTTGCACAATATTTTCACCTTTACCCGTCCCACTATTTAGGATTAACACCCGTTGTTGGCATTTGTTAATAATAAAATTAATTTTTTATGTAAGTCTTCACTGTCCTCCAAATTGTCATATTTCCCGTCTCCTGTGCATTATGCATAGATCTCAGTTATTAAGCACAAAATATTGTGGTGAAACGAAATATCACCATTATTAATTTCAGGCCTCCCTTACAACCCCCACTCCTGCTCGTCCCTAGAAATGTTGGTATGGCTTATTATAAGGAAAGCGTTAGTGCTAATTCACATACCGAGTTTTATTTATTTTGGTTGGGTCTTTTGTCCCAAATAAAATTGTTCACTTCCGCTATAGGTTTTAGCATATATCTCGTTTATAATTCGGTATACTAAAAAAGTGTATATAACAAAATTTACTCTAAATAACAAAGTAAACAACTTTTGTTATGTGCATATTTGCCGAAAAACCAATAGGAATCGAAATATCGCTATTTTTAATTTCTGGCTTCCCTTATAACCCCCACTCCTGTTCGTCTCAGAGGATATTAATATAGCCTAAAGTCTAAGTTGGGTTAGTAGTAATATACATACCAAGTTTCATAAAATTCGGTTCAGCCGTTTATGCGTGAAAAGGTAACAAACAAACAAATAAACAAACAAATACACAAACAAATAAACAAACAAACAAACAGACACCAAAGAAACAAAATGCAGTTATGGTGTCTATGACATGTGAAACGAAAAGTTATCGTGAAATTTCGTGAAAAAAATCAATGTACAGACAGAGGTTACAATTTTATATATATACTAGCTCAGATACCCGGCTTCGCCCGGGAATTCATTTGAGGCTGAATGGTGATGGTATTTTTTAGCAGGCTTTACATTGCACAATATTTTGACATTTACCCGTCCCAGTGTTTAGGATTGATACCCGTCGTTGCCGGTGATTTGCTAATAATAGAATTATTTGTTCGATAATTCTTCACTGCCTTCGCTATTTTTATATTTCCCGTTTCTTATACATGTAAATATGGTGAATTTTTATTTCAGGCCTCCCTTATACCCCCCCCCCCCTCCCGTTCGAACCGAAAAATTTTAATATAGCTTATAATCATGGAAGAATTAATGCTAATTGACATACCGAGTGTTGTTAAGTTCGGTTCAGCCGTTAGTGCCCGCTAAGGTTTTAACGTATAACTCATTTATACTTAGGTATACGCCAAAAGTGTATATAACAAAAGTAAATCTAAATAACAAAATAAACAACTTTTGTTATGTGCATATTTGCCGAAAAACCAATAGGAAACGAAATATCGCTATTTTTAATTTCAGGCCTCCCTTATAACCCCCCTCCCGTTCGAACCTAAAAATTTTAATATAACTTATAATCATGGAAGAATTAATGCTAATTGACATACCGAGTTTTGTTAAGTTCGGTTCAGCCGTTAGTGCCCGCTAAAGTTTTAACGTATAACTCATTTATACTTAGGTATATGACAAAAGTGTATATAACAAAAGTTACTCCAAATAACAAAATAAACAACTTTTGTTATGTTTATATTTGCGGAAAAACCAATAGGAAACGAAATATCGCTATTTTTAATTTCAGGCTTCCCTTATAACCCCCACTCCTGCCCGTCCATAGAAATGTTGGTATGGCTTATTATAATGAAGGCCTCACTGCTAATACACATACCGAGTTTTATTTAGTTCGGTTGAGTCTTTTTAGGCAAATAATATTGTTGACTCCCGCTATAATTTTTAACGTATAACGCATTTAAACTTTGGTATACGACAAAAGTGTACATAACAAAAGTTACTCTAAATAACAAAATAAACAACTTTTGTTATACGCATATGTGCCGAAAAAACAATATAAAACGAAATATCGCTATTTTTAATTTCGGGCTTCCCTTATAACCCCCACTCCTGTTCGTCTCAGAGAAAATTAATATAGCCTAAAGTCTAAGTTGGGCTAGTAGTAATATACATACCAAGTTTCATAAAATTCGGTTTAGCCGTTTATGCGTGAAAAGGTAACAAACAAACAAACAAACAAATAAACAAACAGACACCAAAGAAACAAAATGCAGTTATGGTGTCTATGACATCTGAAACGAAATGTTATCGTGAAATTTCGCAAAAAAAATCAATGTACAGACAGAGGTTACAATTTTATATATATATAGATATAGACTAGCTTAGATACCCGGCTTCGCCCGGGAATTCATTTTGAGGCTGAATGGTGATGATAATTTTTTGGCAAGGCTTTACTTTGCACAATATGTTGACATTTACCCGTACCAATGCTTCGGGTTTATACCCGTCATTGCTATGGATTTGTTAATAATAAAATTAATTTTAGCAGATTTCCCTTAAGGGAAATCAGCTATTGAGGTCGTACTCATGACGCGAGTTTCGAAAAATTTCTTCAAATGTCCATCGATCCTACCCAGGAGATGACGAAAATGAGGTCCGTTCAAAATTATATATATATATCTATATATATATATCTATATATATATATATATATATATATATATATATATATATATATATATATATATAGATATATATATTTGTCTGTTAACGCTCTAGCGGTCGCAATTTTTGTTTGATCGTTACCAAACTCGGAATTTAATCGTTTTATGTAAAAAGGAAGATCAAGTTCGTTAATGGCTAAAATCGAACCAGTGGGAGGGGGGTTTAGAGGGGGGGATTTTCGAAAATTCGAAATATCTCCGTTACCATACGTCGGATCAAAAAAATATATAGAACCAATCTTATTGCAAATTAAATGTACTATAAATATTGTTCTATACATTTATTCTGTATCTTTAATATTACCCGAGATATTTGGATTTGTATTGTGAGTGTGGTTGGCTATGTTTGGGAGTTTCCGCCGAGCGCACTAGCGCTAGTGTGGCTGTTTCACTAACTATTCGTCCTCGTGAGAATAGGTTATTACTAGGCAGATTTCTGTATTGTAAAACTTCACGTGGGAAATCTGCTTAGTTTACGCAGCCCCTGCGTGACGGACTTTTTTTATATAAGACTTCACTGTCCTCCATATTTTCATATTTCCTGTCTCCTGTGCATTATGCATAGATTTGGTTTATTAAGGATAAAATATTAACATAGATTTGAATTTATTTTTCCAGGGGAGGTTCCTGGTAGTTGGTATTGTAAAGAATTGTTGAACATATCAACATTTCTACGCGAATTACTTGCTTCATACATTGTTACCGAAAAAAATGTATAAAATAAAAGTAACTCTAAATAACAAAGTAAACAACTTTTGTTATGAGCACGTTTATCTAAAAACAAATAGACAATGAAATATCGCGAGTTTTAGCAGATTTCCCTTAAGGGAAATCAGCTATTGAAGTCGTACTCATGACGCGAGTTTCGAAATATTTCTTCAAATGTCCATCGATCCTACCCAGGAGATGACGAAAATGAGGTCCGTTCAAAATTATATATATATATATATATATATATATATATACACACATATTTGTCTGTTAACGCTCTAGCGGTCGCAATTTTTGTTTGATCGTTACCAAACTCGGAATTTGATCGTTTTATGTAAAAAGGAAGATCAAGTTCGTTAATGGCTGAAATCGGACCAGTAGGAGGGGGGGTTTAGAGGGGGGGATTTTCGAAAATTCGAAATATCTCCGTTACCATACGTCGGATAAAAAGATTGTATAAAACCAATCTTATTGCAAATTAAATTTACTATAAATATTGTTCTATACATTTATTCTGTATCTTTAATATTAACGGAGATATTTGCATTTGTATTGTGAGTGTGGTCGGCTATGTTCGGGAGTTTCCGCCGAGCGCTAGTGGGGCCGTTTCACTAACTATTCGTCCTCGTGAGAATAGGTTACTACTACTGTTATTATTAGGCAGATTTCTCTTTTGTAAAACTTCACGTGGGAAATCTGCTTAGTTTACGCAGCCCCTGCGTGACGGACTTTTTTTATTTCAGGCCTCCCACATAACCCCCACTCCCGTTTAGACCTACAAATGTTAATATAGCTTATAATCATGGAAGAATTAATGCTAATTCACATACCGAGTTTTGTTAATTTCGGTTCAATCGTTAGTGCCCAACAAAATAGTTGGCTCCCGCTATAATATTTAGTGTATATCTCGTTTATACTTTGTTATAAGACAAAATTGAATATAACAAAAGTTACTTTAAATAACAAAGTGAACAACTTTTGTCATGTGCATATTTGCAAAAAACCCAATAGAAAACGAAGTATCACTATTTTTAATTTCAGGCCTCCCTTACAACCCCCAATCATGCCCGTCTCTAGAAATGTTGGTATGGCTTATTATAATGAAGGTGTTAGTGCTAATACACATAAGGAGTTTCGTTTAATTCGGTTGAGTCTTTTGTGCCATATAAAATTGTTGAGAAGTCCCCCGCTATAAATAGTTTTAGCTGAATATCTCGTTTATAAATTCAGTATACGTAAAAAGTGTATGTAACAGCTGAGTTAAGAAAGAAGGGAGTGAGAGAGGTATCTAGATACAGGAAGGTATCCCCACCACTCCCCGACGCTGCAGTCCCCCCCCCCCCCACCCCCCCCCCCCCCCACCCCCCCCCCCCCCCACCCCCCCCCCCCCCCACCCCCCCCCCCCCCCACCCCCCCCCCCCCCCACCCCCCCCCCCCCCCACCCCCCCCCCCCCCCACCCCCCCCCCCCCCCACCCCCCCCCCCCCCCACCCCCCCCCCCCCCCACCCCCCCCCCCCCCCACCCCCCCCCCCCCCCACCCCCCCCCCCCCCCACCCCCCCCCCCCCCCACCCCCCCCCCCCCCCACCCCCCCCCCCCCCCACCCCCCCCCCCCCCCACCCCCCCCCCCCCCCACCCCCCCCCCCCCCCACCCCCCCCCCCCCCCACCCCCCCCCCCCCCCACCCCCCCCCCCCCCCACCCCCCCCCCCCCCCACCCCCCCCCCCCCCCACCCCCCCCCCCCCCCACCCCCCCCCCCCCCCACCCCCCCCCCCCCCCACCCCCCCCCCCCCCCACCCCCCCCCCCCCCCACCCCCCCCCCCCCCCACCCCCAAAGTTACTCTAAATAACAAAATAAACAACTTTTGTTATGTGCATATTTGCTGAAAAAGCAATAGGAAACGAAATATCGCTATTTTTAATTTCTGGTCTCTCTTATAACCCCCACTCCTGCCCGTCCCTAGAAATGTTAGTATGGCTTATTATAAGTAAATCGTTAGTATTAATTCACACAGCGAGTTTGTTTTAGTTCGGTTGAGTCTTTTATGCCAAATAAAATTGTGGACTCCCGCTATAGTGTTTAGTGTATAACTCATTTATACTTCCGTATACGGCAAAAGTGCATATAACAAAAGTTACTCTAAATTACAAAATAAACAACTTTTGTTATGAGCATATTTGCTGAAAAAGCAATAGAAAATGAAATATCGCTATTTTTAATTTCAGGCCTCCCTTATAAGCCCCACTCCTGTTCGTCTTAGAGAACATTAATATAGCCTAAAGTCTAAGTTGGGCTAGTAGTAATATACATACCAAGTTTCATAAAATTCGGTTCAGCCGTTTATGCGTGAAAAGGTAACAAACAAACAAACAAACAAATAAACAAACAAACAAATAAACAAACAAACAAACAAACAGACACCAAAGAAACAAAATGCAGTTATGGTGTCTATGACATGTGAAACGAAAAGTTATCGTGAAATTTCGCGAAAAAAATCAATGTACAGACAGAGGTTACAATTTTATATATATATAGAGATATTAAATTGTAACCTCTGTCCTGTACGTTGATTATTTTTTTTTTCGGCGAAATTTCATCACACACGATAACTTTTCGTTTCACACATGTCAAAGACACCATAAACTTGGCATTTTGTTGGTATCTGTGGTGTCTGTTTGTTTGTTTTTTTTTGTTTGTTTATATTTGTATTGTTTGCGTTTGTTACCCCTTTTCCATCGCAATAAACGGCTGAACTGAAATTATGAATGCACTTGGTATGTGTATTTTTACTACTACCCCAACTTAGAGAGACTTTAAGGCTATATTAATATTCTCCCTGAGTGAGACAGAACAGGAGTGGGGGTTTATAAGGGAGAGGCATGCAATTAAAAATGCGAGCGATATATCGTTTTCCTATTGCTTTTATCAGCGAATATTGGCCCATAACAAAAGTTGATTGATTTTGTTAATTTAAGAGTAACTTTTGTTATATACACTTTTGTCGTAAGCCGAAGTAATAAATGAGTTATAAGGAAAAAAATAAACAATAGCGGGAGTCCATTAATTTTAAATGGGCTCAAACGATTCAACCGAACTAAATATAACTAACTCGGTATTAGCACTAACGCCTTCCTTATAATAAGCCAAACCAACATTTCTATGGACGAAGCAAGGAGTGGGGTTATGTAAGGGAGGCCTGAAAATTAACAGTAGTGATATTTTGTTTTCCTATTTGGTTTTTTTCCGACAAACACGCACATGACAAAAGTTTTGTTTATTTTGTTTATTTTCCAGTGACATTTGTTTATATTCAATTTTCTCGTATAGAAAAGTATAAACGAGATATTACAACTAAAATCTAAAGCGGGCCAGCCAACAATTTTGTTGGGCACTTAAACGATTGAACCAGAACTTTAGTAAAACGCGGTATGGTTGAGTAAGCATGAATTTCTTTCCATGATTATAAGCTATTTAAATTAAAAATTTTTAGATTCAAAGGGGAGTGGGCGATTAAAAGAGAGGCTTGAAATGAAAAAAAACACCGTCCTTTTTTTATTTTCTATTTGTTTTTTTTTTTTCGGGCAAACGTGCACATAACAAAAGTTGTTTACCTTTGTTATTTAGAGTAACTTTTTGGTGTGCATTCACTTTTTGTCGTAAAATGAAGTAAACCACAAACAACGCCACAACGGGGATATACGCTAAACCACGGGAGGTCAATAATTATATTAGTAACTTAATTTAAGGGGTTATTAATAAAATAATCTTATGACAAATGATGTGAGTTTTTCTTTCGGCGTCGGTCTTATATTATGAGTAGTCTAAAGTATGATTCGGATTTAGTGAGGTTATAAATCATCTGTCCATATCTCCCTACTCATTTATTAATTTTTTCCCCTTTTCTTTTTTCCTAGAAAATAACTTTGTTAAACATATTTCCAATATAAATATAGGTACTTGTGTAATTATATTCCACTTGCACATATTAGGTTTCCACTACCACTATTATCCACCAATCCCAACGCTAGAATGCGCTAAGAAATGCGCCTAAACTGAAGTCGGTTGCGACGCTAGCTCACATCCACCAGGCTAATGGAGGTTATTTTTTTGACATAGTTGCAATAGATGAGAGTTCTCTTTACTAGAAAGAAAAAAAAATTGTGGAACGGATTTTATTTAAAAAAACTTCAAAAAAATATAAAAACTAACCGATAAAAAACCCAAATAAAAACCCTATACAATTACCACAATTTTTTTACAATACTATAACCAAAATAAAAACCAAAAAATAAAAAAACCCCAAATACCTACCAACATTTATAACCCCAAACTTATTTAATTAATAATTACAAAAATTAATAAATTAACAACCACTCCCAACTAGAGAGCAGCGAGTGGGTGTTTTGGGAAAACTTTTGTCGAGAGACAAAAGATTCGTTTCGTTTCCTTCGTTTTTTCTCGTTTTCTTCACTCCCCTCCGAGACGTCTCGTTCGGTGGCTGTTCCTGACAAAGAAATGATCCCTCTACTCTATGCCTCTACTCTTCTATAGAAAATAATTCAGAAAAATAGAGCAGATGGTCCACCAGCACAATAATAATTCTGATTGCTGGAAAAGGGGTAAACCCAAAATGAATATATTAGGTGTAAAACCCCAAAGAGGATTTCAAATCAATTTCAAAAACATGCATCAAACATGGATGGCGAAAGTTAATCATCAAATCTCATTTTATTAAATATTAACCATTATTTATTGACCGCACCCTACCGGGTGGGGAGGGTAGGGTTGGGCGATGCGAAAGTTAATCATAAATATAATTTTATTGACCCCAACACTGGAGCACATACTCAGACAGTGGAGAGAATGTGGGGAAGTGCAAAGTGGCGAAATGAAAAACATCTTGAGACAGCCAGGCATCACCTTGAATCATATTTGGTAGAATTCACAAGGCGACATCACCATGGGAATGGAAATGGAGACACATTTCAGTGCATTTTAAATTTTATTTCCACACATTTCCCGCCTAAATGTGAATAAAATGTATTATTTTTAAAAATTGTGTTTTCTTTTATTTTTCATTATAATTCTGTAGAAGGTTATAAGGTAAGTATAACCTCCCTTGCGGGCAATGAATCCTACTACTTAAAACAGTAGCGAACTCTAGCATGGAACTAATGGAACTAAAATGTGGTGGATATAATACACAAGTACCGAAATATAAACTATAACAGCATTTCCATTATTTAATTTCTATAATGTACCTTGAAGTTATTGAAATAAATATCTAATATAATAACAATTAAACGTTAATGGTAATGTCATTATGACAAAAAACAATATGCGTTTAAACTCGATATGATATTTTCAGGGTACCACTATTATTTAATTCCATCCGGTAGATAAATTATAAAACAATGTTTTGCATCAATAATATAAGTAGAAGAATGTTGAGAAGTCTCATGCGGGAGCGGAAGTTGACGGGACCAGTTAATTGAGTTAACTTATTTCCCGTCTGGCACTCCTGGAAGCGATTTCCAGTGAGATTCGCTATTCAAATATAATCTTACGTGCAAAACTTTGCCTATACTATGTGAGCTCAGATTGGCTTTTGAAAGGAAATATGTTCATTATAGATGATATTTAATTGTAATAAATGCTACCCATGATTATGGTTTGAACAGTGAAGTCTTACATAAAAAATTAATTTTAGTATTAAAAAATGCCAACAACAGGTATAAACCCTTAAAAATATCAAAATAGTTTGCAAAGTAAAGCCTTGCCAAAAAATACCATCACCATTCAGCCTCAAATGAATTCCCGGGCGAAGCCGGGTATCTGAGCTAGTATATATCTATATATATATACTAGCTCAGATACCCGGCTTCGCCCGGGAATTGATTTGAGGCTGAATGGTGATGGTATTTTTTTGGCAAGGCTTTAATTTGCACAATATTTTGACATTTACCCGTCCCAGTGTTTAGGGTTAATTCCCGTTGTTGGCATTTGTTAATAATAAAATTAATTTTTTATGTAAGTCTTCAATGTCCTCCAAATTCTCATGTTTCATATTTTGTTATATTGCCATATTTCCCGTCTCCTGTGCATAATGCATAGATTTCAGTTACTAAGGACAAAATATTAACATAGATTTGAATTAATTTTTCCAAAATCAAAGAGTTTGATTCCCTACTACTTCCCCTATCACTCCTTGAGGAAATTCAGCACGATTTTTTTTAAATTATACATTATACAAATTAAATAATGGAAATGCTCTTATAGTTTAAATTTTTATTGGGAATAAATAATAAAGTTATTTTCTAGGGAAAATAAATAAATGAGGCGAAGGGGAAGGGGGATTTATAATCTCACTAATCCGAAGCATACTTAGTACTAAATAATCGAAATAGATAAGGCTAAAACATAACATCATTTGTCATAATATGCCTATATTAAAAACACATAAGTGTTATAAACTTATTTAAATAAGTACTAATAAAATCGTCGTCGATGGTATTTTTTAGCAGGCTTTACATTGCACAATATTTTAACATTTACCCGTCCCAGTGTTTAGGATTGATACCCGTCGTTGCCGGTAATTTGCTAATAATAGAATTATTTGTTCGATAATTCTTCAGTCTTCGATATTTTTATATTTCCCGTCTCTTATACATGTAAATATGGTGAATTTTTATTTCAGGCCTCCCTTATAACCACCCTCCCGTTCGAACCTAAAAATTTTAATATAACTTATAATCATGGAAAAATTAATGCCAATTGACATACCAAGTTTTGTTAAGTTCGGTTCAGCCGTTAGTGTCCGCTAAAGTTTTAACGTATAACTCATTTATACTTAGGTATAAGACAAAAGTGTATATAACAAAAGTTACTCCAAATAACAAAATAAACAACTTTTATTATGTTTATATTTGCGGAAAAACCAATAGGAAACGAAATATTGCTATTTTTAATTTCAGGCTTCCCTTATAACCCCCACTCCTGCCCGTCCATATAAATGTTGGTATGGCTTATTATAATGAAGGCCTCACTGCTAATACACATACCGAGTTTTATTTAGTTCGGTTGAGTCTTTTTTGGCAAATAATATTGTTGACTCCCGCTATAATTTTTAGCGTATAACGCATTTAAACTTTGGTATACGACAAAAGTGTATATAACAAAAGTTACTCTAAATAACAAAATAAACAACTTTTGTTATGTCCATATTTGCCGAAAAACTAATACAAAACGAAATTCGCTAAACAAATAAACAAACAGACACCAAAGAAACAAAATGCAGTTATGGTGTCTATGACATGTGAAACGAAAAGTTATTGTGAAATTTCGCGAAAAAAATCAATGTACAGACAGAGGTTACAATTTTATATATATACTAGCTAAGGTACCCGGCGATGCCCGGGAAATCATTGTTGACTTACTAATGATGGTATTTTGATAGCAAGACTTCAATGTGTACAATTACACTTCCATCCAAGATGTAATGGTTTTCCGAAATAGCCAACCCTGAAGGGTACCTTCAGGGGATTGATATAATAGAAATTTTAGTTTTGAAGAATAAATGAAAATATGTTCCTAATCTATCCCTTTACACTTTTTGACTCACCTTTTTTCAATACTCGTAATTCAAACCATAATCATGGGTAGCATTTATTACAATTAAATATCATCTATAATGAACATATTTCCTTTCAAAAGCCAATCCGAGCTCATATAATATTAGGCAAAGTTTTTGGACGTAAGATTATATTTGTAATAGTGAATCTCACTGGAAATCACCTTCGGTAATGCCAGACGGGAAATTAGTAAACTCAATTATCTAGTAAGGCTCCATTCATCTTCCGCTCCCGCATGAGACTTCTCAATATTCTTCTACTTAAATTATTGATTCAAAACATTATTTTAATAATTTATCTACTGGATGGAATTAAATAATAGAGGTACCCTGAAAATATCATATCATATACGCATATTGTTTTTTGTCATAATGACATTACCATTAACGTTTAATTATTATGATAGCGCATATTTGTTTCAATAACATCAAGGTACATTATACAAATTAAATAATGGAAAGGCTCTTATAGTTTATATTTCTATTGGAAATAAATAACAAAGCTATTTTCTAGGAAAAATAAATAAATGAGGAGGGGGTGACGAAGATTTATACCTCACTAATCCGAATCATACTTTGAACTATCATATAAGACGAAAACATAACATCATTTGTTATAGTATTCATTTATTAAAACCCCTTAAATGAGTACTAATATAATTATTGACTCCCGTTTAGCATATATCCCGTGTTTACTTCTTTTTACGACAAAAGTGAATGCACACATAAGTTACTCTAAATAACAAAGTAAACCACTTTTGTTATGTGCATGTTTGCCGAAAAACAAATAGAAAATAGAAAAACCGAGTTTTTCATTTCAGCCTCTCTTATAATTCCCACTCCCCTTTGAACCTAAAATTTTTAATATAGCTTATAATCATGGAAGAATTAATGCTAATTCACACACCGAGTTTTGCTAACAACAAAATTGTTGGCTACCGCTTTAGATTTTAGTGTATATCTCGTTTATACTTTTCTATACGACAAAAGTGAATAAAACAAAAGTTACTTTAAATAACAAAATAAACAACTTTTGTTATGTGCATATTTGCTGAAAAAGCAATAGGAAACGAAATATCACTATTTTTAATTTCAGGCCTCCCTTATAACCCCCACTCCTGCCTGTCCCTAGAAATGTTAGTATGGCTTATTATAATGAAGGCGTTAGTACTAATTCACATACCGAGTTTGGTTTAATTCGGTTTAGTCTTTAGTGCCAAATAAAATTGTGGACTCCCGCTTTAGTTTATAGCGTAAAACGCCGTTATACTTAGGTATACGACAAAAGTGTACATAACAAAAGTTACTCTAAATAACAAATTAAACAACTTTTGTTATGTGCATATTTGCCGAAAAACCAATAAAAAACGAAATATCGCTATTTTTAATTTCAGGCTTCCCTTATAACCCCCACTCCTGTTCGTCTCAGAGAAAATAAATATAGCCTAAAGTCTAAGTTGGGTTAGTAGTAATATACATACCAAGTTTCATAAAATTCGGTTCAGCCGTTTATGCGTGAAAAGGTAACAAACAAACAAACAAACAAACATACACGAAAGAAACAAAATGAAGATATGGTGTCTATGACATGTGAAACGAAAAGTTATCGTGAAATTTCGCGAAAAAAATCAATGTACAGACAGATGTTACAATTTTATATATATACTAGCTCAGATACCCGGCTTCGCCCGGGAATTCATTTGAGGCTGAATGGTGATAGTATTTTTTAGCAGGCTTTACATTGCACAATATTTTGACATTTACCCGTCCCAGTGTTTAGGATTGATACCCGTCGTTGCCTTGGATTTGCTAATAATAGAATATTTGTTCGATAAGGCTTCACTGTCTTCGATATTTTTATATTTCCCGTCTCTTATACATGTAAATATGGTGAATTTTTTATTTCGGGCCTCCACTTTTAACCCCCCCCTCCCGTTCGAACCTAAAATTTTAATATAACTTATAATTATGGAAGAATTAATGCTAATTGACATACCGAGCTTTGTTAAGTTCGGTTCAGCCCGTTAGTGCCCCAATAACATTGTTGGCTCCCGCTAAAGTTTTAACGTATAACTCATTTATACTTAGGTATACGACAAAAGTGTATATAACAAAAGCTACTCCAAATAACAAAATAAACAACTTTTGTTATGTTTATATTTGCGGAAAAACCAATAGGAAACGAAATATCGCTATTTTTAATTTCAGGCTTCCCTTATAACCCCCACTCCTGCCCGTCCATAGAAATGTTGGTATGGCTTATTATAATGAAGGCCTCACTGCTAATACACATATCGAGTTTTATTTAGTTCGGTTGAGTCTTTTTTGGCAAATAATATTGTTGACTCCTGCTATAATTTTTAGCGTATAACGCTTTTAAACTTCGGTATACGACAAAAGTGTATAATACAAAAGTTACTCTAAATAACCAAATAAACAACTTTTGTTATGTGCATATTTGCCGAAAAACCAATAGAAAACGAAATATCGCTATTTTTAATTTCAGGCTTCCCTTATAACCCCCACTCCTGTTCGTCTCAGAGAAAATTAATATAGCCTAAAGTCTAAGTTGGGTTAGTGGAAATATACATACCAAGTTTCATAAAATTCGGTTCAGCCGTTTATGCGTGAAAAGGTAACAAACAAACAAACAAACAAACAAACAAACAAACAAACAAACAAACATACACGAAAGGAACAAAATGCAGTTATGGTGTCTATGACATGTGAAACGAAAAGTTATCGTGAAATTTCGCGAAAAAAATCAATGTACAGACAGAGGTTACAATTTTATATATATATAGATATAGATAGATAGATAGATAGATAGATAAAATTGTAACCTCTGTCTGTACATTGATTTTTTTCACGAAATTTCACGATAACTTTTCGTTTTACATGTCATAGACACCATAACTGCATTTTGTTTCCTTGGTGTTTGTTTGTTTATTTGTTTGTTTGTTACCTTTTCACGCATAAACGGCTGACCCGAATTTTATGAAACTTGGTATGTATATTACTACTAACCCAACTTAGACTTTAGGCTATATTAATATCCTCTGAGACGAACAGCAGTGGGGGTTATAAGGGAAGCCAGAAATTAAAAATAGCGATATTTCGATTCCTATTGGTTTTTCGGCAAATATGCACATAACAAAAGTTGTTTATTTTGTTATTTAGAGTAACTTTTGATAATACACTTTCGTCGTATACCGAGTTATAAACGAGATATACGCTAAAACCTATAGAGGAAGTGAACTATTTTATATGGCACAAAAGAATCAACCAAACTAAATAAAACTCGGTATGTGTATTAGCACTAACGCTTTCATTATAATAAGCCATGCCAACATTTCTAGGGACGGGCAGGAGTGGGGGTTATAAGGGAAGCCAGAAATTAAAAATAGCGATATTTCGTTTCTTATTGGTTTTTCGGCATATATGAACATTACAAAAGTTGTTTACTGTGTAATTTAGAGTAACTTTTGTTATCTTCACTTTTGCCGTATACGGAAGTATAAATGAGTTATACTCTAAAAACTATAGAGGGAGTCCACAATTTTATTTGGCACAAAAGACTCAACCGAACTAAACCAAACTCGGTATTTGAATTAGCACTAACGCCTTCCTTATAATAAGCCATACTATTTCTAGGGACGGACAGGAGTTGGAGTTGTAAGGGAGGCCTGAAATTAAAATAGTGATTTCCTATTGGGGTTTCGGCAAATAACAAAAGTTGTTTAATTTGTTATTTAGAGAAATTTTCTAAACACCTCTTTTCAATATGAACTACCAGGTACCTCAAATGAAAAACTTTATTCAAATGTATGTCGATATTTTCTCATTAATAAATCAAATCTATGCATAATGCACAGGAAACGGGAAATATGACAATATGCAGAACAGTGAAGTCTTGCATAAAAAAATAATTTTATTATTAACAAATCCACATAAACGACGGGTGTTAACCCTAAACACTGGGACGGGTAAATGTCATAATATTGTGCAAAGTAAAGCCTTGCCAAAAATAT
Source organism: Riptortus pedestris (assembly GCA_019009955.1). Taxonomy (NCBI): domain Eukaryota; kingdom Metazoa; phylum Arthropoda; class Insecta; order Hemiptera; family Alydidae; genus Riptortus; species Riptortus pedestris. The sequence continues at coordinate 118,415,937 of CM032228.1, forward strand.
AACACCAACATTCAGCCCCAAATGAATTCCGGAGCGAAGCCGGGTATCTCAGCTATTATAATATATTATTATAATATTTTGTCCTTAATAATTTCAATCTATGCATAATGCACAGGAAACGGGAAATATGACAATATAGAGGACAGTGAAGTCTTACATAAAAAAATAATTTTATTATTAACAAATCGACAGCAACGACGGGTATAAACCCTAAACACTGGGAAGAGTAAATGTCAAAATATTGTGCAAAGTAAAGCCTTGCCAAAAAAATACAATCCCATCCAGCCTCAAATGAATTCCCGGGCGAAGCCGGGTATCTGAGCTAGTATATATATATATATATATATATATATATATATATATATATATATATATATATATATATAAAAGTGTATCCTCTGTCTGTACACTGATTTTTTTCGCGAAATTTCACGATAACTTTTCGTTTCACATGTCATAGACACCATAACTGCATTTTGTTTCTTTCATGTCTGTTTGTTTGTTTGTTTGTGTATTTGTTTGTTTGTTACCTTTTCACGCATAAACGGCTGAACCGAATTTTATGAAACTTGGTATGTATATTACTACTAGCCCAACTTAGACTTTAGGCTATAATAATATTCTCTAAGACGAACAGGAGTGGGGGTTATAAGGGAGGCCTAAAACTAAAAATAGCGATATTTCATTTCCTATTGATTTTTCAGCAAATATAAACATAACAAAAGTTGTTTATTTTGTTATTTAGAGTAACTTTTGTTATATACACTTTTTTCGTATACCGAATTATAAACGAGATATACGCTAAAACCTATAGCGGAAGTGAACAATTTTATTTGGCACAAAAGACTCAACCGAACTAAACCAAACTCGGTATTTGAATTAGTACTAACGCCTTCCTTATAATAAGCCATACTAACATTTCTAGGGACGGACAGGAGTGGGGGTTATAAGGGAAGCCAGAAATTAAAAATAGCGATATTTCGTTTCTTATTGGTTTTTCGGCATATATGAACATAACAAAAGTTGTTTATTGTGTAATTTAGAGTAACTTTTGTTATATTTACTTTTGTTGTATACGGAAGTATAAAGGCGTTATACGCTAAAAATTATAGCGGGAGTCAACAATTTTATTTGGCACAAAAGACTCAACCGAACTAAATAAAACACTATGTGTTATGTATGTGTATTAGCACTAACGCCTTTTTTATAATAAGTACTATTTATAAGGGAGGCCTGAAATTAAAATAGTGATTTCCTATTGGGGTTTCGGCAAATATGCAAATAACAAAAGTTGTTTAATTTGTTATTTAGAGAAATTTTTGTTATATACACTTTCGTCGTATACCGAGTTATAAACGAGATATACGCTAAAACCTATAGAGGAAGTGAACTATTTTATATGACACAAAAGAATCAACCAAACTAAATAAAACTCGTTATGTGTATTAGCACTAACGCTTTCATTATAACAAGCCATGCCAACATTTCTAGGGACGGGAAGGAGTGGGGGTTATAAGGGAAGCCAGAAATTAAAAATAGCGATATTTCGTTTCTTATTGGTTTTTCGGCATATATGAACATAACAAAAGTTGTTTATTGTGTAATTTAGAGTAACTTTTGTTATATTCACTTTTCCCGTATACGGAATTATAAATGAGTTATACTCTAAAAACTATAGAGGGAGTCCACAATTTTATTTGGCACAAAAGACTCAACCGAACTAAACCAAACTCGGTATTTGAATTAGTACTAACGCCTTCCTTATAATAAGCCATACTAACATTTCTAGGGACGGGCAGGAGTGGGGGTTATAAGGGAAGCCAGAAATTAAAAATAGCGATATTTTTAACAAAAGTTGTTTATTGTGTAATTTAGAGTAACTTTTGTTATATTCACTTTTGTTGTATACGGAAGTATAAAGGCGTTATACGCTAAAAATTATAGCGGGAGTCAACAATTTTATTTGGCACAAAAGACTCAACTGAACTAAATAAAACACTATGTGTTATGTATGTGTATTAGCACTAACGCCTTTTTTATAATAAGCTACTATTTATAAGGGAGGCCTGAAATTAAAAATAGTGATTTCCTATTGGGGTTTCGGCAAATATGCAAATAACAAAAGTTGTTTAATTTGTTATTTAGAGAAATTTTCTCAACACTTCTTTTCAATATGAACTACCAGGTACCTCAAATGAAAATATTTATTCAAATGTATGTCAATATTTTCTCCTTAATAATTCAAATCTATGCATAATGCACAGGAGACGGGAAATATGACAATATGCAGGACAATGAAGTCTTACATAAAAAAATAATTTTATTATTAACAAATCCACATAAACGACGGGTATTAACCCTAAAAACTGGAACGGGTAAATGTCACAATATTGTGCAAAGTAAAGCCTTGCCAAAAATATACCATCACCATTCAGCCACAAATGAATTCCCGAGCGAAGCCGGGTATCTGAGCTAGTATATATATATATATATATATATATATATATATATATATATATATACTAGCTCAGATACCCGGCTTCGCCCGGGAATTGATTTGAGGCTGAATGGTGATGGTATTTTTTTTGGCAAAGCTTTACTTTGCACAATATTTTGACATTTACCCGTCCCAGTGTTTAGGGTTAATTCCTGTTGTTGGCATTTGTTAATAATAAAATTAATTTTTTATGTAAGTCTTCACTGTTCTCCAAATTGTCATATTTCCCGTAGACAAATAGACAATGAAATATCGCGAATTTTTATTTCAGGCCTCCCTTATAACCCCCACTCCCGTTCTAACCTAAAAATTTTAATATAGCTTTTGTAAGTTCGGTTTGCTCGTTAGCGCTCAATGAAATCGTTGACTCCCGCTTTAGTTTATAGTGTATATCTCGTTTATACTTTGTTATAAAAGAAAAGTGTATATAACAAAAGTTACTCTAAATAACAAAATAAACAACTTTTGTTATGTTCATATTTGCCAAGAAACCAATACGAAACGAAATATCGCTATTTTTAATTTCTGGCATTCCTCATAACCCCCACTCCTGCCCGTCCCTAGAAATGTTGGTATGGCTTGTTATAATTAAAGTGTTAGTGATAATACAGATACCGAGTTTTATTTATTTCGGTTGGATCTTTTGTCCCAAATAAAATTGTTCACTTCTGCTATAGGTTTTAGCGTATAACTCATTTATGCTTCCGTATACGGCAAAAGTGCATATAACAAAAGTTACTCTAAATAACAAAATAAACAACTTTTGTTATGTGCATATTTGCTGAAAAAGCAATAAGTAACGAAATATCGCTATTTTTAATTTCAGGCCTCCCTTATAACCCCCACTCCTGCCCGTCCCTAGAAATGTTAGTATGGCTTATTATGAGGAAGTCGTTAATACTAATTCACATACCGAGTTTGGTTTAGTTCGGTTGAGTCTTTTGTGCCAAGTACAATATTGGACTTCCGCTATAGTTTTTAGCGTATAACTCATTTATACTTCCGTATACGGCAAAAGTGCATATAACAAAAGTTACTCTAAATTACAAAATAAACTACTTTTGTTATGTGCATATTTGCTGAAAAAGCAATAGGAAACGAAAAATCGCTATTTTTAATTTCAGGCCTCCCTTATAACCCCCACTCCTGTTTGTCTCAGAGGATATTAATATAGCCTAAAGTCTAAGTTGGGTTAGTAGTAATATACATACCAAGTTTCATAAAATTCGGTCCAGCCGTTTATGCGTGAAAAGGTAACAAACAAACAAACAAACAAATAAACAAACAAACAAATAAACAAACAAACAAACAAACAGACACGAAAGAAACAAAATGCAGTTATGGTGTCTATGACATGTGAAACGAAAAGTTATCGTGAAATTTCGCGAAAAAAATCAATGTACAGACAGAGGTTACAATTTTATATATATATCTATATATATATAAAATTGTAACCTCTGTCTGTACATTGATTTATTTCGCGAAATTTCACGATAACTTTTCGTTTCACATGTCATAGACACCATAACTGCATTTTGTTTCTTTGGTGTCTGTTTGTTTGTTTGTTTGTTTATTTGTTTTGTTTGTTTATTTGTTTGTTTGTTTGTTTGTTTACCTTTTCACGCATAAACGGCTGAACCGAATTTTATGAAACTTGGTATGTATATTACTACTAGCCCAACTTAGACTTTAGGCTATATTAATATTCTCTAAGACGAACAGGAGTGGGGGTTATAACGGGAGGCCTGAAATTAAAAATAGCGATATTTCATTTCCTATTGCTTTTTCAGCAAATATGCTCCGAACAAAAGTTGTTTATTTGTAATTTAGAGTAACTTTTGTTATATGCACTTTTGCCGTATACGGAAGTATAACTGAGTTATACGCTATAAACTAAAGCGGGAGTGCACAATTTTATTTGGCACTAAAGACTCAACCGAATTAAACCAAACTCGGTATGTGAATTAGTACTAATGATTTACTTTTAATAAGCCATACTAACATTTCTAGGGACGGGCAGGAGTGGGGGTTATAAGGGGAGACCAGAAATTAAAAATAGCGATATTTCGTTTCCTATTGCTTTTTCAGCAAATATGCACATAACAAAAGTTTTTATTTTGTTATTTAGAGTAAACTTTTTTGTTATATGCACTTTTGCCGTATACGGAAGCATAAATGAGTTATACGCTATAAGCTATAGCGGGAGTCCACAATTTTATTTGGCACTAAAGACTCAACCGAATAAAACCAAACTCGGTATGTGAATAAGTACTAACGCCTTCATTATAAAATAGCTATACTAGCATTTCTAGGGACGGGCAGGAGTGGGGGTTATAAGGGAGGCCTGAAATTAGTAATAATGATTTCCAATTGGGGTTTCGGCAAATATGCACAAAACAAAAGTTGTTTATTTTGTTATTTAGAGAAATATGCTCAACAATTCTTTTCAATATGAACTATCAGGTACCTCACCTGGAAAAATTAATTCAAATTATAATATTTTGTCCTTAATAACTTAAATCTATGGATAATGCACAGGAAACGGGAAATATGACAATATCGAGGACAGTGAAGTCTTACATAAAAAATTAATTTTATTATTGTCAAATCCACAGAAACGACGGGTATTAACCCTAAACACTGGGAAGGGTAAATGTCAAAATATTGTGCAAAGTAAAGCCTTGCCAAAAAAAAAATTAATTCAAATGTATGTTAATATTTTCTCCTTAATAATTCAAATCTATGCATAATGCACAGGAGACGGGAAATATGACAATATGGAGGACAGTGAAGTCTTACATGAAATATTAATTTTATTATTAACAAATCCATAGGAACGACAGGTATAATAAACTCTAAACACTGGGACGGGGAAATGTCAAAATATTGTGCAAGCCTTGCCAAAAAAAAAATACCATCACCATTCAGCCTCAAATGAATTCCCAGGCGAAGCCGGGTATCTGAGCTAGTAGATATATAAAATTGTAACCTCTGTCTGTACATTGATTTTTTTCGCGAATTTTCACGATAACTTTTCGTTTCACATGTCCTAGGCACCATAACTGCCTTTTGTTTCTTTGGTGTCTGTTTGTTTGTTTGTTTGTTTATTTGTTTGTTTGTTTGTTTGTTACCTTTTCACGCATAAACGGCTGAACCGAATTTTATGAAACTTGGTATGTATATTACTGTTAACCCAACTTAGACTTTAGGCTATATTAATATCCTCTGAGACGAACAAGAGTGGGGGTTATAAGGGGAGCCAGAAATTAAAAATAGCGATATTTCGTTTCCTATTGTTTTCTCAGCAAATATGAACATAACAAAAGTTGTTTATTTTTTTATTTAGAGTAACTTCTGTTATATATACTTTTTTCGTATACCGAATTATAAACGAGATATACGCTAAAACCTATAACGGAAGTGAACAATTTTATTTGGGACAAAAGACCCAACCGAAATAAATAAAACTCGGTATATGTATTAGCACGAACGCTTTCATTATAACAAGCCATACTAACATTTCTAGGGACGGGCAGGAGTGGGGGTTATAAGGGGAGCCAGAAATTAAAAATAGCGATATTTCGTTTCCTATTGTTTTCTCGGCAAATATCAACATAACAAAAGTTGTTTATTTTTTTATTTAGAGTAACTTTTGTTTATATACTTTTTTCGTATACCGAATTATAAACGAGATATAGGCTAAAACCTATTGCGGAAGTGAACAATTTTATTTGGGACAAAAGACCCAACCGAAATAAATAAAACTCGGTATGTGTATTAGCACGAACGCTTTCATTATAACAAGCCATACTAACATTTCTAGGGACGGGCAGGAGTGGGGGTTATAAGGGGAGCCAGAAATTAAAAATAGTGATATTTCGTTTCCTATTCGTTTTTCGGCAAATGTGCATATAACAAAAGTTGCTTATTTTGTTATTTAGATTAACTTTTGTTATATACACTTTTTTCGTATACCGAATTATAAACGAGATATACGCTAAAACCTATAACGGAAGTGAACAATTTTATTTGGGAGAAAAGTCCCAACCGAAATAAATAAAACTCGGTATGTGTATTAGCACTAACGCTTTCATTATAACAAGCCATACCAATATTTCTAGGGACGGGCAGGAGTGGGGGTTGTAAGGGAGGCCTGAATTTAAAAATAGCGGTATTTTGTTTTCTATTCGTTTTTCGGCAAATATGAACATAATAAACGTTGTTTATTTTGTTATTTAGAGTAACCTTTGTCATATTCATTTTTGTCTTTTAACAAAGTATAAACGACATATACACTATAAACTAAAGCGGGAGTCAACTATTTCATTGGGCGCTAACAATTAAACTGAACTTAACAAAACTCGGTATGTCAATTAGCATTAATTCTTCCATGATTATAAGCTATATTAAAATTTTTAGGTTAGAACGGGAGTGGGGGTTATAAGGAAGTCCTGAAATAAAAATTCGCGATATTTCATTGTCTATTTGTTTTTCGACAAACTTGAACATAACATAAGTTGTTTACTTTGTTATTTAGATTAACTTTTGTTTTATACATTTCTCCAGGAACAATGTGTGTAGCAAGTAATTTGCATAGAAATATTGATATGCTCAACAATTCATAACAATTTCAACTATGAGGTACCCCACCTGGAAAAATTAATTCAAATCTATGTTAATATTTGGTCCTTAATAACTCAAATCTATGCATAATGCACAGGAGACGGGAAATATGACAATTTGGAGGACAGTGAAGACTTACATAAAAAATTAATTTTATTATTAACAAATGCCAACAATGGGTATTAACTCTAAACACTGGGACGGGTAAATGTCAAAATATTGTGCAAAGTAAAGCCTTGCCAAAAAATACCATCACCATTCAGCCTCATATCAATTCCCGGGCGAAGCCGGGTATCTGAGCTAGTATATATATATATCTATATATATATAAAATTGTAACCTCTGTCTGTACATTGATTTTTTTTGCGAAATTTCACGATAACTTTTCGTTTCACATGTCATAGACACCATAACTGCATTTTGTTTCTTTCGTGTATGTTTGTTTGTTTGTTTGTTTGTTTGTTTGTTTGTTTGTTTGTTTGTTACCTTTTCACGCATAAACGGCTGAACCGAATTTTATGAAACTTGGTATGTATATTACTACTAACCCAACTTAGACTTTAGGCTATATTAATTTTCTCTGAGGCGAACACGAGTGGGGGTTATAAGGGAAGCCTGAAATTAAAAATAGCGATATTTCGTTTTCTATTGGTTTTTCGGCAAATATGCACATAAAAAAAGTTGTTTATTTTGTTATTTAGAGTAACTTTTGTTATATACACTTTTGTCGTATACCGAAGTTTAAATGCGTTATACGCTAAAAATTATAGCGGGAGTCAACAATATTATTTGCCAAAAAAGACTCAACCGAACTAATTAAAACTTGGTATGTGTATTAGCAGTGAAGCCTTCATTATAATAAGCCATACCAACATTTCTATGGACGGGCAGGAGTGGGGGTTGTAGGGAAAGCCTGAAATTAAAAATAGCGATATTTCGCTTCCTATTGGTTTTTTCGCAAATATAAACATAACAAAAGTTGTTTATTTTGTTATTTGGAGTAACTTTTGTTATATACACTTTTGTCGTATACCGAAGTTTAAATGCGTTATACGCTAAAAATTATAGCGGGAGTCAACAATATTATTTGCCAAAAAAGACAACCGAACTAATTAAAACTTGGTATGTGTATTAGCAGTGAAGCCTTCATTATAATAAGCCATACCAACATTTCTATGGACGGGCAGGAGTGGGGGTTGTAGGGGAAGCATGAAATTAAAAATAGCGATATTTCGCTTCCTATTGGTTTTTCCGCAAATATAAACATAACAAAAGTTGTTTATTTTGTTATTTGGAGTAACTTTTGTTATATACACTTTTGTCGTATACCTAAGTATAAATGGGTTATACGTTAAACTTTAGCGGGAGCCAACAATTTTATTGGGCACTAACGGCTGAACCGAACTTAACAAAGCTCGGTATGTTAATTAGCATTAATTCTTCCATGGTTATAAGTTATATTAAAATGTTTAGGTTCGAACGGGAGGGGGGTTATAAGGGAGGCCTGAAATAAAAATTCACCATATTTACATGTATAAGAGACGGGAAATATAAAAATATCGAAGACAGTGAAGCCTTATCGAACAAATATTCTATTATTAGCAAATCCACGGCAACGACGGGTATCAATCCTAAACACTGGGACGGGTGAATGTCAAAATATTGTGCAAAGTAAAGCCTTGCCAAAAAAATACCATCACCGTTCAGCCTCAAATGAATTCCCGGGCGAAGCCGGGTATCTGAGCTAGTATATATATAAAATTGTAACCTCTGTCTGTACATTGATTTTTTTCGCGAAATTTCACGATAACTTTTCGTTTCACATGTCATAGACACCATATCTGCATTTTGTTTCTTTCGTGTATGTTTGTTTGTTTGTTTGTTTGTTTGTTTGTTTGTTTGTTACCTTTTCACGCATAAACGGCTGAACCGAATTTTATGAAACTTGGTATGTATATTACTAATAACCCAACTTAGACTTTAGGCTATATTAATTTACTCTGAGGCGAACAGGAGTGGGGGTTATAAGGGAAGCCTGAAATTAAAAATAGCGATATTTCGTTTTCTATTGGTTTTTCGGCAAATATGCACATCACAAAAGTTGTTTATTTTGTTATTTAGAGTAACTTTTGTTATATACACTTTTGTCGTATACCGAAGACTAAAAGCGTTATACGCTAAAAATTATAGCGGGAGTCAACAATATTATTTGCCAAAAAAGACTCAACCGAACTAAATAAAACTCGGTATGTGTATTAGCAGTGAGGCCTTCTTTATAATAAGCCATACCAACATTTCTATGGACGGGCAGGAGTGGGGGTTATAAGGGAAGCATGAAATTAAAAATAGCGATATTTCGTTTCCTATTGGTTTTTCCGCAAATATAAACATAACAAAAGTTGTTTATTTTGTTATTTGGAGTAACTTTTGTTATATACACTTTTGTCGTATACCTAAGTATAAATGAGTTATACGTTAAAACTTTAGCGGGAGCCAACAATGTTATTGGGCACTAACGGCTGAACCGAACTTAACAAAGCTCGGTATGTCAATTAGCATTAATTCTTCCATAATTATAAGTTATATTAAAATTTTTAGGTTCGAACGGGAGGGGGGTTATAAGGGAGGCCTGAAATAAAAATTCACCATATTTACATGTATAAGAGACGGGAAATATAAAAATATCGAAGACAGTGAAGCCTTATCGAACAAATATTCTATTATTAGCAAATTCACGGCAACGACGGGTATCAATCCTAAACACTGGGACGGGTAAATGTCAAAATATTGTGCAATGTAAAGCCTGCTAAAAAATACTATCACCATTCAGCCTCAAATGAATTCCCGAGCGAAGCCGGGTATCTGAGCTAGTATATATATATATATATATATATATATATATATATATAGATATATATATATATATATATATATGCATATATAAAATTGTGACCTCTGTCTGTACATTAATTTTTTTCGCGAAATTTCACGAAAACTTTTTGTTTCACATGTCATAGACACCATAACTGCATTTTGTTTCTTTGGTGTCTGTTTGTTTGTTTGTTAATTTGTTTGTTTGTTACCTTTTCACGCATAAACGGCTGAACCGAATTTTATGAAACTTGGTATGTATATTACTACTAGCCCAACTTAGACTTTAGGCTATATTAATATTCTCTGAGACAATTAGGAGTGGGGGTTATAAGGGAGGCCTGAAATTAAAAATAGCGATATTTCGTTTCATATTTCTTTTTCAGCAAATATGCCCATAACAAAAGTTGTTTATTTTGTAATTTAGAGTAACATTTGTTATCTGCACTTTTGCCGTATACGGAAGTATAAACGAGATATACACTAAAACCTATAGCGGAATTGTACAATTTTATTTGGGACAAAAGACCCAACCGAAATAAATAAAACTCGGTATGTGTATTAGCACTAACGCTTTCATTATAATAAGCCATACTAACATTTCTAGGGACGGGCAGGAGTGGGGGTTATATGGGAGCCCTGAAATTAAAAATAGCGATATTTCGTTTCCTATTGCTTATTCAGCAAATATGCACATAACAAAAGTTGTTTATTTTTTTAATTTAAAGTAACTTTTGTTTTATACACTTTTGCCGTATACGGAAGTATAAATGAGTTATATGCCAAAAACTATAGCGGGAGTCCGGTATGTGAATTAGCACTAACGCTTTCCTTATAATAAGCCATACTAACATTTCTAGATAGAATCTCGACCACCTAGGCACAAATAACTCTCCGGAGTTCGGTGCCTATGTACTATATAATAAATAAATAAATAACATTTCTAGGAACTGGCAGGAGTGGGGGTTATAAGGAAGGCCTGAAATTAATAATAGTGGTATTTCGTTTCCTATTGCATTTTCGGCAAATATGCACATAACAAAAGTTGTTTATTTTGTTATTTAGAGAAACTTTTTCTATATACACTATTGTCGTATACGGAAGTATAAAGGCGTTATACGCTAAAAATTACAGCTGGAGTCAACAATTTGGAGGACAGTAAAGACTTACATAAAAAATGAATTTTATTATTAACAAATGCCAACAACGGGTATTCACCCTAAACACTGGGACGGGTAAATGTCAAAATATTGTGCAAAGTTAAGCCTTGCCAAAAAAATACCATCACCATTCAGCCTCAAATCAATTCCCGATCGAAGCCGGGTATCTGAGCTAGTCTATATATATATATATATATATATATATATATATATATATATATATATATATATCTATATATATATATTTGTCTGTTAACGCTCTAGCGGTCGCAATTTTTGTTTGATCGTTACGAAACTAGATATTTAACTGTATTATGTAAAAAGACAGATCAAGTTCGTTAATGGCTGAAATCGGTTTAGAGGGAGGGGGGGGTTTAGAGGGGGGGATTTTCGAAAATTCGAAATATCTCCGTTATTATGCATCGGATCGAATAATTGTATATAACCAATCATATTGCAAATTAAATTTACTATAAATATTGTTATATGCGTTTATTCTCTATCTTGAATATTAACCGAGATATTTGCATTTTTCAGTTTTCAGCAAACCGCCACTTCTACTCATGTTACGTAAACAATACTCTGCTACATAATAAATCACATTATTGGAAGTTTAAATACCAAAAATTGTATTGTATGTTCAAGAGACCTTTATTATACGACATGCAAATATGTCCTGGTGACTCCCCCACCCCCCATTTTAAAGTTTTGGACTACTAAAATTTTATTGATTGAGATAACAATTATTCTGACTCATTATTAATTACAGTACTAGATATAGTAAATAGTTCTCAATAAAATTAATGTGTTATATTCTGATATATTTCATTAATTGTTTTTCTTTCCGGCGTGAGGCGGGCCGACCCGTTTGTTTACATTTCTATCCTAACGCTTCCTGTTGGCAGTTTATTGAAATTGGATGAAACATTTCTTATTTCCGTTTGAATTTATTCACGGTGTTGTTATGTTACGAGTATGTATATTTATCTATTACTAAACTTCACGAGGGAAATCTGCTTAGTTTACGCAGCCCCTGCGTGACGAACTTTCATTTAGTTCACCTCTATAACTCGAACTATGCCTAAGACGAACTATACATAACACGAACAAAAATGGCAGTCCCGTGGAATTTCATGATAGCGAGAGTCGACTGTATATATATATATATATATATATATATATATATATATATATATATATATATATATATATATATCTGTTACCGCTCTAGCGATTGCAATTTTAGTTTGATCGTTACCAAACTCGATATTTAGTCGTTTTATGTAAAACGAAAGATCAAGTTCGTTAACGGCTGAAATCGGACCAGTGGGAGGGGGGGTTTAGAGGGGAGGATTTTCGAAAATTCGAAATATCTCTGTTACTATTCGTCGGATCGAAAAATTGTACAGAATCAATCACATTACAAATTAAATTTACTATAAATATTGTTATATACAATTATTCTCTATCTGAAATATTAACCGAGATATTTGCATTTGTATTCTGCGTGTGGTTGGCAGGAGTCGGCTATGTTCGTACATTCCGCCAAGAGCTCTGGTGGCAGTTTCCATAACTATTCGTCCCTCGTGAATAGGTTTAGACGTTTCTTACTACTACAGTTGTTATTATGCAGATTTCTCTATTGTGAAACTTCACGTGGGAAATCTGCTTAGTTTACGCAGCCCTTGCGTGACGGACTTTATATAGATATATATTTGTCTGTTAACGCTCTAGCGGTCGCAATTTTTGATTGATCGTTACCAAACTCGATATTTAAACAGTTTATGTAAAAATAAAGATCAAGTTCGTTAATTGCTGATATCGGACCAGTGGGAGGGGGTGTTTAGAGGGGAGGATTTTCGAAAATTCGAAATATTTCTGTTACTGTACTTGAATATGTCATGGCTTCAAGAAACATTGAAATATCCTATTGCTTCAATCTTCAATGCCTGATCCACATAAATGATACAAATGAATATGTCATGGCTTCAAGAAACATTGAAATATCCTAATGCTTCAATCTTCAATGCCTGACCCACATAAATGATAGAAATGAATATGTCATGGCTTCAAGAAACATTGAAATATTCTAATGCTTCAATCTTCAAGGCCTGACCCATATAAATGATAGAAATAAATGTCATGGCTTCAAGAAACATTGAAATATCCTAATGCTTCAATCTTCAATGCCTGACCCACATAAATGATAGAAATGAATATGTCATGGCTTCAAGATACATTGAAATATTCTAATGCATCAATCTTCAAGGCCTGACCCATATAAATGATAGAAATAAATGTCATGGCTTCATGATACATTGAAATATCCTAATGCTTCAATCTTCAATGCCTGACCCACATAAATGATAGAAATGAATATGTCATGGCTTCAAGAAACATTGAAATATTCTAATCGTGAGTCGCGTATTAGGAGTGGTACAGTGCGGACGGGATTAGTGAGGGCTCTCTTATCTCTTCCTAGCTCGTTTCTATCTGTCTCGCCTAATACTGAATCTAACTCTCGAAAATAAGCTGTGTCTTTTTAACAAATCTTGATTCTACTTCACACGGCTGAAATGTCATTAAACGGCATTTCGCCGGGCCAGTTCTCGCTATACGGCAAGACGGTGGCCGCGAATAAGAAACGTAAGAAAAACAGTGATGATGGCAGTAAATTTTCTATCTCAACATCAAACAAATATGAATTGCTATCAGATCAAGAAGATATGGATGAAGATACATTTGATGTCCATTCTGAAGCTAATTCAACGAATGCTTCACCATCAAAGAACAAAGAAAATATCCCACCCATCGTTGTTTACAGTTATATTGAAAACCATTCTGTAACTCTAGCAAAACTCCGTAAACAGTGTAAAAAAGAATTTAGTATAAAATTTCGTGGAAATAGACTTTTGTTTTTTCCTGGTTGTAAGGATGACTACAACCTAATTCTTAATGAAGTTAAAAAGGCTGGTCTGGAATGCCACACTTACACGTTTAAGGATGAAGCTAATAAAATTGTTGTGCTCAGAAATTTACCTCCAAATATTTCCACTGAAGAAATTATCAATGACCTGAAAAGTCAAAATCTTGAAGTTTTGAAGGTAGTACAAACGAAGAAGAAAACGGGCGAGAACTCGTACATTCCATACCCTCTGTACTTAGTCACCTTTAAAAATAATACATCCATGCAAGCCATTAAGAAGACAAAGTACGTGTGTCATTGCGTAGTTTCTTGGAATCGATATAAAAATAGTAATAGTGTGATTCAATGTTTTAAATGCCAATCATTTTTTCACTTAGCTAAACATTGCTACAGGAAGCCTAAATGTGTAAAGTGTGCAGGCGAACACCTCACAAAAGAATGCACTATTTCCACTGAAGCTAGCCCAAAATGTGTCAACTGCAGTGGAAAGCACACTGCCAACCATCGAGGATGTTCTGTTTTCAACGAGAAGTTGAGGATGAAGTCTGCAAAGCCAGCCACAAACTCATCTACTCGTTGAGGTGACTTCAGACGGAACGACGAAGACTTCCCGCCCCTCTCTAACGCTGCATCGACCTCTCAACCTTCTGCGTGGGCAAGAACTCGAGGTACAAAAGATAAATCTAATGTTTCTTTCACTAGCCTACTTAATGACTTTAAATATATTTGTTCTTCAATTAACTTAGGTAATCTCTTACAGAATATAAGTGGTTTAATAGAGGACTTTAAAAATGCACCTAATGCAATGGCAAAAGTTGGTGTTATAGTAGAATTTCTATTCACTTTCTTATGAATCACAATGATGTTTACTGTAAATTAGGTTCCTGGAATTGTAGGTCTGTGCTTAATAAAATGGATGAACTTTCTATCTTTGTAAGGAAACATAGAATAGATGTTTTAGCATTAAGTGAAACTCTTTTAAAGAGTAAACATAAACTCAAAGCTCCAGGCTATAAAGTTTACAGAGCCGATGAAGGCAGAGGAGTTGCTTTATTGGTTGGTAATAGTGTCACTCATTATCATGTTAAATTACCAAAACTTAAATACCTCAGAGCTGTAGGGGCAGTCATTAATATAGCTAATTTCGAAATTCTTATTATTTCTGCCTATTTATCCCCATCCAGGCCTCATCAGATTTACAAAACTGATTTCAGAGCCCTGTTTAATATTAAAAGGCATGTTTTGATTCTAGGCGACTTAAATTCAAAGCACATGTCTTGGAACTGCTTTAGCAATAATAGGAATGGATTAACATTATTAGACATGTCAATAAACTACAACTTTCTCATTATATCTCCTGATGAACCTACTTATTATCCTGGGAAGTCTAATACGAATTTAAACAGGAAGCCGCCTAGACCAAGTGTACTGGACATTGCTGTAACCAAGAATATTAATTTTCAGATAACTGCACATTCCATGTCAGAATTGTCTTCTGACCATAATCCAGTAATTTTTTATATTAATGAAGCGATTAAAATAAATGAGAGCGAACCTATATTCAACTATAAAGAAGCCAACTGGAAAAAATTCCGCTCTCCACCACTTAACAGCTCACAAGACATTGACCAGCTTGTCTCTGAATTTCAAAACGTTCTTCTTGAGTCAGCTCACCGTTCTGTTCGTCGGTCACGGGTCACCAATACAATAATGGACATACCTCCCTTTATAATTTGGATTATTAAGGTAAAAAATAAAATTAGAAAGGCGTACCAACGCCATTATAAAACCTGGCTCAGAAAACTTCTTAACTTTCTTGTGAAACTAATTTCTTACATTTTAAAAGTTCATAAAAATGCGAAATGGAGCAAAAAGCTTTCCAACCTCTAGCAATAATGGCTCTCTCTATCAGTTGATAAAGAAAATCAAACCTAAATCAAACAGTATTCCTCCATTATTGAAAGATACTAGGTTCACCCCTAATGATGCACCCCTTCATGCTCTTGCTTGCTCTGACAGTGACAAAGCTCAACTATTGGCTGAGAATCTATATCGCACATTCACACATAACTCTGACCTAGGTGTTCCATCTTTTACAAGGAAAGTAATACGGAGTAACAAGGTATTTCTAAAGCAGCCCTTTAAAAAACACATTGATGCAACATTAGCAACACCTAAGAAGGTTGCGAAAATCATTTTGCAACTTAAAAGCAATAAGTCGCCTGGCAGTGAAGGTATACACAACCTACTCTTAAAGAATCTGTCTCGTAAAGCTATAATCCACTTAACTAAAATCATTAATCATATCTTAATGTATGCCCACTTTCCAGACGAATGGAAAACGTCAAGGGTTATTGTTCTTCCCAAGCCAGGGAAAAATCCCACCCTCCCAGGTAGCTATCGATATATTTCATTGCTAAATTGCCTCAGCAAGGTAGTTGAAAAGGTAATCAAATCTAATATAATATATTTCTAGGAAGAAAACAATCTGATCTCCAACAACCAACATGGCTTTCGAAATCAGCATTCAACAACAACCCAATTAGCCAGGATAACTGACTTGATCCTCCATAATTTCAACTTGAATAAACATACAGGCATGGCTCTGGTAGATGTTGAAAAAGCCTTTGATTGTGTATGGCATAATGGCCTGATATATAAAATGATTCAATATAACTTTCCAATATATTTGATTATCTTAATCAATAGTTATCTTACTAACAGATCTTTTTATGTTACTACTGGTGGCTCAAGATCTAACCTTTTACAAATTCTTGCAGGTGTCCCACAAGGATCAGTACTTGGTCCAATACTATTCATAATATTTTTTAATGATGTAAACTATCTTAAAACTAAATGCCTGAAAGCCCTGTTTGCTGACGATAAAGCATTTATAATTTCAAGTTTCCGAGTTGACACTATTGCCAACCATCTCACCATAGCATTGACACAATGTATTAAGTATTGTAATAAGTGGAAAATAAGATTGAATTCTCAAAAAACAGAGGTTATTCTTTTTACTAGGAGGAGACCTCGAGTGTACCCTGAAGTTAAAATGCTAGGCAATCCCATCCCTTGGTCAAAGAATGTGAAATATCTTGGAGTCATATTAGACTCTAAACTTACCTACACTAACCACATCAATACTCAGTGTAATAAAGCTATTGGAATACTACAATCCTTATTTTCTGTACTAAACAGAAATTCAGGGTTAAGTATAACTAACAAAAAACTTGTTTACTACTTATATATAAGGCCTGTTTTATTTTATGTCTGTCCTATTTGGTCAATGACATGCGAAACTAATAAGCGTAAATTACAAGTGGCTCAAAATAAATGTTTAAGATTTATTGGTTCATTCCCACCATGGACTCCTGTCATGCACATGCATGAAATTCTTGACATTCCCACAATAAATGAGTACATAACTAAGTTAGCAGTACACTTTTTCGATGCATGTCAAAATAGTAAGTATCAGCACATTGCTGATATAGTTAATTATAGTTATAGTAGTTTAAATTACAAGAATTACAAATATAAGAGACTTAAGCACATAACATTTTAATTTCTCTGAAGGGCTTTTATTTTTTCTGTACAAATTTATATTCTTCTGTGTATCTTATAGTTCTTCTATAGTTCTTTTGTATTACTTTTAACCGTTCTGTAATTGAGAATTTTTATTTATTTCTGTATTTGGGTTTTTTTTTTGTATTCTTTTCCCTTATTATAAATTTAGATATTAGAATAAAAATAGATATAAGTAATGTGGAATATTTAAAAAAGCCAATAAGCTTGAAAAATTGTATTTACTTCTATTGCAAATTATTATTTGTTAATAAAACATATAAAAATCAATAAAAAAAAAAAATAAAAAAAAAATATTCTAATGGTTCAGTCTTCAAGGCCTGACCCATATAAATGATGGAAATAAATGTCATGGCTTCAAGATACATTGAAATATCCTAATGCTTCAATCTTCAACGCCTGACCAACATAAATGATAGAAATGAATATGTCATAGCTTCAAGAAACATTGAAATATTCTAATGCTTCAATCTTCAAGGCCTGACCCATATAAATGATGGAAATAAATGTCATGGCTTCAAGATACATTGAAATATCCTAATGCTTCAGTCTTCAATGCCTGGCCCACATAAATGATAGGAATGAATATGTCATAGCTTCAAGAAACATTGAAATATTCTAATGGCGTGATTTCACACGAGAAATATCTGCATATATATCACACAGTAAATGTTCAATAAAAGCAATATTTGATATTTAAGCTTTGAATAAAGTGGTTCATGGTAACAGCTTATTGTTATTGTGTGTTTGAGTGTAGGCGTAGAAACAATGTAACTATTTGGTTTAATATTCAAGAAAGAGAAAAAATGTATATAACAACATGTATTGGAAAGTAAATTTGCAATAAGATTGTTTTTATTATACAATTTTTCTTCTCTGTAGTAACAGAGATATTTTGAAATCAACCTTTAAACCCACCCCCCATATATAAAATGTTTAAAAAATGAGTTTGGTAATAGTCAAACAAAAAAAATGTGACTGCTAGAATGGTAATGATATATATATATATATATATATATATTTAGATGCTTTCATTGAAATGGATAGGAAGGGCCCATACTTCCCCGTAAAAAGAGGAGTGAGACAAAGCGACCCATTTTCACCAGTTTTATTCATTTTAGTACTAGAAATGATCTGGTATTTGTTGGCAAAAGGAAGGCATACAAATGAATGGAAAATGGCTTAATTGTCTCCGCTTTGCAGACGATGAGGTTTTAATTGTGAAAACCTCAGAGGAACTTATATCTATGATTGCTCTATTAATAGGATTATGTAAGGAAGTAGGTTTGAGACCGAATTCCAGTAAAACAAAAATAATGATAAATGGGGAGAAAGCCCCTATATAAGTAAGCACTAAACTGGATTACGTAAAGGAATACATATATTTAGGCCAATTGGTCTCCTTCAAAAACAAATCAATGAAAGAAGTGGAGAGAAGAATAGCTCTGTTGGAGTAAATACTGGTCACTGAAATCTATAATGAAGGGGAATTTCTCAATTGAAATGGTGAGAAGAGTTTTTGATTCTTGCGTTTTTCAGACAGTGACATACGGTAGCCAAACATGGTCTATCACAAAGATCGATGGAAAGGAGCATGCTAATAAGGAAAGACTATATCAGAAGTTCCATCGTTAGAGAAAAAACAAAACTGACAGAAATCAAGGACTAAATGGAATCATAGAAATGGAAATGGGCCTGCCCAATTTTTTTTTAAATTTATATTTTGAAATTTCATGCTACATTTTAACTCAATTATATACCTACTCACATTTTTTTTCCTTTGCTTGTATTATAATGTATTATTACAATTTTTTGTTTGTTTGCTTTGATACCTATATCTAGTAAAAATTTGTAACAGATTTGAAGTTAGGATATATTGATTTACTTATATATATTGTAGTATAGCTCATGGTTAGATGCTCATATGATACTTCTAGTTGGGTGAGAGAGCCCAATAGCTCTTATAGAATCTTTTTTGAACAAACACAAGTTTATTTTATATATATATATATATATATATATATATATATATATATATATCACAAGTTAATAGGCCTTTTATTTTAAATATGGAGAATGAACTGCTAGTTAGAGATATTATCACAAGCACCACTCATTCTGAATAATTGTCCCCTTATTATACGAAATGTACATAGGAGCACATATAATGTTGCAAAAGTCAATTCCCTTTACTCAAGAGATTTTCAGATAAGCATTATCATAATAATTGTCATTCAAATTAAATTTCCATTTCTTTTAAATCTGTATTATCATAATAGCCTTTTGCATTTTGAAAATAAATGATACTTTCTAGAAAAGGTGATCTTAGTTAACTGGAAACCCCTCTTTGCACAGCCCAGTAGTAGAGTCAACGCGAAAATTGAAAAGTTGTAACCAATTCACCAAATACTTTTCTGTTATGAACAGTGCTGACATATGTCAAGGATAGCTTCAGAAAGGTTTATGTGCAACAGTTGTTTCAGATAATTCAGTAAAAGCAGTTTATTATTACTATAACTTTTACCAATTCATTACGAATTAGTAATTCTGTTGTTCCCAGCTACCAGGCTTAAATTGGTCATGTACTAATGATGGTTTTGTAGATTCCAGTTCTTTAAATATAGAATTTTGATGAAATCTGCCTTTATTATGCTTTAGTGGCCACAAACAAAATAATTCATTAATAACATAAACTAAAATTTAATAAAAGTCTAGTAAAAGCAAAATAAACAAAACTCTGATGCAATAAGTAATTAACTATACCTTCACTAATACAGTTAACAATATTACAATAATTAAGGCCATAATGACAACTAAGACATTGGCCTTCCCTTTAGGGAGTAGTGGTCGTATGCTTCCAGAGGTGACCAGTCTTCTAGGAAGCAGAAGTAATCCTTCTTCTTCATCCAACCATGCCTATCTCTGGCCAATCTCCACCACATTGTTCTGGTTATTTCCTTCATCCAGTCTACCCACCTTTTGGCCTGTCTTCCACGTCTTCTTTTTAGGTTGTATGAGTTCCATAAAGTTATTTGCTTTGACCATCTTTCATCTGGAGTCGTGTGGTGGCCGGCCTGCTTATTTCCATTTCAATGATTCCATTTAGTCCTTGATTTCTCTGAGTTTTGTTTTCCCCCTGACGATGGAACTTCTGATATGGTCTTTCCTTATTAGCATGCTCCTTTCCATCGATCTTTGTGATAGACCATGTTTGGCTACCGTATGTCACTGTCTGAAAAACGCAAGAATCAAAAACTCTTCTCACCATTTCAATTGAGAAATTCCCCTTCATTATAGATTTCAGTGACCAGTATTTACTCCAACAGAGCTATTCTTCTCTCCACTTCTTTCATTGATTTGTTTTTGAAGGAGACCAATTGGCCTAAATATATGTATTCCTTTACGTAATCCAGTTTAGTGCTTACTTATATAGGGGCTTTCTCCCCATTTATCATTATTTTTGTTTTACTGGAATCCGGTCTCAAACCTACTTCCTTACATAATCCTATTAATAGAGCAATCATAGATATAAGTTCCTCTGAGGTTTTCACAATTAAAACCTCATCGTCTGCAAAGCGGAGACAATTAAGCCATTTTCCATTCATTTGTATGCCTTCCTTTTGCCAACAAATACCAGATCATTTCTAGTACTAAAATGAATAAAACTGGTGAAAATGGGTCGCTTTGTCTCACTCCTCTTTTTACGGGGAAGTATGGGCCCTTCCTATTCATTTCAATGAAAGCATCTAAATTATTATAGAACTCTATAATTAGGCCTGTATATTTTTCCTCTAGCCCTATATCTCTCATGGTTTTGTATATGCAGATATGAAAAAATACTGTCGAAAGCTTTCCTAAAATCCACAAAGCATAGATATACTGGAAAGTTGAATTCTAGCGACTTTGCTATTAATTGGTCTATGGTTTTCAAGCGATCGAACGCATAATAGAGATATTAAGAATTTTCTATATTCCCTCCTCTAACCCCCCCCCCTTCCACGGGTTGAATTTCAGCCATTAACTAACTTGGTCTTTAGTTTTACATAAAACGTTTAAAAATCGAGTTTGGTAACGATGAAGCAAAAATTGCGACCGCTAGAGCGTTAATAGTCAAATATATATATATATATATATATATATATATATATATATATATATACACACACACACAGGGTATCCCAACTTTCCCTGCCACACCCTTAAAATTTCCAATTAATTTAATACAAGACTGAGACTTGGTGTGTCATAGTTGGGACCCCTGAAGAATCCTTTCAGTACATATTCAACATTTTAACCTTCTCCAGTATTTCTTCATTTGATGTTTTATCAAAAAAAATGTGGACCTATGATTCTTTCCTGGAAGATACACCAAGTTTTTTTTAAAAGAAATTGTGCACGTGGAAAAATGTATTCCTTTTACAAATTATTACTACTTAATTAATCTAAAATAGATTAATTCAAAGAGCGTTTTTTGGATTTTTTATTTTCAATTTTAGAATCCATTCCATTCAAAACTGTGTGTATATATATATATATATATATATATATATATATATATATATATATATATATATATATATATATATATATTAATAGACAAAATCAGCTATTGAGGTGTACTCATGACCCGATTTTCGAAAAATTTATTTGTTACCACTCAAGCGGTCGCAACTTTTGTGTTATCGATATATAATTGTTTTATGTAAAAAAGGAAGATCAGGTTCGTTAATAGCTGAAATTGGACCAATGGGAGGGTGGGTTTAGAGGGGGAGAATTTTGAAAATTGGAAATATTTTAAATTATAACACGTCGAATCGAAAACTTGTATAAAACCAATCTTATTGTAAATGAAATTACCTATAAATGTTGTTATTTACATATGTTCTCTAATACGAATATTAACCGAGATATTTGGAATTTTTAGCAGATTTCTCTTAATCTTAAGGGAAATCAGCTATTGAGGTCGTACTCATGATTCGAATTTCTTCAAATGTCAATCGATCCTACCCAGGAGATGACGAATATGAGGTCCGTTCAAAATTATATTTATATATATATATATATATATATATATATATATATATATTTATATATATATATATATATATATATATATATATATATATATATATATATATATTTGTCTGTTAACGCTCTAGTGGTCGCAATTTTTGTTTGATCGTTACGAAACTCGATATTTAAGCATTTTATCGGATCGAAAAATTGTATAGAACCAATCTTATTGCAACTTAAATTTGCTATAAATATTGTTATATACATTTATTCTCTATCTTCAATATTAACCGAGATATTTGCATTTTTATGAAGTCTGTGGTCGGGTATAGTTCGGATTAGGTCGGCCATTTTCGTCATTGGTCGGCTCAGGTGGGAGGCTACTTCTAACCTTACCTGTCGTTTCTAACCTTACCTTACCTTCCTTACTTTGTGAGATTTATGCAAATATGTTCTGTTCATCCGCCCCCCCCCTTCTTTAGTTTTTGGACTACTAAAATTTGAGTTATTAAAATATAAATTATTCTTACAATTCAGAAGCCGTTTCAGTTGGGAATTTATTTTAATTAACTGAAAGATTTCTCATTACCGATTGTATTTAATCACGGTGGTATTGTGTTACCAGTATGCAGATTTCTCTATTGTAAAATTTCACATGGGAAATTTGCTTAGTTTACGTAGCCCCTGCGTGACGGACTTTATATTTGTTTTCAGCCCTTAGTAAAGCTCCACTCCTACACATCTCATATTAACAATAATCAGTTATAACATGAACCTTTTTTATTCTAAGCTTAAATACCAAATATTGTTTTCATGATACTTACGAATTCGTTGTACGATGGCGTCATTAAGATTTTAACTTCTTGTCTAGAAAATTCTTAGTTGATCTGTACCGTACTTGTCAATGTAACTGTTTCAGTCAATACTAAAGATCATATATGTTATTGGCAATAATTTAACCGGGAATAAGGAGGGTTTAGAGGGGAGGGGGTAATTCGAAAATTCAAAATATCTCCATTATTATGATTTGAATCGAAAAATATTCTAGAGTGTATCTTGTTAAATTATTGATGCTGTACAATTGGTGTTATATATATTTTTTCGTAACACAAATATTATTTTGTTTAAGTAGCGAGTAACTCGTACTTTCTTGTTTACAGTCAGTTTATATGGTGAGATATCACTAGTGTGTTATACCAGGACGTGGGAAATCTGTTTACTTTAAGCAGCCCCTGCGTGACGGACTTTTTGTTTAGAAATAAGGTGAGATGAGTTCGGTAGTGTGTCATATTTGCACATGAAATTTCTGCTTAGTGTATACTACTGCCCCCTTGTAATGTACTTTTCTGTTATGTTATAAAAATAACGGGATAATTAGTACATAAATGAATCCAATCTTTACATTTTCACCATTAATAATTTTCATTTCAACCTGTCAAAATTGTGTAAATCACACACAGTTTTGAACGGGCCTGATTTTCATCTCTGACATTGATGCACATTTGAAGCAAAAAAAATAATTAAAAATCGCATCTTGAATATATAATTTCCCCCAAGATTTCCCTTAAGTGAAATCTGCTAATATATGTTCATGGTGGCGTGTGTGGTTTAACACACGTTATCTCCAGAGTCGTTTTCAAGTGATTGAGCAACAAGCGAGCCTACAGAGAGACATAATGTTTAATATTTTCATACAAATGTTAATAGAATGGTCTGAAACATGAATATATATATATATATATATATATATGTATATATATATATATATATATATATATAATACCATCACCATTCAGTCTAAAATCAATTCCCGGGCGAAGCCGGGTATCTGAGCTAGTATATATGAGGAGTGACAAATCAAAACGTTTTTTATCACAAAAAATCCAATATTGAGTTATGCACATCATTTTTTAGGTCTCACTGAATCCTATCCACCTATACATAGCAAAAGGCGTCTAAAAATTTTTTGTCCCATGTAAATTGAGTTTGAAAATCATGAGTTCACATCAAACTGTGTTAAGTCCACGACTGCGTTTGGGTCAAATGATGTTTTGTCCAACCACCAATGGGAGTCAGCCAGCGAAGTGTTCTGATTGGTTCGATGAGTCATGTGACTAGGTTGTGTTGATTGTGCAGTGGTACAAGTTATGTTGTCATAATGTGCTCTGTGAAAATTAGTAATGATCTCGTGTTTTATTTCTAAAATAAACTGTTTTCAATTACTGTTTTTCTCTGGGAAGAATTTTCAATTAGTGAGTTGGATGGTGGAGTGCCTATTTCCTCAATCAACAATGGTTCAAGAAAAAAAAGAAAGGTAACATCTAAAGTTGAGACAGCTAAGCTTAGAAGATATTCAGCTCCAACAGGATCAGCATTGTTCGTTCCCTGCAAACATAACACAACAAGTTTGATGTGTTGTCAAATTAGGCCAAGAGATGTTAAAAAACTCCGTGATAAACTTTTCATAATCCCTGAGAAAATACGACAGGACAATATTGTAGCCAGCTTAGTTAATCTTAGAGCAGTGAAGAGGCGTCGGCCCCGTAAGGAACGTGGTGAGCAATCAGAATCAGCCAAACATTCATTCTCAGTTCAGTACTTTATTCCTTCAGCAATCAGTAGTAAACGCACTCGTCTGTAAAAAAAAACTTCATATCCATTACAAAACTTGGGCGAACTAGGTTAGCAACAATTATAAAAAAAGTGAATTCTGGAGATTCAATTGCTGGACGTAGAGGCGGCGATAGAAAAAGTGGAAAAAGCATTGCAAAGAAAGAAAAGGTTAGAGAATTTATATCAGAGTCGTATGCTTCTAAAAGCCATTACAATAGGAAAAAATCAAAACGGGTTTATTTAATTTAATGTAATTTTTTTAACAGCCAGTCCAGTATAAAAAAATTACACAATGCTTACCACTCGTGCCTTTCTGATGAAGAAGCTAGGTTCCATGGTTAGGTTAGTTTAGGTTTGATAGTCCATTGGTGGTTTGAACAAAACGTGTTTTGTCCAACTTATTAATACATTTTTATAAAGAAAAAAGGACTTTCAACAGAAAAAAGGTGTTAATTGTGCTTCAAATTATATGATCTTCATAATATAAATTAACTTGAACAATTTAAAGATCAAAATCATATGATAACAGTTTTTTGCGATTTCCCAAAATTTGAGAAAATGTGACAAAGCACGTTTTGATTTGTCACTCCTCATATATATAAATATATATATATATATATATTTATATATATACATACATATATATATAAAAAAAAACAAAACATCATTACCAAGAAATTGGCAGATTAGGAGGCTGACCACACAGGTACCCTCAGAAAGAGGGCAGCTTATTTTGTTTGTTTGTTTTATATATATATATATATATATATATATATATATATATATATATATATATATATATATATATACTATCCCTGGTACCCGGCTTCGCTCGAGATCATTTAAGACGGAAAGATTTTATTTTGTTTTTGGCAATGCTTCTATGTACAACTACTCTTCCCATCTAGGCGCACTTTTAAACAAATTTTAGATTTGAAGAATAAATGAAAAGTCTCTAATCATTCCATCTCCACTGTTTGACACACCGTGAATAATTCAAATCATAATCATGGATAGCATTTATTATAACTAAATATCATCTATAATGTACGTATTTTGTACTAGCTCAGATACCCGGCTTCGCCCGGGAATTCATTTGAGGCTAAATGGTGATGGTATTTTTTAGCAGGCTTTACATTGCACAATATTTTGACATTTACCCGTCCCAGTGTTTAGGATTGATACCCATCTTTGCCGTGGATTTGCTAATAATAGAATTATTTGTTCGATAAGGCTTCACAGTCTTCGATATTTTTATATTTCCCGTCTGTTATACATGTAAATATGGTGAATTTTTATTTCAGGCCTCTCTTTTAACCCCCCTCCCGTTCGAACCTAAAAATTTTAATATAACTTATAATCATGGAAGAATTAATGCTAATTGACATACCGAGTTTTGTTAAGTTCGGTTCAGCCGTTAGTGCCCGCTAAAGTTTTAACGTATAACTCATTTATACTTAGGTATACGACAAAAGTGTATATAACAAAAGTTAGTCCAAATAACAAAATAAACAACTTTTGTTATGTTTATATTTGCGGAAAAACCAATAGGAAACGAAATATCGCTATTTTTAATTTCAGGCTTCCCTTATAACCCCCACTCCTGCCCGTCCATAGAAATGTTAGTATGGCTTATTATAATGAAAGCCTCACTGCTAATACACATACCGAGTTTTATTTAGTTCGGTTGAGTCTTTTTTGGCAAATAATATTGACTCCCGCTATAATTTTTAGCGTATAACGCATTTAAACATCGGTATACGACAAAAGTGTATATAACAAAAGTTAGTCCAAATAACAAAATAAACAACTTTTGTAATGTGCATATTTGCCGAAAAACCAATAGGAAACGAAATATCGCTATTTTTAATTTCAGGCTTCCCTTATAACCCCCACTCCTGCCCGTCCATAGAAATGTTAGTATGGCTTATTATAATGAAAGCCTCACTGCTAATACACATACCGAGTTTTATTTAGTTCGGTTGAGTCTTTTTTGGCAAATAATATTGACTCCCGCTATAATTTTTAGCGTATAACGCATTTAAACATCGGTATACGACAAAAGTGTATATAACAAAAGTTACTCTAAATAACAAAATAAACAACTTTTGTTATGTGCATATTTACCGCAAAACCAATAGAAAACGAAATATCGCTATTTTTAATTTCAGGCTTCCCTTATAACCTCCACTCCTGTTCGTCTCAGAGAAAATTAATATAGCCTAAAGTCTAAGTTGGGTTAGTAGTAATATACATACCAAGTTTCATAAAATTCGGTTCAGCCGTTTATGCGTGAAAAGGTAACAAACAAACAAACAAACACGAAAGAAAAAAAATGCAGTTATGGTGTCTATGACATGTGAAACGAAAAGTTATCGTGAAATTTCGCGAAAAAATCAATGTACAGACAGAGGTTACAATTTTATATATATATAGATATACAATCTAGCTAATATACGGAAATCATCGTTGACTGACTAATGATTGTATTTTTATAGAAAATCGTTGAAAAACCAATTGGAATCGGAATATCAAAATTTTACATTTCAGACCTCCCTCATAACCCCCACTTCCGTTTGGACCTAAAAATTTTAATATATCTGACAATCATGGAAGAATTAATGCTAATTCACATTCCGAGTTTTTTTTTAAGTTCGGTTCAATCGTTAGTGTACAACAAAATTGTTGGAATTAATTTTTCCAGGTGCTGTACCTGGTAGTTCATATTGAAAGAATTGTTGAGCAAATTTCTCTAAATAACAAAATAAACAACTTTTGTTATGTGCATATTTCCGGAAACCCCAATAGGAAACGAAATATCAATATTTTTAATTTCAGGCCTCCCTTATAACCCCCACTCCTGCCCGTCCCTAGAAATGTTGGTATGGCTTATTATAAAAATAAATTATACGTACCTTGGATTACAGGAAGGTCTCCCCACCCTTCCCCGACGCTCCAGGTTAACCAACAGAACATGATTAATTCTAACTCTCAATTCCGCTCACATTACCTTATATACACATTCTTTTTTCAATTCGAATTATGTATGTTATGTTGTAAATACTTTCGTTTTTTGTGAATTAATTGATTTTTTAAACACATTAAAGGAAGAAATGACTTACTTCCGATTAATTAATGTTCTGGAGAAAGACAGAGGAAGGGGGGGGGGTAATATACTTTGCTCCTCATCAAACAGTTACTTGTTTTTAAAATGCTTCATACGATTGAAATGTTCTTGTTTATCGCCATAATATATCATGGTGAGGTTAAATTAAATTAAAAGATTGAATGTTATAACTTATTCAAACATTGGAATGAATTGCAGGCTACAATGTTGATATTTTTATACGACCAAGATATATATTAAGTTACTCTAAATAACAATGGAACAGTTTTTGTTATGAGCATTTTTGTTAATATCTATATCTATCTATCTATCTATATATATATATATATATAAAATTGTAACCTCTGTCTGTACATTGATTTTTTTCGCGAAATTTCACGATAACTTATCGTTTCACATGTCATAGACACCATAACTGCATTTTGTTTCTTTGGTGTCTGTTTGTTTGTTTATTTGTTTGTTTGTTTGTTTGTTACCTTTTCACGCATAAACGGCAGAACTTAATTTTATGAAACTTGGTATGTATATTACTACTAACCCAACTTAGACTTTAGGCTATATTAATATCCTCTGAAACAAACAGGAGTGGGGGTTATAAGGGAAGCCTGAAATTAAAAATAGCGATATTTCGTTTTCTATTGGTTTTTCGGCAATTATGCACTAAGCAAAAGTTGTTTAATTTGTTATTTAGAGTAACTTTTGTTATATACCTTTTTTTCGTATACCGAATTATAAACGAGATATACGCTAAAAACAATAGCGGAAGTGAACAATTTCATTTGGGACAAACGACCCAACCGAATTAAATAAAATTCCGTATGTGAATTAACAATAACTCCTTCATGATAATAAGCTGTACTATTATTTCTAGAGACGAGCAGGAGTGGGGGTTGTAGGGGAGGCCTGAAATTAAAAATAGCAATATTTCATTTCCTATAGAATTTTAGGCAATTATGCACATAACAAAATTTGTTTATTTTGTTATTTGGAGTAACTTTTATCATATTCACTTTTGTCGTATACCGAATTATAAACGAGATATACGTTAAAAACTACTGCGGAAGTCAACAATTTTATTTGGCACAAAAAACTCAAACGAACTATACCAAACTCGGTATGTCAATTAGCACTAATGCCTTCCTTATAATAAGTCATACTAACATTTCTAGGGACGGGCAGGAGTGGGGGTTATAAGGGAGGCCTGAAATTAATAACAGTGTTATTTCGTTTCTTATTGGGGTTTCGGCCAATATGCACATAACTAATTTTGCTATTTAGAGAAATTTGCTCAACAATTCTTTTCAATATGAACTACCAGGTACAGCACCTGGAAAAATTAATTCAAATGTATGTCAATATTTTCTCCTCAATAATTCAAATCTATGCATAATGCACAGGAGACGAGAAATATGACAATATGCAGGGAAGTGAAGTCTTACATAAAAAAATAATTTTATTATTAACAAATCCACAGAAACGATGGGTATTAACCCGTATAACACTGGGACGGGTAAATGTCAAAATATTGTGGAAAGTCAAGCCTTGCCAAAAAGTATCATCACCATTCAGCCTCAAATGAATTCCCGGGCGAAGCCGGGTATCTGAGCTAGTAGCTTATAATTTAGTAGCACTTGGTGCAAAGTCAGTGATACTGAGTCATGTTCAGTTGACTGCGCTTAACTAAAGTTTTTAGCGTATATGTCGTTTATGCTTCCTTATACGACAAAAGTATATTACAAAAGATACTCTAAATAACAAAATAAACAATTCTTATTATGTGCATGTTCGCAGAAAACCCAATAAGAAATAATATATCGCGATTTTTTATTTCATGCCTCCATTACAACCCCTAAAATTGTGGACTCCCGGTATAGTTTTTAGCGTATAACTCATTTATACTTCGGTATACGACAAATGTGTATATAACAAAAGTTACTCTAAATAACAAAATAAACAACTTTTGTTATGTGCATATTTGCCGAAAAAGCAATATCTCCTGTTCGCCTCAGAGAATATTAATATAGCCTAAAATCTAAGTTGGGTTAGTAGTAATATACATGTCAAGTTTCATAAAATTCGGTTCAGCCGTTTATGCGTGAAAAGGTAACATACAAACAGACACGAAAGAAACAAAATGTTATGGTGTCTATGACAAGTGAAACAAAAAGTAAGTTGAGAAAAAAATCAATGTACAGACAGAGGTTACAATTTTATATATATACTAGCTAAGGTACCCGGCGATGCCCAGGAAATTATTGTTGACTGACTAATGACGGTATTTTGATAGTAAGACTTCAATGTGTACAATTACACTTCCCTCCACGACGTATTAATTTTCCGAAATTTTTGATGGATAAATGAAAATGTGTTCCTAATTTATCCTTCTACACTTTATGACTCACCGTTTTTCAATAATTCAAACCATAATCATGGGTAGCATTTATTACATAAATATCATCTATAATGAACAAATTTCTTTCAAAAGCCAACCCGAGCTCAAATATTTTAGGCAAAGTTTTGCACGTAAGATTATATTTGTAATAGTGAATCTCACTGGAAATCACTTCCAGCAATGCCAGACGGGAAATAAGTAAACTCAATTGGTAAGGCTCCCGTCATCTTCCGCTCCCGCAATAGACTTCTCGCATTTCAGCCTCTCTTATAATCCCCACTCCCGTTTGGACCTAAAATTTATAATATAGCTTATAATCACGAAAGAATTAATGCTAATTGACATACCGAGTTTCGCTAAGTTCGGTTCAATCGTTAGTGCCGAACAAAATTGTTGGCTCCCGTTTTAGATTTTAGTGTATATCATGTTTATACTTTGTTAAACGACAAAAGTGAATATAAACAAAGTTACGTTAAATAGAAAAATAAACTACTTTTGTCATGTGCATATTTGAAGAAAACCCAATTGAAAACGAAATACAGCTATTTTTAAATTCAGGCGTCTCCTACAACCCCCACTCCTGGCCGTCCCTAGAAATGTAGGTATGGCCTATTATAAAGTAGGTATTAGTGCTTATTTTTTTTATTTAGAGTAACTTTTGTCATATTCATTTTTGTCTTTTAACAAAGTATAAACGAGATATACACTATAAACTAAAACGGGAGTCAACTATTTCAGTGGGCGCTAACGATTAAACCGAACTTAAAAACACGCGGTATGTCAATTAGCTTCTTCCATGATTATAAGCTATTTTAAAATTTTTAGGTTAGAACGGGAGTGGGGGTACGTATAAGGGAGGCCTGAAATAAAAATTCGCGATATTTCATTGTCTATTTGTTTTTCGACAAACATGCACATAACAAAAGTTGTTTACTTTGATATTTAGATTAACTTTTGTTTTATACATTTCTCCAGGAACAATGTGAGGAGCAAGTCATTTGCGTAGAAATATTGATATGCTCAACAATTCATTCCAATTTGAACTATGAGGTACCTCACCTGGAAACATTAATTCAAATCTATGTTAATATTTTGTACTTAATAACTGAAATCTATGCATAATGCACAGGAGACGGGAAATATGACAATTTGGGGGACAGTGAAGACTACATAAAAAATTAATTTTATTATTAACAAATGCCAACAACGGGTATTAACCCTAAACACTTGGACGGGTAAATGTCAAAATACTGTGCAAAGTAAAGCCTTGCCAAAAAAATGCCACACCATCCAGCCTCAAATCAATTCCCGGGCGAAGCCGGGTATCTGAGCTAGTATATATATATATATATATATATATATATATATATATATATATATATATATATATATATATTGTGAGCCTTCTGGGTCAATCTCCACATGCAAGAAATACTTTTATTTAAATTGTATTATTTTGACATATCCAAAACGCTTTTCGAGCGTTGGTTTAAATGAAAGCATTTTTTGTATTAGGAGTTTGCTCCAGAATACTCACAAATAAAGAAATAGACTATTAAGGAGGCCCATTGGATAAGTTGTGTGTGTGTGTGTGTGTTTAGTTTTGAACGAGCTCATTTTCGTCATCTCCTGGGAAAGATCATGAGGTTATGTCTACAACCTTGGGATCATAGATAACTTTATGAGTAGCCTATCCGTAGAATGTAATCAAGGGAAAGGAATTTTTATAACATCAGTTTTGATGGAATATGGAAACCATTCTTTAATCTATTTTTATGATTCATTCTTAATTATCACTCTTTCATGGTTGATAAATAGTCAAAAATATGGATGACTGTTTTAACAGATAGTTATCCCTCGTTTTTTGTTTTGTCAATCTTCAAATAGGAACCTCATTGATAAATAAAAACTGGTTACTATTTTTAACCTAATTTGTAAAATTCATTGATATATTCAAAGGAAAAAATTAATACCGTAAAATAGGATTACTTTACTCACCCCAAGAAGTCTTTGTTGGAAAAAGTAAGAAGCGTCTCTCAAATTATGTTGGTTCTTTTCACTGCACACGGACATCCATAGAAAGTATTTCTTTGGAATAACATAGAGTGTTTATTTAGTAATTTACTAAGGATTTATCTTTCTTGTATGATCCTCATCAGTTGTCTCTACACTGTTTACTGGTATGGCTACTTCTTTTCTAATACTTAAATAAGGCCAATGATATCTGAGGGTATGTATAATCTTATAATAATTAATTTTAATTTATTGGAGTTAATTTACATGGATTATTTTAAATTGTCGGGGTATCTCTCTTTATAAACTTCCCTCTCCCCCCATTCATCCAATTTAAGCCGACGAAGGAATCATTAGTGTTGAATAAAACGGTAAAATATTGAGTATCGTAGGGATCAAATAAATATTTTAACGCAAGAATTAAAATCTTAATTGGTGACGACATCACACAGCGTATAAAATTGTAAACTCTGTCTGTACATTGATTTTTTTCTCGAAATTTCACGATACTTGTTCGTTTCACGATCTGCAATTTGTAATTTAGGTGTCTGTTTGTTTGTTACCTTTTCACGCATAAACGACTGAACCGAATTTTATGAAACTCGGTATGCATATTACCACTAACCCAACTTAGACTATATTAATATTCTGGTATGCGAACAGGAGTGGGGGTTATAAGGTAGGCCTGAAATTAAAAATTGCAATGTTTCGTTTCCTATTGGTTTTTCGACAAAGATGCACATAACAAAAGTTGTTTATTTTGTTATGTAGAGAGACTTTTGTTATATACTTTTGTTGTATACCGAAGTATAATTGAGTTATACGCTAAAAACTATAGCGGGAGTCAACAATTTTATTTGGCACAAAAGACAAACGAACTAAACAAAACCCAGTATGTGAATTAGCACTAACTCCTCCATGATAATAAGCTGTACCCACATTTGTAGGGACGTGCAGGAGTGGGGGTTGTAAAGGAGGCCTGAAATTAAAATAGCGATACTTCGTTTCCTATTGGGTTTTCGGCAAATATGCACATGACAAAAGTGGTTTATTTTGTTATTACGAGTAACTTTTGACATATTCACTTTGGTTGTATAAGAAAGTATAAACGAGATATACCTACACTAAAAACTTAAGCGGGAGCCAATAATTTTATTGCCTTTTCCAGAAGAGTTTTGAGAATTAAAATGAAACTTATTAGGTCTTAGTGAAGAATGGATTTTCTTTAGACAGTAACCTCCTTTTTCTAACCCCTAATATTTTTTGGTGATTAATTTTGTATTTGATAAGTCCTGGCAGTTTTATTTTGCCAAAAATTGCAATAAACCGCACTTTTTCAGACTATATATATATATATATATATATATATATAATATATTCTTAATATATATATTTTTAATTATATTAATAAAGCTTATTTAAAAAAAAATACCTTGATAGATATTCAAGATTAAAATTATCTTAAAAATGAGGTCCTTGACGAAGTTTGATTTTTCGACCAGTGAATTTGTCGAAATGCCTGCCATGTGAGTCCCACCAAGGAAATTAAAACTATGATTACAGGTTCTTATGGGAAATAGAAGTCTCTCCCTATTTTGTTTGTTGCTTTCAATTTTTCAGGATTGACAGAAACTGTTAAAGAATGTCACTTTTTCAATCTGAAATTCATTAATATTTCTAGGTAGCTGTGTTTAACTGACCTAAATCAGTATTAATATTTTACTGGTAATGTGTTGTTACCCTATCCGGTGCTGAGTGTGTGTCTCTAGCTATGTGTCTTGCACTCCTTTGGAGGGTATTCTTCATTAGTAAATAACATTTAATATTCAGTGTAAATTTAAATTTCAGTGATTTAAATTATATTTCTGTTACTACAATAAACATGATTAAAACATTGTCTAAAACAAGTTGTTTTGATTAGTTAGATTGCAGGCAATTATTTATTATAAATGCAGAAAATAACTTAAGTCATTTATAGGTTGTTGCCATGACAAAGGAATATGAAACGTTCAATAATGGATAAGATAATGATAGCCTAATATTGATAATAGGGTTTATATGCTATTTTAAAGTGCTTTAATAGAGGTGAGTGATAAAATACTTCTAATCATACAATAATATGTTATAAAGGCCGTTGGGTCAGAGAAAAGTCAGGGCTGAAATAAAACTTGGCAAGATTCAACAGAATGTATTCTCAAACAGACCGCACCTCTTTAGGATAAAGATGAAAATAGACGAATGATTCACATAAGAAGCATTTTCTATGGTTAAAAGTAGCAGAAGCTGTTTACTTCAACAACTTCCTAACAACTTTGGCATATATATATATATATATATATATATATATATAATATACACACACACACAGACAATTTATATATATATATATATATATATATATATATATATATATATAAAATAGTTTACAATTGGTATTTAAATTAAAAACATAGTGGCTTTTAAATATATAAAGGATAGGAAGTACTAAAATAAGATGAATTTCCAGACAAATGTATCATGTGTCATCAAACCTTTGCGAAATTGTTTGAATCGCTATATTAATTACTTTACAGACACAGATTTTGTTATAATGACTAGCCAAGTCTTATTTGGGCAATGTGTTTTGATCGCAAGTGATTTTTGTAAACTCAAATTCTGACTATTAAGTGCTAAATTCATAAAAATAAAAACGTCTTCAATGCAATTAATACTAATTTTGTTTTAATCATCATATCTTCATTAGACATATTTTAGAAAATATGGTATTTCATTATAAAGAAATGTATATACTTTTCTTGGATTTACAAAATTATATTTACTTATGAATCCACTTCAATTTATAAATTGTGTTATAGGGCAATTAAATAGGTCATAAATTAACTTATAATTGAAAGAGCAACAATTTTTGTGAAATTGAAAAAAGCAGACTATCTTCAATTCTGACTAAGTAATGCTATTTATGTGTTCAATTTTGACTAGGTAATGCTATTTAAAAGTACAAATGCCCAATAATTAAGAATGAACAAAATCAATTGAAAATATTTTTATTGTAACTAAATTTGTCCAGAATGATTTCTTAGAAGAGATGAAGAAAAGGAAATGTTTTAAATCATTAATAAAAATAATTAAAATCATACAACGATAAAATTATGTTTATTTAATTTTTTATCTACAAATCATTTAAAAATTTCAGGTAACTTTAGAAAATATGTATTGAAGAATAATATTCATGAATAAAAGAAATTCATTACTCTAATCAATCACAAATATGTTTATTACCTTTAGAAACTTCCAAGCACATTAAATAAATACACCTCTGATATTCTTAAATTGAAGCACTATTGTGGGTATTATGTATTTGAAATATAAACAGTAACAGTAACTTTGTCCAAAGATATTAATCTATAATCCATAAATGAGTTACATTAATTACACATATAAGCAAAAATAGCATGTTTCTAAGTCTAATTTAAGTTTATTTAAATACATATTTTTTTTAATTG
Source organism: Riptortus pedestris (assembly GCA_019009955.1). NCBI lineage: Eukaryota > Metazoa > Arthropoda > Insecta > Hemiptera > Alydidae > Riptortus > Riptortus pedestris. The sequence goes on from CM032228.1 coordinate 118,452,260, forward strand.
AAAATTTCAATGCATTCAATTTTAATCTCTCAGATAAAAACTGTTATTAACGCACAAACAAGAATAAAGAAAAACTAATTTACTTAAATTTCCGACAATTTATACTCAAATATAATAAATAAAAGGAGACTATTATCTTAACTCTGTACATAACATTCCAGGGCAGATATTTATTTAATATGAATGTCTATACTTTGTTTTCCCTAATTACTCTAAAAAATGTATAGAAAACTTCACTAGCCATCTTTAAATCACAAAAGTTAACAAATAACCCTTTAAAATGATTAAATATTAAGCTATTATAAAGAATACATACTGGCTGAAAAAAATTTAAATTATCTTCCTGAAGTATTCTTTTCACAGTGTTCTCATAATTATAATAAATAGTTGGACACATAGTAAACCTTGAAGGAGAAAAGTTGTCTAAGGTTGTTGCATGTGACAGCACCTAAGGTTTTGATTTTTCATCATGAATATATATTTAGTGAACTGATGAATTACAAAAAAAAAAAAAACAACAAAAAAAAAGCACAAAGTGCTATCCGTTTTATTTTAGTAGTATTGAGATATTCAAAAATTGTCTTGCAAATATGTATCACCTATTGCACCTTTCACCTCCTGCTTTGCACCGAATAAATAGCATCTTTTGCAAAGAAAAAATGTTCAATTGATACTGATTCATAATACCAAAACTGTGTTACTAATATCTCAAAACTAAAGAATGAATATATAGGCAATGCTTTAGGGAATCAAGAAGCAAAATTGAAAATAAAATATTGTTCAAATTAGGTAAGCATAAATAAAAGACTATAATTTCTAAGAAAAAATTTTGTATTTGAAAAAAGATAATTTAATTTGCATATTTACTCAAGGTGGAAAGATTTTTCTCTGGTGATAAATACTCCAGAATAATTATTTACGTCCATAGTTTTATATGAACTCTCCTTTGTAAATGAATTTGTATAAACTTTATAGATTTAGAGAATTATACATTTGTCATAATGCATCATTATAACATTGAATACACTTTACACATGAAGAGTAATTTCCTTGAACAAAATAACAAAGGTTCGTGTAGCTTCATGGGTACTATTGAGATGTATTCATCTGGTAGATGTATTAATGCAAATTAAAATAAACAATTTTTTATATGTTTAAAACATTTAAGTAAATTGTTTTCTTTGAAAGCATAATTATTTTGTCTAACTTAATATAGTTCACTTGCTATTCATTTCATAGAATTCAATCATTTTGGAACTACAATTTTTCTAACATATAAAACTCACTTATACTTATCTGAAATATTAGGATTCCTGCATAAATATTTAGTTCGTAAGAGCAGTTCTTTTGGGTTCGAATAATGTTTTGAAATATATTCATTTTACGAAGTATACCTTTTTTTTTTTTTTAAATATTATAACATGTGGTATATGATATTTATTGAAGTCATTGTTACCAGAAGAGTGAAACATTTGGATGAATGCGGGATTCAGACATAAGGGAAAGAAGGTAGGTGACTCTTAAGGAATGAATATTCGATTATTATTTAGTAATATTGGAGGCAAAAGTGGGTATTAGATCTGCTTCAGACTAAATCACCACAAGGCCTATTCATTTTTAAAGTTTGGACAATTTAAACCAGCTAAAGTCCTTTTATTCCATGACCATTTTGGTCTATTTGTTATTTGCATTAAATACAATTTGTTTTACAAAATATCTCTCTTCAGTTATCTTTATGGGAAATTAATTAAAACTACTTCTCTTTTAGATAGTAAAATAATTTTTTTTAAAATAATTTATTTATAACATAATATCCATAAAACTGTGTCTAGTGAACAACTGTTTATGAATCCTATTTGTACATATTAAACTATACATTTATAAATAAGGCAGCATGTAGTTTAATTTACAATTCACATTCAAGGACATAATTAAGCTTTTTCTTTTCTAAGAGCCATCTTCAGTTCTCAATGACTAGAATCTAGTTCACGGAGCCTGTGTTAAGTACCTTCATCAAACAACCAAAGAAAAGAAAAATAACTCATAAAAATATACAATAATAACTTGCAAGAGCCTTGCATGGGACTATTCATTTATTTGAAATATTTACACATGATTTCTTCACTTTGATGTGGATTTGGCTTATCAATTATTTTTTTTGTTTTAATATATAACTCAGTTATATGTACAACTAACATACTATGCATTTTATGTACAAAAACATTTAAAAAAAAAATACAAATAAATATATCTTTGTTGGAACATCTTTAATCAAACTTTTCATACAAAGTTAATGTCATTATGTTTGTCAGATATGCATGCTTTTAATATCACAAAAAGTAATGGAGGAAGATTCAATAAGAACAAAATATAAAACACCTTAAAATAAAAAATAAAGTGAAACTTTTCATTTCTGCTAGGCTGTAGCATTGACTATTCCATTTAAATGAAGATCTCGGAATCCATACATCTAAAAAGTACAAAGAACAAATTAGTTTAAACAATTGAAGTATAGTATTAAATAAATAAAAAAGTACACTGTGTGATATATCATATTACTTTGCCAATATAGCTTTCCCACATTAATTTAAAATACTAATCTCGTAGATAGTAAAACATTATGAATGATATTGAAAAGGTTTATATAATTGCCAGAGTCCTTCTTAATTAATATATGTTTAGTTGATTTCCTTCCAAGGAAACCAACTGTTGGGTTTATATTCTCGATGGAATATACTGAAACTGTAAGGATGACACATTTTTGTCTAACTCAAACATTAACCTAGTTAGTTATTTGTAAATTTCTTTCTGCAGTAAACCCCAATTCTAACTTATAAGATTTTCAGTTTAAGATTAAATCTTTAAACAACCAATGTACAGATTAAATTTCAAGTACTGTTTACAAAAGTTATTAAGAGGCAGAATTTACAATAGCATATGGCTGACTATGTTTCATTCCAGTATGTGGCAAACCCAAGCTCTTGTTTTAATATTAGGCACTTATGCATTAAAATAGACAAAATATGTGTCCTAGGTCATTTTTCTCCAAGAACAATGTTATTAAAAAAAATTAGATGTCATTTTAACATTATTGACCCATAATATATAGAGATTACTCTCTTTTTACAATTTTCCTAATATAGGTGTAATTGAGGAATTACCTTTACAAAAAGAACACAAATATTTAGATGACTTTTTTAAAAAAGTATTTTGTGTAGGATTGCTGAAGTAATTTCAGCTCTGTTCAGATATTAAAAGTAACCATTTCATTTATATTCCTGGTAAAATTAATTTAACAAAAAAAAATTAAAAAAAGAAAAAGGAGTGGAAATAGATAATTGACACCAAATTTATTATGATAATTAAAAAAAAAAACCTCTATCATCACTGTAACCCAGTACAGAGATGTATAATTTATTCATTAATAGCAATTCTTGTTGAAAACAACATAGTTAGCCGGATGCTAAAATACAAACTTCTGAAGGACAATCAATTAATATTGAGGCGTTTGGTTTCAAAACCAGGTACATCCGTTTTTTTCAAAAACATTTTTTTTTTAAATTTTTCATAAGTTTTTAATGCCGGAAATGATGTACTGGACGCGTTTGTTCCAAAACCATCTAGATCCTTCCAAAATCAAATCATTATACCGGCAGATAATGAAAAAAATTTGTTAAACTGACTTTTTTAAAAAATGAAATCTATTTTGATCAGTCCTGAAAAATTTTTGAAAATGGATATACCTGGTTTTGAAACCAAACGCCTCAATTATTACAAAATTATTTAGACTTTATAAAATGGAAAACTCAATTTTTAAGTAGTCTTTGGTAGGATATAACTACATTTGCAGTACTGGAACAATATAAGAAAAGCAAAACATAAAATTCAAAATATCAGAAAAATATGTTGTACCTGGAAGTCATCATCGTCTTCTTCTTCCGAGTCTGAGAAGACTTCAGGAGAAGCACCACTTGCCAAAAGAAGCCTGAGGATTCCTGTGTGGTTACGTGCTACACCATAAGGAGTATCTCCAGCGTAATTGTGGAGACTATGGTTAGCATGCATTTCAAGAAGAATCATAGCTAGAGATTCATTCCCTGCTTCACAAGCCATATGTAAACAGCTCATTCCTCGTTTACATTCCTATAAATTAAAAAAAAAATCAATATGTTAATAAAGTAAAACTTATTCAAATACTTTAAATTGGAAATGTATGAGTTATAATAATTAAAATAAACACTACATAATTAAATGTTTGATAAATACTTCTGGCCAATACACAATATGTACATATTCAAACGAATCAAAAGAAACACAAAACTATAAGTAGCTCTGAAAATTTTAACTATACTGTTATTTACTGAATTGATAATATACTGCATGTATAATACCAGTGAAAAACAATAAATTTTATTTTCAAAGGTTATGTGGCACCAAACCTATATTTTATTTACCTGAATGAGTGAAGCTACGATAAAATAATCTACTTTCCAAAACAAATATAAAAATAGTTGGATTTTCTAAACATTGTTAAATAATCATAAGTCACGTGTTACGTATGTTGTAAATCATGAATTTGAATTTATACAGTAATTTTGAATGAGTAACCCATGGCATCAGTCATCTTTTCTGCAATCTTGAAGATAGAATAATGCCCCTACTGTTTTAAAAGTGGTTAGGCATGAGGTGTGAGAGAACAAGCACACAGTTTTCACCTATTTAGACTTTTAGAACTGACGAACTAATGCAAACATTTCGAGGAACATAAAGGCAAGAAATTTCCAATGAATGAAGAAGGATACAATTTGTACAAGATTAACAATTTAACATGTACAGTTAATATAACATAACAGTTCAAAACAGTAAACAACAAACACCACATTGAAATAACTTGGACTGAAACTTGAAATTGAATAAACAAAATCTTAATAGAGAAAATAAGAAAACATAGTGAACAAAACTTTAAATATTTATAAAATTAAAGAGAGCAAAATAAGTTGCAAAAAAACCTAGCCTAAGAATGAATGAATAAAAATCAATAAAATTACCCTTGCATTGATGTTAGCCTGCACATCTTTGACCAGGTATTTTAAAATGCCAATATGTCCTCCCATTATGGCTATGTGAACGCATGTGAGCCCTGTAATAGAAAAAAAAAAGTATTTTAGATTTTACTATTATTATTATATTAAGGATTACAACAGTACATAAACATAATTTATAACTTTAATGAATATAGATCTTTAACAAATTAACATCCACCTACACAGTTAGAACGAATCATTCATTGAATAAAATTTTATCCTTTGGATTTACTAAAGTCAACTGCTTCAGCTACTTTACTCAGGCTGCTCATTGCCTCTACTGTTACTTTGGTTTGGTCACAACCATGGGGTGTAGCCAAACCAAAGTAACAGTTACAGTGATCAACAGCCTGGGATGGTAGCTCGACAGCGTCCAATAATTAGTGTTCTGGTTGGCTAGGAAGGAGTCTAATTTACATAAAATTTAAATTATATTCTCAATATTAATAATTGAGTCATCTCTCTCAATGAGAAGTTTGGTTTTGCTTGCATTTAAAACTCAGCATTTTTTAAACAATGTCATAAATTATTTTTAAATAATGTCTAATAATATACATCACAAAAAGTATTTGCCACTGTTCAGCAAAAAGGTTTGTCTGCTTAAAATAAAAATATATCTTCTTTTTTCTCTCTTAAAATTGACTTAAAAAACTTCAGGGAGACTGGTTTTCCCCCAGTGAAGACCACTATGACACAGGGGCTTTCAAAGAGAAACTAATTGATTATAAGCTCTTGAAAATTAAATGGGTCTCAGGTTAGCTATAGACACCATCATGAAATTTTGATTACAACAAAAAAAAATATTAAAACAATTTAATATGCTTAACTGGGTGTCCTCGTTTTCGAAATACAAAAACAAATAGCTGATTTCTCTTAAGGGAAATCTGCTAAAAAAAAAAAAAAAAAAAAAAAAAAAAAAAAAAAAAAATTTGTAATTGCGATATAATTGAAAAAAGAAAATACCATATTAAATAAAATTAAAAGCGTTCTCTGGAATAATGATACAACTGAAGGGATTTATATTTTTTATTTGAAATACATGAAGAACTGTATTCGATCTATCGGCTTAAACCGCCACGGCTGGCCGTAACTAACAATGAGGGGAATGGGAGGATCAAAGAGGAGGCGAGGCAAATATTTTTAACTAGACAATATAATTAATTTTAGTTCTAAAGAGGAAGCATCAGCGGAATGTTTTTTGCCAATAAAAATAGAATTGCAGCTAAATTGTAGAGATGAGACAGGGATAGAAGGGGATTCCCCACCCCCTGAGCTATAGATAGAGAGGGGCTGTTCTATTTAAGATGGGACGCGTTCCTCTAGACCACAGGCCGCCTTCTGGAATTCTTCACTATAGTCCTCTCCTCATTCACTCCAGATTTTCCATTCACCGCCCTACTACCAGCTGCAGTCTCCTAAAATCTATTCTAAAATCATCATTCACTTGTTGGAATATTCTGTGTATGATGTTCAAATAATTATAACAACAAATTTAAAGTTATCGTGCCACACGTACCTCCTCCATGGAAGGCGGGGTTACCAATACAAATTGTTAATAGCAAATATTATATAATGGACAAGTTTTTTGTTGTATTAAAGAGAGGAAATAACATTCAGGTCTACGATGTTAAGGCCAAAGACTTGGCAAGGAGAACGTCATCAACACTTAATTATCGTAATTCATTTGTCTTAAATTAAGATCTTTTCAGAGTTAAGGTATATGTGAAAACCGATCAGGAGAGTGGGGGGCTGTACAAAGTTTTTTTTTTAAATTTTAATGATAGTTATTGCAAGCTCTATATATGTATACATGTATAAGTATGTGAGTAATTGTAACTATCACCTAATGTAAATAGTAGCCTGGAGCTAAGATTATTTAAAAAGAACACATTATAATCTTCAATTAAAATGACTTTCAGCACATTACTATTTCACCTTTTCCCTACATATTTAATAAAAAAATGAAGCAAAAACTAGCAATATACTCACACATACACACACAGATATATATATATATATATATATATATATATATATATATATATATATACACACACACAGGATCAGCATATTTTCTGTGACATGTAAACAACCACATGGACAATAACAAACTTCCCCAGATTAACGTAAATAGCCATTATCCAACCATTGGACTCAAGGCTCGAAGATAGGAGCCCTCACCACGAGAGCCAACATCTCAGTAATGCCTCACCGAGAGAATTGGCAACATAATTCTAACAATGCTTGACATATCTTACGTAGTTTTGAAATACATCAAACGGATGATTGTATATAACTGAAGTTTTCCCCATAGCTACAACTGAAGTGATGAATAATGAAGTAGACAATGTTTTCTTTTGTTAAGGAGTGCTGATATCATGCAGAAATGTTTTACCTACTCTTGAATAGGACCTGCAAGGTTGGGGCGCCGCCTGAAATTCATGTCATATGTTAAATTAAATATTAAAGCTCAACATTCCCATTCACTTTAATTCAATACAATGTTTTCGGAGTGACCCAAGATTGACTGGCCGGCGTGGTAAACAACAATATGCAACCAAGGATGTTTAATGTAAAGCACTGTGATATTTTATTTATTTTCTAAAGTTAATCAGGGTTTTTTTTGTTCATATAGGAAAAGCAAGAACACTGATGTTATTGTGCGACCTTGGAAAATCCACTGCAAGAATCAAATATTTGATATCAATTGAGCCCAACTGCATCGAGAATATTATTTGTAGAGTATATGCCTCATTTTTGTTTTCAAGTGATGGCATTAGAAGAGCATAAAAGTAAAATGATGCAATCTTTTGATGATTTGACAAAGCATGGAGGGAGAAAGAAAGAGACAACTCCAACCAACCTTCAGCGACAGCCATGACCTTCACAGCCCGCCTGACCCACTGAACCATCATTGATCCAACCACCCACCCCTTCCATTTATTTAACTTTCTTATCAATAGACCCGCAGGTACCATATTGGTTTTGCGCCATACTTTTGTTTTTAACAGGATTTGGAATACTAAATTTAGTTAAAAGATAAATAAACAGCAAAAATGACATAAAATACTTAGGTATGCACTCCTAGGGTCCCTCCTATGGCTGAAAGAATTAGCTATAAGATACAAATGAATTTGACAGGTTGATTTTAATGATTTGTGGCCGGCTGTATTTGAAATTACAATACTTTACAGTAACTCCACAACTCATACCAATTACATAATTACAAAACTGAGATCTTAAGATAAGCTATTAAGTTTTTGCTGTTAAAAGCTGACCATGGTTGGTGTCATCACACGAGCGGCGGCCAAGGTGGAATGTTTGGTTTTCCCCAAGATCATTCTACTTCCCGACAGTGGGGATTCCCGAATATCCCACCTTCTCTACCGCCCATAATCACGGAATTATTCCACTAGGTTAAATGAGTTTTTGCTGAGGTACTCTCTTTCTTTATCTGCATATTCAGCAATAGCATTTTGGTAAACCCCTATATACACGAACTAGTTCAAACTAGTCCTCATGAATCCTCAATAATTTCTATTTCATAATATTAATTTAAAAGAGGTGGGAAGGGGATTCATGAATACAAAATAAATAAATAACACTGTTAGTGTTATTTCATGTTCTGCCATTTCAGCACAAGTATGCAGTATTTCAGAAAAAGGACATCTTTCTTTATAATATTGAATTAATTGAGGCAGCCAAGTCTGTGTGAATGTTTTTCTATCCCCCAGCAAAGAGCCCAATTACTGATAAAAGTTATTGTAAGTCTTAGAAAGCGTCAATTAAAACTCAAATGTAGATATGGGGTTTACTAGGGCTCAGAACAAATGGTAAAAGAAAAAAAATATTTAGAAAATAGAATATTTAAGTATATAAGTAATGTCTTTTGATGTAACACGTGATAACGGAGATGGTTGGAAATTTACATTTCAACCCTTCTCTAAACAATAATATATATGAAGAGTGACTCCAATTTCGTCTATTCGGGAGAATTAAATAGGTGATTCCCCGTAAGTGAAATCTGCTAAAAGAAGCTGAGAGAGACGGTATTAAGATGTAAATTAATGGAGGGCTGGGACGGAAATAATGTATGGAAGCGACACTTGTACCTAAATAAAGGTGAGTATGGGCCAAAGCCATTGTCTCTCCCACTCACCTAGGTCTGTTACTGTTAAAGCGGTACGGAACAGACGGGGGGGGGGGTATTATTATGTCGGGACTCACGCTCAAGAGGATATTCTGAGATTTCGCTCATCTGACAAACATAGGGTGAGAAGTGAGTTGGGAGTTCCAATGGGAGACTCAACAAAAGAAAGACTTTATGCATGCAGGGAGGGAGTTACGAACGCACCAATTGTAAATTTAATTAAAAAAGAATACAAAAACAAAAAAAAAGGGTCCATTCATCAAGTATTTTGTTTTCATGAGTGCAGACATCATTTTAAGGTTAACAGTCACAACCACACATAGGTACATACACAATTGGAACGGATCTCATATATGCCATTTCTTAGACAGGTTCGATGGATATATGAAGAAATGATCTGAGAATTACGTGGTGATTACAATCTCAAATTGACCTAAATGGAACAAGTCTGTTTTCTAAGCTTTTTAGAGGGGTTCTTCCCCAGTTTTAAACCAATGGAAAACAAAGAGCTTTAATTTTACATCTTAGTGCCTGGGTGTTACAAATTTCTATGCACTAAGATTAAATTGAACGATGTATAACTAAATCCTTCCGAAATTCCCCACAACATGTGAAACTCAAGAGTGATTCAGTCACGCATCAACCACAGCCCGGGAACTCCAACAGTCATCAGAATGCAGACCATATTCATAGCAAGTGCATAACTTCCCCGAACTTGTCATTCATCACTGGGAATGCTATCACAAGTTCAATTCATTATCGCTGACGTTTATTCCATCACGATGTTATCAGCGAGACCTATTGCAACTCTTTGTTCACTTTATCAACTCTTGCTTTCTTTGATGATAGTTACATGCTCCATTAGGGAGATCCATTGAAATCAGTTCTTAACATCCGACGTTGTAATAATTTTTTGTTATTTATTAACGTCCACTTTGTGCTATTAAGGCTAATTGGGGCGGGTTGTCTTAGGTTACCGCCCTTTTGTAACCAGGGTGGGACAAAGGATTTTATTTAACGAGTTTGTTACTGAAAAATTCCTTTTACCCAGGCGGGAATCGTACCCATCACTCTAGTTTTCCCATATGAGATTAACACACTAAGTGACCTGAGCTCCACGATGATTGAACAATTGTTGCGTATTAAATATTAGTAACAAAATATTCTGGGTCCGTAATGCAAGAAGGGCCAGAATTCGATGGATATGTGACCCTTCGCATTGACGACCCTACACGAGGGGACGCTAATTTTTTTAGACTATTACAAAAGACCTTTGAACTTTCAAAGTATACATATGTCTGCTTTTTGCTGTTATATTAAGATGTGAAATATTTTGTTTACTTTCCATAATTACTTCTATAAACTTCCACTCACTTTGAAGACGTGGGGATTGTCTATAACCCCATAGTGTAATACTTCTCTTGGAATTTCGATTTGATATTTATTTTAATGCTGGTCAAATAACATCACTTCCGTATGTCGGATAAGGGGCACTTCAAGTTCATCTTATACATACGCTAACCCTTACAGCACTTTTTGTGAAGTAGCCCTACATTTACAGAAAAGAGCAAGCACGGAGAGGAAACCAGGAAGACATGCTCATCGTAGGAAGGCCCAGTCTGGCCCACAATTATTTCTCCCAATTCCAGGTATATGTTGGCTAATATTAGAAAACAGTTAGTTTGCAACTGTATTATTTTCCAACTGAGAATTCGAAAAGGAAGACAAGCTGTGATTGGTTATCGGTAAGAAATCAAACAAACCAAAACCAAGATGATGCCTACAATTACAACGGAATTAGCCAAACAGAGCGGATCATAAAGAAGTGTGGCATTCTCTGTAGAGAGTCTTAGTGCAAGTCTAGGGCAAGGAAGAGAAGAGAAGCGTAGGTTGTGGGAGCGGGAGAAAAAGAAAGCTGCCGAGCAAGGAAGTAGAAGGGTATGCGGGAGGAGCGGGGCTATTGGCCCAGCGGCGGGTTTCCCCGAGGCCCTTTCTCTATCCCAAGGGGAATCCCTATCTCCACACAACACCTCTCACCTGCCGAGGGGGACTGCACAATGGTTTCACAAATCACCTGCGCCCCCCCCCCTTCTCGCTCAAAAGCTAAAATAATGACTACTAAAAGCCCTTTACATTCCTAAGAACAGGGTTCAACGCCCAGGGTGGACCTACAGCATAGGAAGCAACATCAATGACTCCCATCACACTTCACAATAAAAAACAATTGCTTATCATAGAATAACGAATCTGTTTAGCAAGAGAAAAGAACATTCACACTTAAAAATCTGGAAAAACTAGGGATCCTGAAGCCTACCATTTTAGTATCTCAATTCCACATGGGCTAAAATTAATGTCTGCAATTTGGGCAACAGACGTATATAACAAGTATTGGTAACGATTATATAGTCACAGCACTGTTGCCACATGTACTTAACGGCAAATACGGCCACAGTAATACATATACTGGCGGGTCAATCCACTACCTGTTTTATTGGTATTGAATCATAAGCTGTTTCGTTTTCAGATTGCTCACCAAATTCCAAGTTGGTTGACTTTGAGTTGGATATCATCAGCTATTGAGGTCGTACACACGACGCGATTCTCGATAAATTTCCTGAAATGACAATCGATCCTACATAGGAGATGACGGAAATTATATATATATATATATATATATATATATATATATATATATACACACGCAGGATCGAAGTATTGTATAGAAACAATCTTATTGTAATTGTATATAAATGATGTTATCTACGTATTTTCTCAATATGAATATTAACCGAGATATTGGGAATTTTTAATTTTCAGCTACCAGTAAACCACGACTCCTCCTCATGTCATAACAATAAGCTGTTATAACTTGAACTTTATTCTAAGCTTAAATTCCAAATTTTCATGAGACCTTTATTATACGAGATACATTGCAAATTTATAGTCAACAATTAAGGTAGTACGTTCTTGTCTCGAAAATGCTCATTTGATCTATACCATACTCGATATTAAACCGTTTCAGTCAGGGAGGGGGTCGAAAATTCAAAATATCTGAGGTATGATAAAACTACGACAAGGGAGCGGGCTTTTGTTCTGACCTGCTTTAGCTTCCTTGTGAAGTGTGTTCCGAATGTGAGGTGTTTCCCTAGCAAGATTCCCAGGTAGTTGATCTATTCTGGTAGTTTTATTGTTTTGTCTTGTATCCTAAAGCTACCTGGGCGTTTAGCGGATCCGTTACCATTTCCGAAGGTGAAGAGCAACACGTCTGTCTTTGTCAGGATTAATGTGATCTTTATGTCGTTCAGTCCTTTTGTCACGTCGTTACAAGCTCTATGAGTGCGTTTTTGTGTGATATAGATGTGTTTTATATCGTGATATCGTCGGCGTAGGCAGCTATTTTTGCATGTGTGTATTGTTTGCCGACGATATGTCCTGTGTATATGTTGAACGTACGTTATAGGTGCTAGCACCTACCCTTGAGACACGCCGCAAGGGACAGGCTGTGGGGCGAGTGAGGCTTGTTCCTACCCTAACAGTCATGGTACGTCGTCTAAGAAGGAGTGTATGATGTTAAAGAGTTATTCAAGGCGTCTATTGGTTATGAGTTTTGTGAGCAGTGTTTTATGTGAGACAGAGTCGAAAGCTTTAGTGCAGTTGATGGAAACAAGTGCTGTGGTACGATTCATGTTCATACACATGTTTGTGATGTGTAATTGGAGCCTTACTAGCTGGTGTTCGAAGCTGTGTCGTGCGCGGAAACCAAATTATTCGGTATGGATTAAACTCTCCTTTAAGATAGTTGAGAATTATCTTCTCATATATCTCAGAGAGATGGCACAGTAGGTTTATGGGCCTATAGTGTTCTGCCGCGTCACCGCGCATCCCGGTTTTGAGTATAAGTGTGACCTTGTGACTGTTTTCCTGGGCAGTTGTTTGAGTAAGATAGTCTGTACTGTGTCTTGTCCTGGAGATTTGTTACCGTGTGTGCATCTGAGTATTTAAGTTAGTGTCTGAGGCGATACGTACGTGCAATTGTCTTAAACGCTAAGTCTGTATTCGGGTGATGTGTCCCTAGTCCGTGACTGTGCGTCTTGTGTGTAGTAAGTAGCGAATTCATCCGCCTGTTCAGTCAGCCCTGTGGATTTTAACCATGCTGGTCTTTTTATTTAACACCGCCAGAAAATCCGAAAATCTCCGTGTGTCTTGTGTGACGTTTTCCACTGTGTCATGAGTGAGCGTATTTGTGTAGTGAGGGGGTTTAGGGTTTTTTTATATGCTTTGTTTCGGGTACGGTGATATATATTTGTATACTGTGTCTTTGTTTGACGAGATGTGTTCTGAGGAGCTTCTAAGACCGGGCGGTTTGTGGTACGAATTTGGGGATGCAAGTTTCGCTGTTATGAGCTGTGTGATAGCAGTGGCCAGTGCATCTGTATCCAGCAGTGGGGTAATGGGTTGCGTTGGTTCATGTAATAGGTCTTTTTACTGTTTCCCGTCGGCCTTACTGTACATGTATTTTTGACATGTGTCCATGTATTTCGTACAGTATCGGTATATGGTCTCACGTCATAATGTCATGTTTTGTGTGTCAATAGTAGGCCTATAGTCGATTGGTAGTTGTGGTTGCCCGCTTTCTTGAAGGTGTGACTGCATGGGTGTATGATTGTGAGTGGGTATATAACTACTAAATTACCCGACTTATTGTTTCTAGTGTTGTGCCAGGCAGTATGTCCAGCGTTCAGGTATCCTATGAGTAGGTGTTGTCTGTCGAATGAGATTTCGATTAGAGCTAGTCCCGGTTGTCTGAGCCGTCCATTTGGCCTACGATGCATACATATCAGTATATATTGCTTGTTAAGTATTACTTGTAGTGTGAGTACATAGAATAGTCCCTGTGTAGGTATAATGGGGTAAATTCGTCTGTGAGTGATCCCGTGTCGGATGGCGATCGCTACGCCTCCTACGTCCTCTGTTGTGTCTTGTCTGTGTAATGTGTACCTTGCAAAACATGTGGGCATCCACCGTTTGAGGTATGGAGTCAGTCCGTTTACGTTATAGTTAAGTATAGAGTTGCCGGTCATCGTCTATCTAACAGTCTAGTGACAATGATTATCATGTTGCTGATTTGTTCTGATTGTATGGGTAGTAGTCGCATCATGGCGTGTTTTTGGACAACTCCTGTACCCATGTCGGTGTACTGTCATCGTATCTAGACTGTATATATGTGTTCTGTTCGTGAACAGGGTATTGTGGTTGGATGTGCGGTGTGGGTAATATTGGACCGCGTCGTTGCAGTGTGGTGGGGTCTGTTCGGTTTATTGCATGGCACGAGAGTAACTGACTCCCTGTATAACTGTTCGGTAGGCCTTAACAGTCTATCCATGCCTTAACAGGGGACTGTCGGGCACCTTGGCTCTTCGCTACCAGCTCGAGCCTTCTGGGACAGTTGGCATACTTGAGCTTATTGGTCTGTCTGTTGCATTCTCGTGGAAAGTGGTTTTGGAACAGCGTACGCGCTATAAGTGTGCAGTTATTTTTGGCATGGCCAAACGCTTGCAATATAAATCATTGAGGGACTAGTAGATGACTCTACGCTCCCCCTTGGGAGGAGAATAGCGATCTCCAAGTTCCACTCCAACTAAAAAAAAAAGTCCGTCACGCAGGAGCTGCGTAAAATAAGCAGATTTCCCTCGTAAAGTTTACCAATAGATAAATCTACATATTGTTATCAAACATAACCGTGAATATTAATTACCGTAAATACAAGCGGTAATAAGAAATCTTTCCTCTCCCAACGGGAAGCGTTTAAAATGTAAACAAACAGGTCTGCTAACCTCTCACCGAAAAGAAAAACAATCACTGAAATATATCAGAATAATAAAATATAATAATAATATAATATATTAATTTTATTGAAAACTATTTACTACATTCAGTACTGTAATTTATAATGAATCAGAATAATTGTATCTCACTCAATCAATCAAATTTTAGTAGTCCAAGAACTTAAGACAAGCAGGGGAGGGGAGATCGCCAGAATATATTTGCACGTATCTCGTATAATAAAGGTCTCTTGAAAAGAATATTTGGTATTTAAGCTTTGAAAAATGAGGCTTATTATATAACAGAGTATTATTGTTGTAACATGAGTAGAAGTAGGTGTTTGCTTAAGGCTGAAAACTGAAAATGGCTCGGTTAATATTCAAGATAGAACATAAATGTATATAACAATATTTATAGTACATTTTAATTTCAATATGATTAGTTCTATTCAATTTTACGATCCGAGGTATAATAACGGAGATATTTCGAATTTATGAAAATCCTACCCCTCCCACTGGTCCGATTTCAGCCACTAACTTACTTGATCTTTCTTTTTACATAAAACGATTAAATATAGAGTTTGATAACGACCAAACAAAAATTGCGACCGCTAGAGCGTTAACACACACACACACACACACATATATATATATATATATTTAAAATTTTGAACGGGCCTCATTTTCGTCATCTCCTGGATTTGATCGATGGACATTAGAAGAATTTTTTCGAAAATCGCGTCACGAGAACGACCTCAACTAAAATACCCAAAATAGCCGTCTTAGAAGCAAAACATGTAAAATAATTCTCGGAAATAACATGCTTCTATAAGGAATAAAAATGCCGACTTTATCCCCTTTGCCCATGACCTAATTTCAGCCACTAAGGAACAACAAAAAAACAATGAACGCAGTTTTCGGATGTGCTAAAATTGTTGCTAGATCTTGAGCATTATGTAACATGTGTTCATTTATATCACATTTTGTGTGTCCCTTAATAAAGATAATATGTAAACAATTTGGGTTTAAACAGAATAAGAAGTTTTGCGACATATTTGTTTATTAATATAATCTAACTAATAACGAGAAAGCATGAGTGACTGAAAAATAATGGTAGTATTTGAATTTAATAAAAAAATAGAACAAGGATTATAGAGTATTCACAGTAACACACAACACACCACTTGTTTCCCATTACCTACTGCACAAAATTAGCTAGCAATACAACAATCAATAACATCAATGAAGCATTACTCCATGCAGTTAACAACTTCCTATTCTCTGAACTCTGATAGATATTAAGCATTTACTGAGTATTACTCCAACTCAATTCCCCTTTGTACTCTGGTTGGTGAGTTTATTCACTTATGTTTGACTTTATTCACTTCCAACATGCATCTGTGGTCATCAAGAACATGGACAAGGAACCCCGTTGTCTTTGTTTATACTTAAAAACTTCTAATTACTAAGCAGATTTAAAAACTGATGTTTGTCAGGACATAAACACTAGTGACAGTAAAACATAATCTGGCAAGATTTTAACTCTCCTACTCAATAGTTTAAAGACTTAACAAAGCATACGCAAAAAAGTAATATGACATAAATACAAAAGACATTAGACCCGATCCAGTATGGGAAAGAACTTGAAATTCAGAGCTTTCCACTCTTTGCAATCTTTGATCAAATAGAAGGAAGGAAAAGTTCCCATTAATAGCCAATTTAGTATTTGCTTATTCTCATTTGATTACTGTGAGGTCTAATCAAATGCAATGAACAGCTAAATATGATACTTAATCACCATAATATACTATAAACTCAATCAATTCAGGAAAACTACTAAAACCATGAAAACATTCAAACTTCATGATTTTAAAAATACTATAATTTTTTCACAATAACTCAAAACAAACATAACAAAATAAATAAAAGGTAAAAGTCATTTTACATCTCGATGAGAAACCATATTTATTTTAACTCAGAAAGAAAGTGTGGTTCAGACAGTAATAAATAACAACACCGATGTTTCAGAAATTTGTAAATAATTTATCAAATTAAGTTACGACATTTATACAAATACTTCCGTTTCGATAAAAATAGGTTATAAGTATATTACTCTTATTGATGTAAATTCTTCATGTCATCTTGATTTGAGTGTTATAGAAATGATTGTATTTACTCCATATTTAGAAAATGGATATAACAAATTATTATTAAAAACTTAAAAATTCCAAATTGAGTAAGTATTGTAGTAGCAGAATAACTGACACCTCTGTTATGCTCCTACCTAATAGATGATGAAAATGAGATTCACCCTAAAATATATGTGAATGAGTGTGCCTTTTAATTCTCTAGCATAGTATTGCAATGTATATGTATTATCAAACTGGACATTTAAATATATCATGTAAAAAGATGAAGTTTGTTAGTGGGCTAAATCTGACGAGTGAGAGTATAACGAACAGGCAAAATGTAAATGTGAAATATCTCCATATTCATGCTTCAGGTCAAAAAAATTGTATATACTACATTTTCCCAACAACAGAGTTATTTGTATGTTTTTCATTTTCAACCTTCAGTAAGCCCCACTCCTTCTTATGCAATTTTCACTTTCAGTTGTTGCTTCATAACTTCTCACATCTAGCTTGTTTACATGGGATGATTGAGAAATAAAATAATAGAGACTAAAATTTCCAGTTGATATCATATGTGCATTCCCCGCCATGGGATATTGTATTAGTTTACGCAGCTCCTTTGTGATAGATGTTTTATGATAAAACTGTGGTTAAACAAAAATGAGATATAATTTTGTACGAATTATAGGGTGCTCCTTTTATTATAAACATTCTAAGAAATTGTGCAAGTCACATTAACAATGTAGAATTGGAAAGGAAATGAATATATATTTTGGCTAGGGACTTCAACAACAAAATCCTAAGACTCTCTCAGTCTAGAAAATTGTAATAACCTGTTGAAAATTATTTATAATATAATTAGTATATATTAAGTCAAAATATTATAACAGGAAATTATTAGAGGGGAATCAGGAAAGTAATTTCATGGCCTATTCCGTTAGCAATATTCAAGATCAAAACAAATTCAGATAATTTCGACTGTGTAATAATCTAGTCTCCCTATGCAATTATTTAGTTGAAGAAGACCACCAAATAGTCATAAATGCTAGACAGACTCCCACCCACTTATTTTACTAATACGAGTTGAAGTCTCTGGAACTTATGCAACGTATATTTGAAAAATGACAATATATATATAGTGCGTACTAGGGAGGGGAAAAATATGACTTGTCAATCATAAGAAATAAGTAAACTATCAATTTAGACTGTAAGAACAACAAGTACTTTATAAGGATATAAGAGCACATAGTAAAACCTAGCCTGGGGATAATTATAAGTTTGCCATTTTAAAGTCCATAGATAACAGAAAAGTTATTTGTTCAAGTTTATGAGCATATAATTTAATATGATATCTTCACACAATGGCAATTTGGAATATGAACTACCATTAAACCCATTTATCAATTTTCACACATATGTTTAAAAAATACTTTCTGGTGAGAATAAAGAATTTACCTTCATAATTATACATATCCGGCAGAGGTGATGGTATAGTGGGTGCAGAATATCTAAGTTCTGCCGCAAGCACTTCTGTTGGGTATACTGGCTCTGTGAGGGCCTTTACACATGGAAAATCACCAGCAGCAACAGCTATGTGTAACGGAGTATTCCCATCATGATCAACTGTCCTTGTATCTGCACCAGCACAGACTAACCTTCTCACTATCCTTGCCTGTCCTGTCAATACAGCAAGGTGGAGTGGCGTCTGTAAAAAATAAACCATTGGGTCTAAATTATATTTATCACCTATAAGTGGTTTCCACTGAATTCATAAAGCATTATATGTGATATGTATATTCTTAATGAGAATTTCCTTACTTGTCTCATGTCATTCCTAATGTCTAAATAGGATGCCTTTGGAACAAGACGGATCAGGTGAAATACAACTTCAATAAATCCTTGAATAATAGCAATATGGAGTTGTCTAAAAAAAAAGAAAAGAAAACAGTAGAATAGCAAATTTATTGTACAAACAAATAATCAAAAATTTTAATTAATTTCTCTAAATGCTTGTAAAACGAAGAGTAAAAATTACATTGAATGGAGATGCATGTCGCTATGTACTCTATTTTAAATTATGGCAAAGGGATAGTATCTCACTGAACAAGAGAGAGATAGTTATAGTACTATCTTAAGAGCTATAAACATGCAGATAATCACTGAATTTAAACTTACGTGTCACCTTCTTCATCTTGCTGGAAATAATATTCCCAGGGTATCCGACTTGACTCCTGTACTGGAGGCCTTTGGGCTGCTTGTCGCGAAGAAGCTGGCTCAGGCTGAATATTTACTCGACTTAGCAGAGGGTTCACCTTATCATCGGTGTCATTTCCAGGTTCATCAATACACAATTCACTAAGCTGATCTGACAGGCCAACATCTACTCCACTATCTAATCTGGAGTAGCTTTTTGATTCCAACTTTTCAACTTCTGATTTTTCTGGTTTAGGTGAAGGAGATCTAATTTCATCAGTCACTATTGTGTCCGAAAGGAGATTGGCGCCAGAGAGAAAACCAGAATCTGTTCGACCAGAATCATACAAAGAACAATCTGTCATATCTTTACCTTCATTTTTTAAATTGGTCGAAGGCTCTGCTGTATTCCTTCCATCCTGGGTTTTTCGGCATTGATCTGAAGAACTAACTTTCTTACTAGAACTTTGTTGATTACCCCACATATTTATTCGATAACGTAAGAGAGCACAACTTAACAAAAAAAAACCTTGTTATGTAAAACTAAATAACTAAAGCTGATAGAGAACCAAAAGCTTCCACAAGGCACATTCACTAAACTATTATATAGCACGTTAAAAGTTAACGAAGCACGAACTCAATGTACAATTTACCTCATTGAACATATCACGAACCTACACTCTTAGGATCTGTCAGTAGAATGAAAACAAGCAGAGAGGAATAGTAGAGAGGTTAGACAGAAAGGTTTTACTGCGCATGCGCCAGTGGCTACGGAATTCCCAGGCCCTAAACTCTCCCATTTACTTTATTAGGGCATTGCAGGGATGTACTATTTATAAACTGGAGTTGATTATTATTGATGGAAATTATATTATCACGCGGGCCTGTCAAACATAAATGCGCACAATATAAAACGTAATCCTTTGTGAGCTAATAATATAAGTAAATAGAATATGAGCATTAATTATAGCAAAAAAAAAAGTCCGCCACGCAGGGGCTGCGTTAACTAAGCAGATTTTCCACGAGCGTCACGTATTTGCAGAACAATATTTCGTATTAAGGCTTCAAATAAAATGCTTCATAATATATCAGTTTATTGTTAATATGACATGAGTAGGAGTGGGAGTTTATTGAAGGCCGAAAACTAAAAAATGCAATTATCTCGGTTGATAATCAAGTTATTAAAAAAAAAAAAAAAAACGTGCTTAACGACTTTTAAAAGGTTGGTTCTATACAGTTTTTCGATCCGACGCATAATAAAGAAGATATTAATTATTTTCGAAATTCCCCACCTTGACCAAAGGAAAAATTAATGATGACATTTTTTGAAAATCGCGTCATGAGTACTACCTTCCTTAAGAAAATCTGCTAAAAACCGAAAACTATGAAACACCAATTTGCAAATTAAAATATCAAATATTTTTTTTATGCTAGGTGTTACGTTATCAATGAACATTTATTACTTACTTTTTAGCAGATTTCCCTTAAGGGAAATCATCTACTGAGGTCATACTCATGACGAGATTTTTGAAAAATTTCTTCAAATGTCTACCCAGGAAATGATGAAAATGAGGTCCATCAAAATTATATATATATACACTTTACCAAGCTCCATATTTAATCGTTTGTACAAAAGGAAGATCAAGTTCGTTAATGGCTGAAAACAGACCAGTGGGAGGGAGGATTTTGAAAATTCGACATATCTCCTTTACTATAAGTCCGATGGAAAAAGTGTATAGAACTAATCGTATTGCAAATTAAATGATCTATAAATATTGTCCTATACATATTCTCTGTATCATGAATATTAACCGAGATATTATTATGATTTTATAGTTTTCCGCTTTCAGTGAGCCCCCACTTCTACTCAAGTTATATTAATAATTAGCTGTTATATCATTAAGCGCTTCATTACAAAGTTAAATAAGGAATATTGTTTTCATTGAACTTTTACTTTGTGAGATATATGCAAATACGTACTGTTGATTCCCCCCCCCCCAACTCTTTTTGTTTTTGGATTACTAAAATTAAGTAATTGAGATTAAAATTATATTCAGATATATTTCATAAACGGTTTTTCATTCCTGTATAGAATTCAGGTTGGCCTGTTTGTTTACAATTCAGGCGCTTTCCGTTACAGAGTTATTAACTTGTAACAGTAAAATTTCTCATTACCGTTTGTATTCATTCACTTATTCGGGGTGGTGTTACCAGTATGTATGTTTATCTATTGTAAACCTTCACGACGGAAATCTGCTTAGTTTACGCAGCCCCTGCGTGACGGACTTTTGTTTAATCCTTACCAAACTCGGTATTTAAGCGTTTTATGTAAAAAGAAAGATCAAGTTCGTTAATGGTTGAAATCAGACCAGTGGGGGGGGGGGCTTAAGAGTGGGGAATTTCGAAAATTCGAAATGTCTCCGCTACTATACGTCTGATCGAAAGATTGTATAGAAGCTTATAGCAAATGTAATTCTCAATAAATTTTGTTATGTACGTTTTTGCTCTATCTTGATTATTAACCGAAATTTTTACGTTTTTTTAGTTTTCGGTCTTCAGTAAACCCCCTCCAACTCATCTCATATTGACAATAAGCTGTTATATTATGAAGCACATTATTTGAAACCTAAATATCAAATATTGTTTTCATTGATCTTTTACGTTTTGAGGTATATACAAATACATGGTACACGTGGGAAATCTGCTTAGTTAACGCAGCTCCTACGTGACGGACTTTTTATTTGTATAACACCATCACACTATTTAACTTTATTGCAAAAGTACTGCAATCATAGAATTGGAATAGAGGGATGGTGATCGGACAGGGAGAGGTGGTATAACAAATAAGGAGTATAATAAATTATAAAATATATAAAAGAAGATTCCCTAGAAGATATATAAAAGACGTGTAAATACCCATTATTAGAAAGATCAAAAAAAATTTATATAACAAAATCTATTAAGAAGCAATGTACTGTAATTGTCCCAAACACTTTTTTATCAAATATTAAATGAGTTTTCTCCCAATTAGCCTTAGTTGCAAAAAGTGGACGTTAATGTAAAAAAAATGAGTTATTTTTATTTACTTGTTTTTAGTTTTCAATAAACCCATAATCTACTCATCAGATGTTCACTTTGAGTAGCAGAGTCTCTGAACATCTCATATCCAGCAGGTGAGATGAGCAGCATGGCATTCCGGTATATGGGGTATCTGCTTTGTTCATACAGCCCCTGCACTATGGATTTTTTTAGCAGATTTCCCTCAAGGGAAATCAGCTATTGAGGTCGTATTCAAGGCGCGATTTTCGAAAATGTCTTCAAATGTACATAGATCCTACCCAGGAGATGACGAAAATGGGGTCCGAACAAAATTGTGTGTATAAATAAATAAATTAATATATATATATATATATATATATATATATATATATATATATATACTAGAGGACCCAATAGACGTTGTCCTGCATGGTATTTCAAGCGATTAAATTTAATAATATTATGTGTAAAACAAAGCTACTTTTAATAACACAAAAACAACTTTTCTTATGTGCACGTTTGCCTAAAAACAATTAGAAAATGAAATATCGTGAATTTCTTATTCAGGCCTCCCTTGCAACCCCCACTCCCGTTCGAACCTAAAAAAATTAATAGCTTATAATCATGGAACAATTAATGCTAATTTACATATAGAATTTTTTTTTAATTCGGTTCAATCGTTAGTGTCCAATAACATTTTTGGCTCCCACTTTAATTTTAGTGTATATCTCGTTTATACTTTGTTATATGACAAAAGTCAATATAACAAAAGTTACTCTATATAACAAAATAAACAACTTTTGTTATGTGCATATTTGCCGAAACCCCAATAGGAAACGAAATATTGCTATTTTTAATTTCAGGTCTCCCTTATAACTCCCACTCCTGCCCGTCCCTAGAAATGTCATTTTAAGGAAGGCGTTTATATATATATATATATATCCTCTCTAAAGCTATATTATGTTATTGTTAAATAGATGCAAAAATAGAATATATGTAGATAGGTATTTTTTCTTTAAGGTAAGTATTTACAACGGAGGTTTTAGTTTATATTTATTCATATTTAACTTGGAAAATTAGGGATGAATTAATCTCTCTATAGGTACGCTGCTGGTTTGAGGGATTTGATAAATTCATGTGGCTCTCTGTTGAATCAAGTTGGCGAATGTATGGGGAAACGAGTGAAAAAGGAGATAAGAACATTATATATGAAAAAAAAAAGAAGTTGTTCTTCATCAAGTTTGACTGGATTGATATGAGGAAAACAGCTTTAGGTGTGGAAGACCAAGCCCTAAATGAATATAATGGACTTTGTCTAACGTGATATTTTACAATCTTTTAGTAGATTTACCTTAAGCGAAATCAGCTGGTGAGATTGTATTCAAGATGTGATTTTTGTCAAACTTCTTCAAATCGTTCATTAATCCTATCTGGGAAATGGCAATAATGAGATCTGTTCAAATATTTTATTTTTACACTGCAGAGGCTGCAATTTTTGAATGATCGATACCAAACTCCATATTAAAAATTTCTTCTATTTTTTTATCTTAATGGTTAAGTTCCTTAATAGCAGAAATTAAAGAACTTTTTATGGAGGTTTAATGGAAATAAGCTAAAATGTATCTATCCTTCATTCTACATCATGCGTTCCTCATATAAAACAAATATATCACAAAACTCTAGTCTTTATTTCTAATCTAATTTAATGTCGAGTCTCAACTTCGTCTTCTATTTACATTGACTTCTCATTTCAAGAGAACAATAGAATCCGAGATGACATCAGCGTGCCATTCCAGCACATGGGAAATCTACTTATGTTAGGCAGCACCTCCGTGTGGACTTTACTGAACATGTTTGTTTCTGACCTGGCTGAAGTATCGTTGTAATAAGAGCACATAACGGATATAATTTTTAAGAGAAGTCATCAAACGCAGTAATTAATTAATTTCAATCATTTAGTTAACTTTTTTGAATAGTTGGATTATCTCAATAACACGATTTTATTGAAAAAAAAGTGAAATTCCTACTTTGAAAAACATTCGTGTATTCAAAAATATTTGTTGTTAGATTATGTTCATTTCCTGAATGGTTATTTGCAAACGAATATATTGCTTATTAAAAAAATTATTAATACATCATAATTGTTATTAATCAGGCTAATTATTTACAACTTCAAGAAGGAAATATGTTAACTTTATCAGATTTGCTCTCATCTTATTGGAAAAAACAAAACAAATGTTTCTATATAAATCATTAAATTAATTAATTATTGTTCAAAAATAGTTTCATGATAACAAAATGTTTTCATTAGAGACAAAATTTACAAAATAATTTTGATAAATATGTAACCTGAGTACCCCACATCAAAGATCTTCTTATAAGATGCAAGAAATTATTGAATATCTTATGTTTGACACCCCTCCGTCATAGTATCATGGAGTTCCATTGAATTTTGCCATACTCGCTGGCCGAATAATTCGGATTCTTAGGTCTGCCTGGCAGATGTCAAGGCTCCTCCGGTAATTATGTGGAAAGCCATCCTTTATCAACATCGGAACCTGATACTTTCACTGAGAGGCAGTGAGATGGAATTTGTAAAATTATCGAAGAACACGTATAGTATAGATATTTTAGGGAGGGCTTCCATTCGGATGAAGTTGAACGGCATGGATTTAATTTCAAATAAGGGCGTTTCAGGCTAACTCTAAAACTGCCCTCAGAGCGTCGATAGTCTTCTGTTGACAAATTTAAATAGCAAGTCTAGCCTGACCATAAGACAATGTTGGGAGAGTTCAATTCTGTAATAGATGAAGGTCTATTTCGGTGACAAAACAGTTGGGAAATATGACTTAGGAATTGGGAACAATCAAGGAAGAATACTTATGTTATAATGTAATGAGCCTGGTGGTATTATAAAAGTACCATTTATGAAGTCCCAAAACGGGGAAGAGGCACTTGATACTACAACCAATAAAAGGCGCCCAACCAAAACAAGTATGAATCCAAAGAAATGAAACGTTTCTCTTCTAAATGCGGCAAGTGAAAGTACAAGTCTTATACAAGGGAGACAAGGCGGGGCTTATTCGATGGAGAAAGGATGGAGCTTATTGGACATATATTAAGGCACAACAATTTCATGAAAAATTATTTTCTATTGATAATACAGAAAATAATTTTAATATCTACTTTATGTGGAATGAATGTACATTCAATTAAAATTATAAAATAATACGAAAGTGTGGCTATTTTTTAATCTATTTTGCCAATTAAATTCTTAATTTGTTATTCTTTACGAAAGGATTGTTTATCCAATATGTAAAAAATTATTAGTTTAACTGTTCACATAAAACCATTGTCTATTTTCAAAGGGATTTTAATTGACCAAATTTTGTTTAGTCAAAATAACTTTGTTTCTTCCTTTGGTAAAAGGAGCTACTTGTTTAACATTTTATTTATTTCTGAACCACAGGCTAATAACAAATTGGTTGGGAAGTCCGGCTGTCTATGGGAAGTCCTATCTTCCTTAAACCACTAAAGCTGGCGCCATCTTAATCGTTGCGGCCAAAGGAATTCCACAATCTAATCAATAACAAAATATTAGAACGTTATTCCAAGAAAAGCTAAATTTGCACTTATTCAAACAGTTTTTCTGTTGGTATTTTGTTTGAAATGCATTCAATTGTAGAACTGATCGAAACAATAAAATCATTTTCAAGTTTTCGATAGTTCTTATAATTACAGAATTATATTGTCTATGATACTTTGAAAAATGATACATATACAGGAGACAGGGAATATTAAAAATTTTGTCGGCAGTAAATCCTTAACTAACAAATTATTTTATTATTAAGATATCCCGAGCAATGCCGTGCACCATAGCTGGTATATATATATATATATATATATATATATATATATATATATATATATAAAATATATGTGTGTGTGTGTGTGTGTGCACGCGCTGTGTTTGCCTGTTACTCTTTAACAGTAACTTTTGTTTCATTGTAATTGAAATCTATATTTAAGCTTTTCAAGTAAAACTGAAGTTCGTTAATGGTTCAAATCGAACCCGGAAATGTGTGTGTTTACGGGGGACCGGAAAATTCCAAATGTCCCCATTATTAAGAATAGGAAAATGTTACATAACCTATTTTATTACTCATTTGATTCCCTGCAATTGTTGTGCCATAACTTTTTTTAAACACAAATAGGACCAAAGATATCGAATTTTCTAGTTTTCAGGCACCGGTAACCCCCCCCCCCCGCTACTCACTTCACATGAGCACTGAGCATGTTTAATATGAACGTTTTGCAGAAGAGTTCCAGTTTACGCTTAAATCAACGTATTGTTTTCATAGAACTGGGCACAAAAGTGGTTTAAGGAATGGGCAAAATAAACAATTCGAAATATCTCCTTTATTATATGTCGAGTTGAAAGTTGTCTTTGGCAAAGTAATTTGCACTCCACAAAACATCATATGACAGCTTTAATTCCAAATCCTGTGTACAAAGGTCTCTTATTATAGGAACATGGTGAATTGATGGTTTCTGCAGTGTCCCGCACCTGAGAAATCTGTTTAGTTCACGCTTCTTGCTGAGGTGTTTCGAGAAATATATATGGAAGGACTGAAGAATATATTATGAATAATTATTCACCTACATCGAAAAGTAGACTTGGATTACTTTTTCATAAATGCTATAGCTATAAATCAGCATGAAAGTCCTCAGAAATAAGTTAAGGAAAGTTTCTTAGTTCAAAAAAGTGACTTGGTTCAGAAAATGGATAAATATTCTTTCTAGAATAAGTTTTCCAAGAATAAGTTCCTTTACTAAAGGATAACCAGTTGGTTAAGGATAAAAGGGAAGCAGAGGCCTTTATGAGAAGATTAGGAGTAGCCATAGGGTCATTTCCCTCGGTAAAGCCCCTTTTAGTAGTATAATAGTTATTAGGACCTTGGTTCCCAGAAATGCTTTGGGCTACCCCATCTTCTTACCCACTTTAAGTAGGCTTTTCCTGAATCAGTCCTTTTACACTCCACTCTAGAGGGGAGATCCCTTTACCGGACCGCACCAATTACGCTCACTAGAATTACAGGTAGAACAGCTTTGTACAGACCGCCTTTCAAAAATGGAATTTATAAGAAACTCAATATCTTCACACGCTAGAATATTGGAAAATGATTAAAGTTTGTTTTTAGTTTAAAGAGAGTGTGCTCATTTGGCAAAAGGAAAATACCTGGCAAAATGAACTATAGCATAATAAAGGGAGGTCAATTTCCACTTTTTGCATCCTGTAAATTGCGTTTCATAACTGTTCCTCTGAACAGGAGTATGGGTTTCCACTTAAACAATGAATGACATTGGCCAGGATGAAAATGAAAAACCGTCTAAAATGATTAACAACTCTTTCTCAAAATAAAATCTCTGGAAGTAACTATTCTTCATAGACCTATTACAACTTTGATTTGAAAACGTAAATGTAATAGAAAAAGAAATAAATAAAAGCAAGAGGAGGATAAATAAAAATATCCACACCATAAAAAATAGTAAAAAGGTGATGAATAAGAAAACAATGAGAGAAGAGATAAAACATATATAAGTATATATATATATATATATATATATATATATATATATATATATATATATATATATAAATATATATATATATTAATTTATTAGAAACTTAATTATTTATTAACGTCCACTTTTAGCTACAACGACTAATTGTGACGGGTTATCAACAGGTTAACACCCTTTTCTAGCCAGGGAGGAACTAAGGATTTTATTAATGAGTTCAACCCTAAATAAATTTCTATTACCTAAGCGGGACTCGAACTATAAAGTGATAGAAACTTTAAAGTGATAGTTGATTAATTATAATTTTCTCATTTACTATTTAACCTATACTTCATTAGGGCTAATCGATGTATTTTTATTTTGTGACGTTTCGATCTAAATCAGCTGACTTGACCCGCCAATTTTTTGGAAGCCCATCTCCGACTGGCACGGATAGTAGAAGGTCCGTTAGAACGATGTAGCTTAGTTAGATTAGTTGCCTTTTTGTATTAGAATCTCCTGCTGAGGCGCCATGTGGAAACTAGTAGATAAATAAAAATGAATTTGATAGTCATTTGAGGTTCATATTTTTCTCTGACCTTTCTCCAGATATTATTTAATTGAATATAAATGCGATAATGTGTGAGAGTGTAAGACAGCAATTTAGTGAAAGTAGCAAATCCCCAACTTGTCTCTTTTCTTATTCGAAGAGAAATGAATACCAATCCTAAATACAAACAGCTATGCTTGGTTTAATAATAAGCTCGGTTATATAAATAGATTTCCTAACTAGTCAGAAAAATTCCTAATGGAAGAATGTAATGTCCAAAATAGAATATGGTTTTTACTGCAAGGTTTGTATCATAAATATTCTTATCGTTCCAGTTTTGGATACTTATTCCCTTTCATGTGTTTCTGAAGAAACTCAGTAGCAATTTAAAAATTATTTGTTGGTCACATGCCTAATCCAATTATGATGAAATAAAACTTTAGAAGAACTTTAATAATGAATCCAAAATAAATAGCTAACTGGAGATTCGAAAAATGAAAGTTCATGAAATCAACACACGGTGGTATCTTATCGGTACTAGAATGATGATTAACATAAAATAATTTGGTAATTCAAATAAAGAGTTAGAATAAACAATAAAATAATTTACTGTCCTCAAAAGAATTGCGTACATTTGGAGTCTTGGCATGTTTCATTTATAACATAGGCACTGAATAGTCAATTTCAACTAAAAGCGTTTTTCCTGTGCGAACTGCGAAGACTCTTCGCCGAAGAGTGAGAATTAGAGGGGAGATTTTGATCTCCATTATTACGAGTCAGATGGAAATTTTATTTAACTGAAATAGTAAGCAAATTATTCGTACTCTCTTGTTTTCAGTATTCATTAAATATCTTTTTCTAGTTATCGGTTATGCCAGGAAAATAGGAATTCTGCTTAGATTACACAGCCCCTGCGTGACAGACTTTTATACATTTTCTCATAACTCAAATATAAAGCAAGTTATTCCTGCTTTCTTGTTTTCAGCCTTCAGCAGTCTCCCCACTATTACTCATCGGATTTTGACTTATTATTAGAAATAAACAATACATGGCGAGATAACGTTACTAGGGTGCCATTCCAACACGTTGGAAATCTTCTTATTTCCTCTGTCTTTCTGACTTTCTGACTTTATTTTCATTTTCTATGTCGTGAACTATATAATATTTTTAAAGATTTACAAAAAACGCACGGTTGGAAATGAATTCCTATTTTCCTGAATGAATGGCCCACTATCTTAACATGGTTTTACGGAAACTCAGGAGGCTTTATAATAATTCAATATTTTTAGGTAACGTTCACTTTACGCTAAAGCTTAAAGAAACGACTTATCAATAGGTTACAATCCTTTCCTGGCAGACCAACGATTTTCTTTGCCAGACAAGAACTGTCAATAAATAATTTTCTTCTGTTCTGAGGTGAATCAATGGATCTAGGTGACCATTCAAATCTAGTAGCACGCATTGCTACCCAGAGGTCCATTTTATGTTTTTAGGAGATTTCCCTTAAGATTGGTCCACTACCGTCCAGCATCTCGGCATATATGCTTGTTGTACTTCTTTTGCTTTGGAAGGCTTCCTTAGCAAATACTATTAGAAGATTTCCCGATAAGGGAATTATATTGAGTTCAATAGATCAATTTTACTGATAATGCGATTTTCGAAAACTTTCCTCAAAAGTTCATCTATTCTACCTAGTAGATGCGGAAAATAAGGTCCGTTCAAAATTTTATACACACACACTCACACATCTCTAGTCACATCATTGACAGTTATTTTTCACTTTGACGCGCCATGGAAGGTTGATGCGCGCCCAAATGTTGCGGTCTGCAGATAACATCTATTTTTTACTACTCCCTATCAAAGTTCCTTAATTTTAATAACGTTGGATCTTTCTATTTCTAATTCGTTGTAAAACTATTTCTACTTCGTTGTTAATTATCCTTTACAAATTATAATTTTTAAGGCGACTCATGAATTATAATCTTTGTGATCTGATGCTCCATTGTTATGTACTTTTTCTTGCTCTATCATTTAAAAATACAAAAATACTTCCAGGTCCTACATAAAAAGATACGTTTAAAAAAATGACGATTTGGGAAATTTTTCATATGAAAAAATAAATTTTACAATATTTCATTAAATTTAATGTCAAAATAAACTAGATTAAGATCAGTATTAATAAAAGAAAAAATCCGTCACGCCGGGGCTGCGTAAACTAAGCAGATTTCCCACGTGTATCACACATGTGTTCTCATCTCACACCATTCCCTATTTTTATGTAAAACTACAGATGAGTATTAGGCAGAGGGTGGGGGGAAGGGTTACTGAAGACGGAAAACACGAAAACTTGATTTACTCCCTTAATAAATACTTAAGTTACGAGAAAGTGCATATAACAAAAATTGTAGATCATCAATAAAAAAATTTAATTATTTAAAAAAATTGGTTCTATAACATTTTACGATCCTACTCGTCGTTAAGGGAAATATTTTGAATTTTAGAATTCCCCCTTTTTGTACCTCCCTATTCCAAGTACGATTTCTGCCAATAACTAATATGATATTTACAATTAGTGTTGACTAAAACTGAGAAATCCCTCCCACTGGTCCGATTTCAACCATTGACGAACTTGACCTTTAGTTTCACATAAAACGTTTAAATTTCGAGTTTAGAAACGATCACACAAAAATTGCGACTGACACGTGTACACACACACACACATATATATAATTATGAACGGACCTCATTTTCGTCATCTACTAGGTAGGACCAATGATGATTTGAAGAAACTTTTCGAAAATCGCGTCATGATTTCTACCTCAATAGCTGATTTCCCAAATAGGAAAACAATAAGAGTTTTATAACCAAAAGAAGCAATTGCATTGTATCTAAGCACCCTCACCTGCACTTTTTACCTTTAGCTTACTGACGGTAGTGGTTGGTTTAATCGCGCCTTAAGCCGCACGTCCACCGGCAACCCCCCCCCCCCCCATCACCTAACAGGATTATCGACGGGCATTTGAATAATGGTTTGGCTAGATGGGGCTGGGGACAGCCTCAATAACTGATTTCGCTTAAGGAGATATGAAGGAGGTGACGTGAAGGCATCTTAACGCAAAGCTCATATCTTAGATTTTTTTATTTCACATTTTGTAAGAACTGTATGAAACATGTCCTTAAATGTACCCCCACACACACACACACACACATATATATATATAATACCTTAAAATGGAAATCACTTGAGTAGGAAGGGTTTTTTTGGAAAGCTAAAATACAAATAAATCAGATTACATTCGCATTGAGAAAAATGTATATCCCAGCAATCAGTTGTATTTCTGTTATCAATAAGATTGGTTATATAACGTTTTACAATGTGTCTCCAATAATTCTTAACATTCAAGTAATTTTTAATTAATTATTTAAAAATAAGCAGAGAAAATCTTTGGCAATATGTCGGCCCCTTTATCTGAAAAAAAAAACTGATTTATTTATTTTACAATTAAAGTGATTGCACTTGTACCACTTAGCAAAAAAAAATATTTGTAGATTCATTCTTCCCCAAGTGGTTTACATTGACTATAATCACCAAATTATTGTAGTTTCCCTAATACAATGACATAAGTGTAATGTGTTTTACCTCTACTTCAAACATATATTTTTATGACACTTTTCCTTCTTTTTAAAAAACATTTTCGAATAAGAGCTGTTTCCTCAGAATCACACACACACACACACACACACACACACACACACACACACACACACACACACAAATGTGATCGAACATCATCTACAAGGTAAATCAATTGATGGTTTTCCCTAAGGCAAATCTGCTAAATACACAGTCTTATCAATGTCATAATTTATCTTTTATAGGTATCTAAACTACGAACAAGTTCATCTAAAATATAATACACGTGTCAAGGTCGAATTGTATCAAGATTTAATTTTTTATATGATTTCATAGTTGTAATTCTTGTAACAAACATTAGAATTATAAATAGGATAGAATATGTAAAATATATAACACGTTTCAATTTCAAGGAATCCGTCAACAATGAATGGTCATTAGTAAAGTGAGTAAATGACAATAAAAAATGTTTACAAGCGGCCTGTCGTGACGTTAACTGTATGACGTGCCTGCGTTTGACGTTCTTGTTTACCGGTAGAAGGCTTATGCAATATGACAACGAGGTCAACGATTAAGAGGGTACTCAGGACAATGACAGCTACGAAAACAATAAGATGGCATCTTCAGGGAATCCCCCATTAATAAATGCCGCTCCAAAATTGTACGCATTCCAAACATATTGTAAATAATTGCAACCTTCCTTCAAGCACATAGCTAGTATTATTTAGGAAGGGAAATTTATTTTCTGTATAACTATGGCCTAATGAGTGTTGGAGTGAAACGAATTAAACTATTGATTGAACTTTAAGCAAACGCTGTAATAGTTCCTATAATAAAACTATTGGCTAACTAAATCCAACAATTTTATTTGGCACTAACGATTGAACGGAACTTAACAAAACTTGGTATGAGAATTAGCATTAATTCTTCCACGATTATAAGCTATATTAAATTTTTTAGGTTCGAACGGGAGTGGGGGTTATAAGAGAAGCCTGAAATAAAAATTTGCCATATTTCATTTTCCGTTCGTTTTTCAGTCACTGTTGGTCTTTGTACCGAGTCAAGTGAAAGGAAGTTTTATGCAAACATAGTTTGGCGGACAGACTACTTTTTATGATTATGAAATACATATAAAAAAAAAAAACCTACATGCACAGGAGACGGGAAATATAAAAATATTGTGGACATTGAAGCCTTACATAACAAATAATTTTATTATTAACAAATCCACAGCAACGACGGGTATACATCGGGAAATGTTAAAATATTGTGCAAAGTAAAGCCTTGGCAAAAAAAATACCATCATCATGAAACCTCAAATGAATTCCTGAGCGAAGCCGGGTACCTTAGATAGCATATATATATATATGAAAAAAAAAAAAGAAAAACGTTTGAACAAGATGTTTCATTACAATAGGGTACTTAAGAAATGATATATTCTAAAGGGTTGGACAAATAGGAGTGGTAGAAAGAAGGAATGTAGTTATATTATTTACGTGTTAAAAATAACTTAGATGGATAGATATGAACAATTCTGTTGTCATTAAAATAAACTATGAAAAGTTATTTTTAAGTTAGCTGAAACAATATTTATTGGGTGTACATGATGTATAGCCCACGAGGGCTCACGTTAGCCATATAGGGTAAAGCGTTGGTGTTAACACTCTTCGAAAACAAAAAGTGGATTGTTCAATTTCCACTTGAAGAATATAAATTTATTTAGTGACAAACTCACGAGTGGTTACTGTAGATGACACATCGAATTAACCTAAGTTGCTATAAAGTGGACGGTAAGAAATAAAAACACATGTGATCTACATAATTTTCGACTGTTTACCCTCTCCCTCCCCCCCCCCTCTATCACTCTCTCTCTCTCTCTCTCTCTCTCTCTCTCTCTCTCTCTCTCTCTCTCTCTCTCTCTCTCATTTTTAAATTAAATACGGAAAAGCAGATATTTTATTGAATAAAGGACTATTAATTAAAATGATAAAACCCAATGAACTATGGGCGCAGAATGAAACAATGGTTAGATTTTTATATTTTCGTAGGGATTAGTACTAATTTTCTGAGGTATCAAAAATATTAAATTAAAGAAAAATATTAAATTTCCAATGGGATCTAAAATCCAGTCATTACTGGTCACTAGGATTACTGCATTGGGAAATTCTTCTGACTTGCGGGAAGCCCCTGGAAACGATATAGGTGGCACGTTCTGTGCTATGGGAGATTCTTTGAAAATGGTGCTGTTTCCGGATCTGTCTGTTCCCTACTCTGGAGGGCAGAATAGCGGAAAGTCCTCCCTGTGATACGACAATTACCAGCAAGTGGTACAATGCTTTCATGGGCCTAATGGGAATCCCACTGCGCAGCCTTGGAAATACCCTAACTTTCATTCAGCTAGCCCTCTTTTCTGAGAAGTATAGGACAACCGGAAAACTCCTCAAAGGGGGTCATAGCCAACACCGACTGCTAATTATCAAGGTGACGGAGCCCTTGATGAAATTTTGCATTTCATCATGTAGTGTGCCAAATCGTTTCTGTGAAACCATTCACAATATTCTGCAGTAATATTATGAATGTAGATATCATTTGTGGTTTCTAATTTGCCTCATGATAAATAAAAAAAACCTAACCGATCTCATCGGCAACTTTCCCTCTCAGGAGAAGAGGAAACATGCCGTAACTTTAGAAAAGATAGTTCTCCCAATTTTGAGACATTTTTAACGATATTAAAGTTTATCAGAATTAGCATCACTTTCTGCATTCAACTCTGTATAATATGTTAATTACATAATTCGTCATATTTCATATTTGGTAAATCTTCTTTTGAAACCATGATTTTTAACCAATTTCTTCAAACCTCTTCGATCGGGAAGATGAAAAAGTCCGTCACGCAGGGGTTGCAGATTTCCCACATGCTGGTATCGCACATAGTAACGCCATCTCACCTTATATTCTCTATTCCCAAGTAAACATTCAATGAGTATTCTTGAGATTTGCAAAAATCTAAGGAACAACAATTTTAGACCATCAATAGTTTAACAAGATTGGATCTACAACATTTTTCGATACGACTCGAAATAACGGAAATATTTTGAACTTTCGAATCCCCTCGTCTAAAGCCCTCCTTGATCTGGTCCGATCTTGGCCATTAGCGAATATGGCCTTTAGTGTTGAATGAAACGGTTAAATATGATGGTATAGACCAAATAAATATTTTTGACTCATGATTTGTCAAGAAATTAAGCAACTAATGTCATTATTATTTGCATGTAGCTCACATAGTAAAGGTCCATTGAAAACAATATTTCTTATGTGGGCATATTACATTGGCTTATTGCTGACGTGCGATGTCTAAAATTGGAAGATCACTGAATAGTGGAAAGTAAAAAAATGTAAATATTTCAGTTAATATTCAAGATAAAAAGACGATGTTTTTAAATTAAATTAAATTTATTGTAAGATTGATTTTCGATCCGACGTATAATATTGGAGATATTTTCAGTATTCGAAATTTTTCTCAACCCTCCACTTGTCCAATTTTGACGAACATGTCTGTAGTTTTACATAAAACGTTTCAATATCGAGTTTAGTTAGTTCAAACAATAATTGCAACCACTAGAGCGTTAACAGATGTATGCATGAGTGTGTGTGTGTGTGTGTGTGTCTATATATATATATATATATATATATATATATATATATATATATATAAATCCCCTTCCTTGGTTAAATACTTACTTACAACATGTCAGTTGGGCAAGACTCGAGGGCAGATTAATGTAGTGTCTACATACTCATACTGACTTATCATTAGCCACCTGGCTAGTTAACTGGTTAATGCCTATCATTAGTCAGCTTATGCAGGCTACAATCTACCGAGGGATGGCTATCTAACAACTCTGGCCTTGAATAGAATTTTCCCCGCTAATGCCTTTACTGGTGTGAAAGGAATTTTCCTCATGATATCTCCTTCCAGATACAAAATATTTTTTCTGTGGCGGACTTCTGAAAACAAGGAAGTACGAATAGCTCGAATAGTATGTACGTTAGGACAAAATGCAAAAACAACAATTGTAAGTCATCAATAGTTTACCGAGACTGGTTCTCTAACATTTTACGATCCTTCGCATAATAACGGAGATAATTCGAATTTTCCAATTCCTCATCCTACTAAACCCGACCGGACTCCAAGTCCGATTTCAGTCAATAATAAATATGATCATTATTGTTGGCAGAAATATTTAAATATTGGCTAGGTCTCATGAAAACAATGTTTGGTAGTTAAGCGTAAAATAAAATGGTCTATGATATAACAGTTTATTGTTAATATGACAAAAAAAAAAACCTTATATTCATGATAGAGAAAATTGGTGTATAACAACACTTATAGGAAATTAATTGATTAATAATTGATTCTATACAATTTTTCAATCTGACGATATTAAAGTATATATATATATATAGATATATATATATATATATATATATGTGTGAGACGGAGATATTTCCAATTTTCGAGACCCCCCCTCTGAACCCATATCCCTTCAGTCCAATTTTAGCCGTCAACGAATTTATTCTTCAGCTTTGCATCTCATATATACAAAGAGTGTCCACGATAAACTGGTAAACCGGATCAAATGCTTTTCACGGCTAAACCGATGATTTAATCAAAAAATGTCAGAGGAAAATGTTGTAAGTCCCCATCTATAATTTCACTATAAAGCATTATTTTTCAACTTTGGTACACTATGGACGGTTGACGCGCTTCAAAATGTTGCGA
Source organism: Riptortus pedestris (assembly GCA_019009955.1). Taxonomy (NCBI): domain Eukaryota; kingdom Metazoa; phylum Arthropoda; class Insecta; order Hemiptera; family Alydidae; genus Riptortus; species Riptortus pedestris. Next base: position 118,489,209 of record CM032228.1, read on the forward strand.
TCTCCAGATGCTATTTTTATTACGCTCCTTCTAAGTCCATAAAAAGTGATCTAGACGCAGAAACAGTGATATATTTAATTTCGATATCTTTGAATTTAAAGGATCTATATCATTGTAAAATCTGGTATCTTCAACATCATTATAATTTTTCAGGCGACTTCTGCATTGTAATATTGGAGATTTAATGCTTCATTCTTATGTATTTTTTTCTTATCTTTCATTTAATTATATCTTTTAATGTGTAGGTGCTACGTCAAATGAAACACGATTTAATAAAAACAAAAACATGTTTTTCTTTACTCTTTGGTGAAAAATTCATTTTACAATATTTCCTTAAATTTAAACATCTAACATCAAAATTTTAAAATATGCTATCCTTAACAATATTATTTATTATTATTTTTTCCACTCAGTGAATTAGCTATAATGCATATGAGAATTAACCAAACCTAATTACATACAGTTTGTTACCGCTTCTGCTAATATCTTTTGCGCGCGATGGTCCCTTTCTAACTGACTGAAATACTTAATGTGATTACGGTTTTAAGATGTGCACAAAGGCACATTAGACCAAGACATGAAGTTGAGAGGAAGAGGAAATAGAAATATACCTAATATAAGTATTAGAAAAATGTCCAACTTACTGAGAATACTGTGAAGCGCGTCCCACTTTAATCTTAAGCGCCTAGGATACTACCCATATCATATTTCACTCCATCAAGCGCTTTCAGAATAAGATAAGCATCGCAGATTATCGTTTCGTCATTGATCCCTACGGAGAAAGAAAGAAGATGAGGGGTTCCTCTTTAGTGTTCCTTTTTATTGAAGAATCACCATTTGTCAGTGATGAGGCTTTGAATAGACATGATTTCCATTATTGATCAAGAACGAACACAAATGCCTATTGACACCGGGACCACCAATATCGCTAGTCATTGAAAATGAGGTGTGGCATTTTAAATGAGGTGTTGGATTTTTAGGTGTGGAGGGAAATCCTCATTTTTTTGAAGACCCACTAAACATTTATATATTCTTCATATTTAATTGAAAGGGTCACCAATAAAAAACATTTATTAAAAAAACGATAAATCCCTCCCAAAAGAAGAAGCTTCAACATACCTCAATAACAGATTTTTTAGATTTAAATCACAAACGGTAGTCAAAATATTAACCCGAATTAAAAGAAATCTTAGATAAAATGAAATCACAACCGTTCTATTCTTTCAACTATCACCCACAAATATATAGAAAACTGAAACTAATTTGTAATGGGGTATGTAATATAGCCTCGAAATATAACAATAAAATACAAAAACGTTTTAGTAGAATTAAAGATAAAGTAATGGAATAAAAATCTAAATATAATATATATGAAATAAACTGCAATGGATCTTATATTGGTGAATCCTCGCAGCTACTGAATAAAAGGTTAAAGCAACACGTAAAATGTGAAGACAATAATGAAAATAAAACTGCGTTGACGTATCATTCTATCTCCAAGCACCTTCAACTTCGAAAAAGTTCAAATAATAGATTAAGAAATAAGTAATACTAAACGAAAAATAAAAGAGAATATCCACCTAATAAAAAGTAGAAAAGGGGCAGTAAACAAAAAAAAAAAAAAAATTAAATACCTCAATCATATATTCTATAACATTTTTATCTTAAATTAATCGATTTTAAATTATGACGCGAAATAATAGAGTTGCAGTCAGCTGACTTAAGCTACCTCGGGAACCTCAGTTTCAACTACCTTCTCAGTGAAGACTGCCGCAATGACTATAAGAGGGAAAAGGGCACTTCATAAATGGATAGCTCCTGAAGAGGGGGCAAATAAGCCACGAAACATATCGCTTTAGAATACCATAGTGGGCTACAAGACGACTGTTGATAGCACATTATTCATTGGATGCTAGAAGATTCGTACCAGAAAAGTTTGAGAAAGGTGGATGGGCACGGTGGCCTAGTTCCTTGGCCTCCACGTTATCCAGATCTCATTCCATTAGATTTTTATGTGTGGGGAAAAGTAAAAAACCCAACGGACAGCCCTGCCCAGTTCGGAGGAAGGCTTGCCGAGTTCTGAAGGAAATTGCAAAGTGTTGTGTTGTTCATTATCTGACATTACGTTTTTAGATGTGCATTAGAGCTCAAGGAGGCATTTTTGAAATGATTTCCGAAGCAATTACTTCTTCTGGCTAAATTGCTTTTAAATACCTTTCTCTCTCATTAATTCTTATCTTAATCTTCTTATTTTGACAATAAATTATAACAAATATTGAAAATTTAACATTGATTTGGAAAATCCTCCAAGATGTTATATTAGCTAAAAAGATGTTGTTGTTTTTTTTTTTGAACTTGTCTATTTTTATTCACAAAATATTTTTAAATGAATGAGAAGAAAAAATACATTAGATCTCCAAGATTCCAATTCATAATATCGCCTGAAAATTATAATGATGTTGAAGATCCCAGATTTTACAAAGATATTGAAATATTGTTTGCTGGTTCTTTAATAACATTTTAATGATTTTGAAAGAGCACAAAAAAAAATATATATATTTCATCCGGAGATGACAACATTTGGATGCGTGTCAACAGTCCATGAAACGCCAAAGTTGAAAAATATGGTGAAAAAAAATGTTTCCAAAATCATTAAAACATTGTATAAAATATAGCGAAATAAAATTAAGGAAGCGTTAAAATAAAAGTATGTGAAACTATATATTATATCGTCCATTTATCCGTGAAATACATTTTATCTGGTTCATCTCGGACACCTCGTATATATAATTTTGAAGGGACCTCATTTTCGTCATCTCCTAGATAGGATGAGGACAATTTTTGCAATCGAGTACAACCTCATTAGCTGAAATTCTATCGATCTAGTGCCCATGACACGACTTCTGAAAATGGTCTTCACATGTACATCAAGGGACCATAGGAGCTGTTTCAAATTATATATATGTATATATATATATATATATATATGTATGTATATATATATATATATATATATATATATATATATATATGTATGTTTGTAAGTATGTGTGTATCTGTTGTAGATCAGACGTTTAGAAGTTCAGATGTTTGGAGAGATCAGATGTGTTTTAGGTTGAGAGATGTATGTGAAAACATGATGTTAATATTAGGTTTGTTGTTATAGGTAGAAAGTGTCTATTCTGTAGCAAATAAGTTATTTGTAAACATAACAGTGGCGACGACGGTAATTGGACTTATGCCGAAGAAAGATTAAGGTAAAACTAAAGTTAGCCGTGAGGAAGAAGATGACCACGTGGTGGCGGAAGGGAGGTTATGCTTGAAGGTCAAATGCGAGAAGTTCAATCCGCAGACTATGGACATCGAATTATGGTACTTAAAGTTCTATAATAGTTTGAAGTAAGCCAACGTAAAATGGGAGGATACTAAAAAGTCTCGGTTTATTGAATGTTTAGACAAATCAGTACTTGGGAATTTTTTAAACTTATGCAAACCAAAGTCTTTAGACGAATTTTTTCAGGATGAACTGTATAAAGTTCTATTATATAATTACACAGTTAAGAAAGTAGCAAAAGCCGAAAGAGTAAAATTGTTCTCAATTATTTTTTTTTATTTATTTATACAGGAGCACCCGCATCTTGGCGATTTGGCTCAAGGTTTCACAATGTAAAATGAAAACAAAATTATAGAAAAATAACGAAAACTGAAAACACAAATAAAAAATTAAATACAACAAATAATCATTAAATACTAGTAATAAAGACAATTAATAAACATTAGGCTAGTAATAAAGACAACAATTTAAAATTAATAAAAGGTTTTAATAAAAAAATTATGTTATTCCTATATGCTAGTACATTTATATTATTATTATTATTTTTTAAATTTTATTTATTTAGTTTTGTGTCTCACTGTGATGGTGGTTGGCATTATTAGGATGATATATTTACTCCTTCATGTGCTTACCTTTTTTGTACTTTTATATTATGGAAAATATTTCTTTAATATCTGATTCTTTCCCAGATCCATGCTTTGTCTAAAGAATATAATATAAGTTAACCCTTTTAAATCTTTTTAGGTATGCTGTAGACCTATTCTATTTTGTATTATATGTTTTTGTAAATGTTGATGTGTTTTAGATATGTTAGTATTTGTGGAATATATTGGCTGCTGTCAGTTAATAGTTCTGTCACGTCGTGGGGTATGTGAAGGTTTTTTCGTTGGATGCAGTCTGTCAGCATGTGTTTTATCGTAAGGTGTTTGTTGCAGTATTTGCATATAGTGCAAATACCCCAGTCCTTGTCATTAAGTGTCTATGTGTCAGGTATGTGTGACCTATCCTGAGTCTGGCAAGAACAACTTCCTCCCGTCTTGTACTACTATGGCTCGATGGCCTCTCCTTAATAGTACTTTTGATACTGCGGAGGTGGTTCTTTACTTCCATCCATTCTGATAGCCATTTTTTTAGGATTCGGTGTCGTATAAATCTCACTATGTCTTCGAATAATAAGTTTGTTTGTGTGTATTGAGTTTGTTGAGTAATTAGTTCTCAATTAAACAGAGAACTGCTTTTGGGCCTCAATGATTTAAATGTTAAATAAAGTTAATTACAGAAGGATTACGAATCCTTTAATGAATTTGTGGAATTGGCAAACACTTAAAAGTCTATAACTCAAGCCACAGCATAAACCTCCACAGTCACAGATTATAGTTGTTTTGGGGTTAGTAAAGGTCCTTGTCACGTATGTGGAGGCCCACGCATAAAAAAATTCTGTAAAATTAAAAATCCCTGATGTGCAACATGCAAACGGAGGGGACTACACATTACGAGAAATTGCTAGCAGAATAAAAATATACACGAGTTGGAGGCTGTTAGAAATGAGAGAAGTTCCAACGCTTGACGGTATCAGAGACGTGAACTAGGTTACAAGTCATTGAGTACAGTATTCTCAATGGTAACAATGGAACTATACATCAATAATAAGATGGTAGAGATGCAATTCGATGCTGGGAGTTGCGCTTCAATAATTTCTGAAACTACTTGGGAAAATTTGAATTAATTTCCAGTAATCAGTCATTCACCTCCTTCACAGACCAAAATGTTAGGCTAATGAGTGAAAACAATGTGAAGGTCCAGCTGGGCAGAGTCATAACCTCACTCAGAGTATACGTAGTTTCGGTAGTGAAACAAAACATTCTAGGAAGAGATTGGATTTACCAGCTACGTCTTAATAGGGAATCCCTTGATAATTTGTGTAAGATTAACGAAAAGGAATTTACACAACAGGTTAAGAACGCAGATAAGGATCTCTCTGAGTTAATCGAAATGTATGCAGAAGTGTTTAATCACAGGGAGTGTGTCTGCGACAAGGATCTTGCGCATCTTTTCATTAAAGAGAATGCAGTGCCGGTATTTAGAAGGCCAAGGCTTGTTCCTTTAGCTTTTAAGAATAAGGTTCGGGAAGAACTAGATAGGCTCATAGCTAATAATGTCATTTAAGAAGTAGATTTTTCGGAATGGGCTGCACCTTGTGTCGTTCTCAGAAAACCGAATGGGGCTATTCGAATTAGTGCAGCTTTTTCCACAGCTCATAATCAGGCTTTAGAAGTTCAAAAATTCCCATTACCAACACAAGAAGAGCTGTTTTACGAATTAAATGGAGGTCAGAAGTATACTACTCTAGATTTAACCAATGCTTATTTATCTATACCGGTTGATGACGATTCTAAGAACCTCTTGGTTATCAACACAATTTTTGGATTAATGAGGTATAAACGTCAATGCTTTGGAGTAGCTCCCGCAGCAGCCATAAAAAAAGAATTAACGCAATGCTGGAAGGATTAGAGGGCGTAGCATTCTTACTAGGTGTCATTATAACTGGTAGGACAGACGAAGAGCATCTGCAACGTCTTGAGGAAGTCCTCAAAAGGATAAAGAAATATGGATTTACCTTAAATAGGGCAAAGTGTAAATTTATACAAAATTCTGTTAACTATTTAGGCTTAAAAATTTCAAATGAAGGAGTTAGCACAGATTATGATAAAATAAAACCAATCGTAAATATACCATCACCAAAAGACATTAAACAATTAGAATCTTTCATAGGTATGGTTAACTTTTACAACAAATTTATACCTAATTTTCGTCACATTTGCTCACACTTAAATGCTCTTAGAAAGAAAGGGGTTTGTTGGGAATGGAATCATGATTGTGAGAATGCAGTAAATGAAATAAAAAACTGTCTTGTATCTGCACCGGTGTTAGTGCCATATTCTGTTGAGATGCCAATTGTTGTTGTAGCTGACGCATCTTCAACTGTTTTAGTGTGTGCAATATTTCATAGATATCCTGATGGTCAGGATCGACCTATTGCGTATGCATCAAAAACACTTACATCCAAAGAAAATATTCACAGATAGAACGGGAAGCAGTGGCGATCATTTTTGCAGTCCAAAAATTTATTTATGAGGCGAAGAATTTATCTGTGGGGACGAGAATTTTTGCCCCAGATAGATCACCACCGTCTTTTTGGATCAATGAGAGGAGCACCAAGGACACCTTTGTGTAGGTTATAAAGATGGGCATTGTTCTTGAGATTGAGTATATTTTGACAAAGAAATTTGGTAAAGTTGATGGGATAAGTCGTTTACCCATTGAAGGAGAAGAATTTGATAATGAAGACTATGGGTATCAGCAGGTTGTAGCAATATTATACAATGAAAGCATTGAAAGAATTCCGGTCTCAGCAAGGGAGATTGAACAAGAGACAGCAACCGATCAGGTTCTAAGTGAAATTAGGAAATACATTGTCGAAGGTTGGCCCACTGATACTTCGCCAGAATTTAAAGTGAACAAGAGTAAAAAAGATCAACTAACAGTTCACGAAGGCTGCATCATGTAGGGGTTTGCGAACGGTGATTCCTCCTAAATGCTGAACTTATGTTTTGCATAATTTGCACGAGACTCACCTGGGAGTAGTAAAAAGTCAGTCACGCAGGGGCTGCGTAAACTAAGCAGATTTTCCACGTGAAGTTTTACAATAGAGAAATTTCACGAGAGCCGAGGAGTTAAGGAAACGGCTGAACTAGCTTTGGTGGGAAAGTCATTCGTCCGTTAGCCACCCAGATTTAATAAAAATGAAAATATCTCGGTTAATATTCAAGATAGAGAATAAATGTATATAACAGTATTTATAGTAAATTTAATTTTCAATAAGATTAATTCTGTACAATATTTCAATCCGACGTATAGTAACGGAGATATTTCAAATTTTCGAATATCCTCCCCTCTAAACCCCCCTCCCACTGGTCCGATTTCAGCCGTTAACGACCTTGATCTTTCTTTTTACATAGAACGACTAAATATCGAGTTTGGTAACGGTCAAACAAAAATTGCGACCGCTAGAGCGGTAACAGATAAACATATATATATATATATATATATATAGTTTTGAACGGACCTCATTTTCGTCATCTACTAGGTAGGATCGATGGACATTTGAAGAAAAATTCCGAAAATTCCGAGTACAACCTCAATAGCTGATTTCCCTTGAGGGAAATCTGCTAAAATGAAAGCAATGGCTAGAGAAAGAGTATGGTGGCCTTGGTTGTATAAAGACATCGAAGAGATATCGAGGACATGTTCTGACTGTAATCGCTCTGCGGCAAAATAACCAGGGAGGAAATATTGTAGCAGTTGGCCAGAGACTACAGAGTATGGTCTGGTGTACATCTAGACCTGGCAGTACCTTTCTTGGGGAGTACTTTTTTGTTAGCTGTTGATGCCCATTCATGTTGGGTGGTGATTGTAAAACTAAACTCAACAACTTTATTGGTCATTATTAAACATATAAAGACATGGATTTCTCATTTTGGCATACCATTTAGTTACCGATGACGGTACTTATTTCCCATCTAGTGAGTTTAAGAAGTTTTGCAGACAATTTGGAATCAAACACGTGACCACTCCAGCTTATCATCCGCAATCGAATGGAAAAGTCTAAAAATATGTAGGGACAAATAAAAGTAGCCTGAAAAAGATGTGTTCTGAACATTAGGATATATCTTTAGAGGACAATTTGTTCTTTAAATTTCTTTTTAAATACCGCATAACACCTCACTTGTCCACGGGTCTTTCTCTAGCTAAAATATTTTTGGGGAGGAGACTCAGGTGTCAGATGGATTTCCTATATCCGGAAAAAAAGAAGCATACAAGAATATGAAAGAGAGCAAGAGGAAATCGGTGGAAGAAGGAAGACCAAATGCCGTAAAATATTTCAGGCCAAAGGAGATTGTCTATGCGCTATACTACAAGGGAAGACGTTCTGGAAGCCCGGGGTGATCCAGAAGATACTCGGACAGAACACTTGGCTGGTTGAAGGAGAAGGAAGGCTCATGAAGAAACACGCGGATCATCTGAGGAGAAGGAAGGTACTGGCACTTCTGCTTCCCTTCTTCAAGGGGATCATGTAGATCAGATGTTCAGAAGAAGGGGAGATGTAGATCAGATGTTTAGTAGTTTGGAGAGATCAGATCAGTAGGTTGAGAGATGTATGAGAAAACATGATGTTAATATAGGTTAGTTGTTATAAGTAGAAAGTGCCTATTTGATAATAAATTAAAGTTATTTGTAAACATAACAGTATGTATGTATTTTGAACAATGGAGTGATTGATGATCACATTATTTCTTTATACTTTGAAACTATTTTTGCTATAGTTACTAGGATAAATAGTAATGTAAATACTATATTAGTGTAAAAATATTGTGCATTCAACAGCCAAAAGAAATTACAATCATTCAGCTAGTATATATATATATATATATATATATATGTGTGTGTGTGTGTGTGTGTGTGTTTGTATGTGTGTGAAGTATATATCTGTCGTTTAGTATTGGCGCGTAAGGGCTTTCTAATGATAAATCTGCATAGTTTATGCAACTCCTGTGGTGTCTTATATATTATACAGTTTAAAAATCAAGCATGCAAGAAGAATAATGAAGATGATATCGTACATTACCTGTTAAATGTATCTCAATAAAGAGCCTATTGGACCATACATTGGGGATTATACAATATGTAAAGTAACGGTTCTATCTAAATATTACTAACCTATACTTTTATTGGATTTTCAATTTATGGGGAATCTGATTTGTAGGTCATTCGTTATAGAAGATTTCAGTATTCATTAGAAGAGATTAGGCCAAAAACCAAACTTCACTAAAACAAGGGAGGCTAAAATAAGGTTTGAATTCGAATAAATTTTTGTGTCCGAAATTTCAAACTAATTATACTGTCAAATCATGCTGTCCGTTTAACTACACTGGACCACAGCCGTAGGTAATTTGTTAAATTAACACCTAGGCGAAATATCTATTCATTTCATTTATAGTTTTTGCTAAACTGGGGGATATGAACAAATTGTCTTCTTAAATCTATTCTGGTGTTTGTAGGAATAGCTAGTTTCAATCTTTCGGAGCAAGTTCTACTGATACAGGACTACTAGTCTAGTTCATAGGTAAGTACTCATATTAAAAAATAAGCACCACTTTTGGGAATTAAATATAGTGCTGACTTTCGTACTTGTCAAATAAAGAAGTAGCAAAATAGGAACTACGGAAAATAAGAATGGATTAAAACATCGGAAGTTACAACTAGATGAATAAGAAAGAATGTGAAATGAAACAGGAAGACGGAGGATGGAAAAGAATTAACAAGATGGACTTGACCCTAGCCGAAGGTAAAGAAAAAAAGTAACTTATGACTAAGGGGTACGAATAACCCTAACGAGCTCAATAACTTCATTAAAATTAATAATTGGAGCACAAAGGATATTAATTAAAATAGTTTCCATAGTTATCTTTCAGGGGCCATTGTTAGTCCGTTTATAAGTATCAGAGTTGACGTTTCAAGAAACAATTTGACTTCATAAGTCATTAATACGATAATGATGATTTGTAAAGTTGACTTAATCGATTTAAACATGTCATAAGTGAAAATATATGTTAAGTTGTTTGTAAAGGTTGATGATGGCTGGAATCATCATTAAAAGAGCTTGCCGATGTAAGACCGGACGACACCCCGCCCCCTACATAATGAGGAACCAGCGATAAGCTCTGTGGCAATGCTGTGCAAGTAGGTCGCTCCGTGATATAAGCGGGCCTATACCAATTGTTAGCAACAATGGAACGGGTTTCCCGGCCCACTCCTAGTTTGCCTGCTAATAATGATGGATATTCTTTGGAAATTATACATTATGTAACTTTTATCTTTTTTTTTCATCCTAACTACTTCAATGAATGGTACATTTCCATGTATAGCAGTGACCATTTGCACTGCAGGACTATGATTTTGTATATGATTTCAATTCATGTATCTTAGTAACGCATCCTATACAAGACTGCGAAGCGGAGTTTTGTAGCAGGTCTCCCTTAAGAAAAATCAGCTATTGAGATTGAACTTATCGCTATTTTCGATAAATTTCTTCAAATAAACCTCCGCCCTAGCAAATGACTAAAATGAGGTCAGTTCAAATATATCGAAAATACCGAAATATATATATTTCGGTATTTACAAGCCTGTTATTCCTCTGGCGGTCTTAATGTTTGCTTACTTTTTATCGAACTCGACATTTTTAGGACAAAGGATGTTGTTATACACAAGATTAATATGTTAAAAAAGTCTTAAGTATGAAGTAAAACTTATTGTATATTTGTTACAATATTCGATGATAAAATAATTAATGATCAGGTATATTAACTCTTTAGGTGTACAACTTTTCTCATCAATTATAAAGCATGTCACTCTATCTTAATTTATGATTAAGAACGAAACATTTCGAATAAATTTATCAGGCATGATTCTTATAGCTTTCTTAAGATTAACAAACTTAATTTAATATTTTTTTAACCTGTTTTGTGTTTCATTTCTGTTTTTGTTCCGTTTCTGTTTTGTGTTTCATTTCTGTTTTTTCTGTTCCATTTCTGTTTCGTGTTTCACGTCTGTTTTGTGGTTTTATTTTCGTTTAAATTAATTTTGTTTTTTAATTTTATATAGCTTTTGTTCTGAGTAACATCGTAAGCTTCTGTTTATTTCGTAAGGTTTTAGGGCGAAAAACTACTAGGTTATCATCACCCTGTAATATCTATAACTCTCGTTTTGGTTAAGTACTTGCATTTTGAGAGTAATCTGTGTTTATGTAAATTGTGAATACTGTAATTTTTAATCACCATTTAAAATAAATTTTGATAGATTTCAGAAAATGTATATTTTTGAATTGAGATGTTTTCCATCCTCGCTTATGTCAATATATGTAATATATGAAATTATCATGATTGACTTAATATTAGTAACATGATTAAAGCAAACCAGACATATTTTAATTTTTTTCGTTTAACTTAAAGAAGTAGGTACAATAAGTAAGTATAATAAACAGATCCTTAAGTCAACTGGAAGTAAGTGTACAGCAATATTTCTATATTTTACACTGAATTTGCTAAAAGTTTTCCCAACCATCTTTATAATCTAACTAGCTAATAATTGCTAGAATTGATTCGTCTGTGGGGTTTCCCATTTGATGAGCTACATCAACATTGACACAATATGGCAAGCAATAAACAACGTAATTTAGGTGGATGGCTTTCTTTTCTTGTCATGATTTATTACAATTATTGTTGATAAAAACTTTGACAAGGAAATATAATTTTTAAAATACTCCACTAGAATGTGGGGATTTTCTTTAAAAGAAAATTGTTTTTTTTTTTTTTTTTTAAAAAAAGTATTTAATAATCAAAATGACAAGTGTGCTGAAAAAATTAATTTTGATTTAAGGATTAACACTAAGTAACTTTTAATTTTTTTTCAACTATATATGTTAGTTACAATGACATGTTAGTTTTATATATATATATATATATATATATATATGTATATATATATATACATACATATTTGTCTGTTAACAATCTAGTGGTCACAATGTTTGTTTGATCGTTGCCAAATCGATATTTAAACGTTTTATGTAAAACTAAAGATCAAGTTTGCTAGTGGCTGAAATCCTACCAATGGGAGGGGGGAGTTTAGAGGAGGAATTTAGAAAATTCTAAATATCTCCGTTATTATGTTTTGGATGGAAAAAGTTTATAGAACGAATCTTATTGCAAATGTAATGTTCTATAAATGTTATTATGTGCGTTTTTCACTATCTTGATAATTAACCGACATATTTGCATTTTTTTAGTTTGCGACCTCGAGCAAACCCCCGCTACTACTCATGTCACACAAACGATAAGCTGTTATATTTATGAAGCATAAATATCACATATTGTTCTCATTGAACTTTTAAGTTTTAAGATTAATGCAAATAAGTGACGCATGTGGGAAATCTGCTTAGTTCAGCCGTGACGGATTTTATTTTCATCTTTTGGGTCTCCTATAAAATTACAGTTTTAGCATATGCCTCATTGTTCTTTTAGAACTGCGATATTTTTTCCATAAGATTTACTCTTCAACAATTGCCAATCAATAATCGTCTTGAAAATAATAAATTAATTTCTGGTGCGGCGTACGTAAAATTGCAAGTGAGGAGTCTATTCAACGTGAAATTTTGGGAAGAATCAGAATATTCAGTTTTTTATTTTATTTATTTTTTTAGGGAGTTTGGAGTCAAGCAATCATATTTTAGGCAACGTAGGTCAAAATTAACACCGGTTTTGAGAACCTCTGAAAAATGGACAGAAAGTCGTTGGAATTAATTTTCTTTAACCTAATTAATAAAAACTTGTTAAACCTAGTGGTTTGGGTTCGGTTCCTACCTAAGCAATACACATTTATATAATCTAGACCTCGCTACATAAAATTCTTGCTCCATGCTAGAAAAGGGTGGTTCCATCTACTCGCAATGGCACAAAGTCACATAACCTTGATGGCACAAGCCTAAACAAAATATCTCTATAGATCACTGTCATCTGACATCAAATTGTACTCTAAACATAAGAATAGGTCTTTTTTTTTATAAAAGGAATAATACAAAGAAATGTAATAATATCTAAATCATCTTCTGTAAATAAATAATAACAACAATTGGAGTATAATAAAATGTAAATAGAGAAGAGTTAATTATGATTGGGCTAATTTGAGATCAATTGACATTAATACTCTTGGAGAGTAAGGGTTATTATCCTTCTCCACATTATAGTATAATAAATACATTATTGCGGTTCAGATACATTTTTTTTCCCAGTTAAATAGTTTATTACATGTTTGTATTGAAAGAAGTATTGTATTCACCAACTTTCCGGTTTCCAGATCCCAACGGAATAATCTGTATTGGCCCTCCTTGGATCCATTTTGACTAATTTCAGTCTGTCATCTATTGATATGTAATTAAAACATTATTAGCTGTAGAATGTTGAAATTTCATGTCTTTTGATTGAAATTTATTTCCGGTGGTGAAGGAGGGATAAATAAACAATTGGGATTGTGTGTATGACTTTCTTTATTAATCATAAATATATTTATAAATTAACTTGTATAACATTTTTTAACTTATTGACAGGACCGGAGATATATTTCAAATTAATTAGTCTTAATTGAAGCACAGAAAAACATTTTCCTCTTTTAATTTAATGATAATGCAAGGTGAACATATCAGATTTGTTTTTTTAATTTATGTATTATTTTACAGAAGTCTTGCCATCCGTTATACCAAGGGTGGTAGTCTCGATTGGGCACATTTCATAAAAGTTGCAATTTAATAGCAATTTTAGTAGTAATGGTTTCATGGATACATTTTTAATTACTTGATGAGTACGTGTCTGAATGTTCAATTACTAATAAGGGAAATTCTCCAAACTGACGAACATCCCTTATTCATGCCCGATGATGAATAGGGTGTATTTTTATGCATTCTATTGTCGTGTTGGGGATCCCCTCAAAGAAGAACCAGAAATAACAGTAATCACAAAAGTAGAATTGACATCCTTTTAACAAAAAATGGGTTTACTACCTAAAAATGAGGAAAACCTGTTGTATAGATAGTGCTGGAGGGGTGAGGAGAATAAAGATGTTACATCCTATGAGAGGCAAATATTTTTATCTACTCTCTTGGATTTAATGTTCAGTGGTTCCGTTTCTTTAGAAATAATCTTTTATTAATGCCAATGGACTGACAGCTAACTTCTTAAAAACAAAAAAAATAATGCATATCTTCTGTAATAGTATTAACTTCATTAATGATTTGTTCTTGACAATGAATAATAGTATAATAATGTAATAACATATATTATAGTATTGTTGTCTACCTGAGAATAGTGCTATATAAAAGGACTATTACGACAACTGAAGAGATTACATGGTTTTACAATTGTCTCTTCACTTGAAAATGTGTCTTAAAGCACACTCTATTTGGAATTCTTTCATAAGTTTCTGTTACAAGAATATGTACTTCATTTATTCAAATATATATAGACTGATTGTTAGAATGTTTATATTTTACAAAAGCACCACTACTCGGGTTGAGATTTCAAATAGATTCCAGTAGTTGGAAACACCCGCATTGCGAAGATAGATGGCGTATAATTTCGGCCTAGGCTTCAAGTATTCATTCATATGAAGGATACGAAAAAGCCTGTCACGCGAGGGCTGCGTTAAATATCGACATTAGGGTAGCTTCTGGAATCGATTTTTCAAAACAAGACCCTTTTATTTAATCGATTTTTACTCTGTAATCGATGATATCAGCTGATTAGTGGTGTACATCTCCATTTTCGTTGGTCTTGAAGTGACCGCCACGGTAGTAAGGTTAAACCTTTTTATAATAAGTGCTCCCGAAGAGGCCTCATAGAGGACACGGAACATTAGAGAAAAATAAATTAGTGAAACATATTAATTTATTGACCTTTAGCCATTTCCGCTTCAATGAAGTATTACTTTTAAGTAATTTTTTGTCTTCGTTATTGGTTCCTATATTGGTTGAATTAATGTTTTGGTTTTTTCTTTCAAAAGTACCTACTTTTTTTTTTCTTTTAGTAATAGTATAGGAAATAGAGTTCACTATTTTATCTGATTCTCAGTATAGCGCTCAAGATAATTACAGGGTTATCTAGTTTATTTAAATTTCTGCTAGTTCCAGAGACCTTAAGTCTCAAGACAATCATGTTCAGCTTAGAAAAAAGACTAATTACTCTGCTCCAGTTTGATGGAATTTTAGTTTATACAATGCAAATAACAGTGCATGTAAAGAGTTTTCAAAAAGGTACATTTTCTGGTCATATTTCCTTGTGCTCTTCATCTGGAATCTAGATGGATTTTGAAAGTCAAGTTGAAAAGTTCATGAGCAGTTATTAATGATGTTGGGAGATGGAAGATGAGAAGGAATCCGGTCTGGCATTAGCTGCGGCTGTGTGGGAAATCAGCAACCATGGTCCGATGGGAATTCCCAAGGGCCAACAGCTGTCCGTGTCACGGCCATGTCCGCACACATAATGCTGCAGCTGCGCAGCTTTCTCAAGTCCGCCTTGCGGAAGGACTTTCATCAATCAATGACTTTCTTCTTCGTCAAACTACTGTCGAATTATATTTGTCAAAGGAAGATTCTGAATTACTAAATGGCAATAATTTTTAATAATGTTTTCTTGGATTGGTTTTTTTGTCAAGAGTTACCTAGGTAAATTCCTTTATATAGTTCAAACAATTATTTTAAGTGGATGTTAAAATCTAATATTTTTTGGTGTACTTTTATGAGATGTTTTTTATTCTTTCATTACACACTATTGCTTCTTTTATATATACTATTAAGTGAGGTTACTTTGCTCAATGTAAATGATCCTTTACAAATCAGAAGTTGAACAAGAACTACTCAATAATGTTGATATATATAATTTAAATGGTCTTTATTTTTGTCAACTGCTACGGTGAAATTGCTTCATGAGTTAAACTTGAACAGTAGATTTACTTTAAGGAACACAAATATTTGGCCCTCCCTGATTGTATATCGCGCTGAAATCAAGGAAGTCAGCATTAAACATATTTTGTATCTACTTTAGAGCGATTGTAGTTGACTTTAGGTTAACTAATTCATCGGCAAAATTTGTTTGAAAAGAAATAAAAGTCTAATATCCTACCTACACTCATGCCGGCTTCTGACATTTAAGAATACATTAGCTTTAGTTGGGCATCCTACAGCTAAATAAAAAAGTCTGTCACGCAGGGTCTGCATAAACTAGCAGATTTCCCACGCGAAGGTTTACAATAGATAAATTACATAGAGGTAACACTACCGTGAATGTTAAGTGAATAAATTCAAACAGTAATGAGAAATCTTTCAGTCAATTAACAATACAAGTTAATAATGTCTACAACGGAAAGCGGCTGAATTGTAAACAAACAGTGCCCTGGGAGGAGGTCAACAGAACGTATTTGCGTTTATCTCGTATTTCGAGAATCGCATCATAAGTACGACCTCAATAGCTGATTCCCCTTAAGAAAAATCTGCTGAAACTGAAAATGTAGAAAACATACTGTGTCGAAGGAGAGGTTTATGACAGCAAAATTCCACCTTAAACCTTTGTAGACAAATTTTGGAATTTTATTTTTTTTTAAATAATGTGTTGTTTACTCTCTGCAATACATTTTCGAAGTACTTTTCATTGAAGAGTTTTTATCCTGTGATTTTAGTTGCATCTCAACATCTTTCTTTATATTATTGGTGTCTATTGCACCTACATTACCTATTTCAGCCATTAGCTAATTACAACTACCTGGAAAAGATGAAGAATAAAACTGTTCTAACGCTGTTAGTTGTAGTACATCAGCTCATTGTTATGTAAAGGCATTCCTATTAATATGTTACCTCATGATATATATATATATATATATATATAATTAAACTAGTGTTGTAGTTTTTGACTTAAAAGTTAAAAAACTCGAAATATAAGAATTTCATGTAAAACTAAAGACCAAGCTCGTTAATGTCTGAATTCTCGTATAAGCGGAGGGGAAGGGGAAACGAAAACGCTCTAGCTGTCGTTACCAAATTTCATATTTAAACGTTTTATGTAAAAATAAAGATCAAGTTCGTTAATGGCTGAAATCGGACAGGGGGAGGGGGGAATTTCGAAAATTCTTAGTATCTCCGTTATTATGCTTCGGGTCGAAAAATTGTATAGAGCCAATCTTATTGAAAACGTAATGTAAAATGTTGTTATGTACGTTTTTTCATTATCTTTAATATTAACTGAGATATTTGAATTTTTTAGTTTTGGGCATTTACCCCCACTCCTTCTCATGTCATATTAACTCATTTATTAAGCTGTTGTATTATGAAGCACTCTATTTGAAGCCTAAATACTAAGTATTGTTCTCAATGAACATAAGATAAATACGTGACGCAATTGGGAAATCTGCTTAGTTTTCCCAATTGCGTAACACAGCCAGCGTGACGGGCTTGTCTCTGTATCGTATATTAACTGAGAAATTTGCTTTTTTTTTCTTTCTTTTTTATATTTTAGCTTTCAGCCAACTTTAGTCACAGCACGCTAACAATACTCCAATAAATCATGAAACGTCCCTAGTGAAAATACGAAATATTGTTGACACCGAACATTTATTATACATGCAAATACGTTGTGTAACGCCGTTTTCAATTAAGATTATTGGTTCTTGCCTGGAAAATGTTTATTTGATCTGTATCATATTCCACATTTGACCGTTTCATTCAACCCTATAGTTCTCATTTGTCAACAGCTGAAATTAGGCAAGGAATAAGGATTTAGGGATGAGGGGGTAATTCGAAAAATTTAATTTCATATGATTTGGATCGAAAACTTTTATAGAGCCAATCTATTTAAGTATTTAATATTCTACTCTGTTACTCTATGCATTTCGAATTTTAAGTATCTTACTTTTATTCTTATATTCTCAGACTTCAATTAAGCGCACTTATGAGTTTAAGATTCTAACTTTAAGTAAATGGCTTACTAAAAACTTCATTCCGAGTGTGCTTTTTACAGTGGCTTCTAACTACGGGATGAATATAGAATCGAGGGTGAGATAAGATGACCAGTGTGTCATTCCCGTACGTGGGAAACCAGTGTGTAGCGGAATGTTTTAGTATGCATTTGCACGTGTGTGTTTTTTTTAGGGGCAATATCGCGCTCATAACGAACGTTTCTAATATGTAAGGACTACTTCTGGTCTATTTAAAATACTTAATTTCACATCAAATGCCTAATTTGATCCTAAATTAAGGATTGCCCTTTAGAGAAATCTGCTAAAACCTGAGATGACGTGATGCTAGTTGTGCCAGCTCTCGGGAAATCTCCTTAGTATACGCAGCACCTGCGTGATCGACTTCTTAAGCACACCAACTTCATTTATAATATATATACTAGCTAAGGAATCGGGCTTCGCTCGGGAAATCATTAGAGGCTGAATATTGAGGGTATTTTTATAGCAAGACTTTAATGTGTACAATTATACTTCCCGTCTGGGCGTATTATTTTTCCATAAGGGCCAGGTAACTGTAGGGGACTTATAGAATAGAAATTTTAGTTAAAAAGAGTAAATGAAAATGAGTTCCCAATCAATCCCTCTCTACTGTTTGACACACCGTGAATAATTCAAATCATAATCATGGATAGCATTTATTATAATTAAATAGTATCTATAATATAGTCGGTTGTAAGTAGAAAGAAATTCCAATAATGGCAACATTTAACAGAAAATAAGTTAACACGATTAACTGTGTTAGCCTCCTGCGACTTCCCTTTTCGCTTGAAGGTTATCAACATTGCTTTACTTAAATTAATTATTCAAAACATTAAAGAGTTGGGATTTTCTAATAATTAATTTACCTGGTGGAGATATATAAGAGTGGTAACCTAAAAATAATTGAATTTATATTCAAAATGCGAGGTGAGGGGGAAAGATCGTAGCCCTCAATGAAACCTAAATAATACTTTAAACAATCAAATAGAGTTTAAACGCATATTGTCTTTTGTCATAATGAGATTATCAAGTAAATAATGAAAATGCTCTTATAGTTTACATTTCCATTGGAAATAAATAACGTTATTTCCAAGTGAAAGTAAATATTAAAGGAGGTGGGGGGGGGAGGGGTGCAGAGATTTATAACCTCCCTAATCTGAATTATTCATAGAACTACCATATAAGTCTAGCTCCATATAAATGTAACGCCTATATCAAATAAATATTAATTAATACTAATACAGTTGGTTACTTCCGCTATAGTTTTAGCGTATATCTCGTTTATACTTAGTTAAACGACAAAAGTGTCTATAACAAAAGTTATTCTAAATTACAAACTAAAAACCTTCTGTAATGTGCATGAGATAATAAGTTTCCCGGATAACCCCCCCCTTTTTTTCGTCCATGTTAACATAAGTTATTTTCATGGAGGAGTTATGCTAATTCACATACCGAGTTTTGTTTAATTCGGTTGTCTTTTGCGCCGAATAAAATTGTTGACTACCGCTTTAGGTTTTAGCGTATATCTCGTTTATACGAAAAAAGTATATATAACAAAAGTTACTTTGAATAACAAAATAAACAACTTTTGTTATGTGCATATTTGCAGAAAAACTAATAAAAAACGAAATACCGCTATTTTTAAATTCAGGCCTCCCTTACAACCCCCACTCCTGCCCGTCCCTAGAAATGTTGGCATGGCTTATTATAATGAAAGCTTTAGTGCTAACACACATACCGAGTTTTATTTATTTCCGTTGGGTCTTTTGTCACAAATAAAATTGTTCACTTCCGCTATAGGTTTTAGAGTATATCTCGTTTATAATTTGGTATAAGAAAAAAGTGTATATAACACAAGTTACTCTAAATAACAAATTAAACAACTTTTGTTATGTTCATATTTGCCGAAAAACAAATAGGAAAAGAAATATCGCTATTTTTAATTTCAGGCTTCCCTTATGACCCCCACTCCTGTTCGTCTCAGAGAATATTAATATAGCCTAAAGTCTAAGTTGGGCTAGTAGTAATATACATACCAAGTTTCATAAAATTCGGTTCAGCCGTTTATGCGTGAAAAGATAAACGAACAAACAGACACGAAAGAAACACATTGCAGATATTGTGTCTATCACATGTGAAACGAAAAAGTATCATGAAAATTTGAAAATAAAATCAATGTACAGACAGAGGTTACTTATATATGATATATTGTTTCTTTCATTGGAAATATGAGATTAGTTAGAGAAAATTTGAAAATTTTAATTAAATAATTCCAACCAATGTTCTAAATATTGCATTAAACGAAAAATTGTATTCGTCGATCATGCTTAATTTGTTACGATGAATGAATGAGAAACGACATGAATACGACACGAATTTCTGAGAATGTACTTGGCGTAGTAAAGCCATTGATCAGGTGAATTTCTCAGAAATTTAACTGCTTAACTCACTATAAACATTTCGAAGGGATGATTAGGAGAGACCCGGATCTGTTAGTGGAAATGGAGGCAAACGTGGTCAACATGCTCGTACAAACCTTGACTAATACGTATAAATAGAGCTTCCTTTCTCAAACCTGTTTCTGAATCAGCTGTGAGTATTATGACCGTCTACGTCATCCTCTCAAAGGCGCACGTGCTATGCACCAATGTAAACAAAATGACGTTTGCGATTGGGGCTTACATTAGTCACAGGTGCCGATCAAGTGTACATCATTTAATAAATCTCGTAAATCAAAAATTCCTGAATGTATTAGATAACACGATTTTTATTTCATAGTGCATACAAAAGAGAGAAACATGCTTTCTTGATTCTGCCATTTTTGCTTTCATTTACATTGGATTTTACAAATTTAATCCTAAATCAATATACTGCCCATAATTTCGTCCTATTATAGAAATAGAACTAACTCGTAATTGACGATTCACCTCAAGTTTTTTTTTTTTTTGTTTCATAGAACTGTTACACTGCTTTATATATATATATATATATATATATATATATATATATATATAGATATATATTACTACTAAATTATTAGAGCTGAAGCCTGGGGTCAGAGCTGTTCGTGTATATTCAACCAACAGTTTTTATTCTAAAACTTCATTTGTCATTTTTGAAGAACCAAAAGGGATGAAAACACCAATGCTAATTGAATATATATATATATATATATATATATATACACAAAATATATTTATGAAAAAATTGAATATATATATATATATATATATAAAAATTGAATATATTGAATGATGATGGTTTTTTTTGGCAAGCCTTTATTTTGCTCAGTATTCTGACATTTCCACGTCCCAGTGTTTAGGGTTTATACCCGTCGTTGCTGTGAATTTGTATAATAATAAAATTATTTGTTATGTATGACATCACTGTCCTCAATATTTTTATATTTCGCGTGTCGTGTGAATGTAGTTTTTTTTAACTTATTGCACCATATAATTCATAATCATAGAAAGTATTCTGTCTTCCAAACCATGTATGAATAAAAGTTCCTTTCCCTTCATGCGGTACAAAGCCCAACGTTAACAGCTGTTTTAGGTACGTCACAACCGCTATTAAAAATACGCTTGATGAAAATGCAATTTAACCCCACCCTTGGTGACGAACTTTTGAAAATGACGACCGCGGCCATTTTTATTTGAACTTTATATTTTTTAACACACTTAATTTGGAGGATCCTTAGACAGTGGAGGATATACTTTAGTGATCGCATTCAAAAATTTCCAAAATACGTCATCGGTCATTTCCACCATGGGTGGGGTTATACTGCATTTCTCCCATACGCTTTTGTAAGTCTTGATTGTAAACTGTATGTTCTTATTGGTACACAGTGTGCTCAGTAAAGTATATTATATATTAATGGGGCAGATTTAATAAGTAAGTCATAATAAGTTAATATGTAAGAAGTAATAAGTTGTCCCCAGCGTTCAACCTTTTAAATTATTTATTTATGATAATTAAACAAATTCACATTCCTGAGAATAACAATACATTGCTAAAAGTATAAGCATCAAGAAACATGTAAAGATAGACCAATATGGGGTAGGCAGTATAGAATCAATCTTATTGCAAATGTAATGCTCTATAAATGTTGTTATTTATGTTTCTACATTTCTTGATTATTATCCGAGATATTTGCATTTTTTAGTTTTTGGACTGCAGCAAACCAATGCTCCAACTTATGTCACATTAACAATAGGCTGTTATACTATGAAGAACTATATTTGAAGCCTAAACTCCAAATATTGTTCTCATTGAACTTTTACTTTTTGAGATAAATGCTAATACGTGACGCCCGTGGGAAGTCTACTTAGTTAAAGCAGCCCCTGCGTGACGGACGTTTTTTCTTTATAAAATTATTTTTCTCAATTATTTTTAAATTTAAAGTTTAGTAACGTTATATTTGTTTTTGACGCCCATTTATCAATGATATAATTATTGGAACATGTATTAATATGACGCGCTGTTTCTATGTTTTAATTACTTACTTCTCTTAGAAATTATGTAACTACTTTTGAAGGACTTTTACAGCTTCCTTAATTTTATTAGGACTCATTACTACGGCATCAACTTTTAGCAGATTTCCCTTAAGGGAAACCAGCTATTGAGGTCGTACTCATGTAGTGATTTTCGAATATTTTTTGAAAATTGTAGATATATATATATATATATATATATATATATATATATATATATATATTTGTCTGATACCGCTCTAGTGGTCGAAATTATTGTTTGATCGTAAGCAAACTCGATATTTTGTCGTTATATGTACAAAAAAAGGATCCAGTTCGTTACTGGCTGAAATCGGACCAGAGGGAGGGGGGTTTAGAAGGGAAGAATTTTGAAAATTCGAAATATCTCCGTTACTATACGTTCGATTGAAAAAGTGTATAGATTCAATCTTATTGCAAACTAAATGTAATACAAATATAGTTAATATTAAATATTGCTTTCAAGAAACCTTCATTATACGAGATACTAGCAAATATGTTCTGGTGACCCCCAGAAGCTGTAAACTGTTTGTTACATTTTAGACGCTTCAGGAGGTGTCTTATTATCGTTTGTATTTATTCACTTAATATTCACGGCGATGTTGTGTTACCAGTATGTAGATTTATCTATTACTAAACTTCACGCAGGAAATCTGCTTAGCCCCTGCGTGACGGATTTTTTTATTTCCCGTATGCTAGTTATATGTCATAAAAATGAAAATAAACAAATTCTTTTTGTCAGTGCTATGCAAATTATTTGAAATTTGTTTCAGAAGTGCTGCTTAAACTGAGATTCCCAGTGCTTCAATGATGCACTGATGATAAAATCTCACGTTCTATTCCGTATTCCTTCCGTAATAAAGCAGATTTTAAAATTTAAGGGTTACATGAGATATTCGGTGATAATTCCTTTAACTCCTAATTGTATTAAAGAAGAAGTGAACTTACTTTAGAACCGAGGAATCAACAAATGTTGGTACTGTACTCATTAGTCGATTTAGGGCATTGCTTTGTCAATATATTTACCTACATAACATTCTTCGATCCGAAGAATGTTCTAGAGATAAACATGATTTTGTACTGTAATCGTAATTTTAACCCCCCAGTAAAACTGATTCGATTTCAGCTATCAGAAAACTGAATGATTAGTTTTACATGAACCCATTAAATGTGGAGCACGGTTGGATCAATTAAAATTTTATGCTTCTAAAGCACTGTTCACTGATAAACTTACTCACATAGTAAAAGCCCGCGCGAACTTTAAGCTTAAAAATAAGATATTTTCATATATTGGCTTATTGTTAATTTGAGATCACTAGACGTGGGATTTATTTAAGGCTGGGTCCTGAAAAATACAAATAAATCAGCAATGTTTGAGTTGGAGAGAAATGCACGGAACGTTCAATTCTATAATAATACAATTTATAAAACGTTGCTTTTATAATATTGCCAACAGAACACACAGTAACCTAGATATTTGGAATTTTCATGCCCTCTCCATTTTTAGGACTGATTAACGAACATGATCTTTTGTTTCGTATTAAATGTTTAAATATTTATCATGATAAAACAAAAAATATGGCAGATAGAGCGTTGATAAATCCACACACACACACACATATATATATATATATATATATATATATAAATATATTTCAGTACCAGAATTTTCTACTAGGCTTTATGAATTGGAGTGTTTTGATCCATGTTGATAAGAAGAACCTTTTCAAAATTGTTTTTTTTTTTTTTGACTTTTTAGTCACTTCTTGTGTTTTGGCTTTTTCTTTTTATAGGAGTAGAGATATAAATCTGATGGATTTCTGGAAATTTAAAACATTTTTTGTAGAGTTGTCTTACATTTTAAAATGATCCAATTAAGGGGATGCTTATGGTAACTTCATTAATCATTATTACATTTTAATCTTCAAAGGTTCTGAACGTCTAGAGGTCAATATATCAGTGCGGTTTTGTTTTGAGCTTCAATTAGTTTTTTTTTAATATTGTATTTCGAGAAATACAAAAAAAAAAAGAAACTTCTGTATTTAGATGGCGATAGTATAGCTCCATAATACATTTTAGCTGGTGAAATAATTATCAGTTATATTTTCATTGATGCAATGGGACTTCCCCAACATTTCAGATTATTGATACTGCTGTAAACCGCGTCCTACAATCTAATTTACATAATATTGTAAAAAGGTTCGGATTATTACCTTCTATCTACGATTTATTCAGAAAAGTGTAGAATAATGTATGGAATAATAAATGAATAATAGTTCAATTATTATAATTGCTATACATTTTGTAATATAATGACATAAGAATATTTAGAAAGGTGCAAAATAGGTGCGTTTCTAAATATAAAAATGAAGCATGTATTTGAGATATCTCAAAATTTGATGATCATTTAATAAAACACCCTAAGTGAAGAAATTCCATAATTTAAGGAAGGAAGATTAATTTATAAAAGTTTAATCAATACCATTTCAATACGGGCTATGTAACATAGTCAATTCTATAATAACTTAGTCAAAGCTAAGTAATAAGTCCATTTAGC
Source organism: Riptortus pedestris (assembly GCA_019009955.1). NCBI lineage: Eukaryota > Metazoa > Arthropoda > Insecta > Hemiptera > Alydidae > Riptortus > Riptortus pedestris. The sequence goes on from CM032228.1 coordinate 118,514,263, forward strand.
AAACTGACAACGATGACAGACGTTTTAGACTGTATCTGGACATTCTATTATATATTTCCCGTGGTATGAATCCTAATGAAACAAAGCTTAAAACAAAAAATTATATAGTATTGCTAACGTAACATTGAAAGTCATTAGTCAGCCCTTAAATTCTTACAGCAGTGCAATAAGAACAATACAGGATCCAGAGACTGCAGCATATTGGACGTATATTTCAGGTGACCAACTTCCTGCATGAAACATTTCCTGTTATACAGAGGATGGAAAAGAAACAGAATGCGTTGTGATCACATCAAATTGATCAGTAAGAGTTAATTAATCTATACCGAGAGAGTTTTTTAGAAAATATGATTTCCTCTTTCTTACTCCCATGTGAGTATTTATTATCTAAACCAGACATATTATCAAATATGTTCAATACCACATATACCTATAAATACCATATATGAACTAAAACAAAATTTCAATTCATTTTAGTTTTTAAATATTGGGCTGTTCTGATATAAATCCTAAAATATGACCACTGCTTATAATGGAAGAATGTCCATTTCAGCCCCTAAGCTTTAAGACTGCTGAGTACTTTCATACCGGAGAAGCAAAACCGACCAACTTTGTACTGGCTTATCTAGTAAATCAAAGAGCCCATTTAAACGTCATCAGAGGGCTACAGAGGTAACAAATCCTCACGAAAAACCAGACGTTGTCAACAAGACATCAGAATCTGAAGAAGAATGCAAATCCTATTGTTATCCTATCCTAGAGTTTCGTGCATGTTGGTGTTTATTAGTTATTACTTTGTATTATTGGTGAGGGCAACAATAATTATCGTTAAAACGAATGTAATTTCCACACTGACATCTCGCAAATAAAAAAAATTGCAAGCGAGAAAATTTAAATTAAAAAAAAGGAATCGGTGTTTAACTGTTCGCCCAACGCGGAAAACGTCAGTCCCCATGGACTAAGTAAAGTGAGCAAATTTCACACCACCAGAAATGAAATACAGAAAACGTCATCTTGCCATTCTAATTTCTAAACTCCGCCAGTAATACCCCATGTAATCTATAGATGTTACGTAAAATAATAGCTTAAAGCGAAAATTGCATGAGCAGGTGTTCGGGTGTACTGAAGGCTGAAAATGAAAAAAATGCACATTACTCCGTCAATTTCCTTGTTATAGAAGAAAGAATGATTGTAGAAAGGTTTTGCAAAACACGCTTACCAACAGACATACTTAATCATTTATGTACATAGAACCTTTTCTTAACGCCAACTTCTGGTCCAATTTTTGTTATTATCGAACTTGATCTTTATTGAAACGTTTTAATAACAATCAAACTAAAATTGTGGCTCGTAGAGCGTTAGCAGGATATAAATCTGCTTAGTATACTTATGTACTAGGTGTCTACAGTCTTTGTACTAAGTCTACTAAATTACTGGCAGTGTGGGTTCCGGAAAAAGCGGTCTACAATAGATCACCTGGCCAGATTAGAAGCGAAATTCTAAATGCATTTGCTAACAAACTGCACGCAATTGGAATATTTTTTGAAATTCAAAAAGCATTTGACACAGCATGGCGCTTTTATATCTTAAATCAACTACATCAATGGGGTTATAGAGGCAACATGCCCATACTCATCCAGGAATTCCTAAAGGAAAGGTATTTCCAAGTGGCAGTTGGAAATACACTGTCCAAAGAAAGAACAATGAAATCAGGTGTCCCACAGGGATGTATTTTGAGTACAAATCTTTTTTTGATTGCAGTGAACGAAATAACAAAATGTCTTACCAACAATGTAAAAGGCTTCCTGTTCGTTGATGACTTGCAGATCGCAAAGCTTGGCATATATCAAAAGGCAACTACAAGCTGTGACTCTTAGATTAATAGAATGGTCGAAAAAAACAGGTTTTTTTGTTTTCCCCCGGAAAAACGAAGTGCATAATATTCTCAAGGCGCAGAAATTTAAATGATTTACCACATCTCTATCTTAAGGACACCCTAATAGAATATGTCAACCATGCTAAATTCCTAGGTATGTCTCTCGACAGCAAACTGACATGGAATGTACATATAGACAACCTCAAAAAACGCGCATCTGAAAGGCTTAAAATTCTTAAAGTACTTGCTAACACATCATGGGGAGCAGATAGAAATACCATGCTAACAATATACAAAGCTCTGGTATTGTCTAAATTGGATTATGGCAGTTTTGTATACGGCTCAGCAAACTCCAATAAATTATGCAATCTAGATGCAATTCATAATGCTGGGCTACGTTTATCCATAGGAGCCTTCCGCTCTAGCCCAGCAATAAGCTTGTGTGCTGAAACCGGAGTCCCACCATTGACATTCAGAAGGTAAAAACTGGCAGCTAAATACTTATCCAAACTAGTGACACAGAGAGGTCACCCGACATTTCAGAGTATATTCCACCCTCTCTACTCACGGCTATACGACCAAACCCCCACAACACCAAAACCTATTGGAATTAGGCTGAGTAACATAACAGACAAACTATTACAAAACTCAAACAGTCTTGATGAATTCGACCCAACTCCACCTTGGACAATTCAAGAAATATCTATAAATACAGGAATCACCAAACTCATAAACAAATCGTCCCAAGAGATCAACTATTGGAAAATAAAGGAAGCTTTCATTAATAAAATAGAAAAATATCAACACCCAAAGATAATATACACTGATGGTTCGAAAATTACCAAATCTTCCTCCTGCGCCTACTACGAAGAAAATGCCTGCCAAAAATTCAAACTCAACAAATTAACCAGCACCTATTCCGCCGAACTATTCGCAATTAAAATCGCTTTATATCACTGCATTTGCAAACACTCGACTCAAGAAAAATTCCTGATTTGCACTGACTCGTTGAGTGCCCTATTGAGTATCAAAGATGTATTCACAAACAACCCAATAGTAAAAAAAATACAAAATCAAATACAAATGCTCCGAGAGCTAAAAAGGGTCGTCTACTTCATGTGGATTCCAAGCCACGTGGGAATAGATGGAAACGAAAAAGCAGATTTAGCAGCCAGAGAAGCCCATCAACTCGACTCCATCACCCCAACAACAATTACATCTGCAGAACTCTACCAACCACTCAAAGAAGAAATTAATAAAAACTGGCAACACATGTGGAATGAAACCCAGATCAATAAACTAAAAACTATTAAAACCACCATCCGTCCATGGAAATATTCGACAAGAGACAACAGAAGAGATGAAGTTGTATTAGGAAGACTCCGAATTGGGCACACACGACTTACGCATGGCTATCTTATGACAAAAGATCAACCCCCGATTTGTGAGAAATGTAACACAGAACTGACTATATATCACATATTAATGGAATGCCATAAGTACACAGATATTAGAAACAAATACAATATTTCCAATAGTATAGAAGTGGCCCTTGGAGATGACCCGAAAGAACTCCATAAATTGTTTAATTTTGTAAAAAACACGAGCTTATACAAAGAAATTTAAAGTGCAATTGTTTGTATCCTCGTTTATATTGTTAAAATGGCGATATGGATGAGGATGCCAAAATGTGAATTATAAATGTTGCAGGGCGATGATAACCTGGTAGTTTTTCGCCCTTAAACCCTATACAACAACAACAGTCTTTGTACCCTTTCGATGTGATTCCAACAAGGGATCTTCGAGTAGGTATGCCCAGCCTCCGCAAGTCCTCCAGTTATTACATCTCCTGGACCAGGGCCTACTTAATTTGGTGAACCTTATAGCATCCTATTAGGCTGATTCTAGTCACCACAGCCTGCCGTCTCTGATAGCACAGATTATGCACAACCCATATGTTATTTCTTATTGATACTTTGTGCCGTTCACTCACAGCTCTGAATATAAGAAATATCGTTCTTAGTGTCCTCCTCTACAGAGAGGGCATTCCGGTTATCTAGGTTGGAAGCCCCGTTTCACTATCTTATATAAATAGTGATCTGATGGCCTTATAAGAGATAACAGATCTCCTTGTCTTAAGCAAGTGGATTCTCAAAGCCACCAGAGACTCCAACTTTAGCTAGGTGTTATTGGCTTACTGAGCCATTCCCATCAATCTGATAAGTTAGCTATCCCAACTGACAGTAATGCCTACAAAATTACAGGCAGTAGAATAGTTTTTATATAAAATTAGTGTTTTAATATTTAACCTGTACCGAATGTATTTTGAAAGTTGTATATAGATTATATATAAGCCACTGATTTAAATGTATCGGCTTATTTGTGTGCAACTCATGTATTTTTCTCCGTATCGAAAATAAAACGGCATGTGGATTTTCGGGGACTTGTGGGATGTAAGTTCTCTATGAACATGGGGCTAAGAAAAATATGTTATTGTTTGTCCTTCTGAAGAAGCGTTCTAGCTGAGCTTGAAAAAAGATTTTGAACACTATTGGCTATAAGCCTTAGTGTTTTTATTATAGAAAAACATACCTCAGAGAGAAATAATAAAAACGGTACTAGTAAAGTTAAGGCTAAAAAGAGTTTTGGGGGGTTTTGTGTTAAACTGGCCATTACGAAGAACATATAATATTAAAGAATGTCTTTGATTTTATGCTCATAAAGTCCATAATTCAATTCAATCGTTAGCGCGTTAAATAATTATTAGCTTAAGCTATCCTATTAAACATAGCTTTTTTTTTTATTTTACGACCAAAAAGGTATATTTCATAAATTGCTCCAAATAACAAAATAAATCATTTTTGATTTGTGCATTTTAACCGGAAACCGAACCGAATATAAAATGTAGTGATTTTTAATGTAAAATCTTCACAACTCCAATTTCATTTCTTAGTTGACTCAAGTAGTTTAGATGCATATTGTGATTATAGATTGTTATTTGAAAAAAAAATATGTATAATACAAAAATTAAACTATATATATATATATATATATATATATATATATATATATAAAATAAACAATTTTGTTATGGAAATGTCTTTGATCAAGACGCAATGAATAGTTTTAAAAGTCCGTCACGCAGGGGCTGTGTAAACTAAGCTGATTTCCCACGTAAAGTTTAACAGTAAACAAACCGTTCTGCCAACTTCTTACCGGAAGGAAAAACAATTACTGTAATATATCTGAATATAACGTACTAATTTGATTGAAAACTATTTACTATATCTACTACTGAATACTATACTAAATTTACTATATCTAGTAATGAATCAGAATAATTTTTATCTCAATCAATTAAATTTAAGTAGTCAAAAAACTTTAGAGGGGGGGGGGCACCAGAACATATTTGCATGTATATCGCATAATAAATGTCTCTTGAAAACAATATTTGGTATTTAAGCTTCAAATGATGTGGTTTATTACATAACCGAGTATTGTTTATGTAACATGAGTAGAAGTGGGGGTTTGCTGAAAGCTGAAAAATGCAAATATCTCGGTTAATATTCAAGATAGGGAATAAATGTATATAACAATATTTATAGTACATTTAATTTTCTATAAGATTAACTCTACACAGATTTTCGATCCGACGTATAGTAACGAAAATATTTCGAATTTTCAAGAATTCTCCCCTCTAAACTCCCCCTTCCCCTGGTCCGATTTCAGCCGTTAACGAACTTGATTTGTCTTTTTACATAAAACAACTAAATATCGAGTTTGGTAACAATTAAATAATAATTACGACCGCTAGAGCGGCAACAGACATACACACACTCACACACACACACACACACACACACACACACACACATATATATATATATATATATATATATATAAACATATATATACAGGTTTGAACGGACCTAATTTTCGTCATGTCCTAGGTAGAATCGATGGACATTTGAAGAGAAATTTTGTCATGAGTACGACCTCAATAGCTGATTTACCTTAAGGGAAATCTGCTAACAAAGATTCGGTTTGAATGAGAAGGCGATATTTTTAAAAGTCAAACTGTGGCATATTTGCCAAATTTTAGTGGAAATGCAGTTTGAATAAGACCTATGGCTAGGTATCTAGAATATATTTTTTTTAAATCTTAAAAAACAGCTTTACAGAACTATGAAGTGAAAGCATTGTTGTTAAGGCACCTTACTATTTTTGTGTGTGTGTGTGTATGTGTGTCTGTGCGTATTTGTTAGGGTTTTTTTTTTCATATCCGGCTAGGTAGACTTCTGTTAAGAAGATTCGGTTTTGAAAGGTTTATATATAGGTTGGTGGTTTGATACTGTACATGCTGCTGGGTGAGGATTTCCCGGGGAATACCATTGAACCAATCAGCTTTATCCGCAAACATGGAGAAAGCTGATCACCCGGCTTCACATGTCACCTTTGCATACACTACATTTTCTTCATGAACACCCTTAAATCAAACATGCAAAACGAGTGTCGGCTTTATAGTTTTGCTTAATTCGTGAAAATTAACATATCATCTGGATTTTTCCCTACTCAAAAGTTGAAAATATAGGAGCTAATTTAATAAATTGGCCTGTTTCCTCCTGATAATACAAGGTTATTTTATAGTTCTTATAGATTAACGCTTAATTTTAGACAACTATGGCTAAATGATGGACTATTAGAGTTTACCCCTACTTCGAGCTAGGATGAGATGTTATTCAGTGCCAAGTAAAGTTCTTTTGCCAGGCGGTTATCAAGCTCGGAATGCAAATTTTTTAATTACCCTATTACAAGGAAGAAAACACAGTAACCAACAAAAATATTTTTTATGTGAAGCCTTTTGATTGGATGATTTAGCGCCATATTATAATTGAACATGTTCTCCATTGAAAAGCAATGTTTTATTAGATATTTAGCGATACTATGTGAAGTTCGTTGTGAAGACTGAAACAAAAAATAATCTGTCAGGCAGGGCCTACGTAAGCTCTGTAGATTTTCTGCATATATGTATGAAACCTAGATGAGACCAATAGGCATTCTATTCTCTATTTCGTACTTTGTAAGAATACTATGTAAAGACTTAAAATTTAAGTGCGATATAATATGCTTAATACGCATGAGAAGGGAATTTACTGAAAACAGAAAACAAGAAACCAGTCTTATAAACGGTGCGTAAGCAAGGCAGATTTTACATTAATACTCCCATACTTTTCTATTTTTTTCCCTTGGTAAAAACTCTATATAAACTATACTTGGTATTTAAGCTAAAAAGGAGATGTTTAAAGTTGTAATCATGCTTAGGAGTGGGGGTAACTGTGGGTTGGAAAAAAAACTATTACTACTCGATTCACAGCAAAATGAATAAAATACTAATTTTTGAAAACAGCTAGAACAAGACAGGTTGTGTAGTAGACTCTGACTCAAAAAAATTAGGATTATTTTATTTTACCCTTTCCCTGAACACTCACTCTTAACTGTCCTTTTTGTGTCGTTCCGGCTTCATCAGTGCTTTCTATAAATGTGTATTCGCTTCTTCCTTTGAGTAATCATCTAGTCATTTATATAAGTGGATGTCTAACATAGAAATCAATTCTTTTAATTTCTAGGCCTTGATGAAGGAAAACAAATATTAAAAACTACAAAACCTGTCCTTCTATTTAAACACTCAGAGTTTGGTTACACGTACACACTCTAAACTAAATAATTTCTTTTTCGTTACTGTCAGTTCTTTATTTGTTCTTGTCTGTCCCACTTCTAAAGCGATTATTATTCCTGCTTGAATAAGAAAAAGCTTTTCAATTGTGGTGATTTTTATTAGTCTACAGCTTTTATCTCCCAAACACTTTGGGCCATAGTTCATATAAGAACGTTTCTAACAGTTGCCAGCCATCAGAGTGCGAGTTATTGTTTAAACACACACACACACACACACACACACACACACACACACATATATATATATATATATATATATACATACATATGTTTCTCACATATTATAACACACATACGTGGATTATGGGCGTTTTTAATAACTAATTTATAACGGAATACTTAATTGAACCAATTTAGTACTACAATTAATTAGCATATTCCTTTGAAGTTTTTAAAATTAAATTTATATTCTAAAAGTATGCAAAATATTGTATAGACCATGCAAGACAAGAATAAGATATTCGGACCATGTCAGAATGTTTCTCATTCAAATATTTACACTTCCCACAACAACGCACTAATATATTATTAAGTAGGCTAATATAGATATGGTTTACTTTATTAGGCCTTATAGTATTTCATATTATTATGTGTTTTCTTCATTTATAATTTCATTTATAAATCCAACCACCAAAAAAAAATATTTTTATTATTTGAAATACGCTTAGGGTATTAGATAATGTAATATCTAAAAAAAACACTATAAAATAATACCTTATGCAAATCGTCAACGATGAGAAGTATAAAACAAATAGATAAATATAGTGCAAATTTAATCATTTGATGAACATTCATTTAAGTAAAACAACGCGGCGTTTTAAATAGGCAACTTGCAAGACATATTTGTACCACCTGCATTGATAAGTTCATGGACCGGCTGAGTTTCTTAATTATCATGATTTGTACATAATTCGATAGTACAAAGTGGAGGTTAATAACAACTTAATTCCAATTAAATATATACCGTTCTTAATTACTAATTTGTTTTAATCTCTAGTTTTTTTATAGTGGTGTCTACTCAGTAAAATATTTTTAGGGTTTTCCTAACTTAAATTTTATTTTACCTTTAAATGTTTTAACTTTCTTCAGGCTTTTCAACCATAAATTAACAACTCTTAGATAGCATTCAAAATTATCTTAAAATTGAGATATTTTCCGATCCAGGAAAATATTTCTCGTTTATGTTAAAACATTTTATGTTTTATAAATCTAATAAGGGGCTCAGCATAGCAATATTAATTAAGGCGTTGGTCTTAATTTCATTTGGTAAACCTAGAGTGGTGAGTTCGATTCCCGACTGGGTATTAGGAATTTATTGAGTGACTAACTCATTAAATAAAATCCGTAGTCCCATTCTGGCTGAAAAAGAGTGTTAACTTGTAGATAACCCATGCCATAGTAGCATAAATTGGACGTAAATAAATAGAAAATATATAATATAATATATTTTAAATATCGTTCCCTTAATAAGTCGATGGCTAATCGTGGTGGGTTATATGTAATAGTTGTAGGTAGGGCGTTACGAAGGATTCTATTTTGTAAAACTCAAGTACATGTAATAATTGAATTCACCACTCTGCTTGAACCAACCACATTCAGACTAACCATTAACCTTAACAACAAGGCTTCTTTAACCCAAAATTATCACATTACTGTAACAAAATATACAACGCTATCTTGCTCATTGTTACCTTTATCTACCATTAACTAGCACAACCTCGAAACCTAACCAGCATATTACAACACAAAAAGTAGAAAACCTTATAAATATCTTTTAAAAGCAAAATAAATTGTTTAGTTAATTTGTGCGAAGGACATTTGTATTTATCCACTCCTTATTCAAAATATTCTTGAATTCACCTAAACTCAATTAGAGTTATAGTTTTAAAAAATTAAATAAGTCTATTCGTTATTAAACTGTATTTTGTATTATTTTTATACTCTACACAAGGTCAAACCAATTAAAACCAATGAGAAATAAGGAGGCCAAAAAAAGAAAATATCCCCATTAGTGCTGTAAATGGAAACAACAATTGCTGGTTCTTTATTGCTCAAGCTAAATTTATTTTGGAGTTTTCTGTTGTAAAACAATAAAATTAATAGACCATTGTTGTCTATATAGCAGTGCGCCATATATTTATATAGTCGTCTATATTGTAATACAATTTCATCATTGTATACATTGATAGTAGTTGATCTTAACTATATATGCATTAATAAAACAGAAACAAAATATCAGGATGATGTTTAGAGAAGTTTAAAGAAACTATAATAATTTTAAGTCTTAAAAATAAGAAACAGGAGCTATTCCATTTTTTTTTTAAAGTCTAATGATTTGCCTATTTTTCTTTTTAACCTTCACTGCTCATTTTATACTTTATTTATCGGCAATCTTATCCTCATCGATATAGTCCTACAGGTAGGCTTTATTACCTATTCAAAGTAATAAAAATACATTCATATTAAATCCAGAATAAAGGAAATTCTGGAGTCATTTATTTTCTGCTCAACATAAAGAACTAATTAATAGTAAAGTCATGGGTGAATAAATCAGACCAAACCAAATTGGTTTGTGATTTTATATAAAACGTAATTTATAGTGCATGTTGGATATTTGTGGTTCCTTATTCATTTCAAAGCTATTTAAATATAGGATAAAGTTATTACCATTAAACAATATCACCATAAGTTCTTAATTTTCATTATTGTGTAGGAGTTCGTACAAGCCTTGGGTCTCTACAACCATAAATTGTCAAGTTCGCATAATGGTTAGGCCATTTTATCTATCCATTTGAGTTAAAACTAGATTTTGTTATTCAGAAAAACTTGTTTAAGGTCTCCGTTTTAAAGATTTGACTATTTTCAGAGAACCAGTATCCATTGGACAATATAATACTTTTCTGTTAAAGATAAGTATGCAGGAAGGTATAAATAGAAAGAAATAATCATGAAGAAATTGTAAACAGACAAATATAGTCTGATTATTTAGTGTATTCTGTCAAGCTGAATCTATATAAAGGTAGATATATTGGATACATGGTAATATAAAACTATTAATATTGAATTACAAAATTAAATCATGTTTTAATACATATTGCGTCATTTTATGTTTTTTATTTTCAATTTGATCTCTATTGAATGGCGCCTTACTCAATTCAACTGCTTAAGAAGAAATAAATATCGCTGAGCTTCTGGAAATTGGGCAAATACCTATTAAGGTATAATGTACGAAATAAGACTCAAATAACATGTTACTTCTTTTTATACAATAATATACTAATAATAAAATCCAGGTGGAATCTTAGGCGTGATCAAGTTAGAAGAGATATTCAGCAGAGCCTTCGTATATGTATGATAATATACGTATTGTAGATAGATTTACTCACGAAGAACAGACGGGAGCGAAGGCATGGCGGAGGACTGGAGCAGACTAACCTGCACCAGGTAACCGGGGAATGCCGTCCCCTCCACAAACTATAGCTGTGTTCCTTATCAATATTGACTGATAGCAGGGGGTTGCCGGGTTTCCCCAAGGATCTCCTTCAAGACCATTAAAAAAGCCATGGCTTAATCTCTTCAACCTAATGAAAATTCACCGTGAACCATCTTCATTGTACATTGCTATCTGCTTGTTGGGGTGGTTGAAAAAGATAATCAAAGTATAGGGGAGTATGGCATTAGATCCTGGAAGGACCTCCGACAAAGTTCTTTTCTACGGGATCATTTCACTCGTTAAACCTTTTGATGTTTTTCAAAATCATCCCAATCCAATTTCCTTTCAATTCTAACTTATAGTGGATATAGGGTATTAAGTGGGTTCAAATAACTTAACTAAGCTACTGGATATTAATAGAGAATATTTAATTTCCTAGTTAATTAATCTGCTTAAAGAGCCGTGTGTTTCGGCATCATTCCTAGTATTTAGATATCTTATCCAACGTTTTTCCTAAAAAAGTCTTGACATCTTCTCCAGACTATCATGAACATATGACATTAAATAGGCTTCATTAGCACCTGTTATAAACGACATCAAATCCATTAAATTGTATTACTGCATGGCATGTTTAAGCTCATATTATTATGAATTCATTTTTGAATGAATGAATGTATGTACACACGAAAACTCGCGCGTGCACACGTACACAATCTGCCTTGTTCTATAACTCTCGGTAGAAGCCTTACTAGCATCTAAGGGACACCCCCTAGAACTTTAGTGAATGATTCCAATCTTCACGAATGTGACAGACCTGTCTTCACCCATTAAGCAGCTTTAATGCAATTGTTGGCCTTGTGTAATTATTTTGAAAATAATGAAAACTTTGAAATGTGCTGCTACCTATTGGTTAACTGGCGTCGTTATTCTGTGTAAATGTCTGGCAAACTCGTAAAAACAAAGCAGATTCCGTTACTAAAGGAAACTAGAGTTATTAAAAGGTTCTTCATTTCATTATTTTTATTTTTTTTTAGCAGATTTCCCTTAATGGAAATCAGCTATTGAGGTCGTACTCATGACACGATTTTCAAAATTTTTCTTCAAATGTCCATCGAACCTACCTAGGAGATGAGGAAATGAGGTCCATCCAAAACTGTATATATATATATATATATATATATTTGTCTGTTAACGCTCTAGCGGTCGCAATGTTTATTTCATCGTTACTAAATTCAATATTTAAACGTTGTATGCAAAAATAAAGATCAAGTTTGTTAATGGCTGAAATCGGACCAGTGGGAGAGGGGGTTTAGAGGGGAGGATTTTCGAAAAATCTCCGTTACTATACGTCGGATCGAAAAACTATATAGAGTCAATCTTAATGAAAATTAAATTTACTATAAATAATGTTATATACATTTATTCTGTATCTTGAATATTAATCGAGATATTTGCATTTTTCTGTTTTCAGCTTCAGAGATGAGATTCCCTGAAATCGGACCAGTGGGAGGGGGGGGGTTAGAGGGGGGATTTTCGAAAATTCAAAATATCTCCGTTACCATACGTCGGATCAAAAAAAGTCCGTCACGCAGGGGCTGCGTAAACTAAGCAGATTTCCCACGTGAAATTATACAATAGAGAAATCTAAATACGAGAGCCGAACTGTTACGGCAAAGGGCTGTACTAGCTTTTGGCGGGAAACTGTCATTCCATATCTGCCCAAATTTAATAAAAATGCAAATATCTCGGTTAATATTCAAGATAGAGAATAAATGTATATAACAATATTTATAGTAAATTTAATTTGCAATAAGTTCGTTAATGGCTGAAATCGGACTAGAGGGGGGGGGTTTAGAGGGGGGGGGTTTAGAGGGGGGATTTTCGAAAATTCAAAATAACTCCGTTATTATGCATCGGATCGAACAATTGTATAGAACCAATCTTATTGTAAATTACATTTACTATAATTATTGTTATATACATTTATTCTCTGTCTTGAATATTAACCGAGATATTTGCATTTTTACGAAGTCTTTGGTCGGGTATAGTTCAGATTAGATCGGCCATTTTCGTAACTTCTCGGCTCAGGTGGAAGTTTCTTCTAACCTTACCTGTCGTTTCTAACCTTACCTTACCTTCCTTACTTCGTGAGATTTATGCAAATACGTTCAGTTCATCCGCCCCCTCCCCCCTTCTTTAGTTCTTGGACTACTAAAATTTGAGATATTAAAATATAAATTATTCTTACAATTCAGAAGCCGTTTCAGTTGGGAATTTATTTTAATTAACTGGAAGATTTCTCATTACCGTTTGTATTTAATCACCGTGGTGTTGTGTTAACAGTATGGAGAATTCTCTATTGTAAAACTTCACATGGGAAATCTGCTTAGTTTACGCAGCCCCTGCGTGACGGACTTTTATTATACTTTTTCCGCTTTAAGAAATCCCCGCCTCCTATTCATGTTATATTAATAATAAGCTGTTATATCATGAACCACTTCACCACAAGGTTAAATAAGGAATATTGTTTTCATTGAACTTTTACTTTGTGAGATATATGCAAATACGTTCTGTTGAACCCCTTCTTCATTTGTTCTTGGATTATTAAAATTTAAATAATTGAGGTTTAAATTATTCTGATTCATTATAAAGTGCATCATTAGCAATAGTAAATAGTCCAATAAAATTAATGTGTTTCCATATATATTTTATATATTTGGTTTCATATATATTTCATTAATGGTTTTTCTTTCCGCTCTAGGATTCAGGTTGGTTGGCATGTTTGTTTATAATGTTTACAGACGCTTTCCGTTGTAGAGTTATTAACTTGTAACTGAAAGATTTCTCATTACCGTTTGTATTTATTCACTTAATATTTGTGGTTGTGTTACCAGTATGTATATTTATCTATTGTAAACATTCACGTGGGAAATCTGCTTAGTTTATGCAGCCGCTGTGTGACGGACTTTTACTTGCTAAACAATATTTTCACCAACATCTACTTAAATGATTATGATTAAAGAAAACATAAATACACTATACATCCAATCGTCAGACATAGAACACACTGTGTACTTCTCTCAAAGATTACACCCTGCACAATAATAAAATTGCAAAAGAAGCATCCAAAAGTGAAATCATACCAATTACATTTCACAACTGCACATAAAATACGTACTAAATACACACACTTTAAAAATTGGCAAGGAAGGCGGACACTCCCAGCCAAAGGAACACTCTTAAAAACATTTATAATGAACATTACACATTATCTTAAGGCATTAACCACACTTACAGACTACTACACAACACACAGAATTACAGTACGCAGTACTACCAACTACTATTTACCCAGATTAAAACTTCGGAATTCCATTACATGCCCTTCTGACAACATTACTATACAAACCACAGAACACGTACTCTACCACTAACAACACAAATTAGACATTCATTCAAAAATCAAGGAGAATGGCCAGTAGAAACACAGGAGTTCATGACTAAACATCCTGTTATTTAAAAAAAAATATCGAAATCTGTATCACTAACAATACAAACATTAAATAGCGTTAAAAATCATTTTTAAAATTAAACCTAAATAGACGCATAATTTACTCAATACCGAATATGCTAATTATAATCACACCTGTTCCTTCGGTTTATATATTTTCAAAAATCTTAGTTTTATTCTATAACACTGATAAACATGCCAAAGATATCTGGCATGATGTTTAATTTTTATATTGCAGTTTTTCATGCTGGTTACAAATCTGAAAACTGTTTTGCTCTATCAACTCAGGTTTTCAAGATACTAACAAAAATATATATATATTTTAATCCCCTTTTCTTTAGAATTTTATTCCGTTGTTTGTTTTATTTTGTGCAACGCCGAATTTTCTCATTGATTGTGATTATAGTTATACTTAAAGAAATAGTCTAAATATTTTTGAGATCCCATTACTATTCTGCCATTAGCTTCGTTTTTGTCTTCAGTGAAAACAATTGCGTTTAGAGGTTGGAATCAATATCCCAGATTTGTTTTGCTATGTGTGAGGCTATCTCACAAACAAAGCCCATCGGAAGACATTTGCATCATTTATGAGGAGAGAATATGAACTATTTATTGATTAGAAGGCTAACAGTGGGTTAAGTCATGGGCTCCACAGTCCCTCTGTTGGACATGTACATGCAAACTTTGGGGTTAGATAAGGAAGGCTAAGAAGAACAGCCATCTGGCATCGGAGTTCCTATGACATGGCGTTAGTCAAGCAACCACACCACGAACTGCTATTTCTCTTTGCAAATGTTACTGGATTCATGTACAAAACTCGTGCATCTGTGAAGTATCCAGAAAATCCCTCAGTTTCAAAGCCCATTCCACATGATCTCATCACTTGTCCAACACCAACACCACTTACGGAATATAGAGCCGATTAAAAGAACGCAAGAAGAGACGTCTGAAGCGTAAGTGGCCCAGATGTCTTCTTGGGTAGTGCACTTCAAATAGTACAATCCAATGTTCCCTCCAATGTGGGTGTTGTCAATGGACAACTTCCCACCTCAAGCCAATTGTTATTATCATTAATATCATTTGCTTGTAATATTTAATATTGTTGCAAATAAACGAATGAATATATTAAAAAAAAGAGGTTTTTTTAAATGCTGAGAATCGTTTTTAACCTACCTCATCATTTTCCCAAGCTATGCAAAAAATGTTAACTAGATTTAGTACTAAAGTCTTCATCAAATGCAAAAGTAACTTCAATAACAGCACCTATCACCCACCAGTCTAGAATACCGTAGCATCAACAACCAGAGATCCACAATTTTTATTGAGAGGAGGCAAAATATACCCAAGCTTAAATATGTCCAATTTGATATTCACGTACTATTTACATAGTGTTCAACTAAGAGAAAAATTGAGAACAGATAAATCATATTCTTCTTCTGTATCTCTTTCCAGTACTTGGGAAATCATTACTTGCAAGACCCACGATTTGTTTTTTGTTTGCTTGTTGTCTGACAACTAAATCAATTTGATTCTACTGACACAGCTTTTGGACTTAAGCTCTAATATAGTATATATATATATATATACATAAACATATACATATATATATATATATATATATATATATATATATATATATATACATAAACATATATATATATATACATATATATATATAAATACTGGAATGTTTTATTATTTGTTTTACATACCTTTATTTTAAAATTAGTAATGTAATTTTATTTGAAAATTGCTAATATTTAAGAAATAAAAATGTATAAAATAGTTATGAAGTGATGACGGAGATATATTAATGTTCTAGACTACAAGGTTACAGCAGTATATAAAACAATAGTAAAATAATGAAATTCATTATTTTAAGTCCGAGGTAATAAATGTTGTAACAGTGATCCTAAAACAAAACGAGAAAGTCTGGGATTTCCAACACGATTAAAGCAGAGATTCTCATTTCCTTTAACGGTAGCGCATACTTTGGGGCTTAAGCCATCGGCTATTCAGAAAGGTGAGGCGCACAACTGTGGCAAGATGACTTCAAATTGGTTTATGACCTTTAAGGCGTTAATTAGTAGCACTCTTTCTTTAGGGTTTCAATTAGCTCCTGGTAAGCGTAAACAGGTTAATACCTGCCGCCATTCTAGGCTGATTAATAAGACCCATAGAAAGGTTATTGGTACACTTGCATGAGAAAGAAATGAGCTTGTTTACATGAAATTATAAATAATGTTATATCTACTCTATTTTTTGTAAATATTCCAAATTAACCTTCTGTCTTTCCAATCTATTCCTATTTTAAGCATGCAGCCAAACATCAGTTTCTAGTTAACGGTATCTAAAGCTTTTTCAAGATCTACAAATGCAACTTCCGTTTTTATTTTCATGTCTCTCCTTCTCTCCAGAATAACTCTTAGAGCAAGCTTCTTTTGTTGCTCTTTCGGATCGCAATAAAAAAAAGTCCGTCACGCAGGGGCTGCGTAAACTAAAGAAGATTTCCCACGTACTGGAATAACACACTTGTGATCTAATATCAGAACATATTCCCTATTTCTATGTAGAAAACAAATGAGCGGAAGGGAGTGGTGGTGGAGGAGGGGGGTTATTGAAGTCTGACAACAAGACAGTACGAATAATTCGCTCAGTACTTGAGTTACGAAAAAATGCATAGAACAACATTTGTAGACAATCAATAGCTTAACAAGCTTGTTTTTATAACGTTCTACGATCCGACTCACTGTGACGGAGATATTTGTGAATTTGATTCTCGCTTGGGCAATATTTATTTAGTGACAAACTCATAGAGTAAAATCCTTTAGTTAGTAAAGGATGGTCACTTATAGTTAGCCCGTTCCAAATAGTAGAACAAAGTGAGGGTTAATAAATAACATATAGCATTTTGTATATCAAAATCATAACCCATATTCGTTTGCTAAAACCAATGATATAGTCTTGTCGTAATGAAGGGTGGTAGACTGTAGAAACCCCGTCCCAATTAGCCTTAGTTGCAAATTGGATTTGTGAATCTAAACCATCCAAGGATTGCACTTAAGGGCTAAAATTGGTAGATAGCTTAATGAAAACTACTCTGTAAGGATACCCCATTTGATGTAATTAATCATAATATTAATAATTTCTTCAATTTTTGTAATGTGATTATCCAACAAAATAACCTTGTTTGACATTCTTGATTTGACCGAAACGTACAGCTGATTCCGCTAATAAACTAATTAATTACAACTGAAATCCCATAAAAAGGAAAGCTACGAATGCAGATAAAGAGTTATTTATAGATGGGATTAAACTGTGTTGTATACAAGTGTTTGTAAATTCAATTTAATTTCTAACTTCAAGTGAAATTATTTAATTTTATTTGCATCGCATCGAGGTCATTAGTGGCGTTAAGTTTTATTGTATTTCTATATGTCGTCCACCTTGCTTGAGTTCATGAGATAGACTATTATTTAGAGTAAATGTTTATTCGGTTGTGTAATAGTTAACAAGTCCATACATCTATTTATATGTTCTGTGGAAGCATGCCTGTTGCAGAACATTCTGTTAGTATATGTTTAATCGTTAAATATGCCGTTGTCATACAAAATAGGTGTGACCAATAACTAGTCATGTTACGACTTGTTTGTGCTTCATACAGTAAATATTTGGTAAGAGGTTGTGGTTTGCTTGTTTGATTGCCTAAGTATGTTATTAGTTAATACAGTCGAACTTTTGCTTCTCCCTGTAGCAGTCGCCTATTTTATGTACATGATTACGTCGTATGACGAAATGAAATTATTAGCATATTCGATTTTCGAAAAATTACCTCAAATGCCCATTGATCCTATCTAGGGGATAACGAAAATGAGGTCCGTTCAAAATTGTGTATGTGTGTGTTGTGCGCGCGCGCGCGCCTGTGTGTGTGTGTGTGTGTGAGTGTGCGTGTGCGTGCGTGTGTGTGTGTCTGTCTGTCTGTCTGTTCTCGCTCTAGCGTTTGCACTTTTTGCTTGATCGTTACCAGACGGATATGTAAACAGTTTATGAAACTAAAGGTCAAGTTCGTTAATGACTGAAATCGGACCAGCAGGAGGGAGGAGGATATCGAAAATTGGAAATATCTCCTTTACTATTAAGTAGGATAGACAGATTGTATAGAACCAATCTTATTTCAAATATATTTTGCTATAAATACATAAATACGGGGTAGACGGGGGAGGGGGGGGTGGTTCGAAAATTCAAAATATATGCGTTATTATGAGTTGTATTGAAAAATGCTATATAACTAATCTTGTTTAACTATTGCTGTTCTGCATTTGTTTTCCAGGTAGAGGAAAAATGGTCATATTTCCAGAGCGTTTTCGATGCAGTGAATCACTATCAGTGGATAGTGGAGCATGGAAGCTCAGCATGTTGTCATCCTAGTATCACTTATTGGCACACTGTGACATGACACTGATGATAATGCACTGCATCGAAAGCGCTCTGTCGCTTTAATAAATTGTTACTGTGGAAGTGTGGCCATTTTTCCTCTACCTGCAATAGAATTCACATCCACCTGACAGAATACCAACTTCAATTGTTATTTTATACATTTTTTCGTACCTCAAATATTTAGCGAGTTATTCAGCTTTAACAATTTAGTTTTAACAGATTTCCCTCAAGGGAAATCAGCTATTGAGGTTGTACTCATGATGCGATATTCGAAATTTTTCTTCAAATGTCCATCGATCCTACCCAGGAGATGACGAAAAGGAGGTCCGTTCCAATAGGTATATATATATATATATCTATATATATATATATATATATATATATATATATATATATATATATATATATATATTTGTCTGTTACCTCTCTAGCGGTCGCAATTTTTGTTTGATCGTTACCAAACTCGATATTTAGTCGTTTTATGTAAAAAGAAAGATCAAGTTCGTTAACGGCTGAAATCGGACCAGTGGGAGGGGGGGGGGGTTTAGAGGGGAGGATTTTCGAAAAGTCGAAATATCTCCGTTACTATACGTCGGGTCGAAAAATTGTACAGAATTAATCTTATTGCAAATTAAATTTGCTATAAATATTGTTATATACATTTATTCACTACCTTGAATATTAACCCAGATATTTGCATTTTTATGAAATTTGGGCCGATAACGGATTTTTGAATTTCCCGCCAAAACCTAGTTTGGCCCTTTGCCGTAACTGTTCGGCTCTCCTATGGAGATTTCTCTATTGTATAACTTCACTTGGGAAATCTGCTTAGTTTACGCAGCCCCTGCGTAACGGACTTTTTAGCCTTTAGTAAACCCCTACTTCTTCTCATCTGATTTTTATTTGGAAACAGCAAATATATGGTTAGATGAGACCAATACTGTGCATACCAGCATGTGGGAAATCTGCTTAATTTACCCAGCCCCTGCGTAACTGACGTTTAGTTGCTAGAGACAGATCCAAAGCCAAATTATTGTAGATGTGGGTATTCCCATAACTAGAACAAATAGATGCCTCCTATTTTTCATTTATCAGTATTACATTTGCATAACGGAAACTGATATAAATGTATTAATGGATATATTTAATAACGCCAACAAGGCAATCAAATTTACTAAAGCAATAATTGAGGAGGTAAAAAGTACGTATCGCAGAGGCTTCGTAAACTAAGCAGATTTTCCGCATGAAGTTTAATAATAGAAAAATCTACATACTGGTAACGCAACACCACCATGAATATTAAGGGAATAAATAAAATAAATAAATCTGGGGGGGGGGGGTACCCAGAACATATTTGCATGTATTGCCTTGTATTATAAAGGTCTCTTGAGAACAATATTTGGTATTTTAGCTTCGAATGGCTTATTACATAACTGACTATTGTTTATGTAACATGAGTAGAAGTGGAGGTTTGCTGAGTGCTGAAAACGGAAAAATGCAAATATCTCGGTTATTATTCAAGATAGAGAGTAAATGTATATAACAATATTTATTGTACATTTAATTTGCAATAAGATTGGTTCTATACACTTTTTCGATCTGACGTATAATAACGGAGATGTTTCGAATTTTCAAAATGCTCCCCCTCTAAACCCTTCCTCCCCCTTGCCCGATTTCAGCCGTCAACGAAATAGATCTTTCTTTTTACATAAAACGACTAAATAACGAGTTTGGTAGCGATCAAACAGTAATTACAACCGCTAGAGCGGTAACAGACAGACACACACACACACACTCATATATACACAGTTTTGAACTGACCTCATTTTTTAGCAGATTTCCCTCTAGGGAAATCAGCTATTGAGGTTGTACTCATGACGGAATTTTCGAAATATTTCTTCAAATGTCCATCGATCCTACCTAGTAGATGAGGAAAATGAGGTCCGTTCAAAACTGTATATATATATCTATATATATATATATATATATATATATATATATATATATATATATATATATATATATATATATAGTCTATATATCTATATATATATAAAATTGTAACCTCTGTCTGTACATTGATTTTTTTCGCGAAATTTCACGATAACTTTTCGTTTCACATGTCATAGACACCATAACTGCATTTTGTTTCTTTGGTGTCTGTTTGTTTGTTTGTTTGTTTATTTGTTTGTTTGTTTGTTTGTTACCTTTTCACGCATAAACGGCTGAACCGAATTTTATGAAACTTGGTATGTATATTACTACTAACCCAACTTAGACTTTAGGCTATATTAAAATTCTCTTAGACGAACAGGAGTGGGGGTTATAAGGGAAGCCAGAAATTAAAATTAGCGATATTTCGTTTCCTATTAGTTTTACTTCAAATATGAACATAACAAAAGTTGTTTATTTTGTTATTTAGAGTAACTTTTGTTATATACACTTTTTTCGTATACCGAATTATAAACGAGATATACGCTAAAACCTATAGCGGAAGTGAATAATTTTATTTGGGCCAAATGATCCAACCGAAATAAATAAAACTCGGTATATGTATTATCACTAACACTTTAATTATAACAAGCCATACCAACATTTCTAGGGACGGGCAGGAGTGGGGGTTATGAGGGATGCCAGAAATTAAAAATAGCGATATTTCGTTTCCTATTGGTTTTTTGGCAAATATGAACATAACAAAAGATGTTTATTTTGTTATTTAGAGTAAATGTTGTTATATACACTTTTCTTTTATAACAAAGTATAAACGAGATATACGCTAAAAACTAAAGCGGGGGCAACTATTTTATTGGGCACTAACGGTAGAACCGAACTTAACAACACTCGGTATGTAAATTAGCATTAATTCTTCCATGATTATAAGCTATACTAAAAATTTTAGGTTCAAAGGGGAGATGGGGGTTATAAGGGAGGCCTGAAATAAAAATTCGCGATATTTCATCGTCTATTTGTTTTTTGGCAATCGTGCACATAACATAAGTTGTTTACTTTTTTAATTAGTGTATATTTTGTTTTATATTTTTTTTTTTTTTGTAAAATAAGGTATGAAGCAAGTAATTTGCTTAGAAATATTGATATGCTCAACAATACATTCCAATATGAACTAACCAGGTATCTCACCTGGATAAGTTAATTCAAATCCATATTAGAATTTTATCCTTAATAATTCAAAACTATGTTATTTTTTAACACCAGTAACAGTTTGCACCAAATAAGGTATACTGCCCCCACCCTTCTCTAAGTGTATTTAATACATTACTTAATTAAAACGTGAAAAATATTTGAAACAGTTTTAGAATTGTGAAGATAATATAATATAATTTTTTAATATATTTGAATGTATTAGAGGATAGCTATCCAAAATGCATTGCAGGTTGGCAGCACTGAGGCTATGTAAGTGTCGAGCTACTTCCTTTGTCCTATCAGTTCTGCCGCTTCCCTTCCGTCCTCATATTGGTCTATGTTTACATGTTAATTGATGCTTATAGCAATGTATTATTATTCTCAGGAATGTGAATTTCTTTAATTATCATAAATAAATAATTTACAAGAATGAACGCTAGGGAGGTGCACCCTGGTATTTCTGGTATTTATTAACTCTGCTCCGTTAATGTATTATGATATACTTTACTGAAAACCAATATGAATACACAGTTTACAATCGAGACTTATGAAAGAGTGTTTTAATAGAAGCTATGGCGTACCTAAAACAGCTGTCACCGTTGGACATTGTACTGCATGAAGGGAAAGAAACTTATTCATACATGGTTTGGAAGATAGAATACATTCTAGGATTATGAATTATATGGTCCATCAGTTTATAAAAAAAAAAATACATACACAGACGACGGGAAATATAAGAATATTGAGGACAATGAAGTCTTAAATAACAAATAATTTTATTATTAACAAATCCACAGTAACGACGGGTATAAATTCTAAACACTGGGACAGGGAAATAAAAAAAAATATTGTGGAAAGTAAAGCCTTGCCAAAAACATACCATCTTCATTCAGCCTCAAATGAATTCCCGGGCGAAGCCGGGTACCTTTGCTAGTATATATATAAAATTGTAACCTCTGTCTGTACATTGATTTTTTTCGCGAAATTTCACGATAACTTTTCGTTTCACATGTCATAGACACCATAACTGCATTTTGTTTCTTTCGTGTATGTTTGTTTGTTTGTTTGTTTGTTTGTTTGTTTGTTTGTTTGTTTGTTTGTTTGTTACCTTTTCACGCATAAACGGCTGAACCGAATTTCATGAAACTTGGTATGTATATTACTACTAACCCAACTTAGACTTTAGGCTATATTAATTTTCTCTGAGACGAACAGGAGTGGGGGTTATAAGGGAAGCCCGAAATTAAAAATAGCGATATTTCGTTTTATATTGGTTTTTCGGCTCATATGCACATAACAAAAGTTGTTTATTTTGTTATTTAGAGTAACTTTTGTTATATACACTTTTGTCGTATACCAAAGTTTAAATGAGTTATACGCTAAAAATTATAGCGGGAGTCAACAATATTATGTGCCAAAAAAGACTCAACCGAACTAAATAAAACTTGGTATGTGTATTAGCAGTGAGGCCTTCATTATAATAAGCCATACCAACATTTCTATGGACGGGCAGGAGTGGGGGTTATAAGGGAAGCCTGAAATTAAAAATAACGATATTTCGTTTCCTATTGGTTTTTCCGCAAATATAAACATAACAAAAGTTGTTTATTTTGTTATTTGGAGTAACTTTTGTTATAAACACTTTTGTCGTATACCTAAGTATAAATGAGTTATACGTTAAAACTTTAGCTGGCACTAACGGCTGAACCGAACTTAACAAAACTCGGTATGTCAATTAGCATTAATTCTTCCATGATTATAAGTTATATTAAAAATTTTAGGTTCGAACGGGAGGGGGGTTATAAGGGAGGCCTGAAATAAAAATTCACCATATTTACATGTATAAGAGACGGGAAATATAAAAATATCGAAGACTGTGAAGAATTATCGAACAAATAATTCTATTATTAGCAAATCACCGGCAACGACGGGTATCAATCCTAAACTCTGGGACGAGTAAATGTTAAAATATTGTGCAATGTAAAGCCTGCTAAAAAATACCATCACCATTCAGCCTCAAATGAATTCCCGGGCGAAGCCGGGTATCTGAGCTAGTATATATATATATATATATATATATATATATATATATATATATATATATATATATATTATATATATATATAAAATTGTAACCTCTGTCTGTACATTGATTTTTTTCGCAAAATTTCACGATAACTTTTCGTTTCACATGTCATAGACACTGCATTTTGTTTCTTTCGTGTTTGTTTGTTTATTTGTTTGTTTGTTTGTTACCTTTTCACGCATAAACGGCTGAACCGAATTTTATGAAACTTGGTATGTATATTACTACTAGCCCAACTTAGACTTTAGGCTATATTGATATTCTCTAAGACGAACAGGAGTGGGGGTTATAAGGGAGGCCTGAAATTAAAAATAGCGATATTTCGTTTCCTATTGCTTTTTTAGCAAATATGCACATAACAAAAGTTGTTTATTTTGTTATTTAGAGTAACTTTTGTTATATACTTTTTTTTCGTATACCGAATTATAAACGAGATATACGATAAAAACTATAGCGGAAGTGAACAATTTTATTTGGGA
The DNA here is from genome assembly GCA_019009955.1 of Riptortus pedestris. NCBI lineage: Eukaryota > Metazoa > Arthropoda > Insecta > Hemiptera > Alydidae > Riptortus > Riptortus pedestris. Next base: position 118,538,962 of record CM032228.1, read on the forward strand.
CAAACGACCTAACCGAATTAAATAAAATTCCGTATGTGAATTAACAATAACTCCTTCATGATAATAAGCTGTACCATTATTTCTAGAGACGAGCAGGAGTAGGGGTTGTAGGAGAGGCCTGAAATTAAAAATAGCAATATTTCATTTCCTATAGAATTTTAGGCAATTATGCACAGAACAAAAGTTGTTTATTTTGTTATTTAGAGTAACTTTTGTTATATACACTCTTTCCGTATACCGTATACTACAGCGGAAGTCAACAATTTTGTCACAAAAAACTCAACCGAACTAAACCAAGCTCGGTATGTGAATTAGCACTAACGCCTTCCTTATAATAGGCCATACTAACATTTCTAGGGACGGGAAGGAGTGGGGGTTATAAGGGAGGCCTGAAATTAATAATAGTGATATTTCGTTCCCTATTGGGGTTTCGGCAAATATGCCCATAACAAAAGTTGTTTATTTTGTTATTTAGAGTAACTTTTGTTATATATACTTTTGTCGTATAAGGAAGCATAAACGACATATACGCTAAAAACTTTAGTTAGGCGCAGTCAACTGAACATCTGACTTGCACCAACTGCTACTAAATTATAAGCTATATTAACAAACATGCTCATAACAAAAACTGTTCCATTGTTATTTAGAGTAACTTAATATATCTTGGTCGTATTAAAAATATCAATATTGTAGCCCCAATTCATTCCAATTTTTGAATAAGTTATACCATTCAATCTTTTAATTTAATTTTACCTCACCATGATATATTAAGGCGATAAACAAGAACATTTCAATAGTATGAAGCATTTTAAAAACAAGTAACTGTTTCATGAGGAGCAAATTATATTCCCCCCCCTTCCTCTGTCTTTTACCGGAACATTAATTAATCGGAAGTAAGTAATTTCTTCCTTTAATGTGTTTACAAAATCAATTAATTCACAAAAAAAAGTATTTAAACATACCTACATAATTAGAATTGAAAATAGAATGTATATAAGGTATTGTTAGCGGAATTGAGAGTTGGAATTATTCATGTTCTGTTGGTTAACCTGGAGCGTCGGGGAGGGGTGGGGAGACCTTCCTGTAATCTAGAACCTCTCTCACTCCCTCTTTCTTACCTCAGCTGTTATATACACTTTTTTCGTATACCGAATTATAAACGAGATATACGCTAAAACCTATAGCGGAAGTGTATTTTGTTATTTAGAGTAACTTTTGTTATCTACACTTTTCCGTATAACGTATTATAAACGAGATATAGGTACGCTAAAACTTATAGTGGGAGTCAACAATTTTATATGGCACAAAAGACTCAACCGAATTAAACGAAACTCCTTATGTGTATTAGCACTAACACCTCCCTTATAATACCAACATTTCTAGAGACGGGCAGGATTGGGGGGTGGTAAGGGAGGCCTGAAATTAAAAATAGTGATATTTCGTTTTCTATTGGTTTTTTTGCAAATATGCACATGACAAAAGTTGTTTACTTTGTTATTTAAAGTAACTTTTGTTATATTCAATTTTGTCGTATAACAAAGTATAAACGAGATATACACTAAATACTATAGCGGGAGCCAACTATTTTGTTGTACAATGTATGAAGCAAGTAATTCGCGTAGAAATATTGATATGTTTAACAATTCTTTACAATACCAACTACCAGGAACCTCCCCTGGAAAAAAAATTCAAATCTATGTTAATATTTTATCCTTAATAAACCAAATCTATGCATAATGCACAGGAGACGGGAAATATGAAAATATGGAAGACAGTGAAGTCTTACATAAAAAATTAATTTTATTATTAACAAATCCATAGCAATGACGGGTATAAACCCGAAGCACTGGTACGGGTAAATGTTAAAATATTGTGCAAAGTAAAGTCTTGCCAAAAAAATATCATCACCATTCAGCCTCAAATGAATTCCCGGGCGAAGCCGGGTATCTAAGCTAGTCTATCTATATATTTGTCTGTTACCGCTCTAGCGGTCGTAATTTTTGTTTGATCGTTACCAAACTCGATATTTAGTCGTTTTATGTAAAAAGAAATATCAAGTTCGTTAACGGCTGAAATCGGACCAGTGGGAGGGGGGGTTTAGAGGGGAGGATTTTCGAAAATTCGACATATCTCCGTTACTATACGTCGCATCGAAAAATTGTAGAGAAACAATCTTATTGCAAATTAAATTTACTATAAATATTGTTATACACATTTATTCCCTATCTTGAATATTAACCGAGATATTGGCATTTTTATTAAATTTGGGCCGATAACGGATTTTTTTTTAATTTCCCGCCAAAAGCTAGTTCTGCCCTTTGCCGTAACTGTTCGGCTATCGTATGGAGATTTCTCTATTGTATAACTTCACGTGGGAAATCTGCTTAGTTTACGCAGCACCTGCGTGACGGACTTTTTTCGTCATCTCCTAGGTAGGATCGATTGACATTTCGAGAAAAATTTCGAAAATCGCGTCATGAGTACGACCTCAATTGCTAATTTCCCATGAGGGAAATCTGCTAAAAGTTCGTCAAGCAGTCGATGTGTAAACAAAGCAGATTTCCCTCGTGAAGCTTAATCAATATATGTAAAAGTCCGTCACGCAGGGGCTGCGTAAACTAAGCAGATTTCCCTCGTGAAGTTTAGTAATAGATAAATATACATACTGCTAACACAACACCGTGAATAAATACAAACGGAAATAAGAAATGTTTCATCCAATTTCAATAGCCTGCCGACAGGAAGCGTTAGGTTAGAAATGTAAACAAACGGGTCCCGCCTCACACCGGAAAGAAAAACAATTACTGAAATATATCAGAATATAACACATTAATTTTATTGAGAACTATTTACTATATCTAGTACTGTAATTAATAATGAGTCAGAATAATTGTTATCTCAATCAATAAAATTTTAGTAGTCCAAAACTTTAAGATTGGGGGGGGGGGCAGTCACCAGTACATATTTGCATGTATCTCGTATAATAAAGGTCTCTTGAATACAATTTATGGTATTTAAACTTCCAATAATGTGATTTATTATGTATCAGAGTATTGTTTACGTAACATGAGTAGAAGTGGCGGTTTGGTGAAAACTGAAAAATGCAAATATCTCGGTTAATATTCAAGATAGAGAATAAATGTATATTACAATATTTATAGTAAATGTAATTTGTAATAAGATTGATTCTGTATAATTTTTCGATCCGACGTATAGTAACGGAGATATTTCGAATTTTCGAAAATCCTCCCCTCTAAACCCCCCCCCCTCCCACTGGTCCGATTTCAGCCGTTAACGAACTTGATCTTTCTTTTTACATAAAACGCTTAAATATGAAGTTTGGTAAGGATTAAACAAAAATTGCGACCGCTAGAGCGGTAACAGACAAATAGATAGATAGATAGATAGATAGATAGATAGATAGATAGATATATATATATACTAGCTCAGATACCCGGCTTCGCCCGGGAATTCATTTGAGGCTGAATGGTGATGGTATTTTTTAGCAGGCTTTACATTGCACAATATTTTGACATTTACCCGTCCCAGTGTTTAGGATTGATACCCGTCTTTCCCGTGGATTTGCTAATAATTGAATTATTTGTTCGATAAGGCTTCACAGTCTTCGATATTTTTATATTTCCCGTCTCTTATACATGTAAATATAGTGAATTTTTATTTCAGGCCTCCCTTATAACCCCCCTCCCGTTCGAACCCAAAAATTTTAATATAACTTATAATCATGGAAGAATTAATGCTAATTGACATACCGAGTTTTGTTAAGTTCGGTTCAGCCGTTAGTGCCCGCTAAAGATTTAACGTATAACTCATTTATACTTAGGTATACGACAAAAGTGTATATAACAAAAATTACTCCAAATAACAAAATAAACAACTTTTGTTATTTTTATATTTGCGGAAAAACCAATAGGAAACGAAATATCGCTATTTTTAATTTCAGACTTCCCTTATAACCCCCACTCCTGCCTGTCCATAGACATGTTGGTATGGCTTATTATAATGAAGGCGTTAGTGCTAATACACATATCGAATTTTATTTAGTTCGGTTGAGTCCCTTGTACGAAATAAAATTATTGACTTCCGCTATAGTGTTTAGCGTATAACTCATTTATACTTAGGTATACAACAAAAGTGTATATAACAAAAGTTACTCTAAATAACAAAATAAACAACTTTTGTTATGAGTATATGTATATGACAAAAGTTTCTCTAAATAACAAAATAAACAACTTCTGTTATGTTCATATTTGCCAAAACCCCAATAGGAAACGAAATATCACTATTTTTAATTTCAGGCCTCCCTTATAACCTCCACTCCTGCCCGTCCCTAGAAATGTTAGTATGGCTTATTATAAGGAAGACGTAAGTGCCAGTTCATGTACCGAGTTTGGTTTAGTTCGGTTGAGTATTTTGTGCCAAATAAAATTGTTGACTTCTGCTATCACTTTTTGGCGTATAACGCCTTTATAATTAGGTATATGACAAAAGTTACTCTAAATAACAAATTAAACAACTTTTGTTATGTGGATAATTGCCGAAAATGCAATAGGAAACGAAATATCACTATTTTTAATTTCAGGCCTCCCTTATAACCCCCACTCCTGCCCGTCCCTAGAAATGTTAGTATGGCTTATTATAAGGAAGACGATAGTGGTAATTCACGTACCGAGTTTGGTTTAGTTCGGTTGAGTCTTTTGTGCCAAATAAAATTGTTGACTTCTGCTATCACTTTTTGGCGTATAACGCCTTTATAATTAGGTATACGACAAAAGTGTATATAACAAAAGTTACTCTAAATAACAAATTAAACAACTTTTGTTATGTGCATAATTGCCGAAAATGCAATAGGAAACGAAATATCACTATTTTTAATTTCAGGCCTCCCTTATAACCCCCACTCCTGTTCGTCTCAGAGAATATTAACATAGCCTAAAGTCTAAGTTGGGTTAGTAGTAATATACATACCAAGTTTCATAAAATTCGGTTCAGCCGTTTATGCGTGAAAAGGTAACAAACAAACAAACAAACAAACAAACAAACAAACATACACGAAAGAAACAAAATGCAGATATGGTGTCTATGACATGTGAAACGAAAAGTTATCGTGAAATTTCGCGAAAAAAATCAATGTACAGACAGAGGTTACAATTTTATATATATATAGATATATATATATAGATATATATATACAGTTTTGAACGGACCTCATTTTCGTCATCTACTAGGTAGGATCGATGGACATTTGAAGAAAAATGTCGAAAATTCCGTCATGAGTACAACCTCAATAGCTGATTTCCCTGAAGGGAAATCTGCTAAAAATGAATGTTTGTCTGTATGTCCTTTATAGATCGTAAACGGCTGAACCGAATTTTATGAAGCTTGGTATGCATATTACTACTAGCCCAGCTTAGGTTTTAGGCTATATTAATATTCTCTGAGACGAACAGGAGTGGGGGTTATAAGAGAGGCCAGAAATTAAAAATAGCGATATTTCGTTTCCTATTGGGTTTTCGGCAAATATACACATAACAAAAGTTGTTTATTTTGTAATTTAGAGTAACTTTTAATATATACATTATTGTCGTATACCGAAGTATAAAGGCGTTATACGCTAAAAATTATAGCGGGAGTCAACAATTTTTTTTGGCACAGAAGACTCAACCGAACTAAACCAAACTCGGTATGTGAATTAGTACTAACGCCTTCCTTATAATAAGCCATACTAACATTTATAGGGACGGGCAGGAGTGGGGGTTATAAGGGAGCCCTGAAATTAATAATAGTGATTTCCTATTGGGGTTTCACCAAATATGCACATAAAAAAAGTTGTTTATTTTGTTATTTAGAGAAATTTCCTCAACACTTCATTTCAATATGAACTACCAGGTACCTCACCTTAAAACATTAATTCAAATGTATGTCAATATTTTCTCCTTAATAATTCAAATCTATGCATAATACAAAGGAAACGGGAAATATGACAATATGCAAGACAGTGAAGTCTTACATAAAAAATTAATTTCATTATTAACAAACCCACATTAACGACGGGTGTTACCCCTAAACACTGGGACGGGTAAATGTTGTGAAAAGTAAAGCCTTGCCAAAAAAATACCATCACCATCCAGCCCCAAATCAATTCCCGGGCGAAGCCGGGTATCTGAGCTAGTATATATATATATATATATATATATATATATATATATATATATATATATATATATATATATATATAAATAAAATTTTGAGCGGACCTCATTTTCGTCATCTCCTGGGTAGGATCGATGGACATTTGAAGAAAATGGTACTTGTGTATTATATCCACCACATTTTAGTTCCACTAGTTCCACGCTAGAATGCGCTACTGAAGTGCGACGCTAGCTCTCCCAGGCTAATGAGGTTATCTTTTATTGTCGAGAGACAAAAGATTCGTTTCTCGTGGCTGTTCCTGACAGAAACGCCTCTACTCTTCTAGAGAAAATAATTCAGAATATAGCAGATGGTAGCACAATATATTCTGATTGCTGGAAAGGGTACCAAACGAATATATTAGAAAGCCAAGGATTCAAACATGCGAAAGTTAATCATAAATATAATTTTATTGACCCCAGGACTGGAGCATATACTCAGGAAGTGGAGAGAATGATGGGAAGTGCAAAGTGGCGAAATAAAAAATATCGTGGGACAGCCAGGCATCACCTTGAATCATATTTGGTAGAATTCATATGGCGACAGCACCATGGGAAAGGAAATGGAGACCCATTTCAGTGCATTTTAAATTGTATTTCCACACATTTCCCGCCTAAATGTGAATAAAATGTTTTATTTTTAAAAATTGTGTTTTCTTTTATTTATCATTATAATTCCGTAGAAGGTTATAAGGTAAGTATAACCTCCCTTGCGGACAATGAATCGTACTACTTAAAACAGTAGCGTGGAATTAGTGGAACTAAAATGTGGTGGATATAATACACAAGTACCAAGAAAATGTCCGAAAATCGCGTCATGAGTACGACCTCAATAGCTGATTTCCCTTACGGGAAATCTGCTAAAAAGTGGGATGTTTGTTGGCAACAGTGAGTGTAGGGAGGAGAGGTTAGGGACTTCCTTTCTGCCCTCTCACTGCTAACCTTATATTTCAATGAGTTATTTAAGCTATTAGCTTTTCCTCATGATTAAGATTACTTCATTATTCTGAGTGCATGTATAAAACTCTTGGATTTTAATACTGGTAGGATTTGAAGTGAGGAAAAATTATTTTAGTGTAATAGGAAAAATTATACAACTAGACGTGTTATGGCGGGATGGCACAAATATGTTATTCACTTCTGCCGACCTCACATTCGCTTATGTTTACATGGGATTTGATGCTTATACTTTTAGCAGATTTCTCTTAAGGGAAATCAGCTATTGAGGTCGTACTCATGACGCGAATTTCGAAAAATTTCTTCAAATGTCCTACCCAGGAGATGACGAAAATTGAGGTCCGTTCAAAATTATATATATATATATATATATATATATATATATATATATGTATATGTATGTATGTGTGTGTATGTATATATATATTTGTCTGTTAACGCTCTAGCGGTCGCAATTTTTGTTTGATCGTTACGAAACTCGATAGTTCGGATTAGATCGGCCGTTTTCGTAACTCCTCGGCTCAGGTGGAACCTTCTTCTAACCTTACCTGTCATTTCTAACCTTACCTTACCTTTGTTAAATATATGCAAATACGTTCTGTTCATCCGCCCCCCCCCCTTCTTTAGTTCTTGGACTACTAAAATTTGAGTTATTTAAATATAAATTATTCTTACAATTCAGAAACCGTTTCAGCTGGGAATTTATATTTTAATTAACTGAAAGATTTCTCATTACCGTTTGCATTTAATCACGGTGGTGTTGTGTTACCAGTATGCAGATTTCTCTATTGTAAAACTTCACATGGGAAATCTGCTTAGTTTACGCAGCCCCTGGGTGACGGACTTTTATTAATGTACAGTTTCTCTCAGAAATATGATTTTTTTTGTCTCATAAATATATAATTTAAAAGAATGATCGCAGGAGAGGTAGACCCAGTTATTTCTGGAATTCATTAACTCTGCACCAATAATATATGTTATACTTTACTGAACATGCTAACCATTATGAGTATACAGTTTACTTTCCAAACATACAAAAGACAAATTTTAATAGTGGTTATTACGTATATAAAACAACTGCCATCCAAGTGGTGCTTTGGACCACTTTTGAGGAAATGTACGTTTATTCATAGATGGTTCGGAATGAAGAATTCTTTCTAGGATTATGAATAATATGGTTAACACGATAATCTATGACTATATTATATATATAAAAAAAGATACATGCACTGGAAACGGGTAATATATTGTGTATTTTGTAGAATTAAGTACATAACAAATACTTTTATTATTAACATATCGCCGGTACCCCTAACCAAATCCTAAGCATTGAGACGGGAAAATGTTGTACAAAGTAAAACCCCAAAAAAATACCATCATTCAGCCTGAAATGATTTCCCGGGCGAAGCTGGGTACCTCAGCTAGTAATAGATAAACTTACATACTGCATCACCAACGTGAATATTAAGTGAAAAGTCCGTCACGCAGGGGCTTCGTAAACTAAGTAGATTTCCACGCGAAGGTTTACAATAGATAAATATACATACAGGCAACACTACCGTTAATGTTAAGTGAATAAATGCAAATGGCAATGAGAAATCTTTCAGTCAATTTACAATACAAGTTAATAATCTCTACAACGGAAAGCGTCTAAATTGTAAACAAACAGGCCAGCCAACATCTCTGTAGCTCTGAATAGAAAGATAGACAGGAAAGACAAACAAGTAATGAAATATATCTGACTATAATATATTAATTTTATTGTAAACAATTTACGACAGAGAAAATTAATATAGCCTAAAGTCTAAGTTGGGTTAGTATTAATATTCATACCAAGTTTCATAAAATTCGGTTCAGCCGTTTATGCGTGAAAAGGTAACAAACAAACAGACACGAAAGAAACAAAATGTAGTTATGGTGTCTATGGCATGTGAAACGAAAAGTTATCGTGAAATTTAGCGAAAAAAATCAATGTAAAGACAGAGGTTACAATTTTATATATATATATATATATATATATATATATATATATATATATATATATATATATACGCTAATAATTATAGCGGGAGTCAACAATATTATTTGCCAAAAAAGACTCAACCGAACTAAATAAAACTCGGTATGTGTATTAGCAGTGAGGCCTTCATTATAATAAGCCATACCAATATTTCTATGTACGGGCAGGAGTGGGGGTTATAAGGGAAGCCTGAAATTAAAAATAGCGATATTTCGTTTCCTTATTTTGTTATTTGGAGTAACTTTTGTTATATACACTTTTGTCGTATACCTAAGTATAAATGAGTTATACGTTTAACCTTTAGCGGGCACTAACGGCTGAACCGAACTTAACAAAACTCGGTATGTCAAATAGCATTAATTCTTCCATGATTATAAGTTATATTAAAATTTTTAGGTTCGAACGGGAGGGGAGTTATAAGGGAGGCCTGAAATAAAAATTCACCATATTTACATGTATAAAAAACGGGAAATATAAAAATATCGAAGACTTTGAAGAATTATCGAACAAATAATTCTATTATTAGCAAATCACCGGCAACGACGGGTATCAATCCTAAACACTGGGACGGGTAAATGTCAAAATATTGTGCAATGTAAAGCTTGCTAAAAAATACCATCACCATTCAGCCTCAAATGAATTCCCGGGCGAAGCCGGGTATCTGAGCTAGTATATATATATATATATATATATATATATACTAGCTAAGGTACCCGGCGATGCCCGGGAAATCATTGCTGACTGACTAATGATTGTATTTTTATAGCAAGACTTCAATGTGTACAATTGCACTTCCCTCCACGATGTATTGTTTTTTTTCAAAACAGCCAATCCTAAAGTGTAACTTTCAGGGTTAATAGAATAGAAATTTTAATTTTGAAGAATATATGAAAATGGGTTCCAAATCTATCCCTCACGACTTTTTGACTCACGGTTTTTGAATAATTCAAACCATAATCATGGGTAGCATTTATCACAATTAAATGTCATCTATAATGAACATATTTCCTGCCAAAAATCAAACCAAGCACATATAGTTTTAGCATAGTTTTATACATAAGATTATATTCGTATTAGTAAGCCTCAGTGGAAATCACTTCCCGTCGTGGCAGCATTCCACAGGAAATAACTAAACTCAATTACCTCCCGTCCATTTCCGCTCTCGCAGGAGCGTTATCATCGTTGTTTTCCTTAGAATATTGATTCAGAATATTATTTTAATAATTTACCTCCCTGATGGAACTAAATAATAGATCCCTAAACATAATTTCATTTATGTTCTAAAAGCTAGATGACGGGAAGAGAGCCCCCCTGCAACCTAGTAATACTTTAAACATTCATATCGAGTATATATTAAATACCAGAAATGCTCTTATAGTTTATATTCTATTAGAAATAAATAAAAAAGTTATAGGGAAAATAAATAAATAAATGAGGAGACGACGGAGATTTATAAGCTCACTAATCCGAATCATACTTGGCAACTATCATATAAGACTAAAACATAACATCTTTTGTCATAATATCCATTTATTAAAAACACTTAAATAAGCACTAATAAAATTAATGACTCCCGCAATGGATTTAGCGTATATGCCGTGTTAACTTCATTTACGGCAAAAGTGAATACAACAAAAGATACTTTAAATAACAAAAGTAAACAACTTTTGCTATGTGCACGTTAGCCAAAAAAAAATAGAAAATGAAAATTGCGAATTTTTATCTCAGGCCTGTCTTATAACCCCCACTCCCGTTTGAACCTAAACATTTTAATATAGCTTATAATCATGGAAGAATTAATGCTAATTCGCATACCAAGTTTTGTTAAATTCGGTTCAATCGTTTGAGCTCAACAAAATTGTTGGCTTCCGCTTTAGATTTTCGTCGAATATTAATATAGCCTAAAGTCTAAGTTGGGTTAGTAGTAATACACATACCAAGTTTCATAAAATTTGGTTCAGCCGTTTATGCGTGAAAAGGTAACAAACAAACAAACAAATAAACAAACATACACCAAAGAAACAAAATGCAGTTATGGTGTCTATGACATGTGAAACGAAAAGTTATCGTGAAATTTCGCGAAAAAATCAATGTACAGACAGAGGTTACAATTTTATACATATATACATATGTATATATATCTATATATATATAAAATTGTAACCTCTGTCTGTACATTGATTTTTTTCGCGAAATTTTACGATAACTTTTCGTTTCACATGACAAAGACACCATAACTGCATTTTGTTTCTTTGGTGTCTGTTTGTTTGTTTGTTTGTTTATTTATTTGTTTGTTTATTTGTTTGTTTGTTTGTTTGTTACCTTTTCACGCATAAACGGCTGAACCGAATTTTATAAAACGTGGTATGTGTATTACTACTAACCCAACTTAGACTTTAGGCTATATTAATATTCTCTGAGACGAACAGGAGTGGGGGTTATAAGAGAGGCCTGAAATTAAAAATAGCGATATTTCGTTTCCTATTGGTTTTTTGGCAAATATGCATATGACAAAAGTTGTTTATTTTGTTATTTAGAGTAACTTTTGTTATATACACTTTTTTCGTATACCGAACTATAAAGGTGTTATACGCTAAAAATTATAGCGGGAGTCAACAATTTTATTTGGCACAAAGACTCAACCGAACTAAATAAAACTCGGTATGTGTATTAACACTAACGCCTTCCTTATAATAAGCCATACAAACATTTCTAGGTACGGGCAGGAGTGGGGGTCATAAGGAACGCCTGAAATTAAAAATAGTGATATTCCGTTTCCTATTGGTGTTTCGGCAAATATGCACATAACAAAAGTTGTTTATTTTGTTATTTAGAGTAACTTTTGTTATATACACTTTTGTCGTATACCGAAGTTTAAATGCGTTATACGCTAAAAATTATAGCGGGAGTCAACAATACTATTTGCCAAAAAAGACTCAACCGAACTAAATAAAAAGTCCGTCACGCAGGGGCTGCGTAAACTAAGCAGATTTCCCACGTGAAGTTTTACAATAGAGAAATCTGCCTAATAACAGCTGTAGTAGTAAGTAACCTATAAACCTATTCACGAGAGGGACGAATAATTACAAAAACGGCCGCCAGAGCTCACGGCGGAAAGTCCGAACATAGCCTGCCGAGCACATGCAGAATACAAATGCAAATATCTCAGTTAATATTCAAGATAGAGAATAAATGTATATAACAATATTTATAGTAAATTTAATTTACAATAAGATTGATTCTATAATATTTTTCGATCCGACGTATAGTAACGGAGATATTTTGAATTTTCAAAAATCCCCCCCTCTAAACCCCCCCTCCCACTGGTCCGATTTCAGCCATTAACGAACTTGATCTCTCTTTTTACGTAAAACGCTTAAATATGAAGTTTGGTAACGATTAAACAAAAATTGCGACCGCTAGAGCGTTAACAGACAAATATATATATATATAGATATATATATATATATATATATATATATATATATATAGATATATATATATAATTTTGAACGGACCTCATTTTCGTCATCTCCTGGGTAGGATCGATGGACATTTGAGGAAATTTTTCAAAACTCGCGTCATGAGTACGACCTCAATAGCTGATTTCCCTTAAGGGAAATCTGCTAAAACTCGGTATGTGTATTAGCAGTGAGGCTTTCATTCTAATAAGCCATACCAACATTCCTATGGACGGGCAGGAGTAGGGGTTATAAGGGAAGCCTGAAATTAAAAATAGCGATATTTCTTTTTCTACTGGGTTTTCTGCAAATATGCACATGACAAAAGTTGTTTATTTTGTTATTTAAAGTAACTTTGGTTATATTCACTTTTGCTGTATAACATAAACGAAATATGCGTTAAAAAGTTAAGCGGAAGCCAACAATTTTGTTGAGCACAAACGATTGAACCGAATTTAACAAAACTTGGTATGCGAATTAGCATTAATTCTTCCATGATTATAAGCTATATTAAAATGTTTAGGTTCAAACGGGAGTGGGGGTTATAAGACAGGCCTGAGGTAAAAATTCGCAATTTTCATTTTCTATTTTTTTTTCGGCAAACGTGCACATAGCAAAAGTTGTTTACTTTTGTTATTTAAAGTAACTTTTGTTGTATTCACTTTTGCCGTAAATGAAGTTAACACGGCATATACGCTGAAACCATTGCGGGAGTCATTAATTTTATTAGTGCTTATTTAAGTGTTATTAATAAATGCATATTATGACAAAAGATGTTATGTTTTAGTCTTATATGATAGTTGTAAGTATGATTCGGATTAGTGAGCTTATAAATCTCCGTCGCCTCCTCATTTATTTATTTATTTTCCCAATAACTTTGTTATTTATTTCTAATAGAAATATATACTATAAGAGCATTTCTGGTATTTAATATATGCTCGATATGAATGTTTAAAGTATTACTAGGTTGCAGGGGGGCTCTCTTCCCCTCATCTAGCTTTTTGAACATAAATGAAATTATGTTTAGGGATCTATTATTTAGTTCCATCAGGGAGATAAATTATTAAAATAATATTCTGAATCAATATTCTAAGGAAAACAACGATGATAAAGCTCCTGCGAGAGCGGAAATGGACGAGAGGTAATTGAGTTTAGTTATTTCCAGTGGAATGCTGCCACGACGGGAAGTAATTTCCACTGAGGCTTACTAATACGAATATAATCTTATGTATAAAACTAAATGTGCTTGGTTTGATTTTTGGCAGGAAATATGTTCATTATAGAAGATATTTAATTGTGATAAATGCTACCCATGATTATGGTTTGAATTATTCAAAAACCGTGAGTCAAATAGTCGTGAGGGATAAATTAGGAACCCATTTTCATATATTCTTCAAAACTAAAATTTCTATTCTATTAACCCTGAAAGTTACACTTTAGGATTGGCTGTTTGGAAAAAACAATACATCGTGGAGGGAAGTGCAATTGTACACATTGAAGTCTTGCTATAAAAATACAATCATTAGTCAGTCAGCAATGATTTCCCGGGCATCGCCGGGTACCTTAGCTAGTATATATCTATATATATATAAAATTGTAACCTCTGTCTGTACATTGATTTTTTTCGCGAAATTTCACGATAACTTTTCGTTTCACATGTCACAGACACCATAACTGCATTTTGTTTCTTTGGTGTCTGTTTGTTTGTTTGTTTGTTTATTTGTTTGTTTGTTTGTTTGTTACCTTTTCACGCATAAACGGCTGAACCGAATTTTATGAAACTTGGTATGTATATTACTACTAACCCAACTTAGACTTTAGGCTATATTAAAATTCTCTGAGACAAACAGGAGTGGGGGTTATAAGGGAGGCCTGAAATTAAAAATAGCGATATTTCGTTTCCTATTGGTTTTTCGACAAACATGCACATGACAAAAGTTGTTTATTTTGTTCTTTAGAATAACTTTTGTCATATACACTTTTTTCGTATACCGAGTTATAAACGAGATATACGCTAAAACCTATGGCGGAAGTGAACAATTCTATTTGGGACAAAAGACCCAACCGAAATAAATAAAACTCGGAATATGTATTAGCACTAACGCTTTCATTATAACAAGCCATACCAACATTTCTAGGGACGGGCAGGAGTGGGGGTTTTAAGGTAAGCCAGAAAATAAAAATAGCGATATTTTGTTTCCTATTTGTTTTTCGGCAAATATGAACATAACAAAAGTTGTTTATTTTGTTATTTAAAGTAATTTTTGTTATATACACTTTTTTCGTATACCGAATTATAAACAAGATATACGCTAAAAGCTATAGCGGAAGTGAACTATTTTATTTGGGACATAAGACCCAACCGAACTAAATAAAACTCGGTATGTGAATTAGCACTAACGGCTTCCTTATAATAAGCCATCCCAACATTTTTAGGGACGGCCAGGAGTGGGGGTTATAAGGGAGGCCTGAAATTAATATTTCGTTCCTTATTGGGGTTTTGGCAAATATGAATATATCAAAAGTTGTTTATTTTGTTATTTAGAGAAATTTGCTCAATAATTCTTTTCAATATGAACTACCAGGTACCTCACCTGGAAAAATTAATTCAAATCTATGTTAATATTTTGTCCTTAATAATTCAAATCTATGCATATTCCAGAGGAGACGGGAAATATGACAATTTGGAGGACAGTGAAGTCTTACATAAAAAATTAATTTAATTATTAACAAGTCGACAGCAACGACGGGTACCAACCCTTAACACTGGGACGGGTAAATGTCAAAATAGTGTGCAAAATAAAGCCTTGCAAAAAAAATACCATCACCATTCAGCCTCAACTCAATTCCCGGGCGAAGCCGGGTATCTGAGCTAGTATATATATAAAATTGTAACCTCTGTCTGTACATTGATTTTTTTTGCGAAATTTCACGATAACTTTTCGTTTCACATGTCATAGACACCATATCTGCATTTTGTTTCTTTCGTGTATGTTTGTTTGTTTGTTTGTTTGTTTGTTTGTTTGTTTGTTACCTTTTCACGCAAAAACGGCTGAACCGAATTTTATGAAACTTGGTATCTATATTACTACTAGCCCAACTTAGACTTTAGGCTATATTAATATTCTCTAAGACGAACAGGAGTGGGGGTTATAAGGGAGGCCTGAAATTAAAAATAGCGATATTTCGTTTCCTATTGCTTTTTCATCAAATATGCATATAACAAACTTTGTTTATTTTGTTTTTTAGAGTAACTTTTGTTATATGCACTTTTGCTGTATACGGAAGCATAAATGAGTTATACGCTATAAACTATAGCGGGAGTCCACAATTTTATTTGGCACTAAAGACTCAACCGAATTAAACCAAACTCGGTATGTGAATTAGTACTAACGATTTCCTTATAATAAGCCATACTAACATTTCTAGAGACGGGCAGGAGTGGGGGTTATAAGGAAGGCCTGAAATTAATAATAGTGATATTTCGTTTCCTATTGCATTTTCGGCAAATATGCACATAACAAAAGTTGTTTATTTTATTTAAAGTAACTTTGGTTATATTCACTTTGCTGTATAACATAAACGAGATATACGTTAAAAACTAAAGCGGAAGCCAACAATTTTGTTGAGCAGAAACAATTGAACCGAATTTAACAAAACTTGGTATGCGAATTAGCATTTATTCTTCCATGATTATAAGCTACATTAAAATGTTTAGGTTTAAACGGGAGTGGGGGTTATAAAACAGGCCTGAGATAAAAATTCGCAATTTTCATTTTCTATTTTTTTTTCGGCTAACGTGCACATAGCAAATGTTGTTTACTTTTGTTATTTAAAGTAACTTTTGTTGTATTCACTTCGTAAATGAAGTTAACACGGCATATACGCTAAATCCATAGCGGGAGTCAATAATTTATTAGTGCTTATTTAAGTGTTTTTAATAAATGCATATTATAACAAAAGATGTTATGTTTTAGTCTTATATGATAGTTGCACGTATGATTCGGATTAGTGAGCTTATAAATCTCCGTCGCCTCCTCATTTACTTATTTATTTTCCCTATAACTTTGTTATTTATTTCTAATAGAATATAAACTATAAGAGCATTTCTGGTATTTAATATATACTCGATATGAATGTTTAAAGTATTAATAGGTTGCAGGGGGGCTCTCTTCCCCTCATCTAGCTTTTTGAACGTAAATGAAATTATGTTTAGGGATCTATTATTTAGTTCCATCAGGGAGATAAATTATTAAAATAATATTCTGAATCAATATTCTAAGGAAAACAACGATGATAACGCTCCTGCGAGAGCGGAAATGGACGGGAGGTAATTGAGTTTAGTTATTTCCTGTGGAATGCTGCCACGACGGGAAGTGATTTCCACTGAGGCTTACTAATATGAATATAATCTTATGTATAAAACTATGCTAAAACTATATGTGCTTGGTTTGATTTTTGGCAGGAAATATGTTCATTATATAAATGCTACCCATGATTATGGTTTGAATTATTCAAAAACCGTGAGTCAAAAAGTCGTGAGAAATAAATTAGGAACCCATTTTCATATATTCTTCAAAACTAAAATTTCTATTTAATTAACCCTGAAAGTTACACTTTAGGATTGGCTGTTTTGAAAAAACAATACATCGTGGAGGGAAGTGCAATTGTACACATTGAAGTCTTGCTATAAAAATACAATCATTAGTCAGTCAGCAATGATTTCCCGGGCATCGCCGGGTACCTTAGCTAGTATATATATATATATATATATATATATATATATATATATATATATATATATATATATATATATACTAGCTCAGATACACGGCTTCGCCCGGGAATTCATTTGAGGCTGAATGGTGATGGTATTTTTTAGCAGGCTTTACATTGCACAATATTTTGACATTTACCCGTCCCAGTGTTTAGGATTGATACCCGTCGTTGCCGGTGATTTGCTAATAATAGAATTATTTGTTCGATAATTCTTCACAGTCTTCGATATTTTTATATTTCCCGTTTCTTATACATGTAAATATGGTGGATTTTTATTTCAGGCCTCCCTTATAACCCCCCTCCCGTTCGAAACTAAAAATTTTAATATAACTTATAATAATGGAAGAATTAATGCTAATTGACATACCGAGCTTTGTTAAGTTCGGTTCAGCCGTTAGTGCCCAATAAAATTGTTGGCTCCCGCTAAAGTTTTAACGTATAACTCATTTATACTTAGGTATACGACAAAAGTGTATATAACACAAGTTACTCCAAATAACAAAATAAACAACGTTTGTTATGTTTATATTTGCGGAAAAACCAATAGGAAACGAAATATCGCTATTTTTAATTTCAGGCTTCCCTTATAACCCCCACTCCTGCCCGTCCATAGAAATGTTGGTATGGCTTATTATAATGAAGGCCTCACTGCTAATACACATACCGAGTTTTATTTAGTTCGGTTGAGTCTTTTTTGGCAGATAATATTGTTGACTCCCGCTATAATTTTTAGCGTATAACGCATTTAAACTTCGGTATAGGACAAAAGTGTATATAATAAAAGTTACTCTAAATAACAAAATAAACAACTTTTGTTATGTACATATTTACCGAAAAACCAATAGAAAACGAAATATCGATATTTTTAATTTCAGGCTTCCCTTATAACCCCCACTCCTGTTCGTCTCAGAGAAAATTAATATAGCCTAAAGTCTAAGTTGGGTTAGTAGTAATATACATACCAAGTTTCATAAAATTCGGTTCAGCCGTTTATGCGTGAAAAGGTAACAAACAAACAAACAAACATACACGAAAGAAACAAAATGCAGATATGGTGTCTATGACATGTGAAACGAAAAGTTATCGTGAAATTTCGCGAAAAAAATCAATGTACAGACAGAGGTTACAATTTTATATATATAATATATATATATATATATATATATATATATATATATATAAGTTTCTTGTCTATTGCACGTATGTCCCAAAGTTATTTACATTAATTTATTATTACTATTAATTAATTATAGTTAGCAAGATAACATAGAATGGCTATTTAGTGAAAGTTGTTAGTTTTTATAAGAAATTGTCCAAAAGTAAAAATCAGGCATCAAAGAATAGTAAAACCGTTTGACCTTTTTAGTGAAAGTTGTAAGTTTCTTGCCCATCCAAAAAACCAGAACAAAATAATCAAAACAACATTTCACCTGCAAATATAAACAAGGACAACCAGGATAGTTTTTGAAAAGTCGCCTTGTCATAGTCCCACCATTAGAGTTTCTAAAACAAGACCTCTGATTGCCGAACAACGCCTTAATTGTTCTAAAGATAATTCTGAAGAATAAAAAAGTTCGACTCAAAATAAATATGAATTGAATGTTTTAAACTCACATTCTGTAACAGGCTGATACTACTGTAGGTCAAAGGTGTAATTTGAGTCATCAAGAGATAAGGTAGTTCGGTGATTGTGGAAAATCCGTTTTGTATATGAGTTTCGTGGCAATCGTGTGACGATCGTATTCGGATTCCCTGAGTTATTTTGATCGAGAAGGCGAGTTATAGGCACTTCCTAGAATTTCCCCCAACCCAAGATCGTTATGATAAAAAGGCTACCCCCTGAAACAATTTTGTTCTTTCAGGAGCTGCTCTTTTCATATTAATATATCCATTGAAATCCATAACATGCTTGGTGTCTTTAAAATAGGATTTGCCATACCTTGTTCTTCCCCTATGCCCAAGGGCCCTGCCTCCAAATATATTCCTGATGGAGTCACTGTGCCTTATGATTTGCCCAAGAAGTAGGTACACTCTCCTTTTTTTTAAGGCTTTGATAAAACTTTTGCTCTCACTTACCTTTTATTTTCCCTTTTAGCAGATTTCCCTTAAGGGAAATCAGCTATTGAGGTCGTACTCATGACGCGAGTTTTGAAAAATTTCCTTAAATGTCCATCGATCCTACCCAGGAGATGACGAAAATGAGGTCCGTTCAAAATTATATATATATATATATATATATATATATATATATATATATATATATATATATATATATATATTTGTCTGTTAACGCTCTAGCGGTCGCAATTTTTGTTTAATCGTTACCAAACTTCATATTTAAGCGTTTTACGTAAAAAGAGAGATCAAGTTCGTTAATGGCTGAAATCGGACCAGTGGGAGGGGGGGTTTAGAGGGGGGATTTTTGAAAATTCAAAATATCTCCGTTACTATACGTCGGATCGAAAAATATTATAGAATCAATCTTATTACAAATTAAATTTACTATAAATATTGTTCTATACATTTATTCTCTATCTTGAATATTAACTGAGATATTTGCATTTGTATTCTGCATGTGCTCGGCAGCAGTGGCTATGTTCGGACTTTCCGCCGTGAGCTCTGGCGGCCGTTTTTGTAATTATTCGTCCCTCTCGTGAATAGGTTTAGAGGTTACTTACTACTACAGCTGTTATTAGGCAGATTTCTCTATTGTAAAACTTCACGGGGAAAATCTGCTTAGTTTACGCAGCCCCTGCGTGACGGACTTTTTTTTTTTTTTTAAATGTCATGTGATTGGATTTAGCTGTGTAGTCAGAAACTCACCATCAGTGAGCAACCCTACTTAATTCTTTAATAAAGTGTTTTTGTTCCTCTTCCACCTTGGATTTGTTTTCATTCCAACTTGCTTTAGTGATTCTATGCAAGATCCACACTTCCAATGTATTAAAAATATATTCCCTTTTGTGGAGAGTACAGCATTCGCTCCCGTGAAGCAGCACAAAACATTTCAATGATGATGATACTCCCTAGGCAACAATACTCCTTCTCTTTTTCAAGTATAATGTTTCCAATTCTAATATTTATATTTCTTTGGCTTTCTTTCTTCTCTACAACCAAAACGTTTGTTTTATGTGCATTCATTTTGAATTAAAACTTATCTTGGGCATCCTTTAGGACTTGCAGCATTCAATTCATCTCTACTTGGGACTTGGCCATCAGTGCAATGCCATCTGCAAATCTGATCAATCAATGGATTTACCGGTAATCTCTATACCTTCGGTTGTTTCTTTCATTTTCATTATTGCCTCTTCAATAAACATATAAGGTGTCAAAGGGCATCCTTGTCTTACACCTTTCTTAATTTTTTTCGTACGACTTGTACGAACTATTGACAGAAGGTAGCCCACATATAAACACACTCTTAAATCACTTGAAAACAATTTAAATTGGTTTAACCACTCATCACTCTACGTTTTTATTTTAAATTATGCCACTAATTTGTTTTTATGTTTTAGCAGATTTCCCTTAGGGGAAATCAGCCATTGAGGTTGTACTCATGACGGAATTTTCGAAGTTTTTCTTCAAATGTCCATCGATCCTACCTAGTAGATGACGAAAATGAGGTCCGTTCAAAACTGTATATATATATATATATATATATATATATATATATATATATATATATATATATATATATATATATTTGTCTGTTACCGCTCTAGCGGTCGCAATTTTTGTTTGCTCGTTACCAAACTCAATATTTAGTCGTTTTATGTAAAAAGAAAGATCAAGTTCGTTAATGGCTGAAATCGAACCAGTGAGAGGGGGGGTTTAGAGGGGAGGATTTTCTAAAATTTGAAATATTTCCGTTACTATTCGTCGGATCGAAAAAATGTATAGAATTAATCTTATTGCAAATTAAATTTACTATAAATATTGCCATGTACATTTATTCTCTATCTTGCATATTAACCGAGATATTTGGATTTTTGTTAAATTTGGGCCGATAACGAACGTTTCGAGATTCCCGCCAAAAAGTAGTTTGGCCCTTTGCCGTAACTGTTCGGCTTACGTATGGAGATTTCTTTATTGTATAACTTCACGCGGGGAATCTGCTTAGTTTACGCAGCCCCTGCGTGACGGACTTTTTAGCAGATTTCCTTAAGGGAAATCAGCTATTGAGGTTGTACTCATGACGGAATTTTCGACATTTTTCTTCAAATGTCCATCGATCCTACCTAGTAGATGACGAAAATGAGGTCCGTTCAAAACTGTATATATATATCTATATATATATATTTGTCTGTTACCGCTCTAGCGGTCGCAATTTTTGTTTAATCCTTACCAAACTTTGTATTTAAGCGTTTTATGTAAAAAGAAAGATCAAGTTCGTTAACGGCTGAAATCGGACCAGTGGGAGGGGGGGTTTAGAGGGGAGGATTTTCGAAAATTCGAAATATCTCCGTTACTATACGTCGGATCGAAATATTATACAGAATCAATCTTATTACAAATTAAATTTACTATAAATATTGTTATATACATTTATTCTCTATTTTGAATATTAACCGAGATATTTACATTTTTCAGTTTTCACCAAACCGCCACTTCTACTCATGTTACGTAAACAATACTCTGATACATAATAAATCACGTTATTGGAAGTTTAAATACCAAAAATTGTATTCAAGAGACCTTTATTATACGAGATACATGCAAATATGCACTGGTGACTCCCCCCCCCATCTTAAAGTTTTGGACTACTAAAATTTTATTGATTGAGATAACAATTATTCTGACTCATTATTAATTACAGTACTAGGTATAGTAAATAGTTCTCAATAAAATTAATATGTTATATTCTGATATGTTTCAGTAATTGTTTTTCTTTCCGGTGTGAGACGGGACCCGTTTTACATTTCTAACCTAACGCTTCCTGTCGGCAGGCTATTGAAATTGGATGAAACATTTCTTATTTCCGTTTGTATTTATTCACGGTGTTGTGTTAGCAGTATGTATATTTATCTATTACTAAACTTCACGAGGGAAATCTGCTTAGTTTACGCAGCCCCTGCGTGACGGACTTTTTTTAATTTCTGGCTTCCCTTATAACCCCCACTCCTGCCCGTCCCTAGAAATGTTAGTATGGCTTGTTATAATGAAAGCGTTAGTGCTAATACATATACCGAGTTTTAGCAGATTTCCCTTGAGGGAAATCAGCTATTGAGGTTGTACTCATGACGGAATTTTCGAATTTTTTCTTCAAATGTCCATCGATCCTACCTAGTAGATGACGAAAATGAGGTCCGTTCAAAACTGTATATATATATATATATATATAGATCTATCTATCTATCTATATATTTGTCTGTTACCGCTCTAGCGGTCGTAATTTTAGTTTGATCGTTACCAAACTCGATATTTAATCGTTTTATGTAAAAAGAAAGATCAGGTTCGTTAATGGCTGAAATCGGACTAGTGGGAGGGGGGGTTTAGAGGGGAGGATTTTCGAAAATTCGAAATATCTCCGTTACTATACGTCGGATCGAAAAATATTACAGAATCAATCTTATTGCAAATTAAATGTACTATAAATATTGTTCTATACATTTATTCTGTATCTTGAATATTAACTGAGATATTTGCATTTGTATTCTGCATGTGCTCGGCAGCAGTGGCTATGTTCGGACTTTCCGCCGTGAGCTCTGGCGGCCGTTTTTGTAACTATTCGTCCCTCGTGAATAGGTTTAGAGGTTTCTTACTACTACAGCTGTTATTAGGCAGATTTCTCTATTGTAAAACTTCACGTGGAAATCTGCTTAGTTTACGCAGCCCCTGCGTGACGGACTTTTAGCAGATTTCCCTTGAGGGAAATCAGCTATTGAGGTCGTACTCATGACGAGATTTTCGAAAATTTTCTTCAAATGTCCATCGATCCTACCCAGGAGATGACGAAAATGAGGTCCGTTCAAAATTATATATATATCTGTTTTATCGTTACGAAACTCGATATTTAACCGTTTTATGTAAAAAGACAGATCAAGTTCGTTAATGGCTGAAATCGGACCAGAGGGAGGGGGGGTTTAGAGGGGGGATTTTCGAAAATTCAAAATATCTCCGTTATTATGCATCGGATCGAAAAATTGTATAGAATCAATCTTATTGCAAATTAAATTTACTATAAATATTGTTATATACATTTATTCTCTATCTTTAATATTAACCGATATATTTGCATTTTTATGAAGTCTGTGGTGGGGTATAGTTCGGATTATGTCGGCCATCTTCGTCATTTCTCGGCTCAGAGGCGGAGCTTCTTCTAACCTGGCGTTTTTAACCTTACCTTACCTTCCTTACTTTGTGAGATTTATGCAAATACGTTTTGTTCATCCGCCACCCCCCCCCCTTCTTTAGTTCTTGGACTACTGAAATTTGAATTATTAAAATATAAATTATTCTTACAATTCAGTAGCCGTTTCAGTTGGGTATTTATTTTAATTAACTGAAAGATTTCTCTATATCTAATCACGGTGGTATTGTGTTACCAGTATGCAGATTTCTCTATTGTAAAACTTCAGGGGGGAAATCTGCTTAGTTTACGCAGCCCCTGCGTGACGGACTTTTTATTTATTTCGGTTTGGTCTAAATAAACAAACAGACACCAAAGAAACAAAATGCAGTTATGGTATCTATGAGATGTTAAACGATAAGTTATCGTGAAATTTCGCGAAAAAAATCAATGTACAGACAGAGGTTACAATTTTATATATATATATATATATATATATATATATATATATATATATATATTTGTCTGTTAACGCTCTAGCGGTCGCAATTTTTGTTTGATCGTTATCAAACTCGATATTTAAACGTTTTATGCAAAAAGACAGATGAAGTTCGTTAATGGTTGAGATCGGACCAGTGGGAGGGGTGGATTTTCGAAAATTCGAAATATCTCCGTTACCATACGTCGGATCAAACCATTGTATAGAACCAATCTTAATGCAAATTACATTTACTATAAATATTGTTCTATACATTTATTCTCTATCTTGAATATTAACCGAGATATTTTCATTTTAGCAGATTTCCCTTAAGGGAAATCAGCTATTGAGGTCGTACTCATGACGCGAGTTTCGAAAAATTTCTTCAAATGTCCATCGATCCTACCCAGGAGATGACGAAAATGAGGTCCGTTCAAAATTTTATATATATATATATATATATATATATATATATATATATATATATATATATATATATTTGAAGATCAAGTTCGTTAATGGCTGAAATCGGACCAGTGGGAGGGGGAGTTTAGAGGGGAGGATTTTCTAAAATTCTAAATATTTCCGTTACTATACGTCGGATCGAAAAATCGTATAGAATCAATCTTATTGTAAATTAAATTTACTATAAATATTGTTATATACATTTATTCTCTATTTAGAATATTAACCGAGATATTTGCATTTTTATGAAATCGGGGCGGATAACGGATGAGAGTAAAACTTCACGTGGGAAATCTGCTTAGTTTACGCAGCCCCAGCGTGACGGACTTTTTTGTGAACAAGGCTGTATAATACATTTTTAAACTTGTGCCTTAGACTTTCATCATCCTCAAGACTGGATATGTCGCAAAAATTATAGTTTTACATAGTTTTATTTTAACGGTTCCTTAGCTTTATTTTATTTCTTGGTTATATTTTAACGGTTCCTTAGCTTTACTTTATATATAGCTATACTTTATATTGTCTTAATAATTTTGAAAACAGTTTTATTTATTCCTTTATTTTAACATTTTAACTTAAGGAAATGAAAATAAATGATACTGAGCGACATCGCCTAGTTGCGAAGCTCACCAAATAATTTTCAATTTCATTCAATTTATTTATTAATGGACACCACATCGAAGGTGATTTGCCCTTTCAAAAGTAATAACAGGTAACAATAACAAAAAACATACCTTAACAGCAAGTAACAATAATAAATACCTTAGCAACAAGTAATAATAACAAATTCCTTAGCAAAAAGTAATAATAACAAATACATTAACAACAAGGGACAATAATAAATACCTAAACAACAAGTAATAGTAACATATACCTTAGCAACAAGTAATAGTAGCACATAACTTAGCAGTAATACTAATAATAACAAGTACCAAAAAAAAAAAAAAAAAAAAATACATATACAGTTGGTGGATGTTTAATGCATGTTAAATGTTATCATATATTTCAATTTTGTGTAAGTATGAGAATATATTGTTAATGTGTGGGCTGCCTTCCGTCAATAGTTCTTGTAAGTCGTAGGGGAAGTCCTGGTGTTGTCGTTTTCGGCATTCTGTCAGTATATGTCTTATCGTCAAGGGAGTGTTACAAGTTGAGCAAGTAGGTCTGTCAGTTTTTGTCATTAAGTATGAGTGTGTTAATTTAGTGTGGCCGATTCTAAGTCTCGAGAGAACTACTTCTTCTCTCCTAGAGTTTCTGAAACTTGATGGCCACATGCAAATAGTGTTCTTTATAGGTCGAAGTTTGTTTTCAGTACTTGTGTTAGTCCAGTCGGTTTGCCATGTATCTAAGATGAGGTGTTTTGTTTGTCTTGAAATATCTTCATGTAGTACATCTATTTGTTCATAATCAAGTTTTCCAGCTGCTTTTTTGGCCTCAGAGTCGGCAGTCTCATTCAGTCCTAGGTTTTCGTGTCCTGGTAACCAGTAGAATGTAGTGTGTTTATTTAGAATGGTAAGCTCATGTTTTATTTTTTGGGCTATTGGGTGATTTGTGTAAATATTGTTTAGTATTTGAAGGGAACCTAAGGAATCCGTGCAAATGATAATGTGTTTGCTTTGTGATGTGTGGGTGTTCTTGAGGGCCAATAGAATACCTTGGAGCTCGGCTCCTAGAATACTGTAACAAGGAGGCAGTGTCTGCGTGATTACATTTCCCTCTCTTACTGCAGCTGATCCAACTCCCTTCTCGTTTTTAGATCCATCAGTGAACCACAAAGTGTGTTCTTGTTTTCCCTGTAAAAATTCGTTGAAGTGTGCTCGGTACGCTCACCAAATAAATAAATATTAGAAAACATTCATTAATAATGATTTGTGTACTCAAATGTTTGTAAATATTCCAAATTCACCTTCTATCTTTCCAATCTATTCCTATTTTACGCATGCAGTCAAACATCAGTTTCTAGCTATCGGTATCAAAAGCTTTTTCTAGATCTACAAATGCAACTGCCGTTTTTTATATTCATGTCTCTCCTTCTCTCCAAGATAACTCTTAGAGCTTCTCTTGTTACTCATCCAGATTGAAATAAAAAATGTCCGTTACACAGGGGCTGCTTAAACTAAGCAGATTTCCCGAGTACTGGTATAAAACACTTGTGTTCTCATATCACAACTCATTGCCTATTCAGCCAATAACAAATATGTATGTGATAGAGAATAAATGTATATAACAATATTTATAGACCATTACATTTTCAATAAGATTGGTTCTATACAATTTTTGATCCGATGAGTGATATTTTGAATTTTCAAAATTTCTTCCCTCTAAACTCCACCCCCATCCCACTAGTCCAATTTCAACCTTTAACAAACTTGATTTTTAGTTTTACATAAAACATTTATATATCGAGTTTGGTAATGATCAAACAAAAATTGCGACAGCTAGAGCATTATTAGACACACACACTTATATATAAAAAATTATGGACCGAACTCATTTTTGTTATCTCCTAGGTAGGATGGATGGATATTTGAAGAATTTTTTTGAAAACCCCATCAAGAGTACAACCTCAAAGCTGATTTCTCCTAAGGGAAGTATGCTGAAATTCCGTCCCGCAGGGGCTGCGTAAACTAAGTAGATGTACCATGGTGATGGTATAACACACTTGTGATCTCATATCACAAGCATATTCCCTATTTCTATGTAAAAAATAAACGAGAAGGCATTACTTGAAACCTAAATCAATAAAGTACAAATTACTCGCTTAATACTCGTTACGAAAAAAGTTCATAGAGGAACATCAATAGTTTAATGGTTCTATAACATTTTTCTATACAATACGCTGTTATACCATGAACCACTTTATTATCCAAGCTTAAATACCAAATATTGTTTTCCAGAGACCTTTATTAAGAGAGATACATGTATATTCGTAGCGACGTCATCAATTAAGATTTTACGATCTTGTTTCGAAAATGTTTATTTAATGTATACCGTACTGGATATTTAACAGTTCCAGACAACACAAAAGATCATATCTATTTCTCGGAATCGGACATGGAATAAGGCGGTGCATATACCTATACAGTTGTTGTTCTATGCATTTTCATAACTCAAATATTAAACTGATTTTTTTGTTTTCAGCCTTTAGTAACCTCCCTGTCCCCCTACCAGTCATCGGGGAGGTTCTACTACTCCCTTAAGGGAAATTAGCTATTGAGGTTGTTATCATGATGCCATTTCCAAAAAATTTCCTCAAATGTCTGTGGATGCTACCCAGTACCCAGCAGATGAGGAAAATGAGGGCTGTTCAAAACTATAAATATATTCCCTTCTTGGCCATTGCATGTTAAGAATAAGCCAATGAACATCTTATCTCAAGCGGAAATACCAAATATTGTATTCAACAAATTTTTTCTAAATGTTACATGCAAATACGTTCTGATGACGCCCCTTGTCATTCCCTTAAGGGAAATCTGCTAAAAAGAAGCATGTTTCAGGTCATGCAATATAACAAAAATTCTTTAACATAAATAACAATTTCTTCTGTAATTCCCTATCTGAAATAACCGTTTGTTGAGGAGTGAATATATAATAATATTTGTTGAGAGTAATATATATTATGAGTAAAAAAAAATAACTTGGATAGAAGGAACTATGTATCCAAAGGTTTTATATTTTAAAAGAAATTTAATCAAATTTTACATGCCATATAAATATAAATTTCATTGAAAATGGAAATATTATAGAGCAAATAAATAGGCTATAGTTTAGACTCTCAGGTGATGAATATAGGTAAAAAGATAATAAAATAAAATATAAAAATTTCAGTTTTTATATACTCTAATTTCTCTTTATTTGTTAGTAACATGTAAAATACAATTATAAAAGTTCAGTAATTAATCAATCATATAGAATACAAAGATAAAAATGGAATCAGTCAAATTTACAAAACAATTTAATAAAAATGAATCAGTATTTACAAGGTCTGATTTAAATGAAAATTCAAATCATTAGTAGCCTTACAATCATTAAAGGCCCCATCTTTCAGAAGGTTCATGACGAACATCAGAATGAAAAAATGGTGCTTCTTGAATCTCTCTTCGTCTTAAGTTACTGTCTTTAAATTTGAAATCATGAGCTAAACGGTCTAACACACTTGGGCAAGTTGCCAAGTGAGACTGCAAATTTTCAGGCTCCACAAATTCACTTGCATTGTAAGGACATGGAATTTTTGATCCCTAAAAAAATATAATTATATTTTAAAAATATACAAACAATACAAATATGAAATAATTTGCATAACACTTGAACACACAAAATACAACATATTGTTCAATATCATACAGAGAAAGCACTGAGTTTGTCATTCCAACTCCAAATCCAATTCCAGTGGCCCAATGGGACTTACTGATTCTTCCTGGAAACTAGAACTGAGGAATCTTTGAATTCATACTAGGAGAATCAATAGTATCAGTGTGTGCTATTTTATACTTTACTGCTACTAGTGCAGGAGTGGGGGTTTAATTAGCAAAATAGAAACTGTCAGTTCATTGTTATTCCTCCAATGTATTTGAAATGAGTCAGTTACTTATAGTAAAAATCAGACTACTGAGGCTGAAAACATAAAAATACATGTAACCTGCTTAATGTTAGAGATTAGAAAAAAAAAAGTATTTAAAGAAAACTAGAAATTAGAAAATTAAAATTCTAACATTTGTTACATCAACTTTTTCGATCCAACTCATATTAACTGAGATATTTTGAATTTTAAATTATTCCTCCCTCAAAGCTGATTATAGTCGTTACCTAATATTTAGTGTTGGGTGAAACGGTTAAATATTGAATATGGTATAGATCAAATAAATATTTACGAGTAAAGAATATAAAACTCTTAATTGAAGTCATCTGTCACACAACGCATATCTAACAAATATCTGTTGGATGAATATTTGGTATTTAACCTTGAATAAAGTGGTTCATAATGCAACGGATATTGTTAATATGGCATGAGTAGGAGATGGAGTTAACTCAAGGCTGAAAACTAAGAAATGCAAATATCTCAGTTAATATTCGAGATAAAGAAAAAGTGTATAGAAAAATGTTTACAGAAAATTAAATGTTCAAAAAAATTGGTTCTGTACATATATCGTTAGGAATGCTTCCATTGATTTTCAGGGAAAATGAAGGAAAATATAATATAAAAGTGGCCAAGTTTAACCCCTGTCATATATATATATATATATATATATATATATATATATATATAATTGTAACCTTAAAATTTTGTTTTCTATTGATTTTTTTTTTTTTTTTTTGGCAAACGTGCACATAAGAAATGTTGTTTATTTTGTTATTTAGAGTATCTTTTGTTATTTACACTTTTGTCATATAATGAAACTAGCTAAGGTTTTCATTTGAGGTTTAATGATGGTGGTATTTTTTTGGCAAGCCTTTACTTTCCACAATATTTTAACATTCCCCAATGTATACCCGTCGTTGCTGTGGATTTGTTAATAATAAAATTATTTGTTATTTAAGAGTTCACTGTCCTCAATATTCTTATATTTCCCATCTCCTGTGCATGTAGTTGTTTTTTTTATATATAATTCATAATCATAGAAAGTATTCTGCCCACCAAACTATGTTTGAATTAAACTTCCTTTCCCTTGAAACGGTACAAAGACCAACAGTGACTGAAAAACGAAAATGAAATATCACTATTTTTAATATCAGGGCTCCCTTACAACCCCCGCTCCTATTCGTCTCAGAGAATATTAATATAGCCTAAGGTCTAAGTTGGGCTAGTAGTAATATCCATACCAAGTTACATAAAATTCGACTCAGCCGTTTATGCGTGAAAATGTAACAAACAAATAAACAAACAAACAGACATGAAAGAAACAAAATGCAGTTATGGTGTCTATGACATGTGAAATAAAAAGTTATCGTGAAATTTCGCGAAAAAAATCAATGTACAGACAGAGGTTACAATTTTATATGAATTTGAGTAGAAATATTGATATGCTCAACAATTCTTTCCAATATTAACTACCAGGTACCCTACCTGGAAAATTTAATTCAAATCTATGTTAATATTTTGTCCTTAATAATTGAAATCTATGCAATGCACAGGAGAAGGGAAATATGACAATATGGAAGACAGTGAAGTCTTAATTTTATTATTAACAAATCCATAGCAAAGACGGGTATAAACCTTAAACACTGCGACGGGGAAATGCCAAAATATTGTCATTCCCAAAAAAATACCGTCACCATTCAGCCTCAAATAAATTCCCGAGCAAAGCCGGGTATCTGAGCTAGTATAGATATAAACAAGATATATGCTAAAAACTAAAGTGGGAGTCATCAATTTTATTGGACACTAACGGCTTTTGGCAGGAAAGGGATAGATAATGCATACTAATGATGAATACTATCAATGATTATTGTTTACATTGTCCACATTGTTCTAAGTAATGATGAGGAATTGAGTGAAATGTGGTTTTTGTTTTTTTTTATGATTCACGTTTATTCTGTAAGACCCAAGAAAAGTATAGAGAATGTCACGGTTACCAGAAAGGGTGCACCTCAAGTAAACACTGAGATTTAGAGTAATTCTTCTCATATTCACTTTTATCGCGTAACAAAGTAATGATGATATGCGCTTTAAACTACAACTAAACATTAAATGGTGTGTAATGTTAAAACAAATAGAAAGTAACTATGCATTCATTAAATTTTAGATGATAATGACTTACACTACTTTTAATGCTACCTCTGTTATCCTCAGAAATGTTATTTTGTTTAAATATCATAAATCATTTAAGCTAAATAATGTTGAAGGGAGTGAAAGTGTTGGGGAAGTGTACACACTTATGACTGCTATTTAATAACATAGCTCCACTAATGTTATACATAACAGAGCATACTACAAAAAATTATGAATGCTAAGTTTCGTCTTCGAGCATACAATAGAATAATTTGAGTAATAGTTATTAAATAAATAAAATAGACACATGGATTGATCAGGAAATCATTTTATTTTTATTTTCAAGATTAAAAGATTAAGTTCACTTTAGTTACTAAATATTCAAGTATAAACCCTAAACACTAGGACGGGGAAATGTAAAAATACTGTAAATAGCAAACCTTGCCAAAAAAATAAATACTGTCATCATTCTGAGCGAATAATTGTATTTGTTAACCACTTCACATCTTTTTGGAAATTTCATAATTCCCTTTTCATTAAATGTCATAGACTTATTGCCAAAAACTGATCTAATTGCTTTTTGCAGTCCTCTAGAGAATTAAAATTCTTGCCATTAAGAGAATTTTTTAGGGAATGAATGATAGTCTGAGGGACCTTAGTCCAGGCTATATTGAGGGCGAGAGGAAACCCAAAAAAGCCAAAGTCCAACAATTCTTTCCATGTAGCCAAAGACGTTGCGGTCTGGTATTATCATGTTGGAAAACAATGCCTCTCCCATTTTTCCAACTCTGGTCAGTTATAGTCAGAGTTTATTGTTTTGTTGTTAGGCAGTAAGTCATAGAACACAACACCCTTCTAATCTCATCAGAAACAAAGCATTACTTTTCGGGCATCGATATTAGCCACTGAAGTGATTAGTGATGGCTCACTATAATGACCTGTCTATTGTTTTCACTCAACATTATTGTAAACAACCCATTTTTCATCACTGGTTACTAATGTTTAAAAAATGAATTCTTTTCATGGTGCTAGAGTAATAAATCACATGTGGATATACAGTTCATTAAATTTCTTGCCCGAACTCCCCCCCCCCCCCCGGCGACTAATAAAGCCATGTTGTAATAAATGTTAATGGATAGTGGAATTCGATACTTTCAACCTCTTTCCTATGCCCCAAGTTGCAATCTGGTGGTTTTCATAAATGAGTACCTTGATCGATGTCCTCAACTGGCCTACCTGACTATTCAAGATCTTAAACACCCAATTCTTCTTCTCCAAGACTATCAGGTTAATGAATTGAAAGATTTAAGCCAGTGCTGATATAACATCACTTTAACATTTACAAGTTAAACAATCAAATTCATCATTATAAGTAAATAATATTTTATACCAATTACGTATTCTCAAATACAAGAGGAGACAGGTGGAATTCTGCTGGTAAAGCCCAACCCCCTTAACGGGCAAGGACCGCTATAGCGGCCACTCTAGTAACTTATTCGCCAATTTTTTATATACTATTCTGTTATTATTAATAGTAATTTATAGACTCCCTAATACCATTTATAGAAAAAATATAATTTTTCTGATAGCTAGTGAAATGTGCCCTATAAAGGGTTAAGCAGCCCCTAAGTGACAGTCGTTAATTGAGTAGGGTAGAGAATAGAGATATTTAAAGAGTGTAGAATAAATGGGCATCCAACATCCCTGAAACGGGTATCACTCCTGTCAAGTGTTTGCAGAATAAAATTAGTTTTTCAAATTTTTTCATGTCTTTCAGTTAGGCCAGACTTAATGGTGATGCCAGATATAAAATATATATATAAATAAATGGATCGTCGCCAAATTGAAGCCATATTAACTGTTTTTTTTTTTTTTTTAATCTACAGATGTCATTATATAGTTGAGTGCACTAATTTGATTGATCTTAAACCTGAAATACTCTCAGTAATTTTTAATATGCCAAAAACACTTTGGTAAAGCTACAGAAAGAATGTTGGGGCATGGTGTAGAGGTATGTCTAAATATTTAGAGAAGGAAAACATCACAAAGGTGCAACCGAGCTAGAGTACTTCAGAAAGAAATGTGGTCTTAGTATAGAAAACAATTTAGAGATGATTATAATAATTTTGATAGAATTATTGCATATTCATGTCTATCAAGTCATCACTAAATTAAATAAATTACACGTAGTTAATGCAAGCTGATTAAATTAGATTACAAAATATTTCAATAATGATAATAATATAGTTGATAAAAACATCGAATTTTATGTCATTGCACATATGTTTAAAGATAATAATTATACAAAAAAAAGTACTTACAGTGTATGTTTGTTGGCATTTAACAATATGGTATTGAAGCTTTTTTCTGGATACTTTATGATTGTTATCAAAAGGACATAAAACAAGTTCATTCATATCCATTTTAAAGTTAAAAGTAATCTAAAAAAATAAAAATGACACTATTTATATTTAAAATGTTAATTAATGTCCACTTAAAGCTACACCTATGGCTAATCGGGATGGATTTTTACTCCCCCCCCCCTATTACCTTTTAGACAGGGTAGGGGTAACAATTTTTTATTCAGAGGCCAGCACTAAATATATTCCAATTTCTCAAAAGGGAAACAAATCTTTAACTCTAGATATACCTTTAAAAGCTGTACCTCAAATCACATGGCTACCGAGGGCTACTTATTTAATTTTGGAGGAACCATTCAACATAAGTTATAAAGTTCTAGTATATTTTATTGAGCAACCATTAATCTAGATGTCTCAATATAGCTTCCTCTGGACAATTAAATGACGTTGAGGGAGGCGTAATTTCCTTTCCTAAATGATAACTCCAATAGTTACAGAAGAGAAAGACAATATTCATTCTTAAGGTTAGGAGCTAAGGCATTGATCTTAATGCATTTGGTAAATCTAGAGTCATAGGTTTGTTACCCACATGGGCATTAGGAATTTATTTAGTGATTAACACACTATATAAAATCCTTAGTACCATCCTCGCTAGAAAAGAGTCGCAACTTGTAGATAACTCATCCTGATTAATTAAGACATTTACACAAAAAAAAATAATTCAAACATTATATGCCAATAATATATGATATAACATATACATATAATATGCTAATAATATAAGATTAAATATTATTATTATTATTTATTAACGTCCACTTTTTTGCAACTTAGGCTAATTGGGACGGGTTATCTACAGGTTACCACCCTTTTCTAGCCAGGGTGGGATTTTAGGACGTTATTTAATGAATTTCGTCACTAAATAATTTCCTTTGCCCAGGCAAGAATCGAACTCGCCACTCTAGGTTTACCATGTGAGATAAAGGTCAACACTTTAACTCGCATGGCTAACCTGAGCCCCGATTAAATATTAGATATAATATACAATGTGAAACATAAATATATCTACAGAGATATAGGGGCCCTCCCAGAACTTGGTTGAATAAATACAAAACAAAATTAACATTTCCAAATTGCTACTTTTACTTCACATTAAAAACAGCAACTACAAAAAATGCCTCTTTCGTTATCAAGAAATGTGAGACGGCAGAAATGCATATGAAATAAAATGTTAATTTAATGTAATAGAAAATCTTTGTAGAGGAATTTGGAAAAAATGTTAAAAATTTCATTTTTCTTTTTTTTTTAGTTTTTACATGAAAAGAAGAATTTTACTTTCATTCTAAATAAAATTTCAAATAGACTATAGAGTTTTCAGTTGCCTATTATTTGAATACAAGGTAGTAGAATATGGGTGCATTGATTTCCTGAATAGGAATGATTGCTTTCAAACATCTAAGAAGCAATACTTAAATATAATGTCAAATTCTAATAAAGTGTTAACGATTTTCTCATTCTGCATTTCCCAATACTTCAGTATTTATTGAGGTATGTATGATTAATAACAGCTAAATCCCTGAAGAGGAAAAATTGAGGGCACACCTCAATTGGGTACCGGGGCTATAATACTCAAATGAGAAAGAATTACAACAGTCAATTTTCTAGACCTGCCTAAATAAACTAGTTTTTAAGACAAGCTAGTCTCACTTTTGCTAGAGAAAACAGAACCTACTACTTGGGCACAGTTAAATTTGGGAAAAGTGAAGTAGTATTAATAATGATAAAGCTTTAGGTACAACTGGAGGCCAGAATAAAGGTGCTAAACTACAAAGAGTTTGACCCTAAATCTAAAATCAATCAAAGTTGCTTACATTTTGATTTTCTTAAGTTCTCTCAAATAAATAATAATCCAAGAATTGGAAACGTACATAGAAAAATAAGAGCTTAAAAGAAACGACTAGTCCATTTGAGTTGATAAATTATGAATGTCTCCTTGTTAATTGTTAAACTGAATGCGGCTTTGATATCAGATTTTAGAAAATCAACTCTTAAGACAAAGAGAACCATTTTTGGAATCACAAAATACAGTTCAGTAACCGTTGAAGGTTGAATTGAGGGCACATTTTGATAATACAGTTCAATAATGTAAAATACTTGAGGTACAATTACAGTTACTCAAGCATAGTTTCCAACTTTTTAATAAACCTATTAAATTCTTTACTTCTTGCCCTGAAAGATTAACTTGTACTCCTTCTACTTAACAATTTGAAGAGATCCAAAAAATAAAAGCACGGCTGGCCTTTTTTCATAATTATCTAAATAAATGAAACAATTCTGCCCGAAATTTATCAAAAACGACACACTTGTTAAAAAGCACTATGTTTTTAATTTTGATTGTCTTAAATTAACTAAAGACAAAGGACTTATAAACTATTTATGTGCTACGATTCACACACACACACAATATTGATATTTCATATCTCAATAATTTCTTTATTTTTAAAGAATTCTATGATAAGGGTTACTATGAAATTTGAATTAAATGCAACATAGTTTAAAAAGTTCAGCTTTTACGTAATAATGTTTTGTTTTAAAGCACTTCTTAAACAAAACACACCCTATTACATAAATGTGAAAATTATTTCAAAATAATATATACGAATTGTTTTGTCAAAATCATAAAGTTAGAAAGAGGAATGCTAAAATATTTATTAATATAATTGCAATTTCAGTATACATTTCGGTATTTACATGAGTTTTTTAATGCATGTATTTCAATAGCAGTTTTGGCCCAGGGGGCTTTACTTCAGCTGAAGCTTCAATTCACTTTATAACTTAAACTTATTTATTCTGCTTAGGAACTACTATATGGAATGAATAACACAAAATATTAAACCATTTTATAAATAGCATTATTACCAAGAATAAAAACAAATAAAGTGGCGGCCAGTTAAGGAAGGTTATACACTAGGGGGCAGAATAACACAAAATACTAGATTTGTAGGATGCTCTTTGGTCAGTACTACTGATAATATTTAAACTTATATCGATAGTAATTAGCACGTTTGTTAATTGGAAAATGAAAATAACTTTGAAGCCCAGTTAAGAGGAAGAGGGAATAAAAAGTCCATCACATAGGGACTGCGTAAACTAAGCAGATTTCCCATGTGCTGGAATAACATAAATGGTGATTTCATCTCATCGTATATTCTCTATTTTTAATTAAAAGACGCAAAAATGTTTTTGCGAGGAGGGGGAGGTATTAAAGACTGAAAAGAAAGTATAAGGAACTCGTTTAATACTTGAGTTACAAAAAAATGTATAGGACCCGATTGTAGAGCATCAATAGCTTAACAAGATTGGTTCCTTGACATTTAGGGATGCGTGTGTTAAATATGGAGTATGGTATAGAACAAATAAATATTTTCAATTCAAAATCTTAATCTTAATTGATCAGTCATCACACTACATATTTGCATGTATCTCTTACAGTAAACATTCATTGAAAACAATATTTGGTATTTAAGCTTGTAATAAAGTGGTTCGTGGTATGCCAGGCTTTTAGCAAATTTCCTTTAAGGGAAATTGGCTATTGAGGTTGTACTCATGGGGCGATTTTCGAAAAATGTCTTCAAATGTCCATCGATCCTACCTAGCAGATGACGAAAAGTCCATCAAGGGCTGCGTAAACTAAGCAGATTTCCCTCGTGAAGTTTAGAAATAGATAAATAAACATAATGGTAACACTACACCCACCGTGAATAAATACAAACGGAAATAAGAAATGTTTCATCCAATTTCTATAACCTTCCGACAGGAAGCGTTAGGTTAGAAATGTAAACAAACGGGTCTGCCCGTCTCACACCGAAAAGAAAAACAATTACTGAAATATATCAGAATATAACATATTAATTTTATTGAGAACTATTTACTATATCTAGTACTGCAATTAATAATGAGTCAGAATAATTTTTATCTCAATCAATCAAATTTTAGTAGTCCAAAACCTCAAGACCGGGGGGGGGGGGTCACCAGGACATATTTGCACGTATCTCGTATAATAAAGGTCTCTTAAATACATTTTTGGTATTTAAACTTCAAATAATGTGTTTTATTATGTAGCAGAGCATTGTTTGTGTAACATAAGTAGAAGTGGCGGTTTGCTGCTTGCTGAAAACTGAAAAATGCAAATAGACGGCAAATGGTGCCGGATATATTTCGAATTTTCGATAATCCTCCCCTCTAAACCACCCCCCCTCCCCTTGGCTCGATTTCAGCCATTAACGAACTTGATCTTTCTTTTTACATAAAATGTCTAAATATCGAGTTTGGTAACGATTAAACAATAATTGCGACCGCTAGAGCGGTAACAGACAAATTATATATATATATATATATATATATATATATATATATATATATATATATAGACATTTGAAGAAAATCGCGTCATGAGTACGACCTCAATAGCTGATTTCCATTAAGGTAAATCTATATTTGTATTTTATGTTTGCCAAACTATGTATAAACGTTTTGTGCAAAAAGAAAGATCAAGTTCGTTAGGGCTGAAATCGGACTGGGGGGAGGGGAAGGAGTTAAAGGGAGGAATTTCGAAAATTTGAAATATCTCCGTTGTTATACGTCGGATCTAAAAAGTGTATATAACTAATCTTATTGGAAATTCAATGTTCTATAAATATTCTTTACACATATTTTCTATATCATGAATATTAACCGAGATATTTGGAACTTTTAGATTTGGGCTTTCAGTAAACCCAACTCCTACTCACGTCATACATGAGTACGACCTCAATAGCTGATTTCCATTAAGGGAAATCTGCTAAAATGAGGTCCGTTCAAAATTATATACATATATTTATCTGTTACCGCTCTAGCAGTCGCAATATTTGTTTTATCGTTGCCAAACTCGATGTATAAACGTTTTGTGCAAAAAGAAAGATCAAGTTCGTAACGGCTGAAATCGGACTGGGGGGAGGGGAAGGAGTTAAAGGGAGGAATTTCGAAAATTTGAAATATCTCCGTTGTTATATGTCGGATCTAAAAAGTGTATATAACTAATCTTATTGGAAATTCAATGTTCTATAAATATTGTTCTTTACATATTTTCTATATCATGAATATTAACCGAGATATTTGGAACTTTTAGATTTGGGCTTTCAGTAAACCCAACTCCTACTCACGTCATACATGAGTACGACCTTAATAGCTGATTTCCTTAGGGGAAATTTGATAAAAGGAGTCTCTTATACGCTAATAAAACGGGGGGGGGGCTAAGGAGCACTGAACTATCATAAATAGCTCTAAAGCTTTTTTCATATCTTCTATGTATGTGTACATGTGTGTTTCCAGTTGTCTCTACCGTTTCCATACTCTTCATCGGCACTGGGCTGCCTAACTTGTCCACCTGTCCTTAGCTTTCGAATAGCCTTCCAACATTGGTGGTACCATTCTTTATTCCGTCAAGAAGTGGCATTTTATTCTTACCATCGTGTCAGAAGTTTTTAAGAGGTGATAGGAGACACTTCGGGAATTCTTTAAATTTTCCTTTATGGGAAGTCAAACATGATAACGTTCTAAAGGGAGGTTAAGAGTAGTTTCTTTAAAGAAGGACCCATCGAAAATTGCAAATTCAATGTTTTCTCTACTGCAATGCTCAATATACCCAGACACCTGAACAAGTCTATTAAAGGGAGTCCCTAAGGTCTGGACAAGTGAGTTCCTCACAGCTGTCGGAAGGGCCTAGTTGAATATGAGAAGGTCCGTCACGTAATGGCTGCGTAAACTATGCAGATTTTCCACGTGTTGGTATGACACGACTAATCTCATCTCCCTATATATTCTCTATTCCTAAGTAAAACTTCAATGAGTAGAAGTGGAGGTTTACTGGAGAGAGCACCAGTTGTAAAACATCAATATTTTAACAAGATTGGTTTCATAAAAGTTTTCGATGCGGCTCATTATAAAGGAGATATTTTAATATTTTGACCCCACCCCCTAAATCTTGTGCGATTTCTGTCATTAACAGAATTATTATTATCATATTATTATTCATAATATCAGGATTAGAGTTCAATTAAATGGGAAAATACTGAGTATGGTATAGATCAGGTATGGGCAACCATTGACATATTGCGGGCCAAACTTTAGTGTGCAAATACGTTCGCGGGCCGCTTTTAAAAGTAGTGCATTTTAACGTAGGGTTCATAATTTGTAACGATAGATATCAGGCATGAAATTATAACGAGAATGGAAGTGTAATACAATTTATTAAAATAACAAAATGAAATGAAAAAAAATAGGTACAATATTATAATTAAATCGTAAAATTTGGAATTATTACAAACAACGAGAGTTAAATAGCGACACCGAAGTCAATGAACTTGAATTTGGAAACTAATCCATTGATGTTTGGCTTAATTCCACTGATACAAAGACGAAAAGAATTTTCCAAATTATCGCCTACCTTGTACGATGTTTTGATTTGTTAGCTTTCATCATTGAAAAGAACTGTTCGCATTTATAAGTACTACCAATTGCACAAATCACTCCTCATCTTCCTCATTTGGAGTAAGGAGTGTAATATTTTTGTTTAGTTCGGTTTTTCAAAATGTCTCGCGGGCCGGGTCAAACCTTACCACGGGCCGGTGGTTGCCCACATATGGTATAGATCAAATAAACATTTTCGGGCAAGACAGGAAAATCTTAATTGATGACGTCGTGAAACTACGTATTTGCATGTATCTCACATAGCAAAAGTTCAATGAAAACAGTATTTGGTATTTAAGATTCGAATAACGTGGTTCATGATCAAACAGCTTTACATTACATTTTCATGTACAGCTTAGCATGACATGAGTAGGAGGTGAGGGTTTACTGAAGGCTTAAAACTAACACTAACTAAAAAAATGCAAATATCTCGGTTAGTAATGAAGATAGTGAAAAACCCTAAAGAGGGAATAGACTTCATCTATGCTGAAGAGAGAGGGAAATATCTACATCTACAAAGGGAATAGTCTTTATCTTTGGTGCAGGTAGACTCAGAGCGTGGCCGATCTCAGTCGCGACCTATTATTCTATATATCTCATCGTTGTTTTTTTTTATTTTATTTTTTTTTATACGTTTTGTAATGTGGTTTGAGTTTGTTTTTAGACATATGAAACTAAGAAAATAGGTTGCAGATAACATTATATACATTTTGTGAACTTAGACATTTTATCTCGTCGACTTTTGAATTTTTAATTATGTAGTATATACAGTTTTTTTAAAAAAAAAAAATGTATATTCTGTAAATAAACTGTTTATGTCATGACATGGCACTTATGAGGGGTTAAAAAACAAAATATATTTCTTTGACAATAAATGCATACATTTACTTATTGTAAAGAACTACGCAAATAAT
This sequence comes from Riptortus pedestris, assembly GCA_019009955.1. Lineage (NCBI taxonomy): Eukaryota > Metazoa > Arthropoda > Insecta > Hemiptera > Alydidae > Riptortus > Riptortus pedestris. Next base: position 118,580,110 of record CM032228.1, read on the forward strand.
AATTTGTCAAATAATTTATTCGTGAATAAAAATGTTTAAGTAATGACCTATTATTTTCGAAATCTTCCTTTTCTTTTCTTGAATTCTTCATACTTTTCCTCAAATTCTTGAGATACCTGCAACACATTGTCTTGTCATATGAATAATTACTATTAGTGGCAACAAAGGTAAAAAATGTAAATTCTTACGAAATTACTTTACGTAGACTTTATTGATTACTTCAACTAATGGACACCTCCTACGAACGTTAGAGATGTTATTATTTAGATGAGCTTTATTTGTTATAATATATTTGCTTTATTCATCTCGAACTTTATTTGGTAATTAATTAATTACTTTCCTTTCCAAATCTTGGCGCAGGGAAGACTTTGCTTGAAGTTTAAGTACATCGGAGGACATTTTTATTAGTCTTTAGAATGAAATAAGGTAACACCATTTATATGGACGAATTACGTTATGTATACATATGAAACATAACAGTTGTATGTAATACCTTCGACACTATTGAAAGATGTATTCCAACACAACAGATTTCCCTTTAGCGAAATCAGCTATAGAGGTTCTAATCATGACGCGATTTACGTAAAAATTCCTTAAATGTCCTTCGATCATACCTAAGAGATGACGAAAATGAGGACCGTTCAAAATTATATATATATATATAATAGCTCAGATACCCGGCTTCGCTCGGGAATTCATTTGAGGCTGAATGGTGATGGTATTTTTTTGGCAAGGGTTTACTTTGCACCATATTTTGATATTTACCCGTTCCAGTGTTTAGGGTTAATACCCGTTGTTGGCATTTGTTAATAATGAAATTAATTTTCTATATAAGTCTTCACTGTCCTCCAAATTGTCATATTTCCCATTTCCTGTGCATTATGCATAGATTTGAATTATTAAGGACAAAATATTAACATACATTTGAATTAATTTTTTCAGGTGAGGTACCTGGTAGTTCATATTGAAAAGAAGTGTTGAGCAAATTTCTCTATATAACAAAATAAACAATTTTTGTTATGTGCATATTTGCCGAAACCACAATAAGAAAGGAAATATCACTATTATTAATTTCAGGCTTCCCTTATAACGCCCACTCCTATCCGTCCCTAGAAATGTTAGTATGGCTTATTATAAGGTAGGCGTTAGTGCTAATACACATACCGAGTTTGGTTTAGTTCGGTTGAGTCTTTTGTGCCAAATAAAATTGTGGACTCCCGCTATAGTTTTTAGCGTATAACGCCTTTATTCTTCCGTATACGGCAAAAGTGCATATAACAAAAGTTACTCTAAATAACAAAATAAACAACTTTTGTTATGTGCATATTTGCTGAAAAAGCAATAGGAAACGAAATATCGCTATATTTAATTTCAGGCCTCCCTTATAATCCCCACTCCAGTTCACCTCAGAGAATTTTAATATAGCCTAAAGTCTAAGTTGGGTTAGTTGTAATATACATACCAAGTTTCATAAAATTCGGTTCAGCCGTTTATGCGTGAAAAGGTAACAAACAAACAAACAAACAAACATACACGAAAGAAACAAAATGCAGTTATGGTGTCTATGACATGTGAAACGAAAAGTTATCGTGAAATTTCGCGAAAAAAATCAATGTACAGACAGAGGTTACAATTTTATATATATATATATATATATATATATATATATATATATATATATATATATATATATATATATATTGCTCTGAAAACTGCGTACTTGAAAAATTACGAAGGCTTAATTACGTATATGGACAAATAAACTGAGATGTAATTGGGACTAAAGTCTGGGAAGAGATAATAAAGTCCGTCACGCAGGGGCTGCGTAAACTAAGCAGATTTCCCTCGTGAAGTTTAATAATAGATAAACCTACATACTGCTAACACAACACCACCGTGAATATTAAGTGAATAAATACAAACGGTAATAAGAAATCTTTTCCCTCCCGGCGGGAAGCGTCTGAAATGTAAACAAACAGGTCTGCCAACGGCTCACCGGAAAGAAAAACAATAACTGAAACATATCAGAATATAACAAATTAATTTGATTGAAAACTGTATACTAAATTTAGTACAGTCATTTATAATGAATCAGAATAATTTTTATCTCAATGAATCAAATTTTAGTAGTCCAAGAATTTATGGCGGGGGAGGGGTGTCACAAGAACATATTTCTTGTATAATAAAGGTCTCTGGGAAAGAACATTTCGTATTTAAGCTTCAAATAATGTGCTTTATTATATAACAGAGTATTGTTTATGCAACACGAGTAGAACTGGGGGTTTACTTAAGGCTGAAAACTGAAAAATGCAAATATCTCAGTTAATATTCACGATAGAGGATAAATACATGTAACAATATTTATAGTAAATGTAATTTGCAAAAAGATTAATTCTATACACATTTTCGATCCGACTTATAGTAACGTAGATATTTATGAATTTCAAAATATTGAATATGATAACGACCAACCAAAAATAGTGACTGCTTGAGCCTTAATAGACAAATATATATAGTTTTGAACAGACCTCATTTTCGTCATCTCCTGGGTAGATCGATTATTATTATTATGAGTTGGGAAAACAATCTGAGCTCACTATTTCTAAGGAATGGAAACTGTTGTTTTAATGTATTATGAGGGAGGGACACTGGCCCCCATGAAATTATTTTAGAAAGGGCTAGAGTAACGTTGAACACTAAAAGAAAAAAAATTAAAAATTTGAAATATTTTGTTAGGAAAAGAAGTGAATTAGTATATGCTGCATGCTCACAGGAAAGAATCAATAATAATGTTTCACTACTTCACATATATTTATCAAAGGGAAAGAGCCCTTTCAGAGTACTCATCCCATCAAAATTGTCTTTTCATTGAACTCATTCAAATCAGTTCCCTGAGAAAGGGAACTAATGATGGGGCGAGTTCCCCGAAACCACACTTCCACTTTAATTGAATATTTGTGAAGGAACTACATTTTTTTTTGATAATTCACACCAGTGAACTGCTTCCTTTGCCATCGAGCACCTCAGAATGGGTTATCTATAAGTACTAATGAATTAATAAGAACGCTTCGCCCCTTTATGACTTGAACCATTAAAAAACCTTCAAGAGTAGAAACAAAAAAGACATTTTATATATATATATATATATATATATATATATATAGAGAGAGAGAGAGAGAGAGAGAGAGAGAGAAAGAGAGAATTGGCTTTACTTACCTCTGCAGGAACTCGGGGCTCCATAAACGACGGCACCACCTCATAACCAGAAGTGAAGCTTGACGTCCCTAACTGGAGTGGATGCTGGCCACCCATCAACAGGTTCAAATTTTTAGCAACTTCATCAGGCGTCGGCTGGTCCAAATAACGAGGCTTATCTCTATACCTGTACGCCTTTGCACCTCTGTAATAATAAAAATAGTGTCAGCAACTATTCAAATGCTGATGAACTATAAGTGTTTTAAAGCGCAACCTGGCATTACCTACCTAGGTCCCATTATAAACCACCGCGCTGCCTGCAAGCGCTGAATACCCCACCTTTTATTCGGGTTTATCTCAAATACGTTTTCAAAGAAGTTAAGTGCATCCTGAGAAACGCTTACACCTTTCGCCATTTTAGGCGTCCCTTTGCGCTGTAATTCTAGAATTCTGGAAAATTACTAAATTAAAAAAGTTATATGACAATTAAAATGAACATCTTAAACTTCATTTAGTTAGGTAAGAATATATATTAGTTCGAAACTAATAATATATATGTATGTATTTAAACTACTACAATTTTGGAGTCCCTCTCGGAAAGTAATGTTAGTGATATAAAAAAAAAAAAAAATAAGAAAGAAAAACTATATAGCCAAACACTTTTAGGAATTCTCTCAATTTCTCAATTACAGAAACCAAACTATTTTGGAGCAATATTATTATAGGAGCAATATAACATTAAGGTGCTATATTAGCTGTAAGATATATAACGTAACTTATTTATTACTTTTATCGGGGGCCAGTACTCCCTATCTTGCTTACTTGTACTCACCCTTTCGCCATATGTGCTTCAAGTATTAGATTCTGCAAGGCTAGATTTACAACAGTAGGAAATCACCTTGAATCAATCCTGAAATAATGCCGATAGGCTCAATCGTTTCACGAAGTCGGGAGCCATTGATACACGCCCTAGTCAGTTGGACAAGATTTATTGAGCTCCTCCTGTGAAATTGATTTCATTCTTTGCGATGTAGAAAATCGTACCCATCAATACTGATATCAAAATTACCGGGTCAGCTCTTTTCTGTAATAGTTGTTATTCCCACGGTGTGCTTCTAGACTTCAATAGTAACCATTTGGATGACTCCTGATGTGTATAAGCTTCGAATTTTCCGCGAGGCTAGTAGGAATCCTTTAGACAAAACCGGAGTCGACAACTTATATTAACAATCAGTTCTGAGGCTATTTTTTGGTTTCATAAACATTCAGTTTTACGTTCTCAGGTGACTTGAGTAAGTGACGTTGAACCACCTTTAACATTTGAAGACTTATAATGAAACCATGTTAATATTTAGACTTCCTTTTCTCGCCCTGACCAGGGGTGTGTGAAAAACTGTAGATAGCCCTCACCATACACGATAACCTGCCAGAAACAGCTTAATTTTGAGTTCAGTGGTGTACCGAATAAAACGATTGGAGTCGATCGAAAAATGTAAATCACATCGAACATATTCATATGCATACCAATTTCAAACAATATTTGGTATTTATCCTTCAAACACGACGATTCATAATATATAAGCTTATTGCTTTTGCGAGATAATTAGAAGGGGGGGGGTTTACTGAAGGTTGAAATTTGATTATTTGTTATATTTTAAAGTCTACATTGTGCTATTGATACTAATAGGGACGGGTCATCTAAACGTTACCAGCCTTTTCTAGCCAAGCTGAGACTAAGAATTATATTTACTGAGTTCGAGAATATATAAACTACCATCGCCCACACGAGAATATATGATTCTAGGCTCAAGAAGGTTGCGAAGACCAACGCATTCACTCACATGGAGGCGGAAAAGAAAAAGACAAATGCAAAGCCCATAATATTCGAAATACGACAAAAAAATGTACAGAAAACACATAACAAATTAAGCTGCAAAGACATTGGTTATGCAAGATTTGTATGATTGATTTGGCAAAATCTACTACTGGATACCTTCTAGGAACCCTTGAAGCAAAGATAAAAAATAATGTTGAGTGATCGGTGTTCACTATTTGACTTAATTTACAGGTGAAGAAAGATGTAGTCTTTCTGCATAAATCTTTCTTTTTAACTAGCAAGTTCGCCATATCAGTGTCATCTTCACGTCTATACTTATAAAAAACGTATTGCACTATTGTGCAAAAAATTATTATTGTGCTGTTAATTATCTCCAGTTTTATTTACAACCAAGCATTTTTCTTATTTCGGATTAAAATATGTTTTTGTTCTTATTTTAATTAAGTATTCTTTCACAACCCGAATTTAACAGTTTCAATTCACGTGTATTTTTTTGTATATTCCTCAGACATGGGACATTCATCTAAACGTTTCTGTCAAGCATTTTCCAAAAATCAGTGGCGGCTCGCGTATAGACACTGTGGAACTGCAGCACCCCCAATTTCCACTTGATAATAACATTTAATATAATGAGCCTTTTTTCTTTAATTCTTTCATTATACTTGTATAATATATAATTCTTAGCTTAATGCAGTAACCATCCCCCAGTTTATGAAAAAAGATACAAAAATCTTTGTATGGAACTGTGCGCTTCACAGTTCCAGCGGAGAGGTGTTTGACTATTGTGCTCATGCGCACACAGGAAGCTCCACAAGGGAGAGAGAGCACTGTCGTTCCCGCAGTGCCGACCCTGCTGAGATAAGGCTAACAATTTTCTGGAGCAGCACCCCCACTAATTTTAGCTACGAGCCGCCACTGCCAAAAAGGCTCAGAAAGAGGTCCAAAGACTAGTCTCGCCAAGTTAAGTTTTTCAAAATGTCTTCATCCTCTTCGCATTGTAAATATCCTTATAAGCTGACAACATTCTGAGCCTTTTAGGAATGGGCTTAACAGAAAAGTTCGGGACCATACTCCAACTTCACAAAAAAAAAATTTGGAGGGGCTGTGAATTTGTTGGAAAAATATGCCACGTGAGAAGTTATAAAAGCTGATGAACGGTCAATCAATGGCGTCATGAAATTAAGGAACGTTTTACGATGAAAAAAAGTTATAATTTCTGTAATTTTGTTTTCTTTTCGTTTTCGTTGCTCTCTAAAAGTGTATTACTTTATGTCCTATTATTGCCTTAAAGTATAATTTGTAAAAATATTTAAGGTTTATTTTACTTATTTGAAAATATATAGGTTATTTTTTTTTCTTTCAAATAACTGAGATGTTCCTAATGTTTTGAACACATATTACATGCATATGTGTATATGTGTATATATATGTATATATATATATATATATATATATATATATATATATAAATTACAGCTACTTTTCCCAACCAAACACTAAGGAAGTTATGAACATTGGACTTCTGAGAAGGAGAAGGTCTGGTAACCATCTTAGAATTAGTCATGTTCTTTGCAACTATTTACATAAACGCTGAATATTTGTGTATCTTTTAAAAAAAAAGGTATGTTTTGTTTTTGTGTTAATGCCTGTGTCAACTAGATGTATTAATACGCGAGTTTTTTGAAGAATGGATTACCCAGTTATAATGATATTTTCTTCAAAGCACCATCTCATTAATAGTATTAACCTTTGGTAATAGTAGTGTACGTACCTCACCAGCAATCTATAGATCATTTCATATGTATACACGAAATGCTGAATTAATGATAATATTTACACACCTCCTAGGTTCTGCGCCTTGAAATGGCACCGCTCCATTCAGCATAAGATAAACAACCACTCCAAATGCCCAAACGTCAATCTTCTCGGGGTCATATGGTGTACCACTGAGGATTTCTGGACTCGCATAATGTTTGGTACCACAAAAAGTACTCAAAAGGCCAGGACGTCCTAAGCAATTATTTTTAATATAACATAAAATAAATTGAAATACTGAACAAGTAAAATAAATATATTAAGTTAATTCAATAGACCACTAAATGTTTAAAATGAAGTGTTCATTCCAAAGGAGTCCTCAAGAATTTCTCACGAAACGGCAAAAACACTTCTTACGGCGGTTTTCACCCATATTATTTTCAAATTGTCAAATTTATATTTCACGTTTATTTAGTTGTCTTCTTAGGTTTTTTAGCATATTTCCCTTAAGATGCCCATTAAGGAAAATCAGGAATTGAGTAAGGTTGTACTTATGATGTGACCTACGAAAAATTTCTTCAAATGAAATCTGCTATTGATAGTGGTCATGATGTGATGTACAAAACATTTCTTTAAATATCCACATGGGGAACAGAGGGGAAATTTGCCCAATCGCCACACGCATGAGCCTGCCAGAAGTCAATAAAAAGTTGATAAAGATTAATGTCATCCTCACATACTCTTTTAACATGTATCTATGGGGAAAGAAATAATCTGCTTTCGAGTATCCTGAGCAAAAACGTCTCTTGGATCTCTCTCAGCGTCCTTCCATATCTCTTCAGCTTCTTACAAATATCACAGACAATATCGTTTCTACCCTCGCATCTCGTGATTGTTTACCATTCAACAGTATTAATTATGCTAAACAGAAATATGTTCTTAATTTCAGTTAGATTGAAGTAATTAAACTGATAGATATTTGGTGGGCAAGTGGAAATGATAGAACTACTTTTGCGTAAAGTAAGTTGAGGGTTCTCGCTATGGCCCATTATAGATACTCTCAACAAAGCACATTAGCACTGCTCAAATCCACTTTGTTTAAGGATCAGCAAACTCCCGATAACTGTGCGATAGGAAATGGTGGCATCTTATCTCCAAATATTTCACATTTAGTGTGATGGTCCCCCTCTACACGGGATGTATAACCTACGGGATTAGTTCACTTTTAATGAGAGAAATAGCAGGCATGAAGTTAAAGAGAACTAACGGAATATTTGGACACAATTACTTTTTCAGTGTAGTTTTTTTTTCCTTACCATTTCTTATAATGTATTCTGTAGCGAAGCCAAAGTCTGTTAGTTTTATGTTGCCCTGTGAAGTAATAAGTATATTCTCACATTTAATATCTCTGTGAGCAATATGTTTGGAGTGTAAATATTCCAATGCTTTCGCTAGTTGTCCTGCCCAAAGACGTGCTCGAGTTTCGAGTACTCTTCCTTTGTCTGCAATAAGATTCAGAAGGTCTCCGTTCTCTGCATACCTATAGCAGGAAGAAAGTAGTTTAAATGTTGGAGTGCAAGATAATAGTTTGTTGTGCACTGTTTAAAGTGAAATAGAACTTCATTACCCTTTAAACGAATTTCAATCATGTAAATCATCTTAAGAATTAAGTTATTATAAGGCTAGCATATGAACATCATAAAAATGATTTGATTCTAACAACAATCTTTTAAGACGTATCTAAAAAGTGGGTTTGGGGGCATTTCTAGGAAAATATTTAGAGCTGCGTAGAAGTTTTTTTGGTACTTACTTTTTAAACCATTATTTATCACTAGTATTGCCAGCGCCTAATTTAGATTTCATTGACATGCAAACTGGTACATTTTGGGTTCTTGTAGAAAATGAGAAGATCTGCCTTAAATGGCCCGTCTGCACTTCCTTTAGCAACGCCAGCGCTAAACATTCACACCCCCAAACACACTCATGCCGTCTGTTTGGGATTTTTTTTTAATCACTAATTATGGTAATAATCAGGTACCGTTTAAATTTCAAAACGTATTCACATATCAATCTCATTACGGAGAAACATTTGCAGCACCTCATGACCGACATATGTGTAATGACAGTGCGTCTTCCTCCCTAGAACATATGTATTACAGAAACAGTTTTTGAAAACGCACCTCGGTGATGAATATGTCTCAGCGTGAAAAGCTTGTTTTTCCAATTTTTTTTTTTTTTTTAAAGCATGATGACATATTGTATATAATAAGAAGGTCAATATCGTGTCATTTTAGGAACAAGACACAACAATAATGAATTTTTAAAAATATCTTGGGATCCACTATGCATGCAGGAGGGGAAAGGTTCTTTTGAGAGGTGTAATTGTAATTTAAAACTTTGGTAAGTTTTCAATTTTTTATTCATTTAACATTAGCATTACTAGCAAGCCATTGTAAACAAGCCTGTGATAAAAGCTCCGTGCTGTCCAGTTTGGCCACTTAGTCCTTGGGCGTTTTCAAGGTAAAATAAAAGTCATTATACTACATAAATAAAACTGATTGTATTATATTTGTTGTTTACTGACAAAAAAGGGATTTAATTGAATATTAATGAATGATCTACCCTATTAGTAGCTTGGCCCATCCTAAACTTAGAGTTAATTCTCGGTGATAACAATTATAATTAGCGGAGGCGTTGTTTTAGTCTACAACATAACTATTTTGAGTTGTCGGTTGTGGTCGAACTGGTAGATCCAATTATGGTAACTGTAAGAAGAATTATGTTGAATCAAAATTTGACTATGATGGGAATAGTATTCAAGAAATGAAAATAGTTTCTGACTTTCATTGCAGTTCCCTTGTGTTCATGTCGTTCTAGGTGGTTCACTACTAAATGTCCATAGTTTACTCCTAATAGATCGTTTTGTTAGATGTTCCAAATGATAATGCGTTAAGCAAGATGGTTTCAGGTAGAGGACTGTGAAACCGAACATCAAATCTGAATACATAATCGAGTTAGTTCAAATGCAGATGAACTACACACTGTAGTCTTTAATCCCTTCAGCGAGACTAGGCCAAGATCCATCACCACTGATACCTAAATTTTACTAACCAATTGTTTATGTATATTCTATTAAGATATCGTCCCCATAAACACATTTTTTTTTTGCTGTTCATATTCAATTTTTTAAAGTAATATAAAAAATGATGGAAATACATAATACTCTCTTTCAGGTTCACAAATAACATATAAAATACTAATCGTATCTCTACAATCCTCAAAAGAAATTTTTATTGACATCTACAAATTAAGATTGTAACCAAATTGGGAATTATATTGCTGAGGAAGAGAATTATAAAATAAATACCAAGCAAAGAACCTAGTACTTAGTTGCCAGTCTTATATTATGTCAATATTACACAAGCCTTGCAGCACAAGAGCCCCACAACACGAAATACTATTCCCATTATGTTCTCATTAATGTAGTATTCCTTTTATTTATTGAAAATTTACCTCATGAAGAAATAAAACTTCTTATTTCTACGAAATATATCGAAGATACGAATTGTAAATGGGTGCCTCAATTTGAGGAGAATCTCACATTCTCTTTTTAGAAACTTTTCGACATACACCCTGTCAGCATGTTCTGTGTCTATTACTTTTAATGCCTGTTTCTTAATCTTGTTTCTGCTATCGATTGATTGACAAAGGTACACCTAGAAGACCAAAAGAAATGAAGTTAGTTATTAGGAATTACGAATATATATACATATATATGTGTGTGTGTGTGTGTGTTATATTAAACCTTCGGAGCCCCAATAGCTAATATTATGAATATGTAATATTGATATTAGCAGATTTCCCTTAAGGGAAATCAGCTATTGAGGTTGTACTCATGAATTTTTGAAATTTTTCCTCAAATGTCCATCGATCCTACCTAGTAGATGACGAAAATGAAGTCTGTTCAAAACAGTATAGATATATATATATATATATATATATATATATATATATATATATAGATATATATTTGTCTGTTACCGCTCTAGCCGTCGCAATTTTTGTTTGATTGGTACCAAACTCGATATTTAGTCGTTTTATGTAAAAAGAAAGATCAAGTTCGTTAACGGCTGAAATCGGACCAGTGGGAGGGGGGGGGGTTTAGAGGGGAGGATTTTCGAAAATTCGAAATATCTCCGTTACTATACGTCGGATCGAAAAATTGTACAGAATCAATCTTATTGCAATTGCAAATTACATTTACTATAAATATTGTTACATACATTTATTCTCTAATTTGAATATTAACCGAGATATTTGCATTTTTCAGTTTTCAGCCATCAGCAAACCGCCACTTCTACACATGTTACATAAACAATGCTCTGCTCAGTCAGTGGTCGGGTATAGTTCGGATTAGGTCGGCCATTTCCGCCAGTACTCAGCTCAGGTGGAAGCTTCTTCTAACCTTACCTTACCTTCGTTACTTTGTGAGATTTATGCAAATACGTTCTGTTCATTCGCCCCCCCCCCTTCTTTAGTTCTTGGACTACTAAAATTTGAGTTATTAAAATATAAATTATTCCTACAATTCAGAAGCCGTTTCAGTTGGGAATTTATTTTAATTAACTGAAAGATTTCTCATTACCGTTTGTATTTAATCACAGTGGTATTGTGTTACCAGTATGCAGATTTCTCTATTGTAAAACTTCACATGGGAAATCTGCTTAGTTTACGCAGCCCCTGCGTGACGGACTTTTTTATTTATCAGGAATGAGTGCGTCACCGGGTTTTTATTGTTCCTGCATGTAAGAATATATTTCTTTGGGATGCGCTATTGGAATACTACTGTTTCAGTGACAGGATCAGCAGAATAAGACCAAAGGAAAGATTTTGTAACATATCTTTGGTCAGATTGTATGTACCTGCAATGAGCAAAGAATAAAGATAAAGAATCCTTTCTGCCTAGGCGTACGTTCAAATAAAATAAAAAAAAGAGCCAAATGATAGGTATGTGTTCTAAATCAACAATTGGGCAGAATATCAAACGTGTCTCAACCAGCAATAATAGTATAAGAAATGTAGATTTGCAGTACTTCCAGTTGCCGGGTAACCCACAACCTAGTTCTATTTACCCCCATGTCAACTTACAACACCCCCTTAAAATAGAACATCAGAGTGTTCAGTAGAAGGGGACAACCACGGAAGGTCATTTTGTCTCCCAACCCTCATCTAATTCCCTACTGGATCTCGGATAAAAAATAAATAAATAAATAGAAAAAATAAAACATTTGCAGTGCTCAGGGATTTGAAGGTCAGAACACCGAGTGCACAAAAACACATATACGCTCATATGTCCAAAATGGAACAAATTTGTTGAGTTCTGGCATTTCTCGTACGGTTCTAATATACGAAACTATAGGGGAGCAATAGTTTCGTATATTGAGGCGGCAGAGCATTTCCAGGTTTTGGTATAGGGGACTGCTGGGAATTAGGAAATGATTAAACGGCACAAAACTTCTCCGTTTTTGGAAATGATAAGTTTTTCAAGTAAAGAATCAGTTCCAGTAATGCACCCATAGAGATCTAATTATAGGAGGGGTAACTTAAGAAAAGTAATACATGAATGAGGTAGCTAATGAATTTCTGGGTCTGAAAACGGTGAAGAAAAGGACCATTAGTTTGAAAATGGATTTCAGAAGGAAATAGGCATTCCTGAGAATGCTCCAAAGTAGAAGAGTCGGGGAGATACTGAAGAATTCCTAAGCTTCAGAAAGCCGGACGTTCTATGAGCGATTCAAATATCTAAGGAGAGATTCTGTGAGTCGGCTGAACTATACATGAGCCAGGAAGGCTCACAGAAAGGATCAAATCAAAGTTAGCGATCCAGTACTTCATATATATATATATATATATATATATATATATATATATATATATATATATATATATATATATATATATGCTTCCGGCATCGGTTAGTTGAAGCCACATGGTATGGAATAATTCAGGAATGAGATTTTGAGGAGGCTTTCCGCTTAAAGCTCTCTCAGGGAAGTCAAAGGAGCAAATATAAAAACGGTTGTTGAACCGACAGTTAAATACGACACTAAAACATGGACTCCCTTTACGAGAGTCCCTGGGTTTCCTTTACGAAATGCGGGCATTGAGAGTCCAGGTAAAGGATTTAGTGTTTAGTAGCTAGTTAGTAAATGCAGTAATTTGAGGAGTCAGTTTACTTACTTACCACACCGTAGGAACCACTGCCTAAAGTACGAACGATGAACATGTCTTTTCCATTACATACTTCTTCCATAGATTGTGTCACTCCCAATGAATTTAAGAGCCTGAGAATATATAATACAAAATTCAACTTCAAAAATTAAATTAAAGGAGTATTACCTCAATTTATATTAAAATGTCAGATCTTTGTTATATTTTATTAATTGTGAATATGAATGATATTTTACTAAAACTTATATAAAGCCTATGACATAATCTCGTATAAGTAACACTGGTCGACAAGGTTTTCTTCACAGGAAATTTGATTTGTGAATCTAGTGGAGTTTTTCATACTGAATTCTATGTTGTCAGAATGATTTCGTCAGGCACTTTCTTTTTTGTGACAGCTACTTCCTAAAATATGATTTTAGCGTTGTTCCACCTGTCATAGGAACCTTTACCTCATATGTAGCGATTATATCCATCTGTATTTAAGGAAAGTTTATTTGTAATATTATGCTGACGCACCATAAAACGAGGCTGTCCGGTTCATTCATGTTTGGGCATGTTCAGACCAGTTCCTCTGACATTGTGATGAGTCAGTATAGAGTTGACTGTGAGTTTTTCGTTCCTGTTTGTAAAATAGTCCCTTCCTTTCTTTTTGTAAGTTTATATAGTGCTTTGTATTTTCATAGTGCCAAGAAAGTGTGTAAATCATGTAGATAGTTTCTGCTATATTTGTGGTGTGCTGACCTTGAAGTCTCAGAGGCGAAATTTGACCCCACTCGTAGAGAAGTGTAATCAATTTTTTTTGACTGTCTGGCTGGTCTTTTGATTATAGTTGGTCCCAAATACTGCTGTGTTTTAGGAGTTAGATTGCTGACAGGCTGGAAAAATGGTGCACATCGTATGTCATTTGCAATTCCCTTGCTTTGGAGAGAACCGAAGGATCATCTAAGTGTTTGTTATTTCTGTTCGACAAATATTAAAGGAATCACATCTAAAACAAAACATACAGTATCCGAATTTTCAATGTGCAATAAAACCTTTCTTACACAATGAACAGTTCTCTGAACCAGCATATGCGGATACGACCTTAGGTGAAGGTAACCCTTGACTCTGACGTGACTGAAACTGAAAATGCTTCAGATGACAATAAAAATGATCCTACACATGCAGCCAATGCCTGTTCATCAGAACCATACTTTCCCAATCAGAAAGACCTTGATGACCTGATTCGGGATTTAAATCCGTCTAAACAGCAAGCTGAAGGTTGAACTTCTAGACTCAAAGGGGGAATCTACTCCAAAAAAGAAATAATAATATGTAGTTATCGTAAACGCCATAATGATTTAAAGGACTGACTACTGTTGACCAAGAGGAGAGACGTTCCAGATGTTAAATATGCCCGAAAATCACTATCTACCACTTTCTAGGATAGGCAGAATTAATAGTTACAATTTTGAGTTAGATCGTTTTTTTTCTCGAATATTATACAAATTTAAATGAATATCACACAAAACTCCTGCCCGATGGAGAAAAACGAAAGTTATAATTGAATTCAGCACGAAAAATACTTCTAGGAAATGTTATAACAGTTCTTGTGAAAGAAAAAAAAAGTTCATTTTGGTCGACCAGTGTAATAATAGTACAGTATTTTATGCTGTAATATTTTGAACAGACATCTGCCCAGTTGGTTATAGGATACTCTGATGTTACAAAGATAAACTTCAACCCATGATCAAATTTAACACAGAGCACGATCACCTGACCTCTCCTGCTGCCTCCCCATGAGGCAAGAAATTAATGCTTAACAATATGCAAAGTTTATTATACACAGATCCTTACACGAGGTGAGTGTAAGTTGTTTAGTTAAGCATTTACCTTTCTTCTCAAACTCAAAATTTCTCTCATTCATTAATTCCCGTCTTTCAAGGGCAACCTTGAATTGTTGATGAACCAGACTTTTTTTTTTATATTTAATTTTGTATTTTGATATGAACTATTAACATAAAAGTGTGCTTCCACTCACCTTCCATCTCCTTGTTGTACTGTCCCTGGATTACCCTGCCGTTGTGCTTTGTTTTTCTCAGGCGTAGGATATTTTTTCCTCATGGATCCAAGTAGTTATGAAAACTTTAGTAAGGAATTGAAAAATGTATGTCGTAAAGAAATTTGATTCGATATGGACCTATAAATGATTATTTATTTATTAAAATGCTGGTGATCCTGTATAAATAAATACATTTATTAAAAGAATATTTCACGTTTAATTTCAATTATGGCAAAAGATGTGTTATCAAGAATTACAACATTATTGGGTTTTGCCAATATCTTGTAAATATTTAATATCAGAGCAAAAATTTTAATATTCAATCACACTTTGAAATCCTCTATTTTGTCATGAGGTGGTGCCTATTTCGACAATACGACAAAAAATAGAACATATTATTAAAAAACAATTACTTTAATTATTACTAACTTGGCACTATTGCTCATTGTTGAATATGCCTAGGAGTCTACAGGATTTCTCCAATTAAGGTTGTCGAACCTACATAAGTTTTCCTGCAGGTCATAAACCCAATTTCTCAACCTCTTTTCCAACTTCCTCTTGGTGTACTATATGACATCTTTTTGGACAGTCATAGTTCTATTCCTTCAAGATTTCCCAGCCCTCGTCGCTATCCTCCCTTTATGATGGCACAGACGTTGCTTTATATTAGCCGAACAGAGGCATATCTATGTCGGCCATCATAATGCCACGTCAGCTGTAGCTACGAACGACGATACAATGCCGTAGTTTAGCGTTCCACTGCCGTACATGGTCATGGGTCTAATCTAAGTTTTATATATTACTAGCTAAGGTACCCGGCTGCGCCCGGGAAATCATTTGAGGCTTAATGATGATGGTATTTGTTTGGGATTTACTTTGTACAATATTTTTACATTTTCCCGTCTCAATGCTTAGGATTTACACCCAAGTCCAGCATGCTGGGGATATGTTAATAATAAAAGTATTTGTTATGTACTTAATTCTACAAAATACACAATATTTGTGTATAACACGTTTCCAGTGCATGTATCTTTTTTTATATATAACATAGTCACATCTTAATATTGTATTAACCATATTATTCATAATCATAGAATAGAGTTCACATCTTTTGTCATGTGTATATTTACCAAAAAACCAGTAAAACGAAATATCGCTATTTTTAATTTCAGGCCTCCCTAACAACCCTATTCGTTCCTAAAAATTTTAATATAGCTTATAGTAAAAAATACGGAGTCCTGTTGATTTCGATTTAGTCTTTCGTGTCGTATAACATTGTTGACTCCTTCTAGGGTTTTTCGTGTATACCTCATTTATACTTCGTTATACGGCAAAAGTGCATGTAGGATATGTTGTTTAAATAACAAAACAAACAACTTTTTTTATATGTACGTTTGTCGAAAAATGAATAGGTTACGAAATATCGCGATTTTATATTTCAGACCTGCCTTAACCCCCTCACCTTTTCTTACCTGAAAATTTTAATATAGCTTATAACCAGGGAGGTGTTAATACCAAATCACATACGGAGTTTCGTTTGTTTCGGTTGAGTCTTTTGTACCATATAAAATTGTTGACTCCCACTATAGTGTTTAGCGAATAACTTCGGTATACGACAAAAGTGTATATTACAAAAGTTACTCTAAATAACAAAATAAACAGCTTTTGTTATGTGGATATTTTCCGAAAAACCAATAGGAAACGAAATATCGCTATTTTTAATTTTAGGCCTCCCTTATAAGCCCCTAACCCCTGTTTGTCTCAGAGAATATTAATATAGCCAAAAACCTAGGCTGGGTTCGTATTATCATACATACCAAGTTTCATAAAATTCGGTTCAGCCGTTTACGATTCTATAAAGGATATACAAACAAACATTCATTTATATATATATATAGATTATTTTGGCTCTCCGAGGAAGTGTCTTCAATAGGAGAGCTTTCTACACACGTCGTATCAATAATTCTCTGGCTAACACTAATCTCAATTTTATTTCTCCCGTTACCAGTCCCCTCAGATTTTAAATGATGCTCGAGTAGAAACTTGTGTACTCCACCAAAAGAATAGAGTTTTTGGCCAGGACACTTTTATTTTCTCCTCATTCATACTGAGCCCTTCGTTTCTCAATGCTGTAATAATCCTATTAATAGCATTAAATATATCGCTAGCGTACACCTTATGCTAGGTGTCCCTGTTGAATATGATCCCACCGGGTAGTTTTAATCTTAGGAATGACGCTTTGAGGAAATATTATCAGTGCAGGTGATAATGGGTATCTTGCCTTTGATACCTATTAACCAGATATCTATCTGAGAAGCCTACACTGGTTTTGCTTTTACACAATGCCCTTGAATTGAGACATTTAACAACCCATATCTTAATCTTAAGGCAAGCAAGGTTTGTGTCATAGTAACCCAGCATCATCCATATGATTGTTGTACATCACGAGAATTAGAAAATACGTCATAAAATACTCACTTGTGGGTCTCACGCAGTCCTCCATCAAAAATTGACAGTGGGAAGGAAAACAATCCAATCAACATATTTTTTTTAATCCGTATTGGACTTGTCCTTCAGGGAGCTTCTTCTGAAATTTGTGTCAGGATTACTGGACTAAATTCGTCCTGAACTTTCACATTGCAACTGGAACACAAATAGATTAGTAGACAAAGATAGATTAGTCGGTTTTCTGTTTAAATATTGCATTAAATAACAAAGGGTAGCTAATAAAGACATGATGTGGAAACCGCATCCCTTTTGAACTCAGTTCAGAGTTTCAACAGCATTTTCTTGACCTTTGTGTGTGTGTGTGTGTGTGTGTGTGTGTGTGTGTGTGTGTGTGTGTGTGTGTGTGTGTGTGTCTGTGTGTGTGTACTACCTATGCTACCCAGCTTTGCTCCAGAGTGACCGTATAATGATGGTATTTTTTTTTTTTTTTTGCAAGGCTACACAATGGAAAAAATATGTTTATAGTTCCAGTCTCCGGGTTTATTATTAAAAATACTCTTTTGTATATCTACAGTATTAACATTAACACCGTTTGGTCAACACTTGGTCAACGTATCTATTCCGCACAGCGATATTCACCATTATTCCGACCCCCACTATACTTCCTTTGTCACCAATCAACTGGACTTAACCTCTTTCCTTATCTTTTCCTCCTACAGCAATGAATCCCTCTGAAGTTATTAATATCATTAACAAACTCCCTCCCAACAAGGCATCTGGATATGACCTAACTACTTCCCGCATCCTTAAAAATCCTCCGAAAAAAGATGAACTTCTCACTAATATCTATAATGTTGTCCTCAGAAAAATCTGCTTCCCTGTTCTCTCTGTCATCCATATGATCCCTAAATCTAGAAAACCGTCAGAGCTTCCTTCTTCCTATCGCACCATGGGGCTTAAATCATACCTTTCCGAAAGACACTTTCAAGTTTCATTTGGTTCCTCAGTCTCTCCCTTATTTCCCCAACTGGCAGGTGTACCACTGGGGGAGTCCTTTCTTATTCCTTACCTATACTGCCGACATCCCATCACATCCTGAAACATCCCTTCTTACGTAAGCAGATGATAATGCAAAGTAACGTCTAACTCAGATCCAAATATGGCATCCGCATCTCTACAAGAACACACCTGGCTCTGCTAGTATCCTAGCTGACTCAGTGGAGGATCAAGGTCAACAGCAGCAAATCAAGTCACTTGCCCTCCTGTTACACTCAATAACGCACTACTTCCTCACAAATCTCAAATTAGGTATCTAGGACTCACATTACACAAACAACTTACTTGGAAACCTCACATCACATTAAAAACACAAGAATTGAATCGAGACTTCTACTAAGACTACTTTACAACAGATCTTAACAATCACTGCATAACAAACGATTGAATTGAACAACAATACTTCTACCAATATGGACATACGGACTTGAACTTCAGAGTTCCACTAAACCATCTAATTCCTCCAAAATCCAAACCCTCCAATCCAGGATACTTATACCACAATGTAATTGTTTAACTTTCCATAATGACATCAACATTCCTTTCGCCCATACCCTCGCAAAATCCCGATATCAGATATTTCATTCTCTCCTTCCCGAACATCCTAATCCTTTAGTCGAATCACTCTCATCTACCCATATTCGAGAAAACCCATGACGACGTCTGAAGCGTAAGTGGCCAAGAGATCTTCTTGTGTACTGAAAAGTATAACTCCAATATGGTATATTCCAATGTTCATTCCAAAGTGGGTATTGTCAACTTCGCACTTCAAGCCAATAATCAAGTCAATTTTTATTATTATCATACATGTCTTTGCTTGTGATGTTTACAAATTGTAAATAAACGAATAAATAAATAGAAACAACTCATATTAAGTGCATGTTTGTTAAAAAAACAATTAGAAACGATTTTTCGAAATGTTTTATTTCAGGCCTCCTCTATAAACACCAATCCTGTTCGTCTTTAAGAATACCATAGTTTAGCCTAATGTCTAAGTTGGGTTGCTAGTAAGGCTCATAGTTTCATCAAACTCGGATCAGCCGTTTACGCCTGAAAACTGACAGACACCTAAGCCAAAAGCAGTTGATATTGTTTTAATTCCATGCGAAACGATAAAGCATCGTCGAATATACACCTAGCGGATGCAATTGTATTTATCTTTACCAAACTAGATATGTAAAAGTAAAGATCATGTTTGTTGATGGCTAAAATCGAAGCAAGACGAGTGGGAGGGTATTTTTTATGGGTATGTTTCTGTATTTTTTATGGTTTTAGCTCCCACTCTTAGCTCAATGTTGTTCATTAACAGGTTCCACTATTACACTTAATGTATCATGTCATTAACAGATTAAAATCCATGTTATGCTTAAATATGCTCGTTATTCCTGGAGAAACTGAGAATATAATGTCAGATATCACAAGCGAATCAGTCAGTTTACTTTATACTAGACTGTTCAGAAGAGATTTTCAATAGCTTTTCTACGGGGAATCATTTAGTTGGAATTACTTTCCTATGCGGGAATCATACCCGTAACACAACGTAAACAAAGTTTTAAGTCCAAAAGCTACACATGGTTAACCTGAGCCCATGCTTTTCCATTAGTTCTACACCATATGGGAAATAATGAATGTTATATTACAAACCTGACAAAGGCCATCCTTGGGTTTATACCATATCCTTAGTATCCAACAGTGTACATTTTTCCTTCACGTACTGACTAAATGTAAATAAATACTAGGCGATTTAGAACAACTCTTTTTTCTTAATACTACATCTCCTGAAACATGTGTTTTCTGTTTCCTGTCAGTAGCTCCATTTTTAGACCCATTTTGACTTCAGATGTGTAGAAGTTTAAATTATTATTATTATGATCAGTGTAAAAATCGAGGTAGACATATATTTTAAAGATAAACATATTCTAGAAGCATTTCTATATAATTATAGTAGAGAAATCTTAATTATTTGGTTTATCGCGTATTTCTAAATGTTAAATGTTATTAAGATCAACTTTGTGCTACTAAGGCTATTTTGGACGGGTTCTCTATTGGTTACCTACCGCCATTTTCTAGCCAGGGTGGGACTAAGGATTTTATTTTATGAGTTAGTCATTAAACAAATTACTGTTGCCCGGGTGAGAATATTATTATTATTATTTATTAACGTCCACTTTTTGCAACTCAGGCTAATTGGGACGGGTTATCTACAGGTTACCACCCTTTTCTAGTCAGGGAGGCACTCAGGATTTCATTTAATGAATTCCGTCACTAAATATATTCCATTGTTCAGGCGGGAATCAAACTCGTCACTCTAGGTTTACCATGTGAGATTAAAGGCAACGCTTTAACTAACGTGGCTAACCTGAGCCCCCCCCCCCAGTGAGAATAGAACTTATAACTATGTAGGTTTACCAAGTGACCTTAAGCCCAACACCGTAACTTATATGGCTGACCTGAGAGTTCCATGTATTTCTAAGGGATAATATAAATTGGCTAAAGGCATATCTGGCATATTTAGAAACACTTTGGTATTAGCCGATTTAGTCGGATCGAAAAATTATATATAGCAAAATTGTAATTTTAATGACAGTTCTATTAATGATGTTCTATAACTGTTTTCTCAATCATGAAGTTTAACAGAGAGTTTCGCATTTCATTTATGCAATTTTTAGCCTTCGGTAATCCCCCAATTTTTAACATCGAACTTTAACAATAAGTGAATATATCATGAAACGTCGTATTCAAAGCGTAAATCCTCAATACTATTTTCAACAGTTATTCACTATATGAGGTACATGCAGCCACGTTGTGAGATGGCTTCATCAATTAAGATTTCATTGATCACACTTCTACTCATCGGATTATGGTTTTCTACCAACCTGAACTTTTGTTGACTGCATACTTTTCGTAAGTCAAAGAGGAAGGAAGATACCATGATTTTCAATTTCAGACCTCATTCATGGCCCCACTTTGGGTAAATGAATATTAGAATAACTTTATACCTAGGTTCCCAGTATAATGGCTACTAATTTTATTTCCCTCCGTCTGTTCATTTATTAGTCAGCAAAGTGGTTAGATAAACTGAAACCAAACTTCTGTCTGAAAAAAAGAAATTCTAAGCTTCATCTGTTTTTAGCTCAAAAATACAAACCTGATATATATATATATATATATATATATATATATATATATATATATATATATATATATATATATATATATACATATTGCACAGAAAGGAAACAAACGATTGACAGCATAGCCCTTAATACATTAATGGAAAAAATAAAATAAAAATAAGCTGTAAAGGGGGAAAATACAATCAAGAACACTAGCAAAATTAATGAATTGTAACTAATAAAAAATCATCTAGATTTTGTTTCTAAATTTATTGACAAAGTATACTACATTGTATATTGATTATTTAAGCAGTGGTTTAAAATCCAGACATCGCAGTTGCAGTGGGGTAATTCTCTCTACATGCTTGACATCGATTTCTGTCTATGTCTAATGTTTTCAATTTGTTTTGTAATTCCTTTTCAAGAGTCGACCTAGAATGTATAAGGTTTAATAATGCCTGTTCTGCTTCTTGAAGCTGGCCTTTCATTGCTGTAGTTTGTTCACCCAAAGTTTTGACTTCATCCATCAGGCTGAAATTGAAAAGGATTGCTTAAACAAGTAATTAAAAACAAGAAATAAGGAATGAACCAGTCCACTAGAGGAAAAAAAATGCCTTCAAACACTTTTATGTAAAATTAATCCTGAGTAACTGTAACTGTTTGGTATTAAATTTTATTATTAAACATTAAGCTGAATATTTGATCAAAAGCTAGGTATTATAATAAATATATTTCTCCTTCAATAATTTATTTACTGCATTTAGCATTTTTGAAAACCCTAAAGACTAATTCCTACATGCAATAGTTAAAGTAATAAAATAGGATTAAGCAACTAAAAGATGGTTTCTTCCTGCAAAATAGAGGAAATAATCCAATGCTGGAAAACAACACTTTTATTTCCTGATTTGCAATCAAAATTCCAAGTTGAAAACATATACCAAAATTGATTCAATATGTTCTCAATCTACCTTCATATATATCACAGGATATGTTTAATGCAATCAGGAATAAAATACGTTTTTTTTTTATTTATAGTAATATGCAAAGCCTTGCACGCAGCACAATTTTTTTTCTGCAATATTCAATTACTGTAATGCATATTTATAGAGGCTTTGAAATCTGCTAGGAACCAAAAGTAGAAATAGGCAGTAGAATTCGACGATATTATAAATTGAAATACTATGACAATGAGGATAAATAATTAGTGTGCCATATGCTGTTTCAGGTAACAAAATTACTTTAATACAAAATTAAAGAAAACCTCAATTCATTAGCATTTAAATTATTTTATTCATGGAAGATATGCTATTTGATTAATTTAAAATTCAAATTCAATAAACCAATATATATAATTTAAAATGCTTTAATATGATGACATCATTCATTTAAAAAGAAAAATGCATAAAAAAAAAACAATTGTAGGGAATAAAATGTTCCGATTGAAATGGTTTTGTTTTTCTTGATATTTTCAAAACATAAATATTTCATATTTTATCCCACGAAAGATGTTTTTTTACCTGTACTGTGACTTGTCCCTGCAGTTTTCAGCACCTGGGCGCAATAAATAGTTGTCCAATCTAGTTTGTGCAACCTTCATTGCTTTATCCAGGCCACGGATTCCTTGTTGTAGATCAAATATTAGGGTTTCACTTTCAGCATTTCTTCTTACAACCTGTAATTAAATTATTGTAATAATAATTAGAACAAAAAATGGGACAAATATGATTAATTTATCTACATTCATTTCATATAAAGGACTACTTATGAGACTACATTTTAAATAATATATAGGATTAGACCAAGTTCACTTAAATTTCACACTGTGGAGAGTACTAAAACTCTATTCCGTTATAAAAAGTAATAAAATACCACACAATTGAAAATTATTGCAACACATTTATTCATAAATAATTATCCAAGTGGTACCAAAGCCTCCCTATAGGTGTAACCATTTATTGATACCAGCGAAAGCAAAGTTAAAACTGCACTGAGGGATTTTTCATTGGAGTCGCATTTCTTAAAAAACTTGATCACTCCAATCAGCTAATAATATTACCCGAATAGAATTGGAAAATCGTTAACTTTCTTCACTATTCATTTACGAGATAGAAAGAGAATGTAGAAAGCACTGGTGGGTTTAGTGGTGTCCCTAGGGTCACTACTTACCACGTCTAGTTCCTGATGCATTGCATTTATGCACTGTTCAAGATCTGCGATTCCCCTTGCCAAAGCAATATCGACGGCTTCGGCTTGTGTCTTGAGATCCCTCATAGCATCTTGAAGAAGGGGCCCTTCCAACAAAGCTCTTAATTCACAAGATTGACCTCGCACTGCTTCTGCAGTTGCAATTAAATCTCGACAGAAATTCTCCCAACCTCCATCAGATGACTGACTAAGAACAAAGAAATGAGTAAAAGAATAAAAATTAATTATTGAAAAATGCAGATCTTTCAAACGTGGTAATTCCTCTTCCCGTCATTCAATAATAAAGAAAACTCTTTATTCATTGTTCAAATAAAGAATTCAAAACCATGAAATAATAAATTGCTTTAACTGTTACCTGGGATAACTAGTATATAAACAAATAAAAATGGTAAAATTTGGTTTTAAGACAATAAAATTCATAAATACCATTTAAGTAAATTTAAACGACCCCATTCCACCTGACAGTGTCTCGTGAAAAGCCACTGAATGAGCTGAAGTGCCCGACATTACTCGGGAAATATATACTCAATTAAAAGTGTGAACTTATTTATTTCTAAACTTCAATATTCATAATCTATTTACATTTCCTGCCTAAGTGCTCTCTGGGAATTAAAAAAGTCTGTTACAACAGGGGCTGAGTAAATTTAGCAGATTTCCCACTCGCGGTTATAACAAACTTGTGATCTCCCACCACATATCCTCTATTCAGCGCGAATAACTCGCTTAATACTTTAGCTACTACAAAGAATGCATAAAACAACTATTGTAGAACATCAATAGCTTAACAAAATCGGTTCTATAACACTCTAAACCCCTACTATTCCAGGTCCGATTTTAGCCAATAACAAATATGATCTTTAGTGTTGACTGAAACGGTTAAATATGGAATATAGAATAGATATAATAAACATTTTAGAGAAAAGAAAGGAAACTCTTGATTGATGAACAATTAAAACAACAAAATGGAGCCCAGTACCTTGCTGGGTTCCATTTAGTATGTATGTATGTATGCATGTATATATATATATATATATATATATATATATATATATATATATGTGTGTGTGTGTGTGTGTGTGTGTGTGTGTGTGTGTGTGTGTGTGTGTGTGTGTCTGTCTCTGTGTGTGTGTGTGTGTGTGTATGTTTTGTTTGTCCATTGGGCGGATGGAATATGTTGGCTGGTATATATTGAATGAACCGAATAGGGAAGGGTTGTAATGAGGAAAGATCTCGTTATCTCAGCTAGAGTACCGACGTTCTGCAAATTACATTCCTAAACTCATGTCAGGTACCTAGGGAAGGGGGTGGAGTCGAAATAATTGAATTTATATTTACCTCCATATTTGCAAAATATATTTACTTCTAACAGTTTCCCTCCCACAGGGGAGGTTGTGTTCATGACGCCATATTGATCTACCTAACTACTATTTGTTTGACACTGTAATTTTTATTTGGACTGTAATTTCTTTTGGCCTCGATATTTAAAAGTTTCATATAATTAAATGTCGTGTACCTCTATATTGACACTAGAAAACTCCTTAGACCGTAACAAAGAAAATGTTTTTACAAACATATAAAATATAAAAACAGAAAATAAAGTAAATGTGTGTTACGTATATATTTAATTAAAAGCAAGTAACCATACATTTTTGGATTAAATCCTTGAACTTAACTATATAGAAAGAAACAATTTCAAGGAGAAGTTTTATATACTCTTGAAGACACACGCGCACGCACATACAAACGCATGGTTAGTAATGCGATAGTAGAGATATTAACCAAATGTAGAAACTGTACTTAAAGTTTTTCGTAAATGTCAATTTTCTTGGAATGATTTAAAAGGACATTAATATGCGATCTTCTTTCCGTTAATTGTTTGTAAATGTCGTTCGGTATTTTCAGATGTTCCCGTAATCTAAGTCAGTCAGGAGACGTTTAATGATCGATCTGTGATGAAGTGAATCAATCTTTTCGTTTTATGAGGTCTGAATGTGTAAGAAGAGTATGTCCGATCCTAAGCCTAGTCAACACCACTTGATCTCGACTGCTATGATATCCTTTATTTGGGTTGTTTCGGATTTCTCGGAGTTTGTTGTCAGTGTGTAAACAGGCGGTTGTCCAGTTATTTAATGCATGTATTTTTATTATCCGTTTCAAATCTTATGTCGGCACCCTGCCAGTTACCACAGTCATTTTTCTGGCTGATAATTTAGCTTGCCTGTCGACGTCAGAACTTTGTTTTATGTCGAGGCAGTCACATAATAGTTATTTTATAATTGTGGAAGTATGTGTAATAAGTGGGCGTGAACTGCAAACATTTCCTATGGAGAGTAAAGAACTAACAGAATGGTGTACCTACAGCAGTGTTTTGGTAATAGGAATTAGACTAGTTTTGCAACTAGTTTTAGTGCAAAAGGTGCTTAAATTAAAAATCTCATGCAAAGGAGTTACCTCTCTGGAAATCTGGCCGCAGCTGGCCTGAACATAATTGTGTTAGAATTATTTTTGAGGAAACAATTTTCACAAGTAAGATTGAAAGCCTCATTTTTGTCAGACCAATCTCCTTCCAGTCTATCTTTCATCGATCTGTTTCTAATCTGCTGCTCATCAATTTGCCTCATTGTCCTTACAAGTAAGTTCCAAATCTCGTCTATAAGAGCTGCTTCCTGCAGCAAAGAAATGAGGTAATTAGCTTAATGTGTGACCATACATACAGTAACAGAACGTTTTCATTGCAATTATTATTGTTTGTATAAAGCTACGGAAAACTGGTTTTAGACCTTTATTGGATTAGACGCGTACTTTAAACATAATTGTTGATAATAACAAGCAATAACTTTTTAGTAAATTTAAAAAATAAAAATCTTTTTACGTGGTTTGATCTCCTCGAAGTATTCACCACCCTTGGATGAGCCTATTACTTGCCCTATTCCCTCTTGGAGTACCATATACCACATTATTATTAACTTGTCGCAAGTCAATAAAGAGGTGGTATATTACCATATTTATCAAACTCTACTCAAACTAGAATTTTCCTTCCATACACGAGATCCACCCTGGCCATAACAATATTCAGGAACACTTCATTCTCAGATTCACTGTAGCTCATCAAACTCTAATCTCACTGGTAGAAAATTATGTTTCATAGGAAATGAAGAATTCATTCATAGAAGAGTAAAATGATCTGCAAAAAATCTTTATTTCCCACCTGCGTTGAGGATATCTCCATTTTTTTGCAAGCACCAGCAGAGGATTGTCGTTCACAGTGTGATCCTGTGATGGGTTCTCCCCTCTCTGATATCACCTTATCCTCAAAGCATTGGAAGCCACTTATAGAATCAGAATATTTGGCTTAGCTAAGGTTGAATATGTACTGGAGCTACAATCGCCTGAGTATAATTACATAATTTTATAATCGTACTGACGTTTTATCTTTCCAGGAGTACGATATCCTACAGCAATGCAAATACGTTCAGGGGTATAAACATCATTGTAACTATAACCTTTTTTTTCCGTCTGGTAACGAAGTGAAAATAAATTACCCCACTTCCTCCTTAAACGCTTGTGTGAAGCCATTTTTAGTCATAGGTCAGGCTATGTTTTCGACTAAACACTAATATTTTTCTAACTCCCTAATACTTGAGCTTTACGTTTCAGAAGATCGGCTTGTTTTATTTTTTTTTCTGGCGTACGTGTTTCTTCTCCCTGCCACATGAAACTATACACATAAACTCTTGCGATACCTACGTGAACCCACTCCAATTTTGACGGCGTTCTACTCACAAAGTATACCTTTTAAAATTGTAAGAGAAAATTTCCAACCAGTGGAAAGCTGTTGCAATTTATCCATGCTTCGACAATTTATTAATATTAATGTCATTGGTATTATTTTGTTTATTTTATTTAATGAGTTTGTCACTATATAAATTCCTACTACAAAGGCGATAATCGAGGCAAAGACTCGGGGTTTCCTTTTAATTGAATTGACACGTTAACACATGGCTAATATGAGCGTCATTAATTTATTAGCACTAGTTCTGCGATGTAACTGATCGTGTACGGTGATTTAAAATGTCCAAAAGGCAATAATCTGACGCCTTTAAAGCATAAATAACACTAGTTCTGGGTGCGACAACACCCAGTTTTCCAATGGCAGAACATTCATTCCGCGTTGTTCCACTACTTCGAAACGCTTTATAAAAAAATATGGAGCTGATGATAAATTAGCCACAAACACAAGGCAAATATAAAACGTTTTGATTAACACTTCACATTTATAACTACACACTGCCACTCAATTTTCGTGGACAATAGTCACGAAAGTTTTAAATAAATGATCAAATAAGAAATATATTAGATCAGGATTAACATGTGTAATATCGACCCGGAAGCATTGAACACTCGACGTTACAAGTAGTCGAGAGTCGGGCTGGCTGGTGGAGGTCCATCAAGGGAAGGATAACAAGGTCAAACCACCTCACCTCTTGATTGTTAAGAGTGAAGGTGGTTTGATATTCCTATCCTTCCGTTGATTATATGTAGAGTTTATCATCTTAAATTTGATGTTATGTCTGGGGCAAACAATTGCAATTCTTAAGTTGTTTCCCTCCACTTAGGTTTCCAGACACATTTGAAATTAGCGTTGAAACTGACGCTAAAATGTTTAAATATAATGCGCTAATAGGGGGGAGATGGAAATAAGTGATCATTAAAAAATCACTTTGGGGTGCGGTTTAGACCCAATATAACATGGAACTGCAACAAATGATCACAAAGAGGGGCGATATTTTGGTCTTGCAAGCAGGGGAAGTCAACTAAAGTTAATGGAAGGAAAGTCGATCATTGATGAGTTCAAATTATACATATTTCCCATTCAAAGGAAAGTATGACAAGGATAAATCAGGAGTAAGTATTGCTCACACAGTCTTGTGCCAGTTGAGTTATTTGTTGGTTTAGATACATAGAACTGACATTTATTTAATGTTTGGACTCACACACTGCCCGCACTAGCCAAGTCCCTCCAATATCATAACGTTATTCACGAGGACAGATGCTTCAAAACGGAGATAGAAATTGAACGAAAGTTGCGCATTTCTAAATGGGCTTATAGAAGATTCTTCGTTAATAAACAAACTTTGCCATTCTTTACACAGAAACCCCATGCACATAAACGCTATGCTGAGATACTTTGAAAAGGCAAGTATTTTGGCTAACGAAGTATTAGCCCGATAATCATCCTTTTTAATCCTACTAATATAGTGGATGTTTACTTATATGTGTTTTTGCCGTGGTTCAATGCAAACATGATTGTTATTATGTACTCAAGTCTTCCTCGCTCACCCCGGTACCATAATTATGAAGCCGCCAGGTCTGATGTATCGCTATCATTGTTCAGACTATATTCAGTTTATTGCTTTACCCTGGTTAACTAATCGTACGAGAAGATAGCAACCTTTGAAGTACATTAGCCAGTGTTATGTAGGAGCATAACAACCCAAAAAATGGCTAACATTATAATAATGTATCCCACGAACAAGGGCTTTCAGCGTTTGTCAAAAATCAGCCTAGCTTTACTACACATAAAACTGCCTTACATTTGTGTTATGTAGTGCTAATAAATAAAGTTGGTGTCTAGAATACCATTAGGAAAATGGGCTGGTAGGTTTCTGGATAATTCTGCCCATTTATTAATAGCTAGGTCATTGCATCCTATCCATTTGCTATTTTTTTATTTATTAGTATGATGTAACAGAAAATATACATATGCTATCTGTTTACATCGTATTAACGAGATAGCGCACTCATACTTGCGAGCGAGAGAGAATCACAAAGCGTGACGTAAATCTAACCAGGGATTAGAACACTTATGATGATGATATTTATTAATAATAATATTGACAAATATTTAACACCTTTATCAACTCTTCCTCTACTTTATCCCTTGCCAAATCATAGCCGTCTCTAAATCCTCTTCTTTTCAGACATTCTGAGTTGATGGACCTGAAATTCAAGTAATACTGAAAATTAAGTTCTATTATAATCATTTGAATTAAACATAAAATAGTCAGTGTTTTAAAATAGTTCTGTCTGCATGAAACCTAAGGATACTTTTTTTCCAGCTAATAAAACGTTTGAGATTTCTTCCTCGACTGTTTGAATATGACAAAAAATTATACAAGGTTAACAGGTTTCCATTAATGTCGTTTTTGTAAATACAGAGCTGAAATTAAAATAATCAAAGACTGTGAAATGAAGTACACGGTATCCTGTTTAACAAAACAACCTAAACCTAGTTAAAAAGCTGTTGTTAACTTGCACTATTGAAAGACAAAATTTCCAACAAATTCAGAATGATTTCAAATTATAGCTCTAAACCTTAAATTAATGTAAGTAGGGTTTAAGAACATTGTTACAGCTTGTAAAAATAAGGTTACAGCAGTCATTGTATGTGATATCAATGCGCTGATAAAATTATGTTCAATAATAATAACAAGACACTACAAGCAAATACAATTACTATTACAGCCATTCCTAAATAAATTCATGAGACATAATTACTTTTCTCTAATTAACCTAGTTGCAATGCCATAATTAGTACCACACAGAGTACAATTAGGGAGCCCATACAGAATTACCCTTCATCCGATGAAGATGGAACTGAGGTTCAAGCTATGCAAAACTGATTAATATCTTCATAGAATTCAAGGGGTGCTTCAGATATTCGTTTTATCGAGTAAATGTAGAGATCATATTGCGTATAGAATAACGATTGCTATGCTTTGTAGTTATTTACTTTTATAAATTTCGAATTTTTAACTTCCGACTTAGAAGGGACTTTTCTATGGAAAAGCCCCATTAGTAATAAAAAATATTTTGCCTATGGTGTAATGGAATGAATATTATTAACATCCGATACTTTATGCTTTATTGCCATTCTGGCTCAGGAGTGAGGGTTTACTTTTACCTCAAAACACAAATTGGTCAACATCTTCGTTAAAATTGGTTTTAACGATAATTCGTAAAGAACAAATTGGGTTTAGAATACAGTTTTCGACCATAAAACTTTATATAAATTCGCGAATTTCACGGAATTGTTACTTGTTTTAATATGAATCAAGGATATGAGCATTGTCAACGAGGATTATTTTTTACTTTACTACCACAAAAAACATTGTGGATGTACTTGGAAGGCGAAACCTTTTTTCGTCAATATTCATTTTATCAGAAAAAATGTAAAGAACCATTTGTTTTTAGAATGTATTTTGCAATCCTAAAGCATTGTTTAAATTTATTATTTTAAATTTTCCAACTCCCTATTGACAAATAGAAATTTTCTTTTGT
The DNA here is from genome assembly GCA_019009955.1 of Riptortus pedestris. Lineage (NCBI taxonomy): Eukaryota > Metazoa > Arthropoda > Insecta > Hemiptera > Alydidae > Riptortus > Riptortus pedestris. Next base: position 118,611,335 of record CM032228.1, read on the forward strand.
ATTATGAAAATACTCCAATAAAATTTAAAATTCCTTAGTATGAATTTCAGTAATGAATATTGTCAACATGTTAAATTTATTCTTTACTTTTATTAGCACAAGGGGTGTGTTTGGAATTCAAACTTATGTTTCTCAATATCATCGTTAATTTAAATATAAATTTGTTAATTAACGTCCATTCGCCTTTTTAAATCAATCCATGCTTCATATTTAATTAACTAAATGATTGAAGAGAGACAACGTCTTTCATTATATTATGGAAATAAAAGCAACTTGACGGCTATAACAAGTGAATGGCTGAGGACATAAGAATGAGCTATGTGTTGCATATGACGGGATTACTTAAATCAGTCTAACCTTTATATTATCATCATTAAACATTTAATCCGTCAAAGACGGGCAACACAGTTTTAGATACTAGGGAAGGCAGAAGTTACACCATAGGCAATAACAAATAAATAGACTTATTCCTAAAATAAAAATACGTTTTGATAGTTATTTATTAGAGTTCACTGCGTGCCACTGAGACAAAGCGGGTTGAGTAATCTACAGGTTATCACTCTTTCCTATCCAGAATAGTATAAGGATTTAGTGAGGTTTTCACTAAATAAATTCCTATTGTGTATGAATGTGGATATTGAGAAAATAACTATTTTACTAAGAAAAATATATGAACTAATCCTACATCGTACATGAAATTCTACTAATTCTTTCATGGATTACATTAAACACTAAAGATACTACTAATTCAAGAGCCCTGAAAATTGATAACAAAACTAGTGGGTTTCCAAAAAACAATTACACTAAACTTTTAGGTGTTGTGTAAATAGGTTACGAGCAGCTATAATAATTACTTACAATAAATTTGATGTAATAAACAAAGATGAGTTCTCAACCAAAGACCTTGTAAAATTAGAAATTAACTTTGTTGATTACTCTTTCATTGTAATGAGTAAATTTTGGCATATTTAAGGATACCATAGCCAAGGAGTGATATAAATAGTCAGATGATAGTGATATATATCAGACACTGATATAAATACTGATTGGAAATTACATTTGTCAATTCTGAAATACTTTAGAAAATTAGTTACAGTACAGCTCTGGGAGAAAAGATGTTGATGTGGGTGATGAAATGGAAAACGATTAACTAAATAAACATGGAATAAATCGAACATTCTTAAAATGTAATATAGTTTTTAAAAAGGTTTTAATGCTACATTATCGCATAAAAAACATACAAAAATGAATTAAACCTTGGTGGAATGCCTAATTGAATTACGTAAAGAATAATACGCTCAGAAGACTTTACCAAAGAGAGACAAAGGACTAGTAGATTAAGAGACCATTATTTTCAACAAATACAGCTAGGATACAAATTTCTAAAGCATTATCTTGGCAAAGTTATTTAATTCAATAAATCATAGGAACGATCAAATAAAGCTTATAGAAAACTAATAGTCCCCTACGCAGGGGTTGCATAAAATAAGATGATTTTCCATGAGGTGGGGCTGATGATCTTAACTCTCCATCTAATCTCTATTTGCTCCATAATAAGAATCCTATGTTAACAAGAATTGAGATAAAAGCTGGGTAGGAGGCATTTAGTTAGTTACTCAAGGTGAAAATTAGATGAGTAGAAGTGGAAGTTTTCTTAAGACTGAATACTAAAAAAAATCCAATATCTCTCTTAATATTTGAGATGCACAAAGTAAAAAATAGAACAACATTTATATGAAATTAAATTTGCAATACGATTGGTGTTAACGGACAAATATATATATATATATATATATATATATATATATATATATATATATATATATATATATATATATATATATATAGTTTTGAACGGACCTCATTTTCGTCATCTCCTGGGTAGGATCGATGGACATTTGAAGAAATTTTTCGAAAATCGCGTCATGAGTACGACCTCAATAGCTGATTTCCCTTAAGGGAAATCTGCTAAAACATGTAGTCTAGAACATATAATACAATTTTAATTTTCGCCGTCCCATCGAACATATTTGCGTATATTTTACACAGTCAAAGTAGGAAACAGAACCTGTCACTATATACCAGCATTGAGTTAATATGATGAGTAGAGGTGGGTGCAAATTGAATGCAAAAAATGCAATAGACTTAACAGACATGGAAATTAACTCGGTTAAAACCATAAACGTCTAATACGCAGGGGCTTCTTAAACTAGGCAGTTTTCACACGTTTTGGCAAACAACTGATCTGACACCATATAGTCTCAATTTTCTATTTTTAATTAACAAATGAGAAAGGACTTGCAATTTATGCTGAAAACGAGATGTTAAGATAATGTGATGCTTCTAATTATAGGGAAAAAGAGGAAGAGGTGTTGTCAGACCCGCAGCGGTTCCAGCACGTGAGAAATCTGCTATATGCTGAGCCCCTGCAAAAAATAAATCAGTAATATAATTTTTAGTCGATATAAATGAACACCTATAAATGTTATTTAAAAATGGGTGGAAATATTGAATACATCATGACCCCCCTCCATACTTTTAATTTCTTTCTTATTTTTTAATTTAGTACTTGTATTATTTAGCATTTGTATTTTTATGATGAAGAAGTAGTTTGTAATATGCATAAAATAAAAACTGTATAATTTCACGGTCAATTCACTGATTAAAAGAGACGTGCTGTAGAAATGGAGTATTATTGAAGAAATATACTCCCTCATTAAATGACGGGGCAGGGAGACACATATTAGCGTACAGTGGTCCAAAGTACTTCAAACAATGCTTGTTATTTGCTACGGTGTGAGTTTACGAATATGTTTTCTTTCAAAAAGTATTGAACACGTGCCCACTCAGCATCGTGAGACAATTAAGTAGTTACTTGAATAATGAAGCAGTTATCTTAGATTTGTAATGCCACTACATAAAGAAAAGTAAAGAATGCTTCAACAACCACCATGAACATCTACCAATGCCGTTTCGGTCTTTTGTGTTAAGCCAATAATTTTCATTTTGATTACATATTACTAGATTGATTTTGATAAGGGTATTTTAGAAGTAAATTATCCTAAAGCATAATAAATACCATTTTATAGACTGTTAACCCCTTTGTGACGAAATTATATACAATTATACTTATGCTTTAGTTATTTATTAACGTTCACTTTTTGGTGTTAATTGGTCAAGGTATTTACAAGTTAGCACTCATTCTAGTGAAGGTTGCACTTATATGTTACGAAAGTTATGTTTTTACCGTCATATGCTTTGTTTTTGTATTAATTTATACATACACTCACACACACACGCACACACACACACGCGCACGCGCCCGCCCACGCGCACACGCACGCACACACGCGCACGCACACACACACATCTATATATATATAAAATTGTAACCTCTGTCTGTACATTGATTTTTTTCGCGAAATTTCTCGATAACTTTTCGTTTCACATGTCATAGACACCATATCTGCATTTTGTTTCTTTCGTGTATGTTTGTTTGTTTGTTTGTTTGTTTGTTACCTTTTCACGCATAAACGGCTGAACCGAATTTTATGAAACTTGGTATGTATATTACTACTAACCCAACTTAGACTTTAGGCTATATTAATTTTCTCTGAGACGATCAGGAGTGGGGGTTATAAGGGAAGCCTGAAATTAAAAATAGCGATATTTCGTTTTCTATTGGGTTTTCGGCAAATATGCACATAACAAAAGTTGTTTATTTTGTTATTTAGAGTAACTTTTATTATATACCCATTTGTCGTATACCGAAGTTTAAATGCGTTATATGCTAAAAATTATAGAGGGAATCAACAATTTTATTTGGCACAAAAGACTCAACCGAACTAAACCAAACTCGCTATGTGAATTAATACTAACGACTTCCTTATAATAAGCCATACTAACATTTCTAGGGACGGGCAGGAGTGGGGGTTATAAGGGAGGCCTGAAATTAAAAATACCGATATTTCGTTTCCTATTGGTTTTTCGGCACATATGCACATAACAAAAGTTGTTTATTTTGTTATTTAGAGTAACGTTTGTTATACACACTTTTTCCGTATACCCAATTATAAACGAGATATACGCTGAAACCTATAGCGGAAGTGAAGAATTTTATTTGGGACGAAAGACCCAACCGAAATAAATAAAACTCGGTATGTGTATTAGCACTAACGCTTTCATTATAACAAGCCATACCAATATTTCTTGGGACGGGCAGGAGTGGGGGTTGTAAGGGAGGCCTGAATTTAAAAATAGCGGTATTTCGTTTTCTATTCGTTTTTCGGCAAATAAGAACATAACAAAAGTTGTTTATTTGGTTATTTAGAGTAACATTTGTAATATTATTTTTGTTCTTTTAACAAAGTATAAACGAGATATACACTATAAACTAAAGCTGGAGTCAACATAAACATTGGGCGCTAACGATTATACCGAACTTAAAAAAACTCAGAAAAATTGATATGCTCAACAATTCATTCCAATTTAAACTATGAGGTACCTCACTTGGAAAAATTAATTCAAATCTATGTTAATATTTTGTCCTTAATAACTGAAATCTATGCATAATGCACAGGAGACGGGAAACATGACAATTTGGAGGACAGTGAAGACTTACATAAAAAATTAATTTTATTATTAACAAATGCCAACAAGGGGTATTAACCCTAAACACTGGGACGGGTAAATGTCAAAATATTGTGCAAAGTAAAGCTTTGCCAAAAATATACCATCACCATTCAGCCTCAAATGAATTCCCGAGCGAAGCCGGGTATCTGAGCTAGTATATATATATATATATATATATATATATATATATATATATATATATATATATATATATATATATAAAATTGTAACCTCTGTCTGTACATTGATTTTTTTCGCGAAATTTCACGATAACTTTTCGTTTCACATGTCATAGACATCATAACTGCATTTTGTTTCTTTGGTGTATGTTTGTTTGTTTGTTTGTTTGTTTGTTTGTTTGTTTGTTACCTTTTCACGCATAAACAGCTGAACCGAATATAATGAAACTTGGTATGTGTATTACTACTAACCCAACTTAGACTTTAGGCTATATTAATATCCTCTGAGACGAACAGGAGTGGGGGTTATAAGGGAAGTCTGAAATTAAAAATAGCGATATTTCGTTTCCTATTGGTTTTTTGGCAATTATGCAAATAACAAAAGTTGTTTATTTTGTAATTTAGAGTAACTTTTATTATATGCACTTTTGTCGTATACTTAAGTATAAATGAGTTATACGTTTAAAACTGTAGCGGGAGTCCACAATTTTATTTGGCACAAAAGACTCAACCGAACTGAACCAAACTCGGTATGTGAATTAGTACTAACGCCTTCCTTATAATAAGCCATACTAACATTTCTATGGACGGGCAGGAGTGGGGGTTATAAGGGAGGCCTGAAATTAAAAATAGCGATATTTCGTTTCCTATTGCTTTTTCTGCAAATATGCACATAACAAAAGTTGTTTATTTTGTTATTTGGAGTAACTTTTCTTATATACACTTTTGTCGTATACCTAAGTATAAATGAGTTATACGTTAAAACTTTAGCGGGCACTAACGGCTGAACCGAACTTAACAAAACTAGGTATGTCAATTAGCATTAATTCTTCCATGATTATAAGTTATATTATAATTTTTAGGTTCGAACGGGAGGGGGGTAATAAGGGAGGCCTGAAATAAAAATTCATCATATTTACATGTATAAGAGACGGGAAATATAAAAATATCGAAGACTGTAAAGCCTTATCGAACAAATAATTCTATTATTAGCAAATCCACGGCAAAGACGGGTATCAATCCTAAACACTGGGACGGGTAAATGTCAAAATATTGTGCAAAGTAAAGCCTTGCCAAAAAAATACCATCACCATTCAGCCTCAAATGAATTCCCGGGCGAAGCCGGGTATCTGAGCTAGTATATATATATATATATATAAAATTGTAACCTCTGTCTGTACATTGATTTTTTTCGCGAAATTTCACGATAACTTTTCGTTTCACATGTCATAGACACCATAACTGCATTTTGTTTCTTTGGTGTCTGTTTGTTTGTTTGTTTGTTTGTTTGTTTATTTGTTTGTTTGTTTGTTACCTTTTCACGCATAAACGGCTGAACCGAATTTCATGAAACTTGGTATGTGTATGACTACTAACCCAACTTAGACTTTAGGCTATATTAATCTTCTCTGAGACGAACAGGAGTGGGGGTTATAAGGGAGGCCTGAAATTAAAAATAGCGATATTTCGTTTCCTATTGGTTTTTTGGCAAATATGCATATAACAAAAGTTGTTTATTTTGTAATTTAGAGTAACTTTTGTTATATGCACTTTTGCCGTATACGGAAGTATAAATAAGTTATACGTTAAAAACTATAGAGGGAGTCCACAATTTTATTTGGCACAAAAAACTCAACCGAACTAAACCAAACTCGGTATGTGAATTAGTACTAACGCCTTCCTTATAATAAGCCATACTAACATTTCTAGGGACGGGCAGGAGTGGGGGTTTTAAGGAAGGCCTGAAATTAATAATAGTGATATTTCGTTTCCTATTGCATTTTCGGCAAATATGCACATAACAAAAGTTGTTTATTTTGTTATTTAGAGAAACTTTTTTTATATACACTATCGTCGTATACGGAAGTAGAAAGGCGTTATACTCTATAAATTATAGCGAGAGTCAACAATTTTATTTGGTACAAAAGACTCAACCGAACTAAATAAAACACTCAGTATGTGTATTAGCACTAACGCCTTCCTTATAATTAGCCATACTATTTCTAGGGACGGTCAGGAGTGGGGGTTATAAGGGAGGCCTGAAATTAATAATAGTGATATCCTATTGGGGTTTCGGCAAATATGCACATAACAAAAGTTGTTTATTTTGTTATTTAGAAAAATTTGCTCAACACTTCTTTTCAATATGAACTACCAGGTACCTCAAATGAAAAAAATGATTCAAATGTATGTCAATATTTTCTCATTAATAATTCAAATCTATGCATAATGCACAGGAAACGGGAAATATGACAATATGGAGGACAGTGAAGTCTTACATAAAAAATAATTTTAATATTAACAAATCCACAGAAACGACGGGTATTTACACTAAACACTGGGACGAGTAAATGTCAAAATATTGTGCAAAGTAAAGCCTTGCCAAAAAAATACCATCACCATTCAGCCTCAAATGAATTCCCGAGCGAAGCCGGGTATCTGAGCTAGTATATATATATATATATATATATATATATATATAATTGTAACCTCTGTCAGTACATTGATTTTTTTCCCAAAATTTCACGATACTTTTTCGTTTCACGCGTCATAGACACCATAACTGCATTTTGTTTCTTTCGTGTATGTTTGTTTGTTACCTTTTCACGCATAAACGGCTGAACCGAATTTCATGGAACTTGGTATGTATATTACTACTAACCTAACGTAGGCTTAAGTCTATATTAATATTCTCTGAGACGAACAAGAGTGCGGGTTATAAGGGAGGCCTGAAATTGAAAATATCTATATTTCGTTTCCAATTGGTTTTTCGGCAAATATGAACATAACAGAAGCTATTTATTTTGTTATTTAGAGTAACTTTTGTTATATACACTTTTGTCATATACCGAAGAATAAATAATGCGTTATTAGCTAAAAATTACAGCCGTAGTCAACAATTTTATTTGGCACAAAAGACTCAATCGAACTAAATAAAACTCGGTACATGTATTAGCACTAACGCCTTCATTATAACAAGCCATACCAACACTTCTAGGGACGGGCAGGAGTGGGGGTTGTAAGGTTATAAGGGAGGCCTTGCATTAAATATTTCGTTTCGTATTGCTTTTTCTGCAAATTGCACAGGATAAAAGTTGTTTATCTAGTTATGTAGAGTAACTTTTGGTATATTCACTTTTGTGAGATATACACTAGAAACTAATGCAGGAACGAACAATTTTATTGGACACTAACGATTGAATCGAACTTATCAAAACTAAATGTAAATTAGCATTAATTCTTTCATGATTATAAGCTATATTACGTTACTACATAAAAAAGTACATTCACCTGAGACGGGAGATATAAAAATATTGAGGACAGTGAAACCTTACGTAAGAAATTATTTTATTATAAACAAACCCACAGCAACGACACGCATAAACCCTAAAGACTGGGACGGGTAATGTCAAAATATTGAGCAAAGTAAAGCTTTGCCAAAAATTTACCATCATTGTTCAGCCTCAAATGAATTCCCGAGCGAAACCGGGTACCTTAGGAAGTTTATTTATAAAGAAAAATGTGGAGTATTATGTATAAATATTGTGCACTAAAGGTAACCAAGTCCTATACTCCTGAGATTACACATTAAATTTTAGTTAGCTTTGGAGTGACCATTCAGCGTGAGTAGCTACTCGAAAATAGAAGTAGCCAACTTTGTTCAGCAATACCACCAAGATGCGACAGGGAACAAGTTGATCCTTCTACTTGTACCCACCAATGCCCTATGGCAGACTATGGTCCTTCTTGGGCAAATAAGCCTAAGTTTTTGACCATCAATATTATTATATTAATACACTTATAATAATAACCTGCATAAAGTAAGAACTCCTCTCGTCTGCACTGCTCGTCTTCTTTCCAGTTCTAGGGTACTCATTTCATTGTTTAGAGATTCTATAGTCCGTTCAACTTCTGTTCTCCAGCGAAGAAGATCTTTCGATCTTTCTTTCAGTCTTATTGTAGTGTTTTCCTGAGCTTTGGCTGCCATTGCAGATATGCACTCGAGGCTTCTCCGGCTATTATACTCCGCCCTTAAAATATTAAAATTAAACTTAAAGTAGCGTTTAGGCAACCATATAAAATTACACTAATTAACACTTAAAAATTTGCTGTCCCCCGGCAGGTGTGGTACAAGCAAGTGCTCTCTAACGCTCCTCAAAAAGTTAGTGAAGATGGAGCTGTTGCTCTGAAAGTGCACTCTGTCAAAAGAAACTTATTGTAGAGGAAAACAGGCCTACTCTGTACATCCAGATTAATTCCTTCCTCTAGCTCCTTGCTTCCCTAGAAGGAATATTTGGCACCTTGTTGTCTGTAATATTAATATTTAAAGCAAGAAAAATAACTACCATTAATGTATGTTAGGAAAATAACGAATATCAAGTGCAATGGTTGTTTCCCTAAAAGAAAAAGTCCGTCAGTCACGCAGGGGCTGCGTAAACTAAGCATATTTCCTCATGAAGTTTAGTAATAGACAAATCTATATACTGGTAACACAACACCACCGTGAAAAAGTACAAACGGAAATAAGAGACGTTTCATCCAATTTCAATAACCTGCCGACAGGAAGCGTTAGGTTAGAAATGTAAAACTGGTCTGCCCGCCTCACACCGGGAAGAAAAACAATTACTGAAATATATCAGAATATAACATATTAATTTTATTGAGAACTATTTACTATATCTAGTACTGTAATTAATAATGAGTCAGAATAATTGTTATCTCAATAAATCAAATTTTAGTAGTCCAAAACCTAAAGACGGGGGGGGGGGCGTCACCAGGACATATTTGCATGCATCTCGTATAATAAAGGACTCTTCAATACAATTTTTGGAATTTAAACTTCGAATAATGTGAATTATTAGCAGATTTCCCTTAAGGAAAATCAGCTATTGAGGTTGTACTCATGACGCGATTTTCGAAAAATATCTTCGAATATCCATCGATCCTACCCAGGAGATGACGAAAATGAGGTCCGTTCAAATATATATATATATATATATATATATATATATATATATATATATATATATATATATGTCTGTTAACGCTCTAGTGGTCGCAATTTTTGTTTGATCGTTACCAAACTCGATATTTAAACGTTTTATGCAAAAAGACAGATCAAGTTCGTTAATGGCTGAAATCGGACCCGTGGGAGGGTGGGTTAGAGGGGGATTTTCGAATCAGTTTCCTGATGGCTGAAAAATGGAAATATCTCGGTTAATATTCAAGATAGTGAATAAATGTATATAACAATATTTATAGTACATTTAATTTGCAATAAGATTGGTTCCACAATTTTTCGATCCGACCAATGTTAATGGAGATATTTTGAATTTTTGAAAATCCTCCCCTCTAAACTCCCCCTCCCCCTGGCCCGATTTCAGCCGTTAACGAACTTGATCTTTCTTTTTACATAAAACGACTAAATATCGAGTTTGGTAACGATTAAACAATAATTGCGACCGCTAGAGCGGTAATATATATATATATATATATATATATATATATATATATATATATATATATATATATATATATAGATATACAGTTTTGAACGGACCTCATTTCGTCATCTCCTGGGTAGGATCGATGGAAAAAATTTCGGAAATCGCGTCATGAGTACGACCTCAAGAGCAGATTTCCCTTAAGGGAAATCTGCTAAAAGTAAAATGATCAGGATAACAGTGGAATGGTTAACTTGTATAGTAGAGACATATAGGGAAATAATATCTGTGATGAAGTTCACACAGAGTTTGTTTCAATTAAGATCACTTAGGGAAAAGAATAAATGTGAAATGACTATTATTTTTTTCATTATTACGTTAGTAAAAATTTTAAGTGAATCCTTTTTGTTCATCGTTCTAACTATCTAAGCAAAATCCTGAATATAAGAAGTAGAGATTTTCTCACATGTTAACTCGGTGGAGGTCATCAGCAGTACAGCTAAGCACTTCTTCATTATGTTTTCTCCATTCAGCATCAGAGTACCTAGTAATTGAATAGTGGTCAACAACAGGGCGCACCCCAGTTATTCCTGCTTTTGGGTTCCAGTCTACCTTCCCAGTACCCCATGGCCCTACAGGACTCAAGTTCTTAGATTCCTGATGTGGATACTTATCTTCTGCTTTAGGTAAAAATGGTTTTTCACAGGCTGTGTCCTCCTAAAAATTGAGTTTTTAATTATTTTAAAAGACCTTGTGAGACATTTTATTTGTAAATAAAACATTAAAGAATGCAAACTTTTGCCTCAACTGTTTATTAGTTCAGCCTTTTTCTTTAAGATTTTATTTATTTTTTTTTACTTACTATCCATAAAGTAAATTATTACAGAGAATAATGTGGAATTTAATTTAATAATGCACTTTAATATCTTGGTTCAAACATCACAGCATAATTATATTTACAAATAGGCTTTGATTTGGCCAACTTCAAATGTTTCACTTATCAGTCAGCTTCTCTTGGAGGAGAAGAAATGATTTTCTTCTAGATTTAGAAGTTATGACTGTACCACCAATTTTTTCAAATATTTCAGAGATTGTTACACTTGGATAAGGATCAAGATATGAATTTATAATCAAGATATAGCATAAAGTTGCATACCCTGAGAATGAAATAAGAGAATGCGGTGAGTGAAATAAGATTATGGCTTCATTCTTTGCAGCCTGGACAGTTTGGTGGCTAAGAAAGATACTGGATCCAATGGGAGACCAATGATTGCAAGTCATATGGGTTAACACTTGGAGTGTATTTCGATTAGTATTTGTTACAAGAAAATCCATAGAATAAAACTTGTAGACCATTAATAGTTTAACAAGTTTGGTTCTATAATATTTTACGATCTGACACGTAACAGTAGATATATAGATATAGAGTTAAAACATACAATTTTAATTGTTTTTGTCAACATCAGACAAATATCTATGTACCTAGAATAAGAAGTCTATATATATATATATATATATATATATATATATATATATATCTGTTAACACTCTAGTGGTCACAAATTTTTTTTTTTATTATTACCAAACTTGATATTTAAACGTTTATATATATATATATATATATATATATATATATATATATATATATATCTGTCTCTTATAATCAATGTACAGACAGAGGTTACAATTTTATATATATATATATATATATATATATATATATATATATATATATATATCGTTTTGAACAGACCTCATTTTCTTCATCTCCTGGGTAGTATCGATGGAAATTTGAAGAAAGTTTTCAAAAAATTGTGTGCGTGAGTACAACCTCACAGTAATGAAATTAATTTGAGGCGCCCATTTTGATGGAAGCTGTTCATACCATTACTCAATTGTTTGATATGACATTTTCCCCCTTCTTAGGTCTTCCCACTAATTTTTGAACTCATGGGCTGTCTAAATTAAAGATTTTCTCATTTCTAAAAATAAACCTGTATATTTGATTTTCCTTAATAAATTTTTTCCATAACAAATGAAGTTATTTGAACTGTGGTTTTCTTATAATTTTATAATATTTAAAATACCTAGTGTCAGCTATTCATTTCTATATTTAGCATGCACATCATCACAACCTAGGCTGAATTGCCTCACTATCTCATCCAAAGGCGGCACCAGTTTTTCTAGATCCATTTGTTCTTTTTTTTTCCTCCGAAATATCTAAACCTGATTTCAAGATGTTGTTTACTACATCCTAGTAGTAGTTTAACCCATTCATTGCTGACTTCATTCATGAGTCTACTTTGTGTGGCCAAGTGGAAAATTCTGGACAGGTAACAGACATGACATTTGCATAACTGGCCATCCAAAGAACACATAGGCTGGTGCAACTGTCGTGTGATAGGCATTGAATGGGTTAACTCACAAATGATTTTCTATGGGTCATTTAAGCTATTTTGAAGGAAATTATTATTATTATCTTTTTATCAATTTTATTTAGGTGAGTCATGAAGCAGATTTTAAGTAATTAATTAACATGAATAATCTAATATAAAAATATTGACAGAAGTGATGTCATTCATTTTATTTTCACCTTTAGTCTTGTTAAGAAATATCTTATCATATCTAAACATTCAGGAAAACGTATTTATTAATAATACCAGGGTCGTTCCAAGTCAAATCAACACACCTTTTTATCTTACCTCCACAGATTTCAATGAAATTTAGCACGTGTATTACGGTCACAAAGATCAACAAAAATGCAAATTTTAAAATTTATATTTTGAATGGTTTTTAAAATATCGCTACAAAAGGTTTTCAAAAAATCGAAAAATATAAAACAATTTTGAAACTGCTCTAAGAGCTGACCTAATTGGTCTATATAGATGGGAGGGGTATCATTTTACAGCAATTTTAACGCTCTTTTCAGAGTTACACAACACAACATGTAACTCTTTTTTTTTTCTTCTTTTTTTTAAATGCAAATTTGGATTCGGATTTTTTCCAAAAAGTACCACATTTAAAATTTTCAAAAAAATTCTATTGATATTTAGTACTTTCTCAACCAACCATGCTAAAAATAATTATGGGATGATAATAGGTCCTATGTGAAAAAAAGACTTTACTGACACTGGCTTGAGTAAAATTCCTTTTTTGATCCACCAGTGGGTTGACTGCTGCAATCTAGAGATCTTAGAGAAACCTCTGATGAATTTATATATTTATTCTGCAGCGTGTAACATGTCCCTTTCAGTATGACATGATTTTTATGTAAAGAAACAAGAATCATTCCTTAACGACCTTAAAGAAAATCTTAAGGTGTCAGAATTTGTTGTTACATGTGATTTTTCTAAAAATTATAGTATAGTTTTAGAGGACGAAGCCGAGTGCTACCATTGGACAAGCCAGCAGGTTACTATTCATGCTTATGAAATTTATTATAACCAGGATGGCAAAATTGAACACGTGAGCTTTGTTGTTATACCTGTCTGCCTAGAGTATAGCTCAATTGCTGTCTACACCTTTTTAAAGAAGCTCCCCTACTTTACAAAGAAGTTCCAAAAGCTTCCAAAAAAATTGTATTACTTTTCTGATGGTTCTGGTGCACAATATAAAAACCAAAAAAAACTTCTTGAACCTTTACCTCCACTAGGATGTTTTCAGTATAGAAGCCGAGTGGTACTTTTCAGCAACAGCAAATGGCAAATGTTACGGTTCTTTGAAAACTTTATGTAGCGATATTTTAAAAACCATTCAAGATAAAAATTTGAAAATTGTATTTATCTATTTATTGGTTGTTCTTTGTGCCAAAAATCAATATGCCAAATTTTATTGAAATCCGAAATGGTGAAGTAACTTTTTTATTTAAAGTGTGTTGATTTGGCATGGAATGATCCACAAGTTATGTACAATTGAAGTATGTTATATGCAATCACCAAATACAAAACAAAATTAATTTATATTTAGAAAATTGTACGATATATTATAGGAAGTAAAATTCATTATTCTCTTATTCATTATTTTCATATTATGGCCCTTAAAAAAAGGTTTGGCTTAAACTGGCACAGGATAGAGAAATTAAAGCCTATGAGACATGTAAGTATGTGAAAAATCATTTCGTGTTCCAAATATAAAACTTTGAGTGGAAAACAATTCATTTCAGATAATTCTTTTAGAAGGGACAAAAACCTTAAAATTGTGTCTGGCTGAAGAAATGTGAAACATTAAAAATCTTTCATTCTACTTGTAATGATTAAACCCAATTGGCCATCCCGTGAGGTCTACTTGTCATGAAAAATTGGGGAAATAGCTTAAAGACCTATTGATAAAAATAATTGAAAATAATTTGCAAGAAAAAGGAAATGTTGAAACTAAGTAAATGAGTTAATAAATAATGTACCTGACTAATGAAAATTAGTTTATATTATTTCATTGCAAACTTCGAAAAGAAAAAAAAAAAAAAAAAATATATATATATATATATATATATATATATATATATATATATATATATATAGAAGGAAATAAACATTTGTACCCCATTTATTATATATTAGTTCCAAAACCTTAATTTTAAGAGGAATACATGGATTTCAAAAACTTTCCCCTATATTTTTCTCAATATAATCTAATTTTCTTAATGTGACAATCTGATAAAATATAGTAATTAAAATTATTGCTCATAACCCTCATATCATTGTATATTATGGTGCCCATTACATCACAATATTTTTCATTTGTTTTTACAGTACAACAATTATATGTAAATTTTTAAAATGGAGTATTGATACTTATAATTTGATATAATAGAAAACTATTTTTAAAAAATCTGATGAAATACTGACTTTGACCTCTTCTCCCTTGTGATTCATCTTTTCAAATAAAATAATTTAAATGAAATTACTATGTACTAGTTTAGTCTACATCAACAGCTGGGTTGCCATAGAGAGCTCGAAGACTTGATTATTCTTTTACAGTTATTTTTTTTTTTTTAT
This sequence comes from Riptortus pedestris, assembly GCA_019009955.1. Taxonomy (NCBI): domain Eukaryota; kingdom Metazoa; phylum Arthropoda; class Insecta; order Hemiptera; family Alydidae; genus Riptortus; species Riptortus pedestris. The sequence continues at coordinate 118,626,584 of CM032228.1, forward strand.
CCTCTCATTACATTTTCAAAATTTATTTTAATTTTACAAGCAAACAGTTCATAAATAAATAAAGAAATTGATGCTTTTAGATTTTCACTTTTTATCTGATCAAAATATTGTTTGGAAGATCTCATAAATCATAAAATCACTGTTTTATAAACACTTCAAACATCTCAATATTATTTGTTTTTGAATAAGGCAAATTCTTCAAGAGTTAAGAGGATTAACTCTAATAAAGCAGTAATGATGAAATGTGAGTTAGTACGAAATTGTCATCACAGCAAAGCATTATGCATGCACCCCTTACCTTAAAGCAATATCCACTTTACTTAAACATGTACTTTAACAAAAGATTCATCCAGATTTTGGCTTGGGATTAGCCATCTTCTATTTGCAGCATTCATATCAGATATGGAAGATCTCTTTTGTTGATGGGTGCAACTGGTCTAGGCAATGAAAGAGAAAATGTTTGTTTTACTGTTTTATGTAGGTGATCTAATTCTGCTCACATGAATACTCTAGTTGAACTAAAAAAGAAACCTTGATCTTAGAAAAATACTACACATCAAATTATTTAGTTGTTAATATACCTGAATCTAGGGTCCTGCTTTCCATAAGCACCAGGCCTCCTCCATGGTTGGACATTTTTTTATGGAATTAAAGAAATAAAAAAGTTTAAAACAATTGAGTATTTCAGTACCTACTTTATTAAATAAATCAGGAATATTTTAAAATCAGACAGTGCAAATTCAAAATTGAGCTGCTCCACAGAAACTGTATTTAATGTCCTCTCTGGTTGAAATGTAAAAGTTGGGAAGACATTGTCAAACTGGTCCATGCTATTGTTTGAACAGCAATTGTTTGATTTCCCTTAAGGGAAATCAGCTATTGAGGTCGTACTCATGATGCGAGTTTCGAAAAATTTCTTCAAATGTCCATCGATCCTACCCAGGAGATGACGAAAATGAGGTCCGTTCAAAATTATATATATATATCTATATATATATATATATATATATATATATATATATATATATATATATATATATATATATTTGTCTGTTAACGCTCTAGCGGTCGCAATTTTTGTTTGATCGTTACCAAACTCGGAATTTAATCGTTTTATGTAAAAAGGAAGATCAAGTTCGTTAATGGCTGAAATCGGACCAGTGGGAGGGGGGTTTAGAGGGGGGGATTTTTGAAAATTCAAAATATCTCCGTTATTATGCGTCGGATCGAAAAATTGTATAACATCAATCTTATTGAAAATTAAATTTACTATAAATATCGGTATATACATTTATTCCCTATCTTGAATATTAACCGAGATATTTGCATTTTTATGAAATTTGGGCCGATAACGGATTTTTGAATTTCCCGCGAAAAGCTAGTTCCGCCCTTTGCCGTAACCGTTTGGCTCTGCTATGGAGATTTCTCTATTGTATAACTTCACGTGGGAAATCTGCTTAGTTTACGCAGCCCCTGCGTGACGGACTTTTGTTATATTCATTTTTGTCGTGTAACAAAGTTTAAACGAGATATTCACTAAAAACTAAAGCGGGAGGCAACAATTTTGTTGGCAAAACCGATTGAACCGAACTTAAAAAAAACTCGGAATGTGAATTAGCATTCATTCTTCCATGATTATAAGATATATTAAAATTTTTAGGTCCAAACGGGAGTGGTGGTTATGAGGGAGGCCTGAAATGAAAAATTGTGATCCAATTGGTTTTTCAACGATTTTCTATAAAAATACAGTCATTAGTCAGTTAACGATGATTTCCCGGACATTGCCGGGTATATTAGCTAGCTTGTATATACAAAATACGTACATTATAGATGATATTTAATTATAATAAATGCTACCCATGATTACAATTTGAATTATTCACGGTGTGTCAAACATTGGAGAGGGAATGATTAGAGGGATTTGTTAATAAAGTTATTTGTTATTTAAGGCTTCACTGAATATTTTTATATTTCCCGTCTCCTGTACATGTAGTTTTTTTTTTTTTTTTTGTAACGTATAATAATCATATAATTCATAACCATAGAAAGTATTCCGTCTTCCAAACCAAGTATGAATCCTTGATGCGGTACAAAGCCCTACGGTGACAGCTGTTTTAGGTACGTCATAACCGCTATTAAAAATACTCTTTTGTAAGTCTCGATTGAAAACTGTATATTCATATTGGTACATAGTAAAATATATCATATATTAACAGAGCTGAGTTAATAAATGCCAGAAATAACTGGGTGCACCTCCCCAGCGTTCATCTTTTTAAATTATTTATTTATGATAAGTAAACAAATTCACATTCCTGAGAATAACACTACATTGCTAAAAGTATAACCATCAATTTTTATGTAAACATATACTAATATGAGGTCGGCAGGGAAGCGGCAGAACAGATAGGGCACAGGAACCCCCACCCCACACGTCCCTAGGCTCAGTAGTGCCAACTCATTTAGGATATCTATACTGTAATACTTTAAATTATATTATCAAATCAGATTACATTATCTTCACAATACTAAAACTGTTTGATCAAATATTTTTCACGTTTTAATTAAATAAAGTATTAAATAAACATAGGGAAAACCGGTGTTTCTCATGAATTAATGTTTGGGATATGAGAAGGGGGAGGGCGTATACTTTACTTGGTTGGTGGAATCTGTTGCTTGCGTTAAAAAATAACATAGATTAGAATTATTAGGAATAAAATTTTAACATGGATTTGAATTAATTTATTCAGGTGAGCATGATCTATAATATTTTCTATACATATTTTCTGCAACATGAACATTAACCGATATATTTGGATTTTGTAGTTTTCCGCTTTCAGTAAACCCACACTCACTCATGTTATATTAATAATAAGCTGATACCATGAACCTCTTCATTACAAGGTTAAATAAGAAATATTGTTTTTATTGAACTTTTTACTTTGTGAGATATATGGAAATACGTTCTGTTGATCCCCCCCCCCTTTTCTTCTCGGGTTAATAAAATTTAAGCAACTGAGATTAAAATTATTGTGATTCATTACAAATTACAGCAGTAGCTATAGTAAATAGTTTTCAATAAAATTAATATGTTATATTAAGATATATTTCAATAATGATTTTTATTTCCGGTCTAGAATTTAGGTTGGCTGGCCTGTTTATTTACAATTCAGTCGCTTTCCGTTGTGGAGTTATTAACTTCTAACTGAAAGATTTCTCATTACCGTTTGTATTTATTCACTTAATATTCGCGGTTGAGTTACCAGTATGTATATCTATCGTAAACCTTTGCGTGGGAAATCTGCTTAGTTTACGCTGCCCCTGCTTGACGGACTTTTTAGTTTTCTGCCCCCACTCCTACTCACGCTAGAATAGCAATACGCTATTAAATCATGAACCACTTTATTCTAAGCTTAAATACCAAATATTCTTTTCAAAAGACCTTTATTATGCGAGATACAGAGGGGATTTCGTAGACTCCAAATATTTCTTTTGTTTTGCGTCGAATCGAAGTATTGTATAGAATCAATCATATGGCAAATGTAATGCTCTTCAAATTTTGTTGTATACTAGTCCTCTATCTTAATATGATCAGAGTGATTTGCATATTTTTGTTTTTCATCCCTTAGTAAACCCCCACTTCTATTCATGTCTTATTAACAATAAACTGCGCTATTATAAACCAGTTCATTCTGGTGGTAAATATCAAATTTTTATTTTTACAATACAGACATCTATATTTAAAATTCCAACATATCATCAATATTGTAACTTGTCCTGTGAGATAGGTCTCCATTCCTGTTCATTAAACAATAAATCGCCTATTACGGTAAAATGTTGAAGTCATGGGGGTACTATAATATGAATTAATGGTCCACAGTTTTCTATGGCTTATTCTGTCAATGTCACATATCTTGATAAATGGGAATTATATTACTACATCTCATTCTCTTCCATTTAACTCCCTCTAGAAGGGTTTTAACTTTAAGACTTAGACTAAAGAATTTCAAAAATTGAGAGCTGTGGATAACTTCGAGATTTAGGCAAAAGATTAACATTTAGAATATTGTCCTATCCGTTAATTGTTTAGATGTAATATTTTGTGCATTAAATTTATTTGTAGAGTTGAAATTATTACTTCATTGTAAAATTGTATTCACTTGGCTAATCGGGACGGATAACAAACAGGCTACTGCCACCCTTTTCTAGCCAGGGGCTAAGGATTTCATTTAATTAGTTCGTCACTAAATACATTTCTATTACCCCGGCCCACAACTCTAGGTTTACCAAGTGAGATGAAAAGACCAAATCTCACTTGGCTAACCTGAGCCCCTTGAATACAATATATATTTCTTTAATAAATCATTAATTGCGATCAGGACCAATACTCCTTACGGGATCTAGGTCGATGCTACCATCTTAATCCAACGGCCTACGTAAAAACAGTAGAAAGGTAAATGGAACGCCCGAATTGCAGACGAAACTTAACGAAATGGAGGGAATGCTCGTAATGGGAAAAGCTGCGTCAAGCAGGGGCTGCGTAAACTAAGCAGATTTCCCGCGTGAAGTTTAACAATAGATATATCTACATACCGGTAATACAACAACACCGTGAAAAGTAACAGACAAATATATATATATATATATATATATATATATATATATATATATATATATATATATATAAAACCAGTTGTGTACGGACCTCATTTTCGTCATCTCTCAGGATCAGGATTGATGGACATTTGAAGAAAAAGTTCGAAAATCGCGTCATGAGTGCGACCTCAATAGCTGATTTCCCTTGAGGGAAATTTGCTAAAATTAAGTGAAGTAACTTAAAAGCTCAAAAATATAATTCAGTTGTTAAAAACACATAAATAATGTTTATTATTATTATTTATTAACGTCCACGTTTTGCAACTCAGGCTAATTGGGACGGGTTATCTACAGGTTACCACCCTTTTCTAGCCAGGGTGGGATTTTAGGATGTTATTTAATGAATTTTGCCCAGGCAAGAATCGAACTCGCCACTCTTGGTTTACCATGTGAGATAAAGGCCAACGCTTTAACTCGCATGGCTAACCTGAGCCCCTAAAATAATGTTTAATGAATAATCTGGTTTCCAATTTCCAGTCGCCTAATAGAATTTATTAGAACTCCGTGTGAAGCCTAAAGCAACTCCGAAACTTAAATAATGTTTAATGAATAATCATTAAGTTTCGGAGTTTGCTTTAGGCTTCTCACGGAGTTCTAATAAATTCTATTAGGCGACTGGAAATTGGAAACCAGATTTTTAAAACCCAATAAATGGTAAAGTATCCAAATATCTTACGTTGACCATATTCAAATCCCAGATACATTATTAAATAGGAAGTCCATCACGCAGGGACTGTGTAAAGTAAGCAGATTTCCCACGCGTGCCACGTATTTGCATTTGTCTCAAAAAGTAAAAGGCGTTTATTTTGTTATTTAGAGTAACTTTTCTTATTTTCACTCTTCCGGTACAACGAAGTATGCACGAAATATGTAATTAAACCTATAGTGGGTATAAACCTATAGCGGGAGTCAATAATTTTATTAGTACTCATTAAAGTGTTTTTAATATACATAGGCATATTATGACAAATGATGTTAAGTGATAGTTCTAAGTATGATTAGGATTAAGGAAGTTATAAATCTCCGCCCCGACCCTCCTCATTTGTTATTTATTCTAATTAGAAAATAACTTCTTTATTTATTTCCTATAGAAATTTAAACTATAAGAGCATTTAATTTGAATGATGCATTTTTTAAACAAAGCCATGCTAAATTTACTCAACGTGTGATAGCGGAAGTTGTGAAGAATCACACTCGTGAGTTGTTGTATATATTATCTTATTTCCTCCGATATGTTAACGATATTGAAATGACTATGTACTATTCAAAACTAGTAAACGTTACTCAGTAATGTAATTATTACAAAAGACAATATGCGTTTAAACTCAATATGATTTGAGGTTACAGGGTGGGCTACGATCTCTTTTCCTCACCTCACTTTTAGAATATAAATTGTTAATTTTTGGGTACCACTGTTATTTACTTACACCTTATATAATATTCACAAGAAAAGTCGAACTTTTTAGCGTTTTGAATAAATAATTTAAGTAAAACAATGTTGATAACACTCAAGCGGGAGCGAAAGCTGTTGGGAGGCTAACACAGTAAAATGTGTTACCTTATTTCCTGTGAAATATTGTATTTGCTTTCTACTCACATTTGCTGTTATGTATATAACTAAGCTCCACGTGTACTCGGATTGGTTTTTGACAGGAAATACGTACATTATAGATACTATTTAATTATAATAAACGCTATCCATGATTATGATTTGAATTATTCTCGGCGTGTCAAACAGTGGAGAGGGATTGATTAGGGACTATTTTCATTTATTCTTCAAAACTGAAATTTCTATTCTATAAGTCCCCTACCTGATACTTATGGGAATACAATGCGCCCAGACGGGGAGTGTAGTTGTAGTCATTGACCATCATTCATACCATCATTCGGCCACAAATGATTTCCCGAGCGAAGCCGGGTACCTTTGCAAGTATTATATATAATTCATTATAAATTAATATAGTTATACAAAAATGTTTAATAATAACAATGTATATTGGCATCCATGAATCTTCAACTAATGAAAATTCTTTTCTTCTACTCCAGATCAGTGTTCATCTGCAAAGGTACTCTTCCCCATGACATCGCGAATATAGGAATTTTCAGGTGGAAGGAGCATCTCTATTCTTCCTTCAAAAACGTTTTGGGTTTCCTCAATCGGATCGGTCTCAACCGGGTTATGAGTGGATCTGAAGTGAGCGAAAGTCATTTTTGGACATCTAGATTACATGCTTACCTTGATTAGTTTCTCGCGGAACTGTGCCGGTATTTCGTGCTTCCAGAGTCTCTTATTAAGTAATATTTAACACATCTAAGCTTGATAGGTCAGCCGTAGTGGGAGATGGTATTGGACTTTGGCAGTTTTATGATAAGCTTTCATTTATGCCACAGGTTAATTGATATGGGACAAAAGAACTTTGAAATATATTTTAGGAATCATAATCGTTTTCAAACATGTGTTTGAACCGTGCCTTCAGAGACCTGTCTAAACCCCCACTTGAAATGTATCTCCAATAAATTACACTTTTGTTCCTTTTATGTATTTAAACGTCTAATATTAATGTCTCAAATAACGGTATGGTATAACAACTCCAGTAAGCTAATTACTGCGCGCTGGATGATATGCTGTTCTTCGGTAACATTCCATTTTGGGTTTTTATAGAATCGATTAGCAAGGATACAGCAGTTTGTTTATTTATACCTCTGGTGATATCATATTGGATTAAACAAACATAGATATAGGTCACCTGAATAGGTGACAGTTGACTTGGTTCGCCGCGTATATACTTCCTTGTATTTTTGTGCTCACGTCGGAGAACTAGTTATTTCCTTGAATATTTTCGAAGCTTCTCTTTTTCCTTCAGCACGTAGCTTCACCTGGGTTGCAAAAATGAATTCGCCCGGTTCTGTAGAACTATGAATCTATTCTGTTTAACGCTCACAAGATTCTTCAAAATTCGTTGACGGCCCCGTAGTAGTAACAAACGTACCAGATATAGTTATCAACAGAAGTAGACGAGAAAAAGAGGAAGATTTACGAACCTTGCTGTGGGTACTTCAAGGAAAAATACTCAGTTGAAAAATGGAGTGTCAAAGGCATACTGATCGGTGCAAGAGGTGCAATATCCCAAAGGACAGCCGAAACTCTAAAAGAACGGATTATCCACGAACGACCTCCAGAATTTGTCTGCAACCATTATTAAGCATTCGGCGAGAATTATAAATTATCATTTTTACAAATAAAGGCACGATGCAAAGCTGCACTCCTTTCCAAATGGCCCATCAAAATTTAACAACAAATTTCTTGTTTTAAAAAGAAATATTAAAAAAAAAAAAAAGTGATATTTTTTTTTTAACATTACCCAGTTATTAGGATTAGGAGGCTGACCCTGAGGGGAACCCTCCAGAAGGAGAGCAGCTTGTTTTTTTTGTTTTTTTATTTTTATTTAAATTTTATTTCTTGTGATCTAGTACTCTTCTACGATTAATTTCTTGTTTTAAGAGAGAAAATTTATTCCTATTTTCTGTATTTTTGAGTCACATTCGAAATTCATCAAAAATTCTCTACCAATTCTAATATGTTTTCTTATACTTTATTGTTACACGATATCAAATAATTGTTTTTAGTCATTTTTTTGACTGTTCAGGGGCTTGGGAACAAATATTAACAATAACCACTAACTTATCAAAAATGACATATATGGACTATAAGACTTCGTTCACTTTACTTGAACCCTTTCACGAGAATCCACGATTCACGGTTTCAAATATATAAAACTAATGTCTTTACATTCAAATCAAGACAAAGATTGGGAGAGACCCGGAAGTATAACAAAAACTCTATTTCTTCTAAAACTGACTAAACATTTGTATTCTCTTTTTAAAGTTTAACTTGTTGACTATGCCACTGTTATTAATGAAAAATACCAACAAATACTTACCACTTCAGAAGACTTCTTAATGCAAAATGTATTTCACTCTTCTAAATAAGGAATATTTACTTTTAGGAGATTTCTCTTAAGAGAAATCGGCTATTGAGGTTGTATAGCGCATCAATTGCATTAACGGCTGAAATCGGACAGCAAGGGGGGGGGGGATTTCGAAGGTGAACAGCCATTTTTTTTATTCTGGGATGAGTTCTTCGAAAATGATTTTTGTCCCGCTGAATAAAACGAGTGTCCCACTGTGCATCGTGAAGAATAGCCAGATAGCCAACTCGGGCAAGTGGCTGTCCCATTACTGTATCACCGTCTCCAGGCCCAAACAAATAGGAATTATTGCCCCTTCTCTAGAACTTTCAAGTCCGTACGTAACGAAAAATAACTGTAAAAGACGTTGTCTTGGTGAACCGGGTTAATTTAATTTCAAATGACGTTATATTGATCTTCTTCGTAATGGACGGCAATTATCTGAGCAATTTTTTCGTAAAGTTCTTCCGCCTATCTTCGTTTTCCGACAATTCATCGTAATAGCTTTCATTGGTGGCTCTGAATCAGATCCTATACCAGGTTTACCCCTCTTGGGTATTTCCAAAACTAAATTAAATGTTTAGTTACAACAAATACTGAAATATAACTGAATATAGGGATAACCCCGTTATACCAAGTATAAGCTTGCCATAACACTAGGAGGTAGATATAGCAGTGCTGGTGTTGCACTCACAATTGATAAAGTGCGATGAACATATGAGGCTAGCAAGTAGCATGAAACCACTCCTATAAAAGAAAATTAATTGCTTTTTTAAGTATTGTATTTATCTATAAGTACAAAATATTTAGCTGGCTTAGAAGATTAATGTGCATTATTTTATAGACTGACATGTTTTATTGAGTTATGGATAATAATTTTTAAATACATGCACAAGTGATTCCAATAGTAAAACGATTGTTATATATAATTCACTCATTACTTAGCAGATTTAATAATTTCTTGTGAATTCTGTGCACTGTGTTTTACTTCATTTAACGAATGTAGTAATCTTGAAAATTTTCGGATTTCGACGGATTTATCCGATTTGACCCTCCTTGAATCCCTCAAACAATTTTCAACATGAAGTATGCTCGTATCTCGGAGATCTCACGAACCACCAGCCTCCTAATGTTGACAATTTTATAGTAAGTCTGCTGTTACATCTAATTGAGGGCCTCTCCATTTGATTGAAATCGGCTTAGGAATTCATAGAAGACAGAAAATAACAAGCTGAAAATTTATCCTTATCTATCAGAGATTCAGAAGCTTTGTTTAGAATCTCTTTTATCATAAAAAGATTTATAAATTACTTCTGTCATTTTTGACGCTATTAATTGGAATAGAGATATTGTGTCACTTTGAAATGAAATTATTTTAAATGAAGTGCGGCAAAACATCTTAAAAATGTATTTAAATAGGAGTACAAGGAAGCTCTGGTGCATTTCTTTATATTTATTTTATTTTGTTATGTAATACCACTACACATCATTTTGTAAGAGTAGTTGAAGTGACCTTTATTTTATTCCCTACTTAATGTTATCATCATGCTAATAGCTATTTTATTTTAAAAACCTATTCCTTGCCTTAATAGTCCGTCACTCAGTGGCTGCGTAAACTAAGCAGATTTCCCAATGAAAATATACATTGTGAAATTATACAATAGAGAAATCTCCATACGCCAGCCAAACAGTTACGGAATTGGCCGATCTAGCTTTTGGCGGGAAACTCCCCCATTTCATAAAAATGCAAATGTCTCTGTTAATATTAAAGATAGAGAATAAATGTATAGAACAATATTTATAGTAAATTTAATTTGCAATACGATTGGTCCTATACAATTTTTTGATCCGACGTATGGTAACGGAGATATTTCGAATTTTCGAAAATCCCCTCCCTCTAAACCCCCCCCCCTCCCACTGGTCCGATTTCAGCCGTTACCGAACATGATCTTTCTTTTTACTTGAAATGACTAAATATTGAGTTTGGTAACGATTAAACAAAAATTGCGACCGCTAGAGCGGTAACAGACAAATATATAGACAGATAGATAGATTGATATATATATCTATATATATATATATCTATATATATATATATATATATATATATATATATATATATATATATATACAGTTTTGAACGGACCTCATTTTCGCCATCTAGGTAGGATCGATGGACATTAGAAGAAAAAATTCCGTCATGAGTACAACCTCGATAGCTGATTTCCCTTAAGGAAAATCTGCTAAAAGTCTAATGATGGAACTGTAGGGAATAGTTGGTTAAAAGTGAACATCTTTCTTTAAACTGACAATTTTAAGTCAATATTCCGGGGGGGAAATGTGTGTCAATTGATATTTCAAAGTGTAAACACTATTTGAAAGCTAACTGTTCTTGAAATGTTGTGGGGGGAGGGGGACTACTTATCATTGGTGCCCCCCTCTACTAACGGTGAGTCAGTGCAGTCAGATATCGCATATATATGGCCGCTATCTATTGCAGTCTAGAGTTTCACGTGATCATGGCCTTACAACAAATACTCGCGAAGAAAAGGCGCGGCCAACCTCTTTCTACTGCAGAAATAGAAGAGTTTGTACGTACGGCATCCTCAGGTGAAGCTCACCATGCACAAATAGGTAGGTCTTAACCTTAAAATCTTTATGAAAGACAAGATGTATATATTTAAATATGAAAACTTAAATGATGTAATACTTATTGTTAGCTTATTACTAGTAGTATGCTTATTCGCAATATAATTAATAATTAATGCACTATTTAACTTTTTTTTTTGTTATTTTATTATACGTGGCCTGTTACGCATTTCTAACATATTGTTCCTTGGCATGCCGTTGTACCGATCTCTTAAATGCTGCAACCAAGTTTATTGCTCGGTAGGTACTGCATTGTTGTTATAAATACTAAAATTCCATCACTCAGGGGCTGGGTAAATTAAGCAGATTTCCCATGTGCTGTAATCCCACCATGCATTGTTTACTTCGCCATTGATAAGAAGCCTCTGTTAACAGAAATTTAAAAGTAAGCTGGACATGAGATGTTCAATGAGTTAGTTACTCAAAGTTAAATTCTGACGAGTAGAAGTGGGGGTTTACAGATAACTGTAAACAAAAAAACACAAATAACTCGCCTAATATTTGAGTTACAAAAACATGAAAAATAAATAAATACAGAGTATTAATTTTTAACAAGATTGATTCTATAACTTTTTTTTTATTCTACTCAAAATTACAGATGTATTTTGAATGTTAGAATCCCCTCCACCCTCCAACTCACTCTATGTGGTCGAATTCAGCCATTAACTATTATGATCTACAATTTCGTAACAGAAGATTAAATATCGAGTATGATATGGATAAAATCAGAAAGGAACATGAAATCAGATGAAGACAACATACAGCATATTTGCACTTATCTCACACAAGTAATACGGTTGAAAACCATGTTTAATATTTAAGCTAGGGATAAGACGCTTCATGATTTATGAGCTTATTGCAAATATGAGACAGAGGGGAATGGGAGTTTATCGAAAGCTGAAAACTAAAAAAGTTTGTAACGCAGGGGCTTCGTACACTAAGCAGATTTCCCCATGCTGAATGACACACTGGTGATCTCATTTCACCATAGGCTCACTATTTCTAAGTAAAGCTCCGAGGAGTAGAAATGGGACTTCAATATAATTATAACTCGCTTAATATTTGAGTTCTGAGAAAATTTATAGAATAATAATTGTAGAGCATCCATAGTTCGACCAGACTGGTTCAATAAAATATTTCTATCCGAATGATAGTAAGGGAGATATTTTAAATTTTCGATTCCCCTCTAACCTCCCTCCCCTTTCCCTGGTCCAATTTCAACGGTTAAAGAATTTATAATAATAATCTTTAGTTTAATGAAACTGAAAAACGCAAAATATTGATGAAACCTTACCAAACGTATCTGCATACATCACATGATAAATGACCATTGAAAACAATACTTGGTATTTAAGCTTGGAATAATACGAGTCATGATATATTGGTTTATTGTGACGTGTGATGAATTAAAGGGGGGAGGGGGCAGGCTGAAAATAAAGACATTCAAATATCCCATCAACGCCGGGTACTCATGTATAAACCCTAAACACTGAGTCGGGGAAATGTAAAAATATTGTACAAAGTAAAGCCTTGCCAAAAAAATACCTTCATCATTATGGAATTGTAAACAAACTGGTCTTTCAACCACTCAGAGCTAAACAGATAGATAGACATATTCTTCACCGGAAAGAAACACAATTACTTAAATATATCTCAATATAACATATTATCTTTATTGCAAACTATTAGTATATCTAGTACTGTAATTTATAATGAATAATTGCATATATCTCACAAAGTAAAAGCTTACACCAGTCTCTAAACGAATTTCACGAGAGCCGAACAGTTGCGGAAATGGCCGAACTAACTTTCGGCCGAATCTCAGGGTCAAAACAGAACCGACAATAGCCGATCTCATCTCGTCCCTTATCCGCACGCACATATTAAAAATGCAAATATCTCGGTTAATATCCAAGATGGAAAATAAAAATATATAACAATATTTATAGTAAATTTAATTTTCAATAAGTTTGGTTCTAAACAATCTTTCGATCCGTCATATAGCAACGGAAATATTTCGAAATTTCGAAAATCCCCCCCCCCCTCCCACTGGTTCGATTTCAGCCATTATAGAACTCCATCTTTATTTTTGCATAAAACGAATAAATATCGAGTTTGGCAACGACCAGACCAAAATTACGACCGCTAGAACGTTAACATATATATATATATATATATATATATATATATATATATATATATATATATATATGTGTGTGTGTGTGTGTGTGTGTGTATGTATGTATGTAATTTTGAACGGACCTCATCTCCTGAATAGAATTGATGGACATTTGAAGAAATTTTTCGAAAATCGCGTCATGAGTACGACCTCAATAGCTGATTTCCGTTAAGGGAAATCTGCTAAAAAACTATTTCAAACATTTCAAAGTAATGTCCTTCGGATGAACTAAAGACGCCCATTTTACATCTTTTATTAGTTAATTAATCAATCCTTATATTTGTGAAAAAAGTCGCATTGTTTAATTCAAAAATAAATAATAACATAAGTTTTTCGTCTTCTACTTCTCAGGTGCAATGCTGATGGCTATGTCTATCCATGGAATGAGTGAAGAAGAAATTCAAGGCTTAACAGGAGCTATGGTAAAGTCAGGTAAAGCCCAATTAACCTAAATATTTAATACAAATGACACTAAGTGTTATTGAAGATGATCAAATGATTATCATTCCAAAACAAAACATATTGTTCTTAATGAAAGTGCTTAGAAGTTAATGACTACAATTAGGGCCTGAAAAACATTAAGCACAGTTTTAACATGGAGAACCGGTAGTAAGAATCTGCTGAGCAGTGCTCAGTAAGATAGCAGGCAAATATTTTTATTTAAAAATAAGATCTCACTTTTACTTGAAATGAAAATCTAAAAGGAATTTGAGTGGTGGACCCATGTCGAAAATGATACAATAGAATCAGTGAAAGAAACGTCGACGAGAATACTGTAAACATTTGATTAATCCTTAGTAGATAGCCAATGAAGTGCAACTCCTACATAAATAAATAATAAAAGTCCGTCACGCAGGGGCTGCGTAAACTAAGCAGATTTCCCACGTGGTTTTACAATAGAGAAATCTGCACACTAGTAACACAATACCACCGTGATTAGATAATGAGACATCTTTCAGTAAATTAAAATAAATTCCCAACTGAAACGGCTTCTGAATTGTAAGAATAATTTATATTTTAATAACTCAAATTTTAGTAGTCCAAGAGCTAAAGAAGGGGGGGGGGGCGGATGAACAGAACGTATTTGTATAAATCTCACAAAGTAAAGAAGGTAAGGTAAGGTAAGGTTAAAAACGACAGGTTAGAAGAAGTTCCGCCTGAGCCGAGAATTGACGAAGATGGCCGACATAATACGAACCACAGACTTCATAAAAATGCAAATATCTCGGTTAATATTCAAGATAGAGAATAAATGTATATAACAATATTTATAGTAAATTTAATTTGCAATAAGATTGGTTCTATACAATTTTTCGATCCAATGCATAATAACGGACATATTTTGAATTTTCGAAAATCCCCCCCTCTAAACCCCCCCTCCCTCTGGTCCGATTTCAGCCATTAACGAACTTGATCTGTCTTTTTACATAAAACGGTTAAATATCGAGTTTCGTAACGATCAAACAAAAATTGCGACCGCTAGAGCGTTAACAGACAAATATATATATATATATATATATATATATATATATATATATATATATATATATATAGATATATATATATATATATATATATATATATATAGATATATATATATAATTTTGAACGGACCTCATTTTCGTCATCTCCTGGGTAGGATCGATGGACATTTGAAGAAAATTTTCGAAAATCGCGTCATGAGTACGACCTCAATAGCTGATTTCCCTTAAGGGAAATCTGCTAATATTAACCATGTTCTTAACACTCTGGATGCTGACAAGCCTGAGGTGAGACTGGCCGAACTTTACCCAATGCCTCAGGGGACCCACTTGCATTTCGGGCAGTACTTGATGTGGATTGCTTGTTTCGGCAGCCACTAATCTCTTCGTTTACCTATCTTTTTTAGAATGGTATAATTCTGTTTCAAAACGAACCACAAGGTTTTTTTTTTTTTTTAATAATTTCCAAATATTGATTTATCAATATTTTTGTTTAAGGTTAGTTTTAAATTAATATCTAGTAATCAAAAATTGTACGTTTCAATCAGTATTATTGGTTTAGACATTGGTTTTTATTTTGTTATTTAATGGTAAATAGTTATTTTTTATTATTGTTTATTAACGTCCACTTTTTGCAACTTAGGCTAATTGGGACGGGTTATCTACAGGTTATCACCCTTTCCTAGCCAGGGTGGGACTTAGGATGTTATTTAACGAATTCCGTCACTAAATAATTTCCTTCGCCCAGGCGAGAATCGAACTCGCCACTCTAGGTTTACCATGTGAGATTAAGGTCAACGCTTTAACTCGTATGGCTAACCTGACCCCCAAATTTAAACTAACAAACACAAATACATGCAAATGTGACAATGAGGCTGAACAGACGTGTGACCATCTCTTGCATGACTGTACATTACTTGACGGACCAAGAACAAAACTAATAAAGTACATTACCTTACAAAACGGAACTAGGCTGACGGACAAACCAAAACTTTTACTCAAATTCAACAAGGGATTTAATGCATTAATACAAGAATTGGACACCATTTTGTAGGTCTAAACCTACTGTATATGTAATGTTTACATTTTTTTTGTTTTTATAATGTTTACAATTAATTATTATTATTATTTATTAACGTGCAGTTTTTGCAACTAAGGCTAATTGGGACGGGTTATCTACAGGTTACCACCCTTTTCTAGCCAGCGTAGGACTTAGGATGTTATTTAACGAATTCCGTCCCTAAATAATTTCCTATGTGAGGTTTACCATATAAAAAAATCGCTTCCGGCTAATTTTATTTTTGTGCCAATATATTAAAAAATGTACAATATAATTATTAAAAACGTTAACTGAAATATTTTAAAAATGTTTAGCCCCTACAAGAACATATTTCTTTGAAAAAAGCATATTTAAGTTGTCTTGCAGAAAAAAATGTGGCGTTTAAACTACAGGTGTAAAATAAGTATAAAGGAGCCCCATTTAAAATTAATCTATTCTTCTTATTTCAGGAACTAAAATGGAATGGGAAGGCATTGCTGCTGATAAGCATAGTACAGGTGGAGTAGGCGACAAAGTATCTATTCCTCTAGTGCCTATTCTTGCTGAGCTTGGTCTAAAAATTCCCATGGTATTTATTTGTTTATTTCTATATGTACTTATCATTATACAATACTTTTGTAGTCGTTATTTATTTATTATTTATATTAAACATATATACGAGTTATCGCCTAGTAAGACAGAACGATTCTAATCAAAGCTCTTGTCTACCTTCGTTATACCCAAACGTAGGTCTCTCAGAAATCGAGATGAACGGCAAACACCAAGATAGGAGTTCCAGAAGATATTTAGAGGTCAATGTTAATTCGACGGTAAAACCTACTTTCCTGATATTTGGTTTGAAAAGCCAAATGTTAATGTGTCTGAAGACTTCAGCAGATTAGCCCCAAGGGAAATCGGATATTTTCATTCTACTCGGGACGATATTTTCAATAAACGTATTGAAATGAACAACGATCCTACGTAGAAGAAACTGAGGTCACGGACACTAGCTACATTACCCTTCGTTGACATAAAAATGGGGCTATAAACATTGGACTAACCTATGCACAAAATCATTCCGTATTTGCATTTAATCCTTACTGAGACCAATTAAAGTAATTCAGGACAAAAGAAAGGATCTTTAGGTCTTAAACAGCTATATTTATTCTCCTTATTTTAGAATCGCAGACGTTTCGCCCTCATGGACATTAACAATGCTTATAAAATTATTCTTCTCAGTCACTTTTATACTCACTAATGAGCCCACATAATAAAAGTCCCCTTTATTTAATTTAGCCTTACCAAGAGGTAATTTGTCAATATCTAATAATCTGATAATATCAATTTTATAAGCATTGTTAATGCCCATGAGGGCGAAACGTCTGCGATTCTAAAATATAGAGAATAAATATAGCTATTTGAGACTTAAAGATCCTTTCTTTTGTCCTGAATCATTCCGAATATTCATTACCTCTAATCTGCACAATAAAAAATCAATATTTTGTCCAGTTGTTATACCCCTGTAAAGTTGTGATAGGCTCTCTCATGAAGCACTCGTAATGACATATAAACATATAATTAGAAAATATAAATATTAATTAACCAACCTATAAGTGAATAAATGTACTTAACAGAGCAGTTGTGCGTGTTGGCCAACTTATTAGTTCAGTTCACACAGTCTAATTGTCACTAACTCACAAATCGGGCTCCCGATTTAACTGCGAGATGGCACGGTGATATTGACGAAGGGGGCTCGAAAATTAAAAACACTGTCGTTATTATGGGTCGGATCGTAAAATGTTATATAACAAATTGTGGTAAACTATTGATGCTCTCCAGTTGTTGCGCTATTCATTTTGGTGGGGGGGGGGGGGGGTAAACCAAAACAGATTTGCATGTATCTCGTATAATAAAGGTCCCTTCAGAACAATATTTGGTATTTATGCTTCTAATAAAGTAGTTTATTATATAACAGAGTATTATTTATGTAACATCAGTAGAATTGGGGGGTTTGCTTTTTGGGTTAGAGAATAGATAACATTTATAGAGTATTTAATTGCAATACGATTGGTTCTATACACCTTTTTGATCCGACGTATAGTAACGAAGATATTTCAAATTTTCAGAATTCTCACCCTCTAACCCCACCCCCTCCCCCCGGTCCGATTTCAGCCGTTAACGAACTTGATATTTCGTTTTACATAAAACGACTAAATATCGAGATTGGTAACGATCAAACCATAATTTCGATCGCTAAAGCGATAAAAGACATATATATATATATATATATATATATATATACAATTTTGAACGGACATCATTTCCGTCATCTCCTAGGTAGGATCAATAGCTGTTTTCCATTAGGGGGGGGGGTGCTAAAAAATACAGTATTAAAACTTCTAAGATATTGATGGATAGGTAAATGTAGAATAATAATGAAATAACCAGTATTATACATTAAATAATTCCCTCTATATCTATGTGCTACTTATTTTATATTTTTAGATATCAGGAAGAAGCCTGGAATATACTGGAGGTACGCTAGATAAACTAGAAAGTATTCCTGGATATAATGTTAATTTGACGATTGAAGAGATGAAAAAGTGCCTCGAAACCTGTGGAGGTTTTATATCAGCAGCTACTCAGGACGTATGTCCTGCAGATAAAATACTATATAGTATTCGTGACATTACATCGACTGTCGATTGCAATGGACTAGTTACAGGTAGTTGCAAAATCTTGATGTATCTTTGATATACTTTCTACTAATTACTATATGATTGACTGTGAACTATATACGCATTTATATGAGCTTGAGTATTCTGTGAATTTGTTCTTAGCAGATTTCTCTAAAGGAAAATCAGCGATTGAAATCGTACTCATGACACGATTTTCGAAAACTTTTCTTCAAATATCCATCGATCTTACCTAGTAGATACCACAATACCAAATATTGCTTTCATTGAACTTTTACTGTCAGGTGACATGTAAATGAGTTGTGTAATGACGCCATCATTTAAGATAACACTGTAGCGGCGACGCACGTACTCGTGAGTCGTTCGCTATCAAATATGATAACCACGCGGTATAAAAAATACCAGATGGTTTTAAAATATGTTCAGTGAGTAAAAATAGTTAACCGGATTGCAGTGCAAAGTTAGAAATGCGAAAGAAAATATCTGGTGTAGCGCGCTAGCTGGAACTTTATTATATTGAGTTTACTGAGACAGTGTTGTGACCGTCGAAAAAGTGCGAAGTGTAAATACTCTGAATAGACTTGTTTTGTGTAAATACTCGTATTACATCCTCATCATGAAGAGGTTATGTTGTGATCGTTCTTAATATACAATTTGAAAAGTGCACAGAACTATTTATTTCACCCCACTCAGTCCACTAAACCACGTTCTTAACTTGAGCGTGTTTACTAGTACTACCATACTGAATATGTTACTGTTTTCTTCTACACTAACTATCATATTAGTTAGATATAGACTGAACCCGAGCGAAGAATATGTGGAGGGGGGTGTGGGCGTGATTCAAAATTCTTGCCTTCCTTATTATGACTGTATCGATAACTTTAATATAACCAAATAATAATAATAATATAATCATTTTAAGGAGAATTGTTAAATCTAGTCCTGCACTTCTCCATTTGATTGAAGTGAAAAGGAGAAGGGCTTAATCGGGGAGCAAAAATAAAAAATTGGAAATTCCTCCATACGTTTTTATCATGCATCGGAATATATATATATGTATGTATGTATGTATGTATGTATGTATGTATGTATATATATAAAAAAATCACTTTCATATGAAATGATTTTAAATGAAGTGCCGAAAAACCATTTGTTCATTTATTTTAATGTGAGAATAATGAAGTCTTGTGTAGTAGCAAGAAATTTGATCGATTTTTGAGGTCTATAATAAAGAGATCTATTACTTTCTGATGTTACAATTAAAAATTAGCTTCATTAGCAACAATTAAAAAAAGAAGTCCAAAGCAGAGCATTTATAGCCAATAATTTATCAGGAATACTGTGTTTGTTATCCTTCATTTACTGTTAAAACTCAGGATCTACTTAATAATGTAAATTTACTATTTCAGCTTCAATATTATCCAAAAAAATTGCCGAAGGAGCGAAATACTTAATTCAAGATGTCAAAGTTGGAAATGCTGCATTTTACAAAGACACGCAAAGTGCAGAAGAACTAGCTCGTACAATGGTCAGTATATTACATAGCTTGGTTAAGGTTAATTTAATTTAACTCCTAAATTAGCATTTGTTCAAGATGGGGGAAAAAATGTATAATTGTGAATTGGAAATTATACATTAAGCTCTTTACCTGTTTCTAACCTCCGAGAGTAGCTCAGGCAAGCTATTAAGCGTTGGCCTAATATCACAGGTAAACCTAGAGTGGCAAGTTCGATTCGTGCCAGGGCAAATAGGCATTTATTTCGTGTCGAACTCATTAATTAAAATCCTAAGGCCCACCCTGGGTGGAACCTGTAGATAACCCGTACCAGTTAGCCACAGTAGCAAAAAGTGGACTTTAATAAATAATAAAATAATAACTTCAGAGATGAGCATACTTCATTGAAAAATGTCTAGGATAGACATTTTTAGATGCTTTCAACTTCATTTCGTTAGATCCTATATTTACCTATTTTACTGAAGCATTCTAATTATTTTACTTTAAGAGCTTCGTAATATTACTTACTTAAATTACTAAAAACAAATCTAATATACTAATAAAAAAGTCCGTCACGCAGGGGCTGCGTAAACGAAGCAGATTTCCCAAGTGAAGGTTTACAATAGATAAATATACATACTGCTAACACCACCGCAAATATTAAGTGAATAAATAGAAACGGTAATGAGTAATCTTTCAGTTACAAGTTAATAACTCTACAACGGAAAGCGCCTGAATTGTAAACAAACAGGCAAGCCTGCCTGAATTCTAGACCGGGGGGGGGGGAGGGGGTAACAGAACATATTTGCATATATCTCAGAAGTAAAAATACAATGAAAACAATATTCCGTATTTAACCTTGTCATAACGAGGTTCATGATATAACAGCTTATTATTAATATAACCTGAGTAGAAGAGGGGTTCACTGAAAGCGGAAAACTATAAAATATAAACTATTGTATAGAACAATATTTATAGACCATTTAATTTTCAATAAGATCGGTTCTACACAAGTTTTCGATCCGACGTATAGTAACGGAGATATTTCGAATTTTCAAAATTCCCCCTCTAACCCCCTCCCTCTCACCGGTCCGATTTCAGCCATTAACGAACTTGACCTTTATTTTTGCATAAAACGATTAAATATCGAGTTTGATAAAGATCAAACCAAAATTGCGACCGCTAGAGCGTTAACAGACAAATATATAAAGATAAATAGATATAATTTTAACGGACCTCATTTTAGCAGATTTCCCTCAAGGGAAATCAGCTATTGAGGTCGTACTCATGACGTGATTTTCAAAAAATGTCTTCAAATGTCCATCGATCCCAGGAGATGACGAAAATGAGGTCCGTTCAAAATTATATATATATATATATATATATATATATATATATATATATATATATATATATATATATGATCTCAGGGAGCCGGAATTCATCGCGGATACATTTGAGGGTTAATGGGGGTGGTATTTTTTTAGGCAAGCCTTTACTTTCCACAATATTTTAACATTTACCGATGTATATCCGTCGTTGCTGTGGATTTGTTAATAATAAAATTATTTGTTCTTTAAGAGTTACTGTCCTCAATATTTTTAGATTTCACGTCTCCTTTGCATGTAGTTGTTTTTTTTTTCTATATATAATTCATAATCATAGGAAGTATTCTGTCCGCCAAACTATGTTTGAATTAAACTTCCTTTTCCTTGAAACGGTACAAAGACCAACAGTGACAGAAAACCGAACAGAAAACGTAATATACTGCGAATTTTCATTTTAGGCTTCTCTTATAACCCCCTCCCCCCCCCCCTCCCGTTTGAACCTAAAAACTTAATATAGCTTATAATCGTTTAAGAATTAATGCTAATTCACGTGCCGGGTTTTATTTAGTTCGGTTGATTCTTTTGTGCCCAATAAAATTGTTGACGCCCGCTATAATTTTTAGCGTATATCTCGTTTATAATTCGGTATACGAAAAAAGTGTATATAACAAAAGTTACTCTAAATAACAAAATAAACAACTATTGTTATGTACTTATTTGCCGAAAAACCAATAGGACACGAAATATCGCTATTTTTAAATTCAGGCCTCCCTTATAACCCCCACTCCTGTTTGTCTTAGAGAATATCAATATAGCCTGAAGTCTAAGTTGGGCTAGTAGTAATATACGTACCAAGTTTCATAAAATTCGGTTCGGCCGTTTATGCGTGAAAAGGTATCAAACAAATAAACAAACAAACAGACACGAAAGAAACAAAATGTAGTTATGGTGTCTATGACATGTGAAACGAAAAGTTATCGTGAAATTTCGCGAAAAAAATCAATGTACAGACAGAGGTTACAATTTTATATATATATATATATATATATGTATATATATACTAGCTAAGGTGCCCGGCTTCGCCCAGGAATTCATTTGAGGCTGAATGATGAGGTTTTTTTTTTTTGGCAAGGCATTACTTTCCACAATATTTTGACATTTCCGCGTCACATTGTTTAGGGTTTCTACCCATTGTTGCTGTGGATTTGTAAATAATAAAATTGGTATTTAAGGCTTCACTGTCCTAAATATTTTTATATTTCCCGTAATTTTTTTTATAACGTAAGGGACCATATAATTCATTATCATGAAAGTATTCTGTCTTCCTAACCATGTATGAATAAAAGTTTCTTTCCCTTAATGTGGTACAAAGCCCAACGGTGAAATCTGTTTTAGGTACGTGATTATTGATATTAAAAATAACCACCCCTGAGAATAACGTTAATTAGTAAAAGTATTAACATCAAGTAACATGTGAACATAGACCAATATGAGGTCGGCAGGGAAGTGGCAGAACTGATAGGGCAAAGGAAATAACCCCACGCCTCCCTATGCCAAGTGGTGACAACTCATTTAGGATATCAATCCTGTAATACAGTAAATTATTTTAAAAACTCTGATTACATTATCTTCACAATACTAAAACTGTTCAAATATTTTTCACGTTTTAATTAAATAAATTATTAAATACATTTAAGGGAAAACTGGCATTTCTCATGAATTAATGTTTGGAAGAAGATAAGAGAGGGGAGGGGCAGTATACTTTACTTGATCCAATCTGTTACTGGCGTTAAAAAAATAAGATAGATATGAATTATCAAGGATAAAATATTAACATAGATTTGAAATCATTTATCCAGGTGAGGTACCTGGTAGTTGAAATTGGAAAGAATTGTTGAGCATATCAATATTTCTACGCAAATTACTTGCTTCTTACAATGTTATACAAAAAATTGTATATATCGCGAATTTTTATTTCAGGCCTCCCTTATAATCCCCACTCCCGTTAGAACCTAAAAATTGTAATATACCTTATAATCATGGAAGTATTAATGCTAATTCACATACGGAGTTTTGTTAATTTCGGTTCAATCGTTAGTGCCCAATAAAATTGTTGGCTCCCGCTTTAGTTTTTGGTATAAGAAACATAAATAACAAAATAAGCAACTTTTGTCATGTTCATATTTGCAGAAAAACTAATAGAAAACGAAATACCGCTATTTTTAATTTCTGGCTTCCCCTACAACCCTGATTCCTGCCCGTCCCTAGATATGTTGGTATGGCTTATTATAATGAAGGCGATAGTGCTAATACACATTCCGAGTTTTATTTAGTTCGGTTGAGTCTTTTGTGCCAAATAAAACTATTGACTCCAGCTGTACTTTTTAGCGTATAACGCATTTATACTTCTATATACGACGAAAGTGTATATAACAAAAGTTACTCGAAATAACAAAATAAACCAAGTTTGTTATGTGCATATTTGCCGCAAAACCAAGTGGAAACGAAATCGCTATTTTTAATTTCAGGCGTCCCTTATAACCCCTACTCCTGTTCGTTTCAGAGAATATTAATATAGTCTAATGCCTAAGTGGGGTAAGTAGTAATATACATACCAAGTTTCATAAAATTCGGTTCAGCCGTTTATGCGTGAAATGGTAACAAACAAACAAACAAATAAACAAACATAGACGAAAGAAACAAAATGCAGTTTTGGTATCTATGACATGTGAAACAAAAAGTTATCGTGAAATTTCGTGAAAAAAATCAATGTACAGACAAAGGTTACAATTGTATATATATACTAGCTAAGGTACCCGGCGATGCCCGGGTAATCATTGTTTTAATGACTAATAATGGTATTTTTATAGTAAGACTTCAATGTGTACAAATACACTTCCCTCCACGACGTAATGTTTTTGCGAAATATCCAATCCTAAAGGGTAAATTTTGGGTATTAATAGAATAGAAATTTTCGTTTTGAAGAATAAATGAAAATGTGTTCTTAATGTATCCCTCTACTCTTTTTGACTCACCGTTTCTGAATAATTCAAGCCATTATCATGATTAGCATGTATTACAACTAAATATCATCTATAATGAACATATTTCCTTCTAAAACCCAATCCGAGCACATATAGTTTAACCATAGTTTTACACGTAAGGTTATATTCATAATAGTAGATCTCAGTGTGAATCACTTCCCGTTATGCCAGCATTTGACAGGAAATAAGTAAACTCAATTAACTTTATTACCTTCCCGTCTATTTCCGCTCTCGCATTAGAGTTATCAACATTCTTCTCCTTAAATTATTGATTCAAAATATTATTGTAATAATTTATCTACCTGATGGAATTAAATAATAGTGTTACCCTAAAAATAATTTCATTTATATTCAAAAAGCTAGTCGAGGGGAAGAGATCGTAGCCGTCCCTGCAACCTAAGTAATACTTTAAACAATCACATCGAGTTTAAACGCATATTGTCTTTTGTCATTATGGCATTACCATTAACGTTTAATTGTTATGATAGTACATATTTGTTTCAATATCATGAAGATATCGGAAATAAGATAATATATTACCAAAATCAAAGAGTTTGATTCCCTACTAATTCCGCTATCACTCCTTGAGGAATTAAGCATGATTCTGTTTAAATAATACATTATATTAATTAAATAATGTCAAACCTCTTATAGTTTAAATGTCTATTGGAAATAAATAAAGTTATTTTCTAGGAAAAATAAATAAATGAGGGGGGGGCGGAGATTTATAATTTCACTAATCCGAATCATATTTAGAACTAAATAATCGAAATAGATAAGACTAAAATATAACATTATTTGTCATAATATGCCTATATTAAAAACACTTAAATAAGTACTAATAAAATCGTCGACTCCCGCTATAGATTTAGCGTATATCCCGTATTTATTTCATTATACGACAAAAGTGAATGGAACAAAAGTTGCTCTAAATAACAAAGTAAAGAACTTTTGTTATGTGCACGTTTGCTGAAAAACAAATAGAAAATGAAATTTCGCAAATTTTTATTTCAGGCCTCACTTATAACTCCAACTCCCGTTCGAACCTAGAAATTTTAATATAGCTTATAATCATAGAAGAATTATTGCTAATTCAAGTACCGAGTTTTGTAAAATTCGGTTCAATCGTTAGTGTCCAATAAAATAGTTGGCTCCCGCTTTAGTTGATTTGGTAAATACCTCGTTTATACTTTGTTATAAAACAAAATTGAATATAACAAAAGTTACTCTAAATAACAAAATAAACAACTTTTGTTATATGCATATTTTCGGAAAACCCAATTAGAAACGAAATAACACTGATTCTGATTCTCTAAGACAAACAGGAGTGGGGGTTATAAGGGAGGCCTGAAATTAAAAATAGCGATATTTCGTCTCCTATTGGTTTTTCGGCAAATAAGAACATAACAATAGTTGTTTATTTTGTTATTTAGAGTAACTTTTGTTATATACACATTTTTCGTATACCGAATTATAAACGAGATATACGCTAAAAATTATAGCGGGAGTCAACAATTTTATTTGGCACAAAAGAATCAACCGAACAAAATAAAACCAGGTATGTGTATTAGCACTAACGCCTTCATTATAACAAGCCATACCAACATTTCTAGGGACGGGCAGGAGTGGGGGTTGTAAGGAGGCCTGAAATTAAAAATAGCAATATTTTGTTTCCTATTGGTATCGGCAGATACGCTCATGACAAAAATTGTTTCTTCTGTTATTTAGAGTAACTTTTGTTATATTCACTTTTGTTTTACAACAATGTGTAAACGAGATATACACCAAAAACTAAAGCGGGAACCAACTATTTTATTGGGCACTAACGGTTGAACCAAATTTAACAAAACTCGGTATGTTAATTAGCATTAATTTATCCATGATTATAAGCTATATTAAAATTTTTAGGTTCAAACTGGGAGTGGGGGTTATCAGGGAGGTCTGAAATGAAAAATTGCGATATTCCGTTTCCCATTGGTTTTTCAGCAACGATGGTCATCTACATACGTTGCTTACTTGGTATTTTTAGATGTAGCTTTTGTTATATATACATTTCTCCAGGAACAATGTGTGGAGCAAGTAATTTGCGTAGAAATATTAATATGCTCAACAATTCATTCCTATTTGAACTATCAGGTACCTCAGCTGGAAAAATTAATTCAAGTCAATGTTAATATTTGGTCCTTAATAACTGAAATCTCTGCATAATGCACAGGAGACGGTAAATATGACAATATGGAGGACAGTGAAATCATATATAAAAAATTAATTTTATTATTAACAAATCCACACCAATAACGGGTATAAATCTTAAACACTGGGACAGGTAAAAGTCAAAATATTGTGCAAAGTAAAGCCTTGCCAAAAAAATACCATCAACATTCAGCCTCAAATCAATTCCCGGGCGTAGCCGGGAATCTGAGTTAGTATATATATAAGTATAAGTATATATATATATATATATATATATATATATATATATATATTTTGAACGGTCCTCATTTTTGTCATCTCCTGGGTAGGATCGATGGACATTTGAAGAAATTTTTTCGAAAATCGCGTCATGAGTACGACCTCAATAGCTGATTGACATGCTAATCATCTTCAATGCAGAGATTGTAGTAATAAAGAAATAAAACAATTTGATATGCCCCCCCCCCCCCACCCCCCCCCCCCCCCACCCCCCCCCCCCCCCACCCCCCCCCCCCCCCACCCCCCCCCCCCCCCACCCCCCCCCCCCCCCACCCCCCCCCCCCCCCACCCCCCCCCCCCCCCACCCCCCCCCCCCCCCACCCCCCCCCCCCCCCACCCCCCCCCCCCCCCACCCCCCCCCCCCCCCACCCCCCCCCCCCCCCACCCCCCCCCCCCCCCACCCCCCCCCCCCCCCACCCCCCCCCCCCCCCACCCCCCCCCCCCCCCACCCCCCCCCCCCCCCACCCCCCCCCCCCCCCACCCCCCCCCCCCCCCACCCCCCCCCCCCCCCACCCCCCCCCCCCCCCACCCCCCCCCCCCCCCACCCCCCCCCCCCCCCACCCCCCCCCCCCCCCACCCCCCCCCCCCCCCACCCCCCCCCCCCCCCACCCCCCCCCCCCCCCACCCCCCCCCCCCCCCACCCCCCCCCCCCCCCACCCCCCCCCCCCCCCACCCCCCACCTCTGAACCCTCCCCGCCCGCCACCTTATCCGATTTTAGCCGTAAACGAACATTATCTTTAATTTTGCATGAAACTCTTATATATCGAAATTGTATAACTGTAATATACATAAATATATATATATATATATATATATATATATATACACATATACTAGCTCAGATACCCGGCTTCGCTCGGGAATTCATTTGAGGCTGAATGGTGATGGAATTTTTTTGGCAAGGCTTTACTTTTTTACTTTGCACAATATTTTGACATTTACCCGTCTCAGTAGTTAGGGTCTATACCCGTCGTTGGTGAGGATTTGTTAATAATAAAATTAATTTTTTATGTAAGACTTCACTGTCCTCCTTATTGTCATATTTCCCGTCTCCTGTGCATCATGCATAAATTTGAATTATTAAGGACAAAATATTAACATTGATTTGAAATAAATTTTCCAGGTGAGGTGCCTGGTAGTTCATCTTGAAAAGAATTGTTGAGCGTATCAATATTTCTACGCAATTGTTCCCGAAAAAATGTATAAAACAAAATTTACTCTAAATAACAAAGAAAACAATTTATGTCATGTGCACGTTTGTCGAAAAACAAGTAGACAATGAAATATCGCGAATTTTTATTTCAGGCCTCCCTTATAACCCCCACTCCCGTTCGAACTTAAAAATTGTAATATAGCTTATAATAATGGAAGAATTAATGCTAATTGACATACCGGGTTTTTTTAAGTTCGGTTTAATCGTTAGCGCCCAATGAAATAGTTCACTTCCGCTTTAGGTTATAGTGTATATCTCGTTTATACTTTGTTAAAAGACAAAAATGAATATGACAAAAGTTACTCTAAATAACAAAATAAACAACTTTTGTCCTGTGCATATTTGCAGAAAAACCAATAGAAAACGAAATACGGCTATTTTTAAATTCTGGCCTCCCTTACAACCCCCACTCCTGCCCGTCCCTAGAAATGTTGGTATGGCTTATTATAATGAAGGCGTTAGTGCTAATACACATACCGAGATATATTTAGTTCGGTTGAGTCTTTTGTGCCAAATAAAAATTTGCACTTCCGCTGTAGGTTTTAGCGCATATCTCGTTTATAATTCGATATACGAAAAACGTGTATATAACAAAAGTTACTCTAAGTAACAAAATAAACAACTTTTGTTATGTGCATATTTGCCAAAAAAGCAATAGGAAACGAAATATCTCTATTTTTAATTTCAGGCCTCCCTTATAACCCCCACTCCTGTTCGTCTCAGAGAGTTTTAACATAGCCTAAAGTCTAAGTTGGGTTAGTAGTAATATACATGCCAAGTTTCATAAAATTCGGTTCCGCCGTTTATGCGTGAAAAGGTAACAAACGAACAAACATGAATATTCTCTGAGGCGAATAGGAGTGGGGGTTAAAAGGGAGTCCTGAAATTAAAAATAGTGATATTTCGTTTCGTATTGCTTTTTCGGCAAATAAGCAAATAACAAAAGTCGTTTATTTTGTTATTTAGAGGAACTTTTGTTATATACACTTTTTTCGTATACCGATTTATAAACGAGGTATACACTAAAACCTATAGCGGAAATGGACAATTTTTATTTTGGCACCAATGACTCAACCGAACTAAATGAAACTCGGTACGTGTATTAGCACTAACGCCTTCATTATAACAAGCCATACCAACAACTATAGAGACGGGCAAGAGTGGGGGTTGTAGGGGAGGTCTGAAATTAAAAATAGCCATATTTCGTTTCGCATTGATTTTTCGGTAAATATGCACATTACAAAAGTTGTTTAATTTGTTATTTAGAGTAGTGTTTGTTATGTACACTTTTGTCGTATACATAAGTATAAATGAGTTATACGCTAAAAACTATAGCGAGAGTCAACAATTTTATTTGGCACAAAAGACTTAACCGAGTTAAACAAAACTCGGTATGTGACTTAGCGGCAACTCCTACATGATAAGCTGCACCAACATTTCTAGGGGGGAGCAGGAGAGGGGGGGGGTGTTGTATGGGAGGCCTGAAATTAAAAAAAGTCCGTCACGCAGGGGCTGCGTTAACTAAGCAGATTTCCCACGTGAAGTTTTACAATAGAGAAATTTCACGAGAGCCGAGCCAGTCAAAGAAACGGCCGAACTAGCTTTTGGCGGGAAAGTAACTCTCGTCCGTTAGGCTCCGAGATTAAATTAAAAACAATTCAATCTAAAAAATCACAAAAGATGGACTTACCGTTAATGATAGCAGCGCTCTGAACACTTATTACACCAACACTAAATAGTACCACAGAATATCCATTATTTGTAAGACTTAATACTGCTGTGAATATTAAGTAAACAAATAAAGGGCAAGTCAAATGGTAAGAACCTTCCTGATAGCAACCAGTCTGAGTTCTAAACAATCAGGTTATCCAGCTTTTACCGGAAATAAAAGCAATTACGGAAATATATTTGAATATAAGTTATAAAGGTACTTGTGTATTATATTCACCACATTTTAGTTCCACGCTAGAGTGCGCTACTGTTTTAAGTAGTACGATTCATTGCCCGCAAGGGAGGTTATACTTACCTTATAACCTTCTACGGAATTATAATGATAAATAAAAGAAAACACAATTTTTAAAAATAAAACATTTTATTCACATTTAGGCTGGAAATGTGTGGAAATACAATTTAAAATGCACTGAAATGTGTCTCCATTTCCTTTCCCATGGTGCTGTCGCCATATGAATTCTACCAAATATGATTCAATGCATTACAAAATGGAATTTTACTTCCTTCGAACCGAGTGCCAATCCGTACGCCGACTTGCCCACCACGCTTTCTTACATTACACTTCCAAAAAAGACTTGTTTTTTCACTATAAAGTTTCATACAATGTGATTTAGAACACTTTCTTCTGATAGCCAAAATATTCCTCTCCTGTAAATATTTAACAGCGTCTTCTTCAGTCGTTGGCAAATCCCAAGGAGGCATTTTTAAAGGACTAATAAACAGCAAACGCAAATAAACAGCGAACGCAACTATGACAAATGATAACCTCATTAACCTGGGAGAGCTAGCGTCGCACTTCTGTAGCGCATTCTAGCGTGGAGCTAGTGGAACTAAAATGTGGTGGATATAATACACAAGTACCGTTATAAATTTTATTCATATAACTATTTATTATATCTAGTTCTGTAATTAATAATAGACCAGAATAATATTAATCACAACCATTCCAAATTTAGGAATCCGGGAAGAAAATAGAAAGGGGGGGGGCAAAATACGATTCAGACGGTTATGAGATTTTCACATGATTAAGGAACAAGCAGGTTAGCCAGCGAAGGTTTACAATAGATAAATATACATACAGGTATCACTTTCGTGAATATTAGTGAATAATTACAAACGGCAATGAGAAATCATTCAGTGAATTTACAATATAAGTTAATAGTCCCTACAACGTAATACGGCTGGATTATAAACAAACAGGTTAGCCAACCTTGTAGTGCAGTATCGATAGATAGACCGGAAAAACAAACTATTAAAGAAATATATCTGAATATAAAATATTAATTTTATTGGAAACTATTTATTATAGTTAGTGGAGTAATTTGAAATGAATCAAAATAATTTCTATCTCAATCACTCAGATTTTTGTAGTCCAAGAAAAAAAGGGGGGGGGGTTCAACAGAACGTATTTGTTTGTACCTCGTAAAATAAAGCTTTGTTGAAAACAATATTTTGTATTTAACCTAATAATGAGGTGGTTCATTAGATATCAGCTTATTATTAATATGTCCCTAGTAGGAGTAGGGGTTTACTGAAAGCGGAACTCATTACAAAAAATACAAATATCTCGGTTAATACTCATTATACGGAAAATATGTATAGAACAATATTTATAGTAAATGTAATTTGCAATAAGATTGATTTTATACAATTTTTCGATCCGACGTATAGTAACGGAGATATTTTGAATTTTCGAAAATCCTCCCCTCTAAACCCCCCCCCCCCTCCCACTGGTCCGATTTCAGCCGTTAACGAACTTGATCTTTCTTTTTACATAAAACGACTAAATTTCGAGTTTCGTAACGATCAAACAAAAATTGCGACCGCTAGAGCGGTAACAGACAAATATCTATCTATCTATATATATATAAAATTGTAACCTCTGTCTGTACATTGATTTTTTTCGCGAAATTTCACGATAACTTTTCGTTTCACATGTCATAGACACCATAACTGCATTTTGTTTCCTTGGTGTCTGTTTGTTTGTTTATTTGTTTGTTTGTTTGTTTGTTTGTTACCTTTTCACGCATAAACGGCTGAACCGAATTTTATGAAACTTGGTATGTATATTACTACTAACCCAACTTAGACTTTAGGCTATATTAATATTCTCTGGGACGAATAGCAGTGGGGGTTATAAGAGAAGCCTGAAATTAAAAATAGCGATATTTCGTTTCCTATTGGTTTTTCGGCAAATATGAACATAACAAGAATTGTTTATTTTGTTCTTTAGAGTAACTTTTGTTATATGCACTTTTTTCGTATACCGAATTATAAACGTGATATACGCTAAAACCTGTTGCGGAAGTGAACAATTTTATTTGGGACAAAAGACCCAACCGAAATAAATAAAACTCGGTATATGTATTAGCACTAACGCTTTCATTATAATAAGCCATAGTAACATTTCTAGGGACGGGCAGGAGTGGGGGTTATAAGGGAGACCTGAAAATAAAAGTAGTGATATTTCGTTTCCTATTGCTTTTTCAGCAAATATGAACATAACAAAAGTTGTTTATTTTTTAATTTAGAGTAACTTTTGTTTTATACACTATCGTCGTATACCGAAGTATAAAGATGTTATACGCTAAAAATTATAGCGGGAGTCAACAATTTTATTTGGCACAAAAGACTCAACCGAACTAAACCAAACTCGGTATGTGAATTAGTACTAACGCCTTCTTTATAATAAGCCATACTAACATTTATAGGGACGGGCAGGAGTGGGGGTTATAAGGGAGGCCTGAAATTAATAATAGTGATTTCCAATTGGGGTTTCACCAAATATGCACATAAAAAAAGTTGTTTATTTTGTTATTTAGAGAAATTTCCTCAACACTTCTTTTCAATATGTACTGCCAGGTACCTCACCTTAAAAAATTAATTCAAACGTATGTCAATATTTTCTCCTTAATAATTCAAATCTATGCATAATACACAGGAAACGGGAACTATGACAGTATGCAGGACAGTGAAGTCTTACATAAAAAATTAATTTCATTATTAACAAATCCACAGAAACAACGGGTGTTAACCCTAAACACTGGGACGTGTAAATCTCGTGAAAAGTAAAGCCTTTCCAAAAACATACCATCACCATTCAGCCTCAAGTGAATTCCCGAGCGAAGCCGGGTATCTGAGCTAGTATATATATATATATATATATATATATATATATATATATATATATATATATATACTAGCTCAGATACCCGGCTTCGCCCGGGAATTCATTTGAGGCTTAATGGTGATGGTATTTTTTTTTTTTGGCAAGGCTTTACTTTGCACAATATTTTGACATTTCCCCGTCCCAGAGTTTAGAGTTTATTATACCTGTCGTTGCTATGGATTTGTTAATAATAAAATTAATATTTCATGTAAGACTTCACTGTCCTCCATATTGTAATATTTCCCGTCTCTTGTGCATTATGCATAGATTTGAATTATTAAGGAGAAAATATTGACATACATTTGAATTAATTTTTTCAGGTGAGGTACCTGGTAGTTCATATTGAAAAGAAGTGTTGAGCAAATTTCTCTAAATAACAAAATAAACAACTTTTGTTATGTGCATATTTGCCGAAACTCCAATAGGAAATCATTATTATTAATTTCAGGCCTCCCTTATAACCCCCACTCCTGCCCGTCCCTAGAAATGTTAGTATGGCTTCTTATAAGGAAATCGTGAGTATTAATTCACATAGCGAGTTTGGTTTAGTTCGGTTGAGTCTTTTGTGCCAAATAAAATTTTGGACTCCCGCTATAGCTTATAGCGTATAACTCATTTATACTTCCGTATACGGCAAAAGTGCATAAAACAAAAGTTACTCTAAATAACAAAATAAACAACTTTTGTTATGTGCATATTTGCTGAAAAAGCAATAGGAAACGAAATATCGCTATTTTTAATTTCAGGCCTCCCTTATAACCCCCACTCCTGCCCGTCCCTAGAAATGTTAGCATGGCTTCTTATAAGGAAATCGTTAGTATTAATTCACAAAGCGAGTTTGGTTTAGTTCGGTTGAGTCTTTTGTGCCAAATAAAATTGTGGACTCCCGCTATAGTTTTTAGCGTATAACTCATTTATACTTCCGTATACGGCAAAAGTGCATATAACAAAAGTTACTCTAAATTACAAAATAAACAACTTTTGTTATGTGCATATTTGCTGAAAAAGCAATAGGAAACGAAATATCACTACTTTTATTTTCAGGTCTCCCTTATAACCCCCACTCCTGCCCGTCCCTAGAAATGTTACTATGGCTTATTATAATGAAAGCGTTAGTGCTAATACATATACCGAGTTTTATTTATTTCGGTTGGGTCTTTTGTCCCAAATAAAATTGTTCACTTCCGCTACAGGTTTTAGCGTATATCACGTTTATAATTCGGTATACGAAAAAAGTGCATATAACAAAAGTTACTCTAAAGAACAAAATAAACAATTCTTGTTATGTTCATATTTGCCGAAAAACCAATAGGAAACGAAATATCGCTATTTTTAATTTCAGGCTTCTCTTATAACCCCCACTCCTATTCGTCTCAGAGGATATTATTATAGCCTAAAGTCTAAGTTGGGTTAGTAGTAATATACATACCAAGTTTCATAAATTTCGGTTCAGCCGTTTATGCGTGAAAAGTTAACAAACAAACAAACAAATAAACAAACAAACAAACAAACAAACAGACACCAAAGAAACAAAATGCAGTTATGGTGTCTATGACATGTGAAACGAAAAGTTATCGTGAAATTTCGCGAAAAAAATCAATGTACAGACAGAGGTTACAATTTTATATATATATATATATATATATATATATATATATATATATATATATATATATAGTACTAGCTCAGATACCCGGCTTCGCCCGGGAATTCATTTGAGGCTGTGTACAATGTGTACAATTACACTTCCCTCCACGACGTAATGATTTTCCGAAATCGCCAACCCTGAAGGGTAACTTTTGGGGATTAATAGAATAGAAATTTTATTTTTGAAGGATAAATGAAAATGTGTTCCTAATCTATCCCTCTACACTTTTTGACTCACCATTTTTCAATAGTTCTAACCATAATCATGGGTAGCATTTATTACAATTAAATATCTATAATGAACATATATCCTTTCAAAAGCCCATCCGAGCTCACATAGTATAGGCAAAGTTTTGCACGTAAGATTATATTTGTAATAGTGAATCTCACTGGAAATTGCTTCCAGTAATGCCAGACGGGAAATAAGTAAACTCAATTAACTGGTAAGGCTCCCGTCATCTTCGCTCCCGCATGAGACTTCTCAACATTCTTCTACTTATATTATTGATGCAAAACATTATTTTATAATTTATCGACCGGATGGAATTAAATAATAGTGGTACCCTGAAAATATCATATCGAGTTTAAACGCATATTGTTTTTTGTCATGATGACATTACTATTAACGTTTAATTGTTATTATATTACATATTTGTTTCAATAACATCGAGGTACATTATACAAATTAAATAATGGAAATGCTCTTATAGTTTATATTTCTATTGGAAATGTAACAAATAGAATATTTGCCGAAAAACAAATAGAAAATATAAAAAGCGAGTTTTTCATTTTAGCCTCTCTTATAATCCCCACTCCCCTTTGAACCTAAAATTTTTAATATAGCTTATAATCATAGAAGAATTAATGCTAAGTCACACACCGAGTTTTGCTAAGTTCGGTTCAATCGTTAGTTCCCAACAAAATTATTGGCTCCCGCATTAGATTTTAGTGTATATCTCGTTTATACTTTTCTATACGAAAAAAGTGAATATAACAAAAGTTACTTAAAATAACAACATAAACAACTTTTGTCATGTGCATGTTTGTCGAAAAACCAATAGGAAACGAAATATCACTACTGTTAATTTCAGGCCTCCCTTACAATCCCCACTCCTGCTCGTCCCTAGGAATGTTGGTATGGCTTATGAAAATCAAGGCGTCAACACTAATAAACATACCGATTTTTATTTAGTTCGGTTGAGTCTTTTGAGCCCAATAAAATTAATGACTCCCGCTATAGTTTTTGTTTATAACTCATTTATACTTTGGTAAACGACAAAAGTGTATATAACAAAAGTCTATGGGTTATAAGGGAGGCCAGAAATTAAAAATAGCGATATTTAGTTTCCTATTGCTTTTTCAGCAAATATGCACATAACAAAAGTTGTTTATTTTGTTATTTAGAATAAATATTGTTAAATACACTTTTGCCGCATTCGGAAGTATAAATGAGCTATACGCTAAAAACTATAGCGGGAGTCCACAATTTTATTTGGCACAAAAGACTCAACCGAACTAAACCAAACTCGCTATGTGAATTAATACTAACGATTCCCTTATAATAAGTCATACTAACATTTCTAGGGACGGGCAGGAGTGGGGGTTATAAGGGAGGTCTGAAATTAAAAATAGTGATATTTCGTTTCCTATTGGTGTTTCGGCAAATATGTACATAACAAAAGTTGTTTATTTTGTTATTTAGAGAAACATTTGTTATTTACAATATCATCGTATACCGAAGTATAAATGCGTTATACGCTAAAAATTATAGCGGGGATCAACAATTTTATTTGGCACAAAAGACTGTGTATTAGCACTAACGCCATCCTTATAATAAGCCATACTAACGTTTCTAGGAACGGGCAGGAGTGGGGGTTATAAGGGAGGCCTGAATTTACAAATTTTATTATTAACAAATCCACAGAAACGACGGGCATTAGCCCTAAACGCTGGGACGGGTAAAAGTCAAAATATTGTGCAAAGTAAAGCCTTGCCAAAAAAATACCATCACCATTCAGCCTCAAATGAATTCCCGGGCGAAGCCGGGTATCTGAGCTAGTAGATATATATATCTATATATATATAAAATTGTAACCTCTGTCTGTACATTGATTTTTTTCGCGAAATTTCACGATAACTTTTCGTTTCACATGTCATAGACACCATAACTGCATTTTGTTTCTTTCGTGTATGTTTGTTTGTTTGTTACCTTTTCACGCATAAACGGCTGAACCGAATTTTATGAAACTTGGTATGGATACTACTACTAACCCAACTTAGACTTTAGGCTATGTTAATATTCTCTGAGACGAACAGGAGTGGGGGTTATAGGGGAGGCTTGAAATTAAAAATAGTGATATTCCGTTTCCTATTGCATTTTCGGCAATTATGCACATAACAAAAGTTGTTTAATTTGTTATTTAGAGTAACTTTTGTTATATACACTTTTGTCGTATACCTAAGTATAAAGGCGTTATACGCTAAAAATATTAGCGGAAGTCAACAATTTTATTTGGCACAAAAGACTCAACCGAACTAAACCACTCTCGGTATGTGAATTAGCACTAACGTCATCCTTATAATAAGCCATTCTAACATTTCTAGGGACGGGCAGGAGTGGGGGTTATAAGGGAGACCTGAAATTAAAAATAATGATATTTCGTTTCCTATTGCTTTTTCAGCAAATATGCACATAACAAAAGTTGTTTATTTTGTTATTTAGAGAAACTTTTGTCATATACACTTTTGTCGTATACCTAATTATAAAGGCGTTATACGCCAAAAAGTGATAGCAGAAGTCAACAATTTTATTTGGCACAAAAGACTCAACCGAACTAAACCAAACTCGGTATGTGAATTAGCACTAACGTCTTCCTTATAATAAGCCATACTAACATTTCTAGGGACGGGCAGGAGTGGGGGTTATAAGGGAGGCCTGAAATTAAAAATAGTGATATTTCGTTTCTTATTGTGGTTTCGGCAAATATGCACATAACAAAAGTTGTTTTTTGTTATTTAGAGAAATTTGTTGAACAATTCTTTTTCAATATGAACTACCAGGTAACTTACCTGGAAAAATTATTTCAAAATGTATGTTAATATTATGTCCTTAATAACTCTAATCTATGCATAATGCACGGGAAACGGGAAATATGACAATATGGAGGACAGTGAAGTCTTACATAAAAAGTTAATTTTATTATTAACAAATCCACAAAAACGACGGGTATTAACCCTAAAAACTGGGACGGGTAAATGTCAAAATATTGTGCAAAGTAAAGCTTTGCCAAAAAAAACACCTTCACCATTCAGCCTCAAATGAATTCCCGGGCGAAGCCGGGTATCTGGGCTAGTATATATATAAAATTGTAACCTCTGTCTGTACATTGATTTTTTTCGCGAAATTTCACGATTTCACAATATTACGGGAAGTGATTACCACTGAGATCTCCTATTATGAATATAACCTTACGTGCTAAACTATGCTTAAACTATATGTACTCGGATTGGTTTTTGACAGGAAATAAGTTTTATTATAGACGATATTTAATTGTAATAAATACTATCCATGATTATGGTTTGAAGTATTCAAAAAGGTGAGTTAAAAAGTGGCAAGGGATAGATTAGGAACACATTTTTATTTATTCTTCAAATATAAAATTTCTCATTCATAAGTCGCCTGCCTGACCCTCCAGCAAAACAATGCGCGCCGACGGGAAGTGTAGTTGAAAACATTGAAGCCTTGCCCAAAAAAATACTATCATCATTCAGCCTAAAATGATTTCCCGAGCGAAGCCGGGTACCTTAGCTAGTTTATACATATATATATATATATATATAGACTAGCTCAGATACCTAGCTTCGCCCGGGAATTCATTTGAGGCTGAATGGTGATTGTATTTTTTTGGCAAGGCTTTACTTTGCACAATATTTTGACATATACCCGTCTCAGTTTTTAGGGTTAATACCCATTGTTAGCATTTGTTAATAATAGAATTATTTTTTTATGTAAATCTTCACTGTCCTCAAAATTGTCATGTTTCCCGTCTCCTGTGCATTATTCATAGATTTCAGTTATGAAGGACAAAATATTAACATAGATTTGAATTAATGTTTCCAGGTGAGGTACCTCATAGCTCAAATTGGAATGAATTGTTGAGCATATCAATATTTCTACGCAAATTACTTGCTCCACACACTGTTCCTGGAGAAATGAATAAAGCAAAAGTTAATCTAAATAACAAAGTAAACAACTTTTGTTATGTGCATGTTTGTCTAAAAACAAATAGACAATAAAATATCGTGAATTTTTATTTCAGGCCTCCCTTATAACCCACACTCCCGTTCTAACCTAAAAATTTTAATATTGCATATAATCATGGAAGAAGTAATGCTAATCGACATACTAAGTTCGGTTTAATCGTTAGCGCCCAATGAAATAGTTGACTCCCCGTTTAGTTTATAGTGTATATCTCGTTTATACTTGGTTAAAACACATAAATGAATATGACAAAAGTTACTCTAAATAACAAAATAAACAACGTTTGTTATGTTCATTTTTGCCGAAAAACGAATGTAAAACGAAATACTGCGATTTTTAAATTCAGACCTTCCTAACAACCCCCACTCCTGCCCGTCCCTAGAAATCTTGGTATGGCTTGTTATAATTAAAGCGTTAGTGCTAATACGCATACCGAGTTTTATTTATTTCGGTTGGGTCTTTTGTCCCAAATAAAGTTGTTCACTTCCGCTATAGGTTTTATAATTCGGTATACAACAAAAGTGTATATAACAAAAGTTACTCTAAATAACAAAATAAACAACTTTTGTTATGCTTATATTTGCCGAAAAACCAATAGGAATCGAAATATCGCTATTTTTAATTTCAGGCTTCCCTTATAACCCCCACTCCTGTT
Organism: Riptortus pedestris; assembly: GCA_019009955.1. Classification (NCBI taxonomy): domain Eukaryota; kingdom Metazoa; phylum Arthropoda; class Insecta; order Hemiptera; family Alydidae; genus Riptortus; species Riptortus pedestris. The sequence continues at coordinate 118,666,265 of CM032228.1, forward strand.
CGTCTTAGAGGATATTAATATAGCCTAAAGTCTAAGTTGGGTTAGTAGTAATATACATACCAAGTTTCATAAAATTCGGTTCAGTCGTTTATGAGTGAAAAGGTAACAAACAAACAAACAAACAAACATACACGAAAGAAACAAAATGCAGTTATGGTGTCTATGACATGTGAAACGAAAAGTTATCGTGAAATTTCGCGAAAAAAATCAATGTACAGACAGAGGTTACAATTTTACCTATATACTAGCTCAGGTATTTTTTTGGCAAGGCTTTACTTTGCACAATATTTTGACATTTACCCGTTCCAGTGTTTAGGGTTAATACCCGTTGTTGGCATATGTTAATAATAAAATTATTTTTTTATGTAAGACTTCACTGTCCTGCATATTGTCATATTTCCCGTCTCCTGTGCATTATGCATAGATTTGAATTTTTAAGGAGAAAATATTGACATACATTTGGCATAATTTTTTCAGGTCAGGTACCTGGTAGTTCATATCGAAAAGAAGTGTTTCTATAAATAACAAAATAAACAACTTTTGTTATGTGCATATTTGCCGAAAATGCAATAGGAAACGAAATATCACTATTATTAATTTCAGGCCTTCCTTATAACCCCCACTCCTGCCCGTCCCTAACAAATGTTAGTATAGACTATTATAATGAAGGCGTTAGTAGTAATTCACATGCCGAGTTTGGTTTAATTCGGTTGAGTCTTAAGTGCCAAATAAAATTGTGGACTCCCGCTTTAGTTTACAGCAGATAACTCATTTATGCTTCCGTATACGGCCAAAGTGCATATTACAAAAGTTACTCTAAATAACAAAATAAACAACTTTTGTTATGTGTATATTTGCTGTAAAAGCAAAAGGAAACGAAATATCGCTATTTTTAATTTCAGGCCTCCCTTATAACCCCCACTCCTGCCCGTCCCTAGAAATGTTGGTATGGCTTGTTATAAGGGAGGCATTAGTACTAATTTACATACAGAATTTGGCTTAGCTCGGTTGAGTCTTTGGTGCCAAATAAAATTGTTGACTTCCGCAGTAGATTTTAGCGTATAACTCATTTATACTTCCGTATACGGCAAAAACGCATATACCAAAAGTTACTCTAAATAACAAAATAAACAACTTTTATTATGTATATATTTGCTGAAAAAGCAATAGGAAACGAAATATCGCTATTTTTAATTTCAGGCCTCCCTTATAACCCCCACTCCTGTTCGTCTTAGAGAATATTAATATAGCCTAAAGTCTAAGTTAGGCTAGTAGTAATATACATACCAAGTTTCATAAAATTCGGTTCAGCCGTTTATGCGTGAAAAGATAACAAACAAACAAACAAATAAACAAACAAACAGACACGAAAGAAACAAAATGCAGTTATGGTGTCTATGACATGTGAAACGAAAAGTTATCCTGAAATTTCGCGAAAAAAATCAATGTACAGACAGAGGTTACAATTTTATATATATATATATATATAAAATTGTAACCTCTGTCTGTACATTGATTTTTTTCGCGAAATCTCACGATAACTTTTCGTTTCACATGTCATAGACACCATAACTGCATTTTGTTTCTTTGGTGTCTGTTTGTTTGTTTGTTTGTTACCTTTTCACGCATAAACGGCTGAACCGAATTTTATGAAGCGTGGTATCTGCATTACTACTTACGCAACTTAGACTTTAAGCTACATTAAAATTCTCTGAGACGAACAGAAGTGGGGGTTATAAGGGAGGCCTGAAATTAAAAATAGAGATATTTCGTTTCCTATTGATTTTTCGGCAAAGATGAATATAAAAAAAGTTGATTATTTTGTTAATTAAAGTAACTTTTGTTATATTCATTTTTGCCGTATAACAAAGTATAAACGAGATATACACTAAAAACTAGAGCTGGAGCCAACAATTTTGTTGGGCACTAACGATTGAACCGAACTTAACAAAACTCGGAATGTGAATTAGCATTAATTCTTCCATGATTATAAGATATATTAAAGCTTTTAGGTTCAAACGGGAGTGGGGATTATAAGGGATGCCTGAAATGAAAAATTGCTATATTTCTATTCTCATTGGTTCTTCAATGATTTTCTGTAAAAATACCATCATTAGTCAGTCAACTATGATTTCCCGGGCATCGTCGGGTATATTAGCTAGATTGTATGCAGAAAATACGTACATTATAGATGATATTTAATAATAACAAATGCTATCCATGATTATGATTTGAATTATTCATGGTGTGTCAAAAAGTGGAGAGGAAATGATTAGAGACTTATTTTCATTTTTTCTTCAAATCTAAAATCTTTTTTCCATAAGTCGAATAAGGGACCCTTACGGGGAAAAGTGCGCCTAGACGGGAAGAGCAATTGTACGCATAGAAGCATTGCCTAAAACAAAATAAAATCTTTCTGTCTCAAATGATTTCCCGAGCGAAGCCGGGTACCTTGGCTAATATATATATATATATATGGGTGTATGTAAATGTGTCTGAGTGTGTGTGTGTGTGTGTGTGTGTGTGTGTTTGTGTGTGTGTTTGCGTGTTGTATGTGCGTGTGTGTGTGTGTGTTGCAAAAATACACACACATACTTTATTACACATATATTTTAGGTGCACGCTAATATGACTTCAATTTTTATTAGCGTTACCTACTACAGGAAGTCCTGCAAGTAGTTCTCACTTTTCACAGAACTTTTGGACATTAGAAGAAAAAAAAATCGTTATTATTTCTACAGTAATATAAATAAAATAAATCATTAGATTTATTTAAATTACTCAAATAAGTTAATGTAAATCGGCTAACCATTCGTTTATAAGTCTGCCTCTTAAAAATATAACTACCTGTCCGAGTATTTTTCCCAGGTCATTTAGTTGTAACTAAAAAGATCAAAGGCTCTTTCTAATTCTGAGAGGCAAGAGGCGGTGAGTAGAGATGCGAGCTGGGGCGAGTCTCTTAGCCGGCCGATCAGCGATCGATCTCTCTCATTTCATCCCCTCTCCTCAGGGGTGAACGCTTTCAAACTAACCCCTTCTTATTCAAAAAATGGCTAAGACTCTCCCTTAATTTTCTAATACTAAACGGGACGCACTCGGATAACTCAATGGGTTTTTATTTTTGATGGCTTATTAGCTATGGGAACAACGGGTAAGTCAAGTCCCAATGAAGGCACCCTAGATAAATCTGGACTCACTCCAATATATGAACGGGGTGGACACAAGGAAACTAATTTCACGGCATTAACACTCTCACTGATTAAAGATATATTTGAAAGGCCATATCGGAGGGGCTGCGTAAACTGAAGTAGACTCCTGACTTACACGGATGGCACAGACAATGTCACAAAGTGTCGTTAGTGTCACCCTCTCTAAATTCCAGGTATACACTTCCCATCCCAAGCCTTTACGTTACTATTTATCCTTGTAACTATATCAAACTTATAAAAATTTTTAATCTCAAGGAATTGGGAATAAAAAGATAGAAAAAATGAGTTCCTGGTCATTCTCCCTCTCCATTGTTCAAAATACTGTTTAATATAAATCATAATTATGGAAAGCATTTTTATTATAAACTAAGCAGCGATTGTATCTACTTTACGTATTTAATTACCATTATTAATAACACTGTAATATATATCTGAAAAAGAAACTTATTGGACATATTGGTCCACATCCCTAGCACTTTCAACCCCCTTTCACATTGATTTGTTTGAATAAACACGCTATTTAACGTTCAGCTCTTGTTTAAAGCAATCGTCATTACTTTCAATTATTTAGCATAATCTACGTCTGACCGGCAAGGCCAACCCAAGTTTGCCGGATTAAAAGCCGGAAACCGACTGTGTTACATATATCCTCACAACTTCAAAACTTTCCTCTTGTCCAAACTCAACATTATTTGGTTTTAATTATTGTAATATCAGTTATTCTAAATATTAAACCATGGGATTTTTTTAATAATTCACTATTCTGGTGAAAAAATATAATTCTGACAAGTGTAACTACAACTTAATTTAGATTACATTGGGGGGGGGGGGGTGGAGATTTCTAAGCTTCACACTCCCCCCGAATAATACTTAGAACTATCGCATACTTCTAAAAAAATTATCGTCATTTGACAGAATATACCATTATGAAATAATGTTTAATGAGCACTTATCAATCGGTTTATGCATAGGTTACAACATTTAGCTCGGCCTAAAGTAATATTTTGCAGGAAATGTATCGGGAAGCTAATTTTCGTAATTTTTATTCCCAATCACCCCTATAATCTCCTTCGTTTGAAAAACATATTAATGCCCTCTAAAGACCAATCCGGTTTTCCTAAAATAAAAATATTCAGACAATTCAAATTTATTTAATTTTAAATACAACTTTTAATTGTCGGCTCTTTATAAAATTGGTGACTCCTGCTATAGGTTTTAACGTATATCATGTTTATACTTCGTTGTACGACAAAAGTGTATGCAACAAAATTTACTCTAAATAACAAAATAAACTCCTGTTGTTTAGTGCATCGTTGTTGAAAACCCAATTTGAAGCGTTCCTAATAATGTTAATAAACCTTATAATCAATCAGACATTAATACTAACTTACAGAATTTGGCTGAGTTCAGTTTTATCCTTTAAAGTTGTTCACGTTCGCACTAGTTTTTAGCGTACATCTTGTTTAAAATTCCATATACGACAAAAGTGTATATAACAGTTACTCTAAATAACAAAATAAACAACGTTTGTCTTGTGTTGTTTGATACGAAACGAAATATCACGTTTTAGGAGATTTCCCCTTAGGGAAATCAGCTATTGAGGTCGTACTCATGACGCGATTTTCAAAATTGTTCTTCAAATGTCTTCCGATCCTACCTAGGATATGACGAAAATGAGGTCCGTTCAAAACTTCATATATATATATATATATATATATATATATATATATATATATATATATATATATAAATACACATTTGTCTGTTACCGCTATAGCGGTCGCTATTTATTTAATTATTGTTTAATCGTTAATCGTTACCAAATATTTAATCGTTTTATGTAAAAAGAAAGATTAAGTTCGTAAATGTCTGAAACCGGACAAGGGGGACAGAGGGTTTAGAGCGGAGGATTTTCGAAAATTCAAAATATTTCCGTTACTATAAGTCGGATCGAAAAATTGTATAGGATCAATCTTATTGAAAATTAAATGTACTATACTTATTGTTATATACATTTATTCTCAATCTTGAATATTAACCGAGATATTTGCATTTTTCAGCCTTCAGCTAACCCCCACTTCTACTCATGATACATAAACAATAATCTATTATATATTAAACTACATTATTCGAAGTTTAATTACCAAATATTGTATTCAAGAAACCGTTATTATACGAGATACATGCAAATATGTCCTAGTGACCTCCCCCCCCCTTTTAAGGGCTTGGACTGCTAAAATTTGATTGATTGAGATAACAATTATCCTGACTCATTATTAATAACAGTACTAGATATACTAAATAGTTCCCAATGCAAATAATATGTTATATTCTGATATATATCATTAATTGTGTTTCTTTCCGGTGTGAGACTGACAGACCTGTTTGTTTACATTTCAAACGCTTCCCGTCGGCAGGTTATTGAAGTTGACTGAACCATTTCTCATTATTGTTTGTATTTATTCACTTAATATTCACGGTGGTGGTTTGTTACCAGTATGTAGATTTATCTATTACTAAACTTATAGAGGAAAATCTGCTTAGTTTACGCAGCCCCTGCGTGACGGACTTTTTATTTCAGACTTCCCTTATAACCCCCACTTCTTCTAGTTCCTAGAAATGAATGTACAGCTTTAATCATGGGGGAGTTAATGCTAATTCACACATCGAGTTTGATTCAGTTCGGTTATCTTTTGTGCCCAATAAAATTGTTGACTCCCGCTATACAACAGAATGGTGTTCTTCTTGAAGCGTCGCCAATAGAGAAATGAGAAAGAGACAAAAAGGATTTTATTGTCTGTTTCTTCAAATTAGGGGCTTTTTTTAAGAGATGAATTTGAAGAAAAAGTAATTAAAATAATGGAATATATTAGTGTGTGTTCTTCCTTTAGAATTTGTTTGAAGTATAACAATAAGAAAGAAAAACTCAACCGTAGAATGGCCGTTGTATTTAAAACAAATTTGCTGCCTTCTAGCACTTGTTAAAGTCTCGTCGGAATAGGATTGTATGGCTAGAAAACATATTGGCAGGAGAAGTTTTCCTTAAAATCTAAAGGTTCTAAATTGATTCAGAGGATGGTTTTTGAGGTTCAAATTCAAGGACTTTTTAATTAGATTTAATATTTTTATTAAAGATTTGAAAGTAATGATAAACCGAAATTTCAAATAAAAATAAATGATTATTAAAGGGAATTTAATGCCCTTCAAAATGACATAGCCAGTAAACATTAATCATTTATCTGCTACAGCTGAATTTATGTAATAAAACATAGGTACATTGAAATATCATAAAAATCGATTTTTCTCCAAAACTATTAGGAATAGGAACGTACATCATATGGAATATATTGTTCCTTTCGAAGAGTAGAAACACCTGTAGAAGTTTGTCTATCTACTTACCAAAAACCCTGTGTGTGTGTGTGTGTGTGTGTGTGTGTGTGTGTGTGTGTGTGTGTGTATATATATATATATACTAGCTCAGAAACCCAGCTTCGCCCGGGAATTCATTTGAGGCTGAATGGTGATAGTATTTTTTTGGCAAGGCTTTACTTTGCTCTATTTTGACATTTAGCCCGTCCCAGTGTTTAGGGTTAATGCCCGTCGTTTCTGTGGATTTGTTAATAATAAAATTGATTTTTTTATGTAAGACTTCACTGTCATCCATATTGTCATATTTCCCGTTTCCTGTGCATTATGCATAGATTTAAATTATTAAGGACAAAATATTAACATAGATTTGGCATAATTTTTTCAGGTCAGGTACCTGGTAGTTCATATCGAAAAGAAGTGTTGAGCAAATTTCTATAAATAACAAAATAAACAACTTTTGTTATGTGCATATTTGCCGAAAATGCAATAGGAAACGAAATATCACTATTATTAATTTCAGGCCTTCCTTATAACCCCCACTCCTTCCCGTCCCTAACAAATGTTAGTATAGACTATTATAATGAAGGCGTTAGTAGTAATTCACATGCCGAGTTTAGTTTAATTCGGTTGAGTCTTAAGTGCCAAATAAAATTGTGGACTCCCGCTTTAGTTTACAGCAGATAACTCATTTATGCTTCCGTATACGGCCAAAGTGCATATTACAAAAGTTACTCTAAATAACAAAATAAACAACTTTTGTTATGTGCATAATTGCTGTAAAAGCAAAAGGAAACGAAATATCGCTATTTTTAATTTCAGGCCTCCCTTATAACCCCCACTCCTGCCCGTCCCTAGAAATGTTGGTATGGCTTGTTATAAGGGAGGCATTAGTACTAATTTACATACAGAGTTTGGCTTAGCTCGGTTGAGTCTTTGGTGCCAAATAAAATTGTTGACTTCCGCAGTAGATTTTAGCGTATAACTCATTTATACTTCCGTATACGGCAAAAACGCATATACCAAAAGTTACTCTAAATAACAAAATAAACAACTTTTGTTATGTATATATTTGCTGAAAAAGCAATAGGAAACGAAATATCGCTATTTTTAATTTCAGGCCTCCCTTATAACCCCCACTCCTGTTCGTCTTAGAGAATATTAATATAGCCTAAAGTCTAAGTTAGGCTAGTAGTAATATACATACCAAGTTTCATAAAATTCGGTTCAGCCGTTTATGCGTGAAAAGATAACAAACAAACAAATACACAAACAAATAAACAAACAAACAGACACGAAAGAAACAAAATGCAGTTATGGTGTCTATGACATGTGAAACGAAAAGTTATCGTGAAATTTCGCGAAAAAAATCAATGTACAGACAGAGGTTACAATTTTATATATATACTAGCTGAGATACCCGGCTTCGCTCGGGAATTCATTTGGGGCTGAATGTTGGTGGTATATTTTTGGCAAGGCTTTATTTTGCACAATATTATGACATTTACCCGTCCCAGTGTTTAGGGTTAACACCCGTCGTTTATGTGGATTTGTTAATAATAAAATTATTTTTTTATGCAAGACTTCACCGTTCTGCATATTGTCATATTTCCCGTTTCCTGTGCATTATGCATAGATTTGAATTATTAATGAGAAAATATTGACATACATTTGAATAATTTTTTTCATTTGAGGTACCTGGTAGTTCATATTGAAAAGAAGTGTTGAGAAAATTTCTCTAAATAACAAATTAAACAACTTTTGTTATTTGCATATTTGCCGAAACCCCAATAGGAAATCACTATTTTAATTTCAGGCCTCCCTTACAACTCCCACTCCTGCCCGAGTCCGAGAAATAGTATGGCTTATTATAAGGAAGGCGTTAGTGCTAATTCAAATACCGAGTTTGGTTTAGTTCGGTTGAGTCATTTGTGCCAAATAAAATTTTGGACTCCCGCTATAGGTTTTAGCGTATAACTCATTTATACTACCGTATACGGCAAAAGTGCATATAACAAAAGTTACTCTAAATAACAAAACGAATAACTTTTCTTGTGTGCATATTTGTTGAAAAAGCAATAGGAAACGAAATATCTCTATTTTTAATTTCAGGCTTCCCCTATAACCCCCACTCCTGCCCGTCCCTAGAAATGTTAGTATGGCTTATTATAAGGAAGGCGTTAGTACTAATTCAAATACCGAGTTTGGTTTAGTTCGGTTTAGTCTTTTGTGCCAAATGAAATTGTGGACTCCCTCTATAGTTTTTAGAGTATAACTCATTTATAATTCCGTATACGGCAAAAGTGAATATAACAAAAGTTACTCTAAATTACACAGTAAACAACTTTTGTTATGTTCATATATGCCGAAAAACCAATAAGAAACGAAATATCGCTATGTTTAATTTCTGGCTTCCCTTATAACCCCCACTCCTGCCCGTCCCTAGAAATGTTGGCATGGCTTGTTATAATGAAAGCGTTAGTGCTAATACACATACCGAGTTTTATTTAGTTTGGTTGATTTTTTTGTGCCATATAAAATAGTTCACTTCCTCTATAGGTTTTAGCGTATATCTCGTTTATAACTCGGTATACGATGAAAGTGTATATAACAAAAGTTACTCTAAATAACAAAAAAAAACAACTTTTGTTATGTGCATATTTGCCGAAAAACCAATGGGAATCGAAATATCGCTATTTTTAATTTCTAGCTTCCCTTATAACCCCCACTCCTGTTCGTCTCAGAGGATATTAATATAGCCTAAAGTCTAAGTTGGGTTAGTAGTAATATACATACCAAGTTTCATAAAATTCGGTTCAGCCGTTTATGCGTGAAAAGGTAACAAACAAACAAACAAACAGACACCAAAGAAACAAAAGTCCGTCACGCAGGAGCTGCGTAAACTAAGCAGATTTCCCACGTGAAGTTATACAATAGAGAAATCTCCATAGGAGAGCCAAACGGTTACGGCAAAGGGCGGAACTAGCTTTTCGCGGGAAATTCAAAAATCCGTTATCGGCCCAAATTTCATAAAAATGCAAATAGCTCGGTTAATATTCAAGATAGGGAATAAATGTATATAACAATATTTATAGTAAATGTAATTTGCAATAAGATTGATTCTGTACAATTTTTCGATCCGACGTAAAGTAACGGAGATATTTCGAATTTTCGAAAATCCTCCCCTTTAAACCCCCCCTCCCACTGGTTCGATTTCAGCCGTTAACGAACTTGATCTTTTTTTTTACATAAAACGACTAAATATCGAGTTTGATAACGATCAAACAAAAATTGCGACCGCTAGAGCGGTAACAGACAAATATATAGATAGATACATATATATATATATATATATATATATATATATATATATATATATATATATATATATATATACAGTTTTGAACGGACCTCATTTTCGTCATCTCCTGGGTAGGATCGATGGACATTTGAAGAAAAATTTCGAAAATCGCATCATGAGTACAACCTCAATAGCTGATTTCCCTTAAGGGAAATCTGCTAAAATGCAGTTATGGCGTCTATGACATGTGAAACGAAAAGTTATCGTGAGATTTCGCGAAAAAAATCAATGTACAGACAGAGGTTACAATTTTATATATCTACTAGCTCAGATACCCGGCTTCGCCCGGGAATTCATTTGAGGCTGAATGGTGATGGTACTTTTTAGCAGGCTTTACATTGCACAATATTTTGACATTTACCCGTCCCAGTGTTTAGGATTGATACCCGTCGTTGCCTTGGATTTGCTAATAATAGAATATTTGTTCGATAAGACTTCACTGTCTTCGATATTTTTATATTTCCCGTCTCTTATACATGTAAATAAGGTGAATTTTTATTTCAGGCCTTCCTTATAACCCCCCTCTCGTTCGAACCTAAAAATCTTAATATAACTTATAATCATGGAAGAATTAATGCTAATTGACATACCGAGCTTTGTTAAGTTCGTTAGTGCCCAATAAAATTGTTGGCTCCCGCTAAAGTTTTAACGTAAAACTCATTTATACTTAGGTATACGACAAAAGTGTATATAACAAAAGTTACTTCAAATAACAAAATAAACAACTGTTATGTTTATATTTGCGGAAAAACCAATAGGAAACGAAATATCACTATTTTTAATTTCAGGCCTCCCTTATAACCCCCACTCCTGCCCGTCCCTAGAAATGTTGGTATGGCTTATTACAATGAAGGCGTTAGTGCTAATGCACATACCGAGTTTTATTTAGTTCGGTTGAGTCTTTTTTGGCAAATAATATTGTTGACTACCGCTATAATTTTTAGCGTATAACGTATTTAAACTTCGGTATACGACAAAAGTGTATATAACAAAAGTTACTCTAAATAACAAAATAAACAACTTTTGTTATGTGCATATTTGCCGAAAAACCAATAGAAAACGAAATATCGCTATTTTTAATTTCAGGCTTCCCTTATAACCCCCACTCCTGTTCGCCTCAGAGAAAATTAATATAGCCTAAAGTCTAAGTTGGGTTAGTAGTAATATACATACCAAGTTTCATAAAATTCGGTTCAGCCGTTTATGCGTGAAAAGGTAACAAACAAACAAACAAACATACACGAAAGAAACAAAATGCAGATATGGTGTCTATGACATGTGAAACGAAAAGTTATCGTGAAATTTCGCGAATAAAATCAATGTACAGACAGAGGTTACAATTTTATATTTATATTTATATATATATATATATAAATGTCATATATATATATATATCATATATATATATATATATATGCTTGTCTTTATATATATAAAAATTGTAACTCTCTGTCTGGTACAATTGGATTTTATTTCTGGCTGAAAAAGATTTCAACGTATAACTTGTTTCGTTTGCACATGTCATGAGACAACCATAATCAGCATTTTGTTTCGTTTGGTGTCTGTTTGTTTGTTTGTTTGTTTGTTTGTTTGTTTATTTGTTTGTTTGTTTGTTATCCTTTTGCCCCCCACTGCATAAACGGCTGAAGCCGAATTTTATTGATGAAACTTGGTATGTATAATTAGCTACTAACCCAAAGTTTTTAATGTTGTCTTAGAGCTTTATGGCTATATTAATATCCTCATGAGGTCGAACGGGGGAGGGGGGGGGGGGGGCAGGAGTGGGGGTTATAAGGGAGCCGCTGCAATATTAAAAAATAGCGATATTTCGTTCGCCTTATTGGTTATTTTCGGCATATATGAATATAACAAAAGTTGTTTATTTTGTTATTTAGAGTTAACATTATGGTATATAGGGCATTTTTTTATTCGAATATGCCGAATTTGTATATAACGAGATATACGCTAAAACCTATAGGGCCGGCAAGTGAAAGCCGTTTAATTTGAGCACTAAAAAGACTCAACCAAACTAAATAAAATTCGGTTATAGCGTATTAGCACTGAATAGCCGTCCATTAATAATAAGGGCCCGTGACCATATACATTTCTAGGACGGGGCTTAGGAGTGGGGGTTATTAAAGGGAGGCTCTGAAATTCAGAAAATAGAGCTGATAATTCGTTTGCCTGCCTATTGTGTTTTTCGGCCAAATGATGGAACATAACAAAAGTTGTTCTATTTTGTTATTATAGGAGTAACTTTTTGTTATAATTATGATACATTTTTTATTTGGAACCGCAATTATGAACGAGGAATATACGCTAAAAACCTATGGTGGGAGCGGAAGTTGTAATAAGTATCAAAATGGGTGGAGATCTGATATTTAAAAATAGTGATATTTTTGCGTTATTCCTGATTCTAGATTGGGGTTTATAACCGTGAAATTTTGCAGCTTAACAAAAGTTGTTTATTTTGGTTAGTTTAAGAGAAACATTTATAATTACTATACCATAATGCCTTAACATCGTCGTGATAAGTGAAAGTTATCATAAACTGAGATATACTCCTTTAAACTTAGAGGTTCAGGAGTCCTATGAATTTTGTAGAGGGGGGGGTGTCACGTAACGATTGAAACGACTGAAGCTTTTAAAAAAAAAATCTCGGTATGTGAATTAATGCATTACATTGCTTCCTAAGATTATAAGCTATATAAAAATTTTTGTAGCGATCAAACAGGAGTGGGGGGGGGAGTTGTAGGGGGAAGGGGGTGGGAGGCCTGAAATGGTTAAAAATAGCGATAATTTTCGTATTGGCGGCGTTGATTTTTTACGATAAATATGCACATAACAATAAGTTGGTTATTTTGAGTAAACCTTTGTTGTATGTTCCACTTTTTTTTGTGAGAAATGGTGTAAATGACAGACGGGATAATATACGCTAAAACTGTAGGCCGGAGTCATTCATTTTAAATTGGTTGGTTTTTTTAAAAATAGCGTTTTTAATGAATGCATATTATGAAAAACGATTTTGTGTTAGTCAGCTATGAAATTCTTAACTCTAAATATGATTCGGATATAGTTGTAGGTTTTATGGATTCCTCCCTCTCGTCGCCTTCCGCGTTCTCTGCGTATATTTTATTTATTTTTCTTCCGCTAGAAAATACTCAGGGTTATTTATTCTCACAATTGAAATGTACAATATAAACTATTAGAAAAAGAACATTTCGCTGATTATTTTAAATTTGAGTATAAATGTATTATTTATTAAACAATGTCTATTCTGAATTAGCTACAAAGTGGGGGGAGCGATTAGCGGAAAGTTGTAGGGAAAGCAAACTCTTTGGTTCTGCTAAGATAGTATCTTATTTCCGATATTTTGATCTGTTGATTGAAACAAAATTATGTACGGCATCATATCCAATCTAACGTTAATGGTAATTGCCCATTAGAAAAAAGACAAATGATCCCGGTTGAAACTTGAATTTTTTAATGTATTACTGATATATTGCTGTGAGGAGGAGCTACAATCTCTTCCCCTCACTCTATCTCTATTGAATAATAATTGAAATTATTTTTAGGGTCTTATACTATTATTTAATTCTGTCAGGTAGTAAAATTATTAAAATAATACTCTGAATCAATAATTTAAGAAGAAAATGGTGTTTAGCCCTCGTGCTGGACCGGAAGATGAAAGGAGCCTAAACAGTTAATTTATTTATCTTATTTCCAGTGAAATGCTGTATTCCTGGAAGTGATTTCCACAGAGCTCTGCTATTATGCTATTATGCTTTTACGAATATAATCTAATGTACAAAACTATGCTTAAACTACATGTGCTCGGATTGGTATTTGACGGGAAATAAGTTTCATTAAATATATTTAATTGTAATAAATGCATTCCATGATTATGATTTGAATGTATTCAAAAAGGAGAGTTAAACAGTTGGAAAGGGATAGATTAGGAACACATTTTTATTTATTCTTCAACAGTAAAATTTCTCATTTATAAGTCGCCTGTCTGACCCTCACGGGAAAACAATACGCCCAGACGGGAAGTGTAGTAAACATTGAACCTTGCCCAAAAAAAATACTATGCACACAGCAACGACGGGTATGGACCCTAAACACTGGGACGGGGTAAGGTTAAAAAATTGTGCAAAGTAAAGCCTTGCCTAAAAAATACCATCACCATTCAGCCTCAAATCAAATCCCGGGCGAAGCCGGGTATCTGAGCTAGTATATTTCATAAATATATATAAAATTGTATACCTCTGTCTGTACATTGTTTTTTTTCGCGAAATTTCACGATAACTTTTCGTTTCACATGTCATAGGTCACCATAACTGCATTTTGTTGCTTTGGTGTCTGTTTGTTTGTTTGTTTGTTTATTGTTTGTTTGTTTATTAGTTTTTTGTTTGTTTGTTTGTTTCCTTTTTCACGCATAAACGGCTGAACCGAATTTTATGAAACTTGGTATGTATATTACTACTAGCCCTAAAACTTAGACTTTAGGACATATTAATTTTCTCTAAGTCGAACAGGAGTGGGGGTTATAAGGGAGGCCTGAAATTTTAATAATAGCGATATTTTCATTTTCTATTGCGTTTGCAGCAATTATGCTCATAACAGAAGTTGTTTATTTTGTAATTTAGAGTAACTTTTTGTTTTATGCCACTTTTGCCGTATACGGAAGTATAAATGAGTTATACGACAAAACACTATAGCGGGAGACAAACAATTTTATTTGGCATTAAAGACTCAACCGAACTAAAACAAACTCGCTGTGTGAATTAATACTAACGATTTTCTTATAATCAGCCCATACTAACATTTTCTAGGGACGGGCAGGAGTGGGGGTTATAAGGGATGACCAGAAATTAAAAATAGCGATATTTCGTATTCTATTGCTTTTTCTGCAAATATGCACATAACAAAAGTTGTTTAAATTTTGTTGTTTAGATTAACTTTTGTAATATGCACTTTGCCGTATACGGAAGCATAATTGAGTTATTCGCTATAAACTAAAGTGGGAGTCCAACAATTTTATTTGGCACTAACAACTCAACCGAATTAAACCAAACTGGTTATGTGATATTAGTACTAACGCCTTCATTATAATAAGCTATACTAACAATGTCTAGGTTAGAACGGGCAGGAGTGGGGATGGGTGGGGGGTTATAAGGGAAGCCTGAAATTTATAGATTCGTGATATTTTCGCTGTCTATTTGATTTTCGGCAAATATGCACATAACAAAAGTTGTTTATTTTGTTATTTAGAGATAAACTTTTTTTTTTATATACATTTCTCCAGGAACGATGTGTGGAGCAAGTAATTTGCGAAGAAATATTGATATGCTCAACAATTCATTCCTATTTGAACTATCAGGTAGTCTCACCTGGAAATATTAATTCAGATCAATGTTAATACTTTGTCCATAATAGCTGAAATCTATGCATAATGCACGGGAGACGGGAAACCAATTTTAAGGACAGTGAAGACTTATTCAGTTTATTATTATTAGTTATTATTAACTAATGCCAACCATTATTATTAGTTAGTATTAACCCTAAACACTGGGACGGGTAAATGTCAAAATATTGTGCAAAGTAAAGCCTCAACCTTCAGCCTCAAATCAATTCCCGGGCGAAGCCGGGTATCTGAGCTAGTATATATATAAAATTGTAACCTCTGTCTGTACATTGATTTTTTCGCGAAATTTCACGATAACTTTTCGTTTCACATGTCATAGACACCATAACTGCATTTTGTTTCTTTGGTGTCTGTTTGTTTGTTTGTTTGTTTATTTGTTTGTTTGTTTGTTACCTTTTGGCACAAAAGACTCAACCGTACTAAATAAAACATCATTATGTGTATTACTACTAGGCCAATTTCGCCTTCCTTATACTAATCCATTCTCTAACACTTTTTGGGACGGGCATGGTGGGGGTTATTAAGGAACGCCTGAAATTATAATAGTGATATTTCGCTTCCTATTGCATTTTCGGCAAATATGCACATAACAAAAGTTGTTTATTTTGTTATTTAGAGAAACTTTTTTTTTTATATACACTTTCATCGTATACCGAAATATTAAGACGTTATACGCTAAAAATTATAGCGGGAGACAAACAATTTTATTTGGCACAAAAGACTCAACCGAACTAAATAAAAACACTCATTATGTGTATTAGCATTAACGCCTTCCTTATAATAAGCCATTCTAACATTTTTAGGGACGGGCAAGGAGTGGTGGTTATAAGGGAGGCATGAAATTAATAATAATGATTCCTATTGGGTTTTCGGCAAATATGCACATATCAAAAGTTGTTTATTTTGTGGGGGGGGGGGGGGGGGGGGACGCTTCTTTTCAATATGAACTACCAGGTACCTCACCTGAAAAAATTAATTCAAATGTATATCAATATTTTCTCCTTAATAATTAAAAATCTATGCATAATGCACAGGAGACGGGAATATGACATATGCAGGACAGTGAAGTTTTACATAAAAAAAATAATTTTATTATTAACAAATGCCAACAACGGGTATTAACCCTAAACACTGGGAACGGGTAAATGTCAAAATATTGTGCAATGTAAAGCCTTGCCAAAAATATACCATCACCATTCAGCCTCAAATGAATTCCCGAGCGAAGCCGGGTATCTAAGCTAGTATATATATATATATATAAAATTGTAACCTCTGTCTGTACATTGATTTTTTTCGCGAAATTTCACGATAACTTTTCGTTTCACATGTCATAGACACCATATCTGCATTTTGTTTCTTTCGTGTATGTTTGTTTGTTTGTTTGTTACCTTTTCACGCATAAACGGCTGAACCGAATTTTATGAAACTTGGTATGTATATTACTACTAACCCAACTTAGACTTTAGGCTATATTAATTTTCTCTGAGGCGAACAGGAGTGGGGGTTATAAGGGAAGCCTGAAATTAAAAATAGCGATATTTCGTTTTCTATTGGTTTTTCGGCAAATATGCACATAACAAAAGTTGTTTACTTTGTTATTTAGAGTAACTTTTGTTATATACATTTTTGTCGTATACCGAGGTTTAAATGCGTTATACGCTAAAAATGATAGCGGGAGTCAACAATATTATTTGCCAAAAAAGACTCAACCGAACTAAATAAAACTCGGTATGTGCATTAGCACTAACGCCTTCATTGTAATAAGCCATACCAACATTTCTAGGGACGGGCAGGAGTGGGGGTTATAAAGGAGGCCTGAAATTAAAAATAGTGATATTTCGTTTCCTATTGGTTTTTCCGCAAATATAAACATAACAAAAGTTGTTTATTTTGTTATTTGAAGTAACTTTTGTTATATACACTTTTGTCGTATACCTAAGTATAAATGAGTTTTACGTTAAAACTTTAGCGGGAGCCAACAATTTTATTGGGCACTAACGAACTTAACAAAGCTCGGTATGTCAATTAGCATTAATTCTTCCATGATTATAAGTTATATTAAGATTTTTAGGTTCGAACGAGAGGGGGGTTATAAGGAAGGCCTGAAATAAAAATCACCTTATTTATATGTATAAGAGACGGGAAA
Organism: Riptortus pedestris; assembly: GCA_019009955.1. Classification (NCBI taxonomy): domain Eukaryota; kingdom Metazoa; phylum Arthropoda; class Insecta; order Hemiptera; family Alydidae; genus Riptortus; species Riptortus pedestris. The sequence goes on from CM032228.1 coordinate 118,683,775, forward strand.
TATAAAAATATTGAAGACAGTGAAGTCTTATCGAACAAATATTCTATTATTAGCAAATCCGAGGCAACGACGGGTATCAATCCTAAACACTGGGACGGGTAAATGTCAAAAGATTGTGCAATGTAAAGCCTGCTAAAAAGTACCAACACCATTCAGCCTCAAATGAATTCCCGGGCGAAGCCGGGTATCTGAGCTAGTATATATATATATAGCTAGTATATATAGCTCAGATACCCGGCTTCGCCCGGGAATTCGTTTGAGGCTGAATGGTGATGGTATTTTTTTTTGGCAAGGCTTTACTTTGCACAATATTTTGGCATTTACCCGTCCCTGTGTTTAGGGTTTATACCCGTTGTTGCTGTGGATTTTTTTATAATAAAATTAATTTTTTATGTAAGACTTCACTGTCCTCCATATTGTCATATTTCCCGGCCCCTGTGCATTATGTATAGCTTTGAATTATTAAGTTAAAAATATTAACATAAATTTGAATTAGTTTTTCCAGGCGAGGTTCCTGGTAGTTCATATTAGAAAGAATTGATGAGCATATCAATATTTCTACGCAAATTACTTGCTTCATACATTGTTCCCGTAAAAATGTATAAAACAAAAGTTACTCTAAATAACAAAGTAAACAGATTTTGTTATGTGCAGGTTTGTCGAAAAACAAATATACAACGAATTTTTATTTCAGGCCTCCCTTATAACCCCCACTCCCGTTCGAACTTAAAAATTGTAATATAGCTTATAATAATGGAAGTATTAATGCTAATTGACAAACCGAGTTTTGTTAAGTTCGGTTCAATCTTTAGTGCCCAATAAAATTGTTGGCTCCCGCTAAAGTTATAGTGTATATCTCGTTTATACTTTGTTGTAAGACAAAAATGAATATCACAAAAGTTATTTCAAATAAAAAAATAAACTACTTTTATCATGTGCATATTTGCAGAAAAACTAATGGAAAACGAAATACCGCTATTTTTAAATTCAGGCCTCCCCTATAACCCCCACTTCGGTTCGTCTTAGAGAATATTAATATAGCCTAAAGTCTAAGTTGGGCTAGTAGTAATATACATACCAAGTTTCATAAAATTCGGTTCAGCCGTTTATGCGTGAAAAGGTAACTAACAAATAAACAAACAAACAGACACGAAAGAAACAAAATGTAGTTATGGTGTCTATGACATGTGAAACGAAAAGTTATCGTGAAATTTCGCGAAAAAAATCAATGTACAGACAGAGGTTACAATTTTATATATATATACTAGCTCAGATACCCGGCTTCGCTCGGGAATTAATTTGAGCCTGAATTGTGATGGCATTTTTTTGGCAATGCTTTACTTTGCATAATATTTTGACATTTACCCGTCCCAGTGTTTAGGGTTAATACCCGTCGTTTCTGTGGATTTGTTAATAATAAAATAATTTTTTATGTAAGTCTTCACTGTCCTCCATATTGTCATAATTCCCGTTTCCTGTGCATTATGCATAGATTTGAATTATTAAGGACAAAATATTAACATACTTTTGAATTATTTTTTCCGGTGAGGTACCTGATAGTTCATATTAAAAAGAATTGTTGAGAAAATTTCTCTAAATAACAAAATAAACAACTTTTGGCATGTGCTTATTTGCAGAAAACCCAATAGAAAACGAAATACCGCTTTTATTTCAGACCTCCTTTACAACCCCCACTCCTGCCCGTCCCTAGAAATGTTGGTATGGCTTGTTATAATGAAGGCATTAGTCCTAATACACGTACCGAGTTTTATTTAGTTCGGTTGATTCTTTTGTGCCAAATAAAATTTTGACTCCCGCTATAATTTTTAGCGTATAACGCCTTTATACTTCGGTATACGACGATAGTGTATATAACAAAAGTTTCTCTAAATAACATAATAAACAACTTTTGTTATGTGCATATTTGCTGAAAAAGCAATAGGAAACGAAATATCGCTATTTTTAATTTCAGGCCTCCCTTACAACCCCCACTCCTGCCCGTCCCTAGTAATGTTAGTATGGCTTATTATAAGGAAATCGTTAGTATTAATTCACATAGCGAGTTTGGTTTAGTTCGGTTGAGTCTATTGTGCCAAATAAAATTGTGGACTCTCCGCTATAGTTTTTAGTGTATAACTCATTTATACTTCCGTATACGGCAAAAGTGCATATAACAAAAGTTACTCTAAATTACAAAATAAACAACTTTTGTTATGCGCATATTTGCTGAAAAAGCATTAGGAAACGAAATATCGCCATTTTTAATTTTAGGCCTCCCTTATAACCCCCACTCCTGTTCGTCTTAGAGAATATTAATATAGCCTAAAGTCTAAGTTGGGCTAGTAGTAATATACATTCCAAGTTTCATAAAATTCGGTTCAGCCGTTTATGCGTGAAAAGGTAACAAACAAACAAACAAACAAACAGACACCAAAGAAACAAAATGCAGTTATGGTGCCAATGACATGTGAAACGAAAAGTTATCGTGAAAATTCGCGAAAAAAATCAATGTACAGACAGAGGTTACAATTTTATATATATACTAGCTCAGATACCCGGCTTCGCCCGGGAATTGATTTGAGGCTGAATGGTGATGGTATTTTTTTGGCAAGGCTTTAATTTGCACAATATTTTGACATTTACCCGTCCCAGTGTTTAGGGTTAATTCCCGTCGTTGCTGTGGATTTGTTAATAATAAAATTAATTTTTTATGTAAGTCTTCACTGTCCTCCAAATTGTCATATTTCCCGTAGACAAATAGACAATGAAATATCGTGAATTTTTATTTCAGGCCTCCCTTATAACCCCCACTCCCGTTCTAACCTAAGAATTTTAATATAGCTTATAATCATGGAAGAATTAATGCTAATTGACATACCGAGTTTTTGTAAGATCGGTTTACTCGTTAGCGCTCAATGAAATCGTTGACTCCCGCTTTAGTTTATAGTGTATATCTCGTTTATACTTTGTTAAAAGACAAAAATGAATATGACCAAAGTTACTCCAAATAACAAAATAAACAACTTTTGTTATGTTTATATTTGCCGAAAATGCAATAAGAAACGAAATACCGCTATTTTTAAATTCAGGCCTTCCTTATAATCCCCACTCCTGCCCGTCCCAAGAAATGTTAGTATGGCTTATTATAAGGAAGGCGTTAGTGCTAATTTACATACCGAATTTGGTTTAGTTCAGTTGAGTCTTTTGTGACAAAAAAAATTGTGGACTCCCGCTATAGATTTTAGCGTATAACTCATTTATACTTCCGTTTACGGCAAAATTGCATATAATAAAAGTTACTCTAAATTACAAAATAAACAACTTTTGTAATGGACATATTTGCTTAAAAAACAATAGGAAAACGAAATATCGCTATATTTAATTTCAGGCCTCCCTTTATAACCCCACTCCTGTTTGTCTTAGAGGGGGGGTTTTGTGTTGGGGTAGGTGGTGGGGGGGGGGGGGGGGAATATTTATATACGGCCTAAAGTCTATAAGTTGGCGTTAGTAGTAATACACATACCAAGTTTCATTAAAATTCGGTTCAGCCGATTTTATATGCGGTTGCGTGAAAAGGTAAACAACAAACAAACAAAACAAAAATAAACAAACAAACAGACACCAAAGAAACAAAATGCAGTTATGGTGTCTATGAACATGTGAAACGAAAATTATCGTGAAATTTCGCGTAAAAAAAATCAATGTACAGACAGAGGTTACAATTTTAGTATATATTTATAGACTAGACACAGATACCCTGCTTCGCCCGGGGATGATTTTGAGCTGAAACAAACAAAACAAACATATAAAAAACATAAAAAGACACCAACAGAAAACAATATGCAGTTATGGTGTCTTTGACATGTGGAAACGAAAAATTTATCGTGAAATTTCGCGATAATAATCATTGTACAGACAGTTGGTTACAATTTTTTAAGATATATATATGTGACTAGCACAGTTACACGGATCTTCGCACGGGAATTGATTTGTGGGCTGGAAGGTGATGGTATATTTTTGGATTGGCAAAGGCTTTACTTTGCAACGATATTTTGACTTTTTTTTCGACATTTACCAGTCCCCGTGGTTAGGTTAATACCCGTGTTGATGTGGATATGATAATAATAAATTATTTTTTTTGTAAGACTTCACTGTCCTGCATATTGTCATTTCCCTTCTCCCTGTGCATTATGCATAGATTTGAAATATACTGAGAAAATATTGACAAATACATTTGGTACCTGGTAGTACTTATATGAAAAGAAGTGTGAGCAAATTTCTCTAAATAACAAAATAAACAACTTTTGTTATGTGGATATTTGCCGAAACCCCAAGAGGAAATCACTATTTTTAATTGCAGGCCCTCCCTTATAACCCCCACTCCTGTCCCCGTCCCTAGGAACATGTTCGTATGGGCTTATTATTAAGGTTAGGACGTTAGTGCTTAATACACATACTTGAGTTTGGTTTAGTTCGGTGAGTCTTTTGTGCCAAATTAAAATTGTTGACTCCCGCTATAATTTTTAAGCGTATAACGCCTAACGCCTTATACTTTGGTATACGGCGATAGTGCATAATAATAAGAGTTTCTCTAAATAACATAATAAACAACTCTTTAGTTATGTGCATATTTGCCGAAAATGCAAATAGGAAAACGAAATATCGCTTATGTTTTAATTTCAGGCCTTTCTTATAACCCCCACATCTGTTTGTATAGAGAATATTAATATAGCCTAAAGTCTAAGTTGGGCTAGTTAGTAATATACATACCAAGTTTCATAAAAATTCGGGCTCAGCCCGTTTATGCAGTGAAAAGGTAAACAAACAAACAAACAAATTCAACATACAAACAAACAAACAAACAAACAAACAGACACGAAAGAAACAAAAATGCAGTTATGGTGTCTATGACATGTGAAACGAAAAGTTATCGTGAAATTTTCGCACGAAAAAAAATCAATGTACAGACAGAGGTTACAATTTTATATATATATAGATAGACTAGCAAAGGTACCCGGCTTCGCCAGGGAATTCATTTGAGGCTGAATGGTGATGGTATATTTTAGCAAGGCTTTACTTTGCACAATATTTTGACATTTCCTCGTCCCAGTGTTTAGGGTTTATACCCGTCGTTGATGTGGATTTGTTAATAATAAATTTGTTTATTATGTAAGGCTTCATTGTCCTCGATATTTATATTTCCCGTCTCTTATTACATGTAAATATTGGGTGAATTTTTTATTTCAGACCTCCCTTATTAATCCCCCTCCCGTTCGAGGTACCGCTAAAAATTTTAATATAACTTTAAAATCATGTGAAGAAATTAATGCTAATTGGACGTACCGAGTTTTGTTAAGATAGGTTCAGCCGTTTAGTGCCCGCTAAAGTTTTAACGTATAACTCATTTATACTTAGGTATACGGACAAAAGTGTTTATAACAAAAAGTTACTCCAAATAAACAAAATTAAACAACATTTTTGTTAAGTTTTATATTTGCGGAATAAACAATAGGAAACGAAAAATACGCTATTTTTAATTTCAGGCTTCCCTTATAACCCCCACTCCTTGCCCCGCCATATGAAAATGTTCGTATGGCTGTATTATAATGATCGACCTCACTGCTAATACAACCATACCGAGTTTTATTTAGTTCGGTTGAGTCTTTTTTTGGCAAATAAATATTGTTGACTCCCGCTATAATTTTTGAGCGTATAAACGAATTTAAAACTTCAGTATAACGACAAAAAGTTTATATAACAATAGTTACTCTAAGATAACCAAAATAAAACAACTTTTGTTATGTAGCATATTTACCGAAAAACCAATAGGAAACGAAATATATCGCTAATTGTAATTTCAGGCCTCCCGTATCAACCCCCACTCCTGTTTATCTCAGAGAATTTTTAATATAGCCTAAAGTCTAAGTTGGGTTAGTAGTAATATACATACCAAGTTGTTATAAAAATTCGGGTTCATTCAGACCTTTTATGCGTGAAAAAGGTAACAAACAAACAAACAAACAAACAAACAAACAAACAAACATACACGAAAGAAACAAAATGCAGATATGGTGTCTATGACATGTGAAACGAAAAGTATTATCGTGAAATTTCGCGAGGAGTTTAAAATCATTGTACAGACAGAGGTTACATTTTATTCTATCCTATATCTATATTAGATATCTATTATATATAAATTGTAAACCTCTGTTCCTGTACATTGATTTTTTTCACAAAATTTTCACGATAACTTTTCGTTTTTTCACATGTCATTAGACACCATAACTGCATTTTGTTTCTTTCGTGTATGTGGGGGGGGGGGGGGGGGTTATTTGTTTTGTTTGTTTGTTTGTTTGTTTGTTTTGTTTGTTTGTTTGTTTGTTACCTTTTCACGCATAAACAGGCTGAACCGAATTTTTTGAAACTTGGTAATGTATATTATTACTAACCCAAACTTAGACCTTTAGGCTTATTTAAAATTCTGTGACGATAACAGGAGTGGGGGTTTTATAAGGGAGGCCTGAAATTCAAAATAGCGATATTTCGTTTCCCTATTGGGTTTCGGCCAAATATGTACATAAAAAAAGTTATTTATTTATTGTAGTATTAGGCGTAACTTTTTGTTATATACACTTTTTTCGTATACTGTATTATTCAAACGAAATATAAAAATAAAACCTATAGCGGAAGTGAACTATTTTATTTGGGACAAAGGACCCAAACCGAAAATAAATAAAAACTCGGTATAGTGAATTAGTACTAACGCTATTCACTATAACCAAGCTATACCAAACGTTTCTAGGGACGGGCAGGGAGTGGTGGGTTTTATAAGGGAGGCCTGAAATTGAAAATAGTGGATATATTTCGTTTCCATATTGGCATTTTCGGCAATTATGCACATAACAAAAGTTGTTTATTCTGTTATTTAGAGTAACTTTTTGTCATATACACGTTTCGTCGTATACCGAAGTATAAACGACGATATACCGCTAAAACCTATAGCGGGACCTCAACAATTTTATTTGGCACAGAAGGACTCAACCGATCAAAAATAAAACATTACTCGGTTATGTGTATTAGCACTAACACCTTCCTTATAATAAGCCAAAACCAACATTTCTAGGGACGGGCAGGAGTGGGGGTTATAAGGGAGGTCTCGAAATTAAAAATAGTGATATTTCCATCCTATTGGGGTATTCGGCCAAATATGCAAATAACAAAAGTTGTTTAATTAATTTGTTATTTATAGAAATTTGCCTCAAAAATTCTTTTCAATATGAACTTACAGGTACCTCACCGGGAAAAATTAATTCAAATAATGTTTAGTATTTTGTCCTTAATAATTCAAATATATGCATAATCCACAGGAAACGGGAAATATGACAATATGGAGGACAGTGAAGTCATACATAAAAAAATAATTTTATTATTAACAAATCCACAGAAACGACGGGTATTAACCCTAAACACTGGGATGGGTAAATGTCAAAATATTGTGCAAAGTAAAGCCTTGCAAAAAAAATACCATCACCATTCAGCCTCAAATGAATTCCCGAGCGAAGCCGGGTATCTGAGCTAGTATATATATAAAATTGTAACCTCTGTCTGTACATTGATTTTTTTCGCGAAATTTCACGATAACTTTTCGTTTCACATGTCATAGACACCATAACTGCATTTTGTTTCTTTGGTGTCTGTTTGTTTGTTTGTTTGTTTATTTGTTTGTTTGTTTATTTGTTTGTTTGTTTGTTTGTTACCTTTTCACGCATAAACGGCTGAACCGAATTTTATGAAACTTGGTATGTATATTACTACTCACCCAACTTAGACTTTAGGCTATATTAATATTCTCTGAGACAAACAGGAGTGGGGGTTATAAGGGAAGCCAGAATTTAAAAATAGCGATATTTCGTTTCCTATTGGGTTTTCGGCAAATATGAACATAACAAAAGTTGTTTATTTTGTTATTTAGAGTAACATTTGTTATATACACTTTTTTCGTATACCGAATTATAAACGAGATATACGGTAAAACCTATAGCGGAAGTGAACAATTTTATATGGGACAAAAGACCCAACCGAAATAAATAAAATTCGATATATGTATTAGCACTAACGCTTTCATTATAACAAGCCATACCAAAATTTCTAGGGACGGGCAGTAGTGGGGGTTATAAGGAACGCCAAAAATTAAAAATAGCTATATTTCGTTTCCTATTGGTTTTTCGGCAAATATGAACATAAAAAAAGTTGTTTATTTTGTTATTTAGAGTAACTTTTGTTATATACACTTTTTTCGTATACCGAATTATAAACGAGATATACGCTAAAACCTATAGCGGAAGTGAACAATTTTATTTGGGACAAAAGACCAACCGAAATAAATAAAACTCGGTCTGTGTATTAGCACTAACGCCTTCCTTATAATAAGCCATACTAACATTTCTCGGGACGGGCAGGAGTGGGGGTTAAAAGGGAGGCCTGAAATTAATTATAGTGATATTTCGTTTCTTATTGGGGTTTCGGCAAATATGCACATAACAAAAGTAGTTTATTTTTTATTTAGAGAAATTTGCTCAACAATTCTGTTCAATATGAACTACCAGGTACCTCAGCTGGCAAAATTAATTTTATTATTAACAAATGCCAACAACGGGTATTAACCCTAAACACTGGGACGGGTAAATGTCAAAATATTGTGCAAACTAAAGCCTTGCCAAAAAAATACCATCACCATTCAGCCTCAAATGAATTCCCGAGCGAAGCCGGGTATCTGAGCTAGTATATATATAAAATTGTAACCTCTGTCTGTACATTGATTTTTTTCACGAAATTTCACGATAACTTTTCGTTTCACATGTCATAGACATCATAACTGCATTTTGTTTCTTTGGTGTCTGTTTGTTTGTTTGTTTGTTTATTTGTTTGTTTGTTTGTTTGTTACCTTTTCACGCAAAAACGGCTGAACCGAATTTTATGAAACTTGGTATGTATATTACTACTAACCCAACTTAGACTTTAGGCTATATTAATATCCTCTGAGACGAACAGGAGTGGGGGTTATACGGGAAGCCAGAAATTAAAAATAGCGATATTTCGATTCCTATTGGTTTATGGGCAAATATGCACATTACAAAAGTTGTTTATTTTGTTATTTAGAGTAACTTTTGTTATATGCACTTTCGTCGTATACCGAGTTATAAACGAGATATACGCTAAAACCTATAGAGGAAATGAACTATTTTATATGGCACAAAAGAATCAACCAAACTAAATAAAACTCGGTATATGTATTAGCACTAACGCTTTCATTATAACAAGCCATGCCAACATTTCTAGGGATGGGCAGGAGTGGGGGTTATAAGGGAAGCCAGAAATTAAAAATAGCGATATTTCGTTTCTTATTGGTTTTTCGGCATATATGAACATAACAAAAGTTGTTTATTGTGTAATTTAGAGTAACTTTTGTTATATTTACTTTTGCCGTATACGGAAGTATAAATGAGTTATACTCTAAAAACTATAGAGGGAGTTACAATTTAATTGGGCACAAAAGTCTCAACCGAAATAAAACAAACTCGCTATGTGAATTAATACTACCGATTTCCTTATAATAAGCCATACCAACATTTCTAGGGACGGGCAGGAGTGGGGGTTATAAGGGAGGCCTGAAATTAAAAATAGCGATATTTCGTTTCTTATTGGTTTTTCGGCATATATGAACATAACAAAAGTTGTTTATTGTGTAATTTAGAGTAACTTTTGTTATATTCACTTTTGCCGTATACGGAAGTATAAATGAGTTATACTCTAAAAACTATAGAGGGAGTCTACAATTTAATTGGGCACAAAAGACTCAACCGAACTAAACCAATCTCGCTATGTGAATTAATACTAACGATGTCCTTATAATAAGCCATACTAACATTTCTAGGGACGGGCAGGAGTGGGGGTTATAAAGGAAGCCTAAAATTAAAAATAGCAATATTTCGTTTCCTATTGGGTTTTCGGCAAATATGACATAAAAAGTTGTTATATTTTATTTAGAGTAACTTTTGTTATTCATTTCGTCGTATACCGAGTATAAATGGTTATATACGCTAAAAATTAGAGGAGCTATTTATATGGTCACAAAAATTAACCAATATATACAAACGGGATGTGTATTAGCACTAACGCTCCTTATAATAAGCCATACTAACATTTCTGGGAGGGCAGTAGTGGGGGTTATAAGGGAAGCCAGAAATTAAAAATAGTTATTATTCGATTCCTATGGTTTTTCGCATATATGACATAGAAAAGGTAATGTAATTAGATAACTTTTTGTAATACTTTGCCGTATACAAGTATAAATGAGTTATCGCTAAAAACTATCAGGGAGTCACAATTTAATTGGCACAAAGATCAAGAACTAAAACTCGCTAGTATTATACTAACGATTCATTAATAAGCCATACTAACATTCTAGGACGGGCAGATGGGGGTTATAAGGAGGCTGAATTAAAAATAGCGATATTCGTTTCTTATTGGTTTTCGGCATATATGAAATAACAAAAGTTGTTTATGTGTAATTTAGAGTACTTTTGTTATTATATTTTGCCGTAACGAAGTATAAATGATTATACTCTAAAACTATAGAGGGATGTCTACAATTAATTGGCACAAAAGACTAGAATAAACATGCTAGGAATTTACTACGATGTCTTATTACCATACTAACATTCTAGACGGGCAGAGTGGGGGTTTATAAGGGAGTTGAAATTAAAATAGTGATATTCGTTTCCTATTGGTTTTTCGGCAAATCATGTATAGAAATTTTATTTATAGGAAACTTTGTTATTTACAATATCGTCGATACCGAAGAATAAATGCGTTATACGCTAAAAATTTATAGCGGGAGTCAACAATTTTATTTGGCACCAAAGACTGTGTATTAGCACTAACGCCATCCTTATAATAAGCCATACTAACAATTCTGGGAGCGGGCAGTGTGGGGTTATAAGGGAGGCCTGAATTTACAAATTTTATTATTAACAAATCCACAGAAACGACGGGCATTAGCCCTAAAACGCTGGACGGGTAAATGTCAAAATATTGTGGAAAGTAAAGCCTTGCCAAAAAAACACCATCACCATTCAGCCTCAAATAAATTCCCGAGCGAAGCCGGGTATCTGAGTTAGTATATATATATAGAAATAGACTAGCAAAGGTACCCGGCTTCGCCCGGGAATTCATTTGAGGCTGAATGAAGATGTAGATATGTATTATATTTTTTTCGGGATTTGTTAATAATAAAATTATTTGTTATTTAAGACTTCATTGTCCTCAATATTCTTATATTTCCCGTCGTCTGTGTATGTAGTTTTTTTTTTATAAAGTGATGGACCATATAATTCATAATCCTAGAATGTATTCTATCTTCCAAACCATGTATGAATAAGTTTCTTTCCCTTCATGCGGTACAATGTCCAATGGTGACAGCTGTTTTAGGTACGTCATAGCCTCTATTAAAACACTCTTTCATAAGTCTCGATTGTAAACTGTGTATTCATATTGGTTTTCAGTAAAGTATATCATAATACATTAACGGAGCAGAGTTAATAAATACCAGAAATACCTGAGTGCACCTCCCTAGCGTTTATTCTAGTAAATTATTTATTTATGATAATTAAAGAAATTCACATTCCTGAGAATAATAATACATTGCTATAAGCATCAATTAACATGTAAACTTAGACCAATATGAGGTCGGAAGGGAAGCGGCAGAACTGATAGGACAAAGGAAGTAGCTCGACACTTACATAGCCTCAGTGCTGCCAACCTGCAATCCATTTTGGATAGCTATCCTTTAATACATTCAAATATATTAAAAAATCATATTACATTATCTTCACAATTCTAAAACTGTTTCAAATATTTTTCACGTTTTAATTAAATAATGTATTAAATACACTTAGAGAAGGGTGGGGGCAGTATACCTTATTTGGTGCAAACTGTTACTGGCGTTAAAAAATAACATAGTTTTGAATTATTAAGGATAAAATTCTAACATGGATTTGAATTAACTTATCCAGGTGAGATACCTGGGTAGTTCATATTGGAATGTATTGTTGAGCATATCAATATTTCTAAGCAAATTACTTGCTTCATACCTTATTTTACAAAAAAAAATAATTATAAAACAAAATTTACACTAATTAAAAAAGTAAACAACTTATGTTATGTGCACAATTGCCAAAAACCAATAGACGATGAAATATCGCGAATTTTTATTTCAGGCCTCCCGCATAACCCCCATTCCCCTTGGAACCTAAAATTTTTCAGTATAGCTTATAATCATGGAAGAATTAATGCTAATTAACATACTGAGTTTTGTTAAGTTCGGTTCAGCCGTTAGTGCCCAATAAAATAGTTGCCCCCGCTTAAAACGTTTAACTCATTTATATCGTTTATAATTTGTAATAAACGACAAAAGTGTATATAACAAAAGTAACTCCAAATAACCAAAATACAACAACGTTTGTTATGTTTATATTTGGCGGAAAACCAATAGAAAACGAAATAAGCGCTATTTTTAATTTCAGTTCCCTTATAACCAATCCCCCACTCGCCCTGCCTGGGCCCCCCCCCTGGCCCCCCCCCGTCCATAGAAAGGTTGAGAGATATGCTTACTATTAAAATTAAGGCCTCACTCCTCTAATACACATACCGAGTTTTATATTTAGTTCGGTTGAGTCTTTTTGTGGCAAATAATATTGTTGACCTCCCGCTATTAAAAATTTTAGCGTATAAAGGCATTTGAAACTTCGGAATATCGACATAAGTGTAATATAACAAAAGTTACATCTAAATAACAAAAATAAACAATTTTTAGTTTATGTGCATATTTACCGAAAAACCAATAGAAAAGGCGAAATAATTTCGCTATTTTTAATTTCAGGGCTTCCCTTATAACCCCCACTCCTGTTCGTCTTCATGAGAAAATTAATATAGCCTAAAGTCTAAGTTGGGTTAGTAGTAATATACATACCAAGTTTCATAAAATTCGGTTCAGCCGTTTATGCGTGAAAAGGTAACAAACAAACAAACAAACAAACAAACAAACAAACAAACAAACAAACATACACGAAAGAAACAAAATGCAGATATGGTGTCTATGACATGTGAAACGAAAAGTTATCGTGAAATTTCGCGAAAAAAATCAATGTACAGACAGAGGTTACAATTTTATATATATATAGATATAGACTAGCTCAGATACCTAGCTTCGCCCGGGAATTCATTTGAGTCTGAATGGTGATTGTATTTTTTTGGCAAGGCTTTACTTTGTACAATATTTTGACATTTACCCGTCCCAGTTTTTAGGGTTAATACCCATTGTTAGCATTTGTTAATAATAGAATTATTTTTTTATGTAAATCTTCACTGTCCTCAAAATTGTCATGTTTCCCGTCTCCAGTGCATTATGCTTAGATTTCAGCTATTAAGAACAAAATATTAACATTGATTTGAATTAATTTTTCCAGCTGAGTTACCTGATAGTTCAAATAGGAATGAATGGTTGAGCATATCAATATTTCTACGCAAATTACTTGCTCCACACATTGTTCCTGGAGAAACGTATAAAAAAGAAAGTTAATCTAAATAACAAAGTAAACAACTTTTGTTATGTACATGTTTGTCAAAAAACAAACAGAAAATGAAATATCGCGAATTTTTATTTCAGCCCTCCCTTATATCCCCACTCCCGTTCTAACCTAAACATTTTAATATAGCTTATAATCATGGAAGAATTAATGCTAATTAACATACCGAGATTTGTTAAGTTCGGTTCAATCGTTAGCGCCCAATAAAATAGTTGACTCCCGCTTTAGTTTATAGTGTATATCTCGAATATACATTGTTAAAAGGCAAAAATGAATATCACACAAGTTACTCTAAATAACAAAATAAACAACTTTTGTTCTGTTCATATTTGCCGAAAAACGAATAGATAGATAGAAATTCTATAGGAAACGAAATATTGCTATTTTCAATTCAGGCCTCCCTTACAACCCCCACTCCTGCCCGTCCCTAGAAATGTTGGTATGGCCTATTATAATGGAAGTGTTAGTGCTAATACACATACCGAGTTTTATTTATTTCGGTGGGTCTTTTGTCCCAAATAAAATTGTTCACTTCCGCTATAGGTTTTAGCGTATATCTCAGTTATAATTCACTATACGAAAAAAAGTGTATAGAACAAAAGTTATTCTAAATAACAAATTAAACAACTTTTGTTATGTTCATATCTGCCGAAAAACCAATAGTAAACGAAATATAGCTATTTTTAATTTCAGGCTTCCCTTATAACCCCCACTCCTATTCCGCTCAGAGGATATTATTATAGCCTAAAGTCTAAGTTGGGTTAGTAGTAATATACAGACCAAGTTTCAAAAAGTTCGGTTCAGCCGTTTATGCGTAAAAAGGTAATAAACAAACAAGCAAACTGTTTAGAAAAAATTTTGTTTCTTTGGTGTCTGTTTGTTTGTTTGTTTGTTACCTTTTCACGCATAAACGGCTGAACCGAATTTTATGAAACTTGGTATGTATATTACTGCTAACCCAACTTAGACTTTAGGCTATGTTAATATTCTCTGAGACGAACAGGAGTAGGTGTTATAAGGAAGGGCTGAAATTAAAAATAGCGATATTTCGTTTCCTATTGGTTTTTCCGCAGTTATGCACATAACAAAAGTTGTTTATTTTGTTATTTAGAGTAACTTTTGTTATATACCTTTTTTCGTAAAGGCGAATTATAAACGAGATATACGCTAAAACCTATATCGGAAGTGAACAATTTTATTTGGGACAAACGACCGAACCGAATTAAATAAAATTCCGTATGTGAATTAACACTAACTCCTCCATGATAATAAGCTGTACCATTATTTCTAGAGACGAGCAGGAGTGGGGGTTGTAGGGAAGGCCTGAAATTAAAAATAGCAATATTTCGTTTCCTATAGAATTTTAGGCAATTATGCACATAACAAAAGTTGTTTATTTTGTTATTTGGAGTAACTTTTATCATATTCACTTTTGTCGTATACCGAATTATAAACGAGATATACGCTAAAACCTATAGCGGAAATGAACAATTTTATTTGGGGACAAAAGACCCACCAACCTGAAATAAAATAAAACTTCGGTTAATGGTGCATTAGCACTAACAGCGTTTCCTTATAATAACCATAACCAACATTTCTAGCGACGGGCTGGAAGTGGGGGGTTGGGATATACAGGGAGGCACTGTAATTTAGAAATAGCGGTAGTTTCGTTTCCCTATTGCATTTTTTAGCAATTAATTACATCATTAACAAAAGTTGTTTATTTTTTTATTTGAAGTAACTTTTGTTATATACACTTTTGTACGTATACCTAAGGTATTAAAATGAGTTATACGTTTAAAAACTTACTGGGGGGGGGGGGGGGGGGGGGGGTGGGGGGGGGGGGGGGGGGGGGGCGGAAGTCAACACTTTTCAATTAGCACAAAAAAATCAACCGAACTAAACCAAACTCGGTATGTCATATGTAGCACTAAACACGGCCTTACTTTTATTAAATAACCATACTAAACATTTCTAGGGACGGGGAGTAGTAGGGGTTATTAAGGGAGGCCTGAAATTAATAATATTGATATTTCGTTTGCTTATTGGGGTTTCGGCAAATATTGCACATAACAAAAGTTGTTTTATTTTGTTATTTAGAGAAATTTGCTCAACAATTCTTTTCAATATGAACTGACCAGGTACAGAAACATCTTGGAAAATTAATTTTAATGTATGTTAATATTTTGACCTTAATAATGCAAATCAAATCAAAAACAAAGGAAACGGGTATATAACAACATGGAGGACAGTGAAGTCTTACATAAAAAATTAATTTTATTATTAACAAATCCACAGAAACAACAATTGTGCCAATATTTCAAAGTCAAGCCTTGCCAAAAAAATATCATCACCATTCAGCCTCAAATGAATTCCCGGGCGAAGCTGGGTATCTGAGCTAGTATATCTATATATATATATATATATATATATATATATATATATATATTTTAGTATATAATTTTGAATGGACCTCCTTTTCGTCATCTCCTGGGTAGGATCGATGGACATTTGAAGAAATTTTTCGAAACTCGCGTCATGAGTACGACCTCAATAGCTGTTCCCTTAAGGGAAATGCGACCAGCGGTAACAGACAAATATATATATACATATATATATATATACATATATAGATATATAATATCATATATATACTTATATATATATACATATATATATATGTATATATATATATATATATACTAGCTCAGATACCCGGCTTCGCTCGGGAATTCATTTGAGGCTGAATGGTGGTGGATTTTTTTGCAAGGCTTTACTTTGTACAATATTTTGACATTACCCGTCGTTTCTGTGTATTTGTTAATAATAAAATAATTTTTTTATGTAAGACTTCACTGTCCTAAGTACAAAATATTATAATTTGAATTAATTTTTCCAGGTGAGGTAGCTGGTAGTTCATAATGAAAAGTATTGTTGAGTAAATTTCTCTAAATAACAAAATAAACAATTTTGTTATGTGCATATTTGCCGAAACCCCAATAGGAAACAAAATATCACTGAACAGACAGACACCAAAGAAACAAAATGCAGTTATGGTGTCTATGACATGTGAAACGAAAAGTTATCGTGAAATTCCGCGAAAAAAATCAATGTACAGACAGAGGTTACAATTTTTTAATTTCATATAGATTCTATTTCAATATATATAGATATACAGTTTTGAACGGACCCCATTTTCGTCATCTCCTGGGTAGGATCGATGGATATTTGAAGAAAAATTTCGAAAATCGCGTCATGAGTACAACCTCAATAGCTTATTTCCTTGAAGGGAAATCTGCTAAAATATTGTGGAAAGTAAAGGCTTGCCTAATAAAATACCACCACCATTAAACCTCAAATGAATTCCCGAGCGAAGCCGGGTACCTTAGCTAGTGTATAAATATAAATATATATATATATATATATATATATCAGTAATGGTTTTTAGCAGATTTTCCTTAAGAGAAATCAGCTATTGAGGTCGTTCTCATGGCGCGATTTTTGAAATTTCTCTTCAAATATCCATCGATCCTACCAAGGTGATGGAAGGGCGGACGAAAATTGGTCCGTTCAAAACTGTATATATATATATATATATATATATATATATATATATATATATATATATATATACACTACTTAAATTTGATTGATTGAGATAAAAATTATTTTTATTCATTATAAATTACAGAACTAGATATACCGTAAACCGGGGCTACTTTGCACCACAGGTGGTTACTTTGCCACAAAGACGAAATGATTTAATTTTATATAAAAGCAAATGACAGCAAACCAATGAACTGCAAACGCACTGTTTTGAGTTTATCCGATAGGTAGCACCACTAGGAGGGTGACACAGCATTTTCAAGACATCCGCCATATTGGACAGTTGATTTGTTTGGCTTGTAAAGTTGAGTCACATTTTGCTGATATTTTACTTTAAAAAAAGTGGTATTTTCAACCCGTTTGCAGACATCTAAAGGTAAGCATAAGTGTTTATTTATGGAGTACAACTATTTGTTAACAAAATTACATTGCTAAGATCAACCTATTAAGTGTTTTTCACAACTTATACATTTTTTAGTTTCATAGGTTATGTTTCTGGTGAAAATGGGGTAACTTTGCCCAGCAACAAAAGTGGGGCAAAGTTACCCCACATTAAAATCTTGCTTATTTTCAGAATATTAGCTTGTTTGTTTTAGGATTTTACTAAATAACTGTATGTAGGTATGTCTCTTACAGCACAGGACTGTGCGTGTATGTGAAGGTTAGAGTTTTAATAACATATACACTTGGCGCATACTATTTTGTTTTTTTTTTTTTAGATGGTTCGAGCTTACAAACGAAAACTTGGTGCTCGACGCTATGCCGATTATTCACCAGAACAATTAGAGGAATGTTTACAAGCAATAAGGAGTGGTTCATACAGCCATCGTCGAGCTGCAGAACACTTTAATATACCAAGACGAACTATTTTAAATAAACTTAAAGAGAAGCATACTAATAAAGTAGGGAAACCTACAATATTTTCCAGAGATGAGGAAGAATCTTTTGTTTCGTACATAGAAACATTGAGTGATTTTGGGTTTCCGATAACTACGGAAGATCTCAGAAATGTCATTAAAATTTACTTAGAGAGAACTAGCCGTGTAGTAAAAGATTTTCAAGGGAACAAGCCTGGTCTTGAGTGGCTAAAACATTTCTTGAAACGTCATGGAAGATTGAAAGAACGTATGGCATCCAACATTAAAAGAAGCCGAGCTGCAGTCACCGAAGATATCCTGCAGGATTATATTAAAAACTTGCAAGAAGTTATCAAAGACGTCCCACCTGAAAATATTTGGAATCTAGACGAAACCAATTTAGCAGATGATCCTTCAAAGAAGAAAGTTATTTGTCGCCGTGGGACAAAATATCCTGAAAAACTTTGTAATTTTTCCAAATCAAGCACTTCTGTAATGATTTGTGGCAGTGCGGCTGGTGAAATATTGCCGCCCTTTGTTGTTTACAAGGGTACCCAGATGTGGGACGTTTGGACTGGAGGTGGCCCAAAGAACACTCGCTATTTTAGGACAAAGTCTGGGTGGTTTGATGGTCCAGCTTTTAATGAATGGTTTGAGAGCTTGTGCCTGCCCCGAATTAAGAAATCTGAAGGAAAAACAGTTGTGATTGCGGATAACCTATCCAGTCATCTAAATATGAGTATTTTTGAAAAGTGTAGAGAAAACAATATCAGTTTTGTATGTCTCCCTCCAAACAGCACCCATCTAACGCAACCACTGGACGTTGCTTTTTTTAGACCCATGAAGGTTGCTTGGAGACACATCTTACGAAACTGAAAAGATACCCCAAGCGGTATGAGAGAAAGTGGTCTTGCCCAAACACGTCTTCCCCTCATTGCTTAAAAAAAACTTCTGGAAGACTTGGAGCCCAATATGAAAAAAAATCTTGAAAGCGGATTTAGAAAAACTGGGATATTTCCATGTGACATACAGCCTCAACTAGACAGAATAGGCCAAAAAGCAGTTGAACCCTCAGCTGTGAGCTCAGCATTTTTAGAGCTTGAGTCAAACAACGTCAAAACTCTAATAGGCGAAAAGCCCACAAACCCTACAAGAATGAAGAAAGAAACAACTTCCAGCATGAAACAGCCTGACCAATGAAGAAATGCTAGATAACACTCTGAATTCTCTCCCTAGCAACCCGTAAAACCTCTAATGAAAAGTGTCAAATCTAAGATTAAGAAGCCTCCCAAAACGAAAAGTAAGCCGCAGATGTTATGAGGACAGTGATGAGGATGATGACATTTTAAGTGAAATGGAATTAAATCTTAAAGAAAGTTCAGATGAAGACTGGGATTCGATCAGTAGGACAACAAAATTGAAATGATGTAAGAAGAAAACAATGAACCAAATAAACCAACCATTTCAATCAATAAAAAAGGAAGTGGGCAGCCTACTATTGACTTGATTTATCAAGAATAAATACATCAAGCCTGGCTTCATTGAAAGTCTGAATGAAGAAAGGTGCTGTAGTGAGTGCTATGTTTAAGACTGCTAAAGGAAAATGGAAATGGCCAGAAAAAAAAGTACTCAATCCCTTACTCCTTGGGAATAGAATTGTTGGTAGTCTAAATCCGCCAAAAAAAGTCAACAGAATGGGCATGTACAGCATCCCAGAACTTATAAATGACATTAACTATCCTTTGATGTTCTTTAACAAATATAATTCATGATTTAATAACCTGTTTTTGTATTCTTCACATGAGGTTTAATATAAACATTTCTACAGATGATACCTATGATTTTTGTTTTTCTTCCCAAAATGCATTTATTTAAAGAGTACACTTCTAAAGAGTTGTACTACTCAAATCAAGTGTGTTACTTTACCCCAGTCCATTTTTACTATGAGAAATCATCTATTTTTCCATGTGGGGCAAAGTTACCCAACCACTGGGTAACTTTGCTCCGCTTTTCAGATAATAAAAAATGATTAGAAAACATTGTAAACTGGTCATTAAGGTACATAAACGTGTTCTTTAGATAGTTTTTAGTTGATCGAAAACGATCCCGATCATTTCTCTCTGACAACTGTCGTAACAATTATGATTTTGTTAAAAAAGGGCCAAAAAGTGGAGCAAAGTAGCCCCGGTTTACGGTAATAAACAGTTTTCGATCAAATTAATATGTTATGTTCAGATATATCACAGTAAGCGTTTTTCTTTCCGGTAGAAAGATGACAAAACTGTTGGTTTACATTTCAGATGATTACCATTGGGAGGTTTCTTATTTTCGTTTGTATTTATTCACTTAATATTCTCGGTGGTGTTGTGTGTACCGGTATTTAGATTTATCTATTGTTAAACTTCACGCGGGAAATCTGCTTAGTTTACGCAGCCCTGCGTGACGGACGTTTCTTTCCGGTGAAGATATATCCATCTCTCTGCTCAGCTCAGAGTGGTTGGCAGACCTATTTGTTTACAATTCAGAAGCCGTTTCCTTTGGGACCTTATTAAAATTAACTGAATTATTTGTCATTACCGGTTGTATTTACTCTTAAGTGTCATCAGTATGCAGATTTCTGTATTGTAAAACGTCACGTGGGAAATCGACTTAGTTTACGCAACCCCTGCGTGATCGACTTTTTATAGATGCAGGGTGTCCCTCATTAGAACCGTAAATCTTAGTTACGCAGTTCTGATGCAGCTCTGTATCCATTGATTTTTAGCAGATTTTCCTAAAGGGAAATCAACTATTGAGGATGTACTCATGACGCCATTTTCGAAACATTTCTTCAAAATGGGATCCGTTCAAAATTATATATATATATATATATATATATATATATATATATATATATATATATATATTTCCCTATTAACGCAATTTTTGTCGTGTCGTTACCAAACTCGGTTTTAATCATTTTATGTAAAAAGAAAGATCAAGTTCGTTAATGGCTGAAATCGGATTAGTGGGAGGGGGGGGGGGTTAAGAGGGGAGAATTTTTAAAATTCTTAATATCTCCGTTATTATGCATCGGATCAAAAAACTGTATAGAATCAATCTTATTGCAAATCTAATGTTCAATAAATGTTGTTATGTACATTTTTTCACTATCTTGATTATTAACTGAGATATTTGCATTTTTTAGTTTTCGGTCATCTCCTACCCATCTCATATTAACAATATTATATTATGTTATGAAGTACTTTATTTGAAGCTTAAATACCAAATATTGTTCTCATTGAACTCTTAAGTTTTGAGATAAATGGAAATAGGTGGTTCACGTGGGAAATCTGCTTAGTTAACGCAGCCCCTGCGTGACGGACTTTTTTTAGTATCTAAATATCTTATCTCCAGCTTACATTTTAATTTCTCTTTATAGACGCTTCTTAGTAAGGAAAAATTAGTTGGTGGCGAGGAAAAATAGAGATCACCAGTATCATTCTAGTATGTGGGAAATCTATTAATTTTGAAAATTGGAAATATCTCCGTTATTGTTGTTACGTTGTTTTTGTTTTTCCCTCCTTTACAAGAGGGGGTAATGGTCTAACTTCCCGCAAGGACCAATCTTATCGGGAAGTGGCAGGTCTGTTAGGTTAATCACATCTAAATGCTACACTGAATAGAATGAAGCTTGTTACCCTTATAACTGACAATCCAACTTGGGTTAATTATTAGAACAAGGTCGCACGTTAAATTGAAATAAAAATTGTCTCCGACCATCTATAACTGGGGTGGCCAAAATTACATATTCTTCTTTTTATTGCTTCATTTTGCTTTCCAGAGAAATAATTTCTATGACAAACCTTTGAAATGAAGGCAAAATACGCCGACGGTGGTGGCACGAAGTGTCAGGTGGACAATGAGGCCATCAGATACCTTATCAGAGATGCCGGGAACATTCAAGGGGTCAGTAAATATTTGTGTGGAGCTTCAACAATTGTTCAAAGTTGTTATACGTGTAATGGGAATTGAGTACAGCAATTAAAAATCAATTAATCAACAAATCCTAATGAAATATAATTTGTGTCATACTTAAGATTTTCAATCTCAAATGAGGTGATAAAGAACTCCATTAAGTCCTTCACGGTTTTATTTTAATATATTTTGCAGTTGTCATAGGATCGTACCGACATCTTCGAAGCTTACAACAACAAAGAAAAAATTATGAAATAAAATATGTTTTCACTGCTTATATGATGAAAAGAATAGCAACCAAGCAGTCTCTCTAAACTTGGAGGAACAAATTGGTTTCAGTACGCACATACCTGCATAAGTTATAAACATATATGAATTATTGTCAGCAGGTCAATTCGGGAAACTGAGGTGACATTAGCATTCAGTTGAAGCCGTACTTTGCTGGTTTTATTTGAAGTAAAATCATTTTATTAACTTTTCCAATCTCTATTTAAATAATTAATTAGATTACTAACAAGAGTTTTGGTGATCTAGACAAAATCATACAGCAAGGATGTGATAGATATTGCGGTGATTATCGGACAGCTTGAAGTTTGATGTCTAAATATTCAGCTTACAATAATTAATGAAATTGGCATCACAGTGTTTAAATTTATATCCCATGATATTTTAAAGGGGTTTTATTCCTTTACGTTAAGCCTTTTATTTATCAAAAAAAGTCCGTCACGCAGGGGTTGCGTAAACTAAGCAGATTTCCCATGTGAAGTTTTACAATAGAAAAATCTGCATACTGGTAATACAAGCCCACCATGAATAAATACAAACGGTAATAAGAAATCTTTCAGTTAATTTTAATAAATTCCCAACTGAAACGGCTTCTGAATTGTAAAAATAATTTATATTTTAATATAAAATTTTAGTAGTACAAGAACTAAAGAAGGGGGGGGCGGATGAACAGACCGTATTTGTTTAAAATCATTCTGAAGTGAAGTATGTCTCATATTTTTTTAGCAATATTCATAATTGTTATCGTGTTTTGTACGTAAATAAGAGTTGTACGTGCTTTAGCATGATGGAAAGAATAAGAGCACGTCTGAAATGTGAATATTGTTTTCTTCCTCTCAGCTCATACGTTAGCTTAACAACACAACATTACTACTCATTTATGCTACCATACCGCGATAAAGCTATGTTAGCAGTTTTGCCTTTGTGGGAATCAGTGAGATGGTATTCATGACATAATTTTCGGAAATTTCTTCAAATGTTTACCAATCCTACCCAGGAGATGAAAAAAAAAAAAAAATGAGGTCCGTTCAAAACAATATATATATATATATATATATATATATATATATATATATATATATATATATATATATAATAACCGCTATTAAAAATACTCTTTTGTAAGTCTGGATTGTAAACTGTATATTTATATTGGTATTTAGTAAAGTATATCATACATTAACGGAGCAGAGTTAATAAATACTAGAAATAACTGGGTGCACATTCCCAGCATTCATCCTTTTAAATTATTTATTTATGATTATTAAACAAATTCACATTCCTGAGATTAACACTACATTGCTAAAAGTGTAAGCATCAATTATCATGTAAACATAGACCAATATGAGGAAGGCAGGGAAGCGGTAGAACTGATAGGACAAAGGAAGTAGCTCGACACTTCCCAATGTTCAGTGCTGCCAACTCCTTTAGGATATCAATTCTGTAATACATTAAATTATATTAACAAATCAGATTGCATTATCTTCACAATACGAAAACTGTTTGTTCAAATATTTTTCACGTTCTAATTAAATAATGTATTAAATACACTTAGAGAAAACCGGCGTTACTCATGAATTAATGTTTGGGATAAGAGAAGGGGGGGGGCAGTATACTTTATTTGCTGGAAACTGTTACTGGCGTTAAAAAATAACATAGTTTTGAATTATTAAGGATAAAATTCTAACATGGATTTGAATTAACTTATCCAGGTGAGGTACCGGGCAGTTCATATTGGAATGAATTGTTGAGCATATCAATATTTCTACACAAATTGCTTACTTCATACCTTATTTTACAAAAAAAAA
Organism: Riptortus pedestris; assembly: GCA_019009955.1. NCBI lineage: Eukaryota > Metazoa > Arthropoda > Insecta > Hemiptera > Alydidae > Riptortus > Riptortus pedestris. Next base: position 118,707,934 of record CM032228.1, read on the forward strand.
AAATATAAAACCAAAGTTAATCTAATTATATAATAAAAAGTAAACAGCTTTTGTTATGTGCGCGATTGCCGAAAAATAAGTAGAAGATGAAATATCGCGAATTTTTATTTCAGGCCTCCCTTATAACCCCCACTCCCGTCTGAACCTAAAAAATTTAATATAGCTTATAATTTTGGGAGAATTAATGCTAATTCACATACCGAGTTTTGTTAAGTTCGGTTCAATCGTTAGTGCCCAATAAAATAGTTGGCTCCCGCTTTAGTTGTTTGTGGATATCTCGTTTATACGTTGTTATAAAACAAAAGAGAAAATAACAAAAGTTACTCTAAATAATAAAATAAATAACTTTTGTAATGTGCATATTTGCCGAAAAACCAATAGGAAACGAAATATCGCTATTTTTAATTTCAGGCCTCCCTTATAACTCCCACTCCTGTTCGTCTCAGAGGATATTTATATAGCCTAAAGTCTAAGTTGGGTTAGTAGTAATATACATACCAAGTTTCGTAAAATTCGGTTCAGCCGTTTATGCGTGAAAAGGTAACAAACAAACAAACAAATAAACAAACTATGAATTAATGAGTTATACATTAACAACTATAACGAGAGTCAACAATTTTATTTAGGACAAAAGACCCAACCGAAATAAATACAACTCGCTATGTGTATTAGCACTAACGCTTTCATTATAATAAGCCATACCAACATTTTTAGGGACGGGCAGGAGTAGGGGTTGTAAGGGAGGCCTGAATTTAAAAATAGCAGTATTTCGTTTTCTTTTTGTTTTTCGGCAAATATGAACCTTACAAAAGTTGTTTATTTATTATTTAGAGTAACTTTTGTCATATTCATTTTTGTCTTTTAGCAAATTATAAACGAGATATACACTATAAACTAAAGCGGGAGTCAACTATTTCATTGGGCGCTAACGATTAAACCGAACTTAAAAAAACTCGGTATGTCAATTAGCATTAAATCTTCCATGATTAAAGCTATATTAAAGTTTTTAGGTTAGAAGGGGAGTGGGGGTTATAAGGGAGGCCTGAAATAAAAATTCGCGATATTTCATTGTCTATTTGTTTTTCGACAAACATGCACATAACAAAAGTTGTTTACTTTGTTATTTAGATTAACTTTTGTTTTATACATTTCTCCAGGAACAATGTGTGGAGCAAGTAATTTACGTAGAAATATTGATATGCTCAACAATTCATTCCTATTTGAACTATCAGGTACCTCAGCTGGAAAAATTAATTCAAATGTACGTTAATATTTTGTCTTTAATAACTGAAGTCTCTGTATAATGCACAGGAGACGGGAAATAAGCCAATTTGGAGCAAGACTTACATAAAAAATTAATTTTATTATTTTAACAAATGCCAACAACGGGTATTAACCCTAAACACTGGGATGGGTAAATGTCAAAATATTGTGCAAAGTAAAGTCTTGCCCAAAAATACCATCACCATTCAGCCTCAAATCAATTCCCGGGCGAAGCCGGGTATCTGAGCTAGTATATCTTAATATATATAAATCTCCTGTCACGATGTTTGTCCGCGATGGACTCCTAAACTACTTAACCGATTTTAAATTAAATTGGCACACCGTGAGCAGTCTGGTCCAACTTGAGAGATAGGCTATATTAATTTTCTCTAAGACGAACAGGAGTGGGGGTTATAAGAGAGGCCTGAAATTAAAAATCGCGATATTTCGTTTCTATTGGTTTTTTCGCAAATATGCACATAACAAAAGTTGTTTATTTTGTTATTTAGAGTAACTTTTGTTATATACACTTTTTTCGTATACCGAATTATAAACGAGATATACGCTAAAACCTGTAGCGGAAGTGAACAATTTTATTTGGCACAAAAGACCCAACTGATATAAATAAAACTCGGTATGTGTATTAGCACTAACGTTTTCATTATAACAAGCCATACCAACATTTCTAGGGACGGGCAGGAGTGGGGGTTATAAGAGATGCCAGAAATTAAAAATAGCGATATTTCGTTTCCTAATAGGGTTTCGGCAAATAAGTACATAAGAAAAGTTGTTTACTTTGTTATTTAGAGAAACTTTTGTTATATACAATATCGTCGTATACCGAAATATAAAGACGTTATACGCTAAAAATTATTGTGGGAGCCAACAATTTTATTTGCCACAAAAGACTCCGAACCGAACTAAATAAAACACTCGGTATGTGCATTAGCACTAACACCTTCCTGTAAGCCATACTAACATTTCTAGGAACGGGCAGGAGTGGCGGTTATAAGGGAGGCCTGAATTTACAAATTTTATTATTAACAAATCCACAGAAACGACGGGTATTAACTCTAAACACTGGGACGGTTAAATGTTAAAATATTGTGTAAAGTAAAGCCTTGCCAAAAAAATACCATCACCATTCAGCCTCAAATCAATTCCCGGGCGAAGCCGGGTATCTGAGCTAGTATATATATATATATATATATATATATATATATATATATATATATATATATATATATATATATATATATAATTTTGAATGGACCTCATTTTCGTCATCTCCTGGGTAGGATCGAAGGACATTTGAAGAAATTTTTCGAAAATCGCGTCATGAGTACGACCTCAATAGCTGATTTCCCTCAAGGGAAATCTGCTAAAAATCTTATTAGAGTTTGTCTCTTAAATAAATTTCTATTGCCTAAGCGGGAATCGTACCCACGACCATGGTTTGACGATTGTTTAAAACCCAATCAATCTTTAATTCATCGGTTAACATGAACTTTTTTATGAGTAAAATGTATTACTTTTATTTAAATAAATTAAATTATTTATTAACGTCCACTTTTTACGGCTAATTGGGGCGGGTTATCTGTTACTACCCTTTCCTAGCCCGAGTGGGACTTAGGATTTTATTTAATGAATTCCGTTACTAAATAAATTTCTATTACCCAGGTAGGAATCGAACTCGCCACTCTAGGTATACCATGTGGGATTAAGGTCAACGCTTTAACTCACATTGCTAACCTGAGCTCCATACTTTTTATTTAATACCAATTTAATTTAGATTTATTGAATATACCCCTTTAGTCAAACCAAGGATTTGTATTATGTAAACTTTCCTTTAAAAAAAATAAATAAATAATTAAAAAATCATTAAAAAAAAAAAACGCCGCCTTTATCTAGGCTCTGGATAGATTAGAGACTTTCAAATAGATATGTGATTAAATTCTTGTGCCTTATTGTTACTGTGCCCAAAACGCTTCACACTCCTTTTTTTTTGGAGTTGATATAACTTTTGACTTTACATGCCTTCAGTTCAGTACTCATGTCGGTCAATGGAATATTTCTTTAATTTTGAATTAATCATCACTCCATAAAAATCATTATCTAAAAACCATGAAACATATCTGCAATTATCGTAAAATTAGAAATATTAGATGTTCATCCCAATCTCTCCCAAGTGTGGAGACGAAAAGGAAATCTATAAGTTTTGTACTATAATATAGAATTATCCAATTATTTATATTTATTTTTTAGTTCACATTTATCATGATAAGTAAATAAGAAACGCATTTTTCTCATATGAGTTGAGAGAGGAAAAGGGCTGAAAATTATAACAAAGGAATAGTAAGGGTGTTTTTTATGAGCTATTGGCGAGAGAGACATTCCCGGGGGCCTGGAGCACAGCCAGGGGTGACAGGAGAGTAGTGATAGGTTATCTTTCCCGAGCCGCCATCGGGCATGCGCACTCTCCATAAACTAAAACCTTGCAGTCTTTCTTCGTGCCGTGAACCGTCGTAGTGTTCTTGGGCCGTTCCTTCTGCCTTTTTGATGGAATTGATCTCGCCAAAATGTCTCAGGAGACCGTAATAAGGGAGTACAACGGGTTTTGGGGCCACTCTACTTCCAGGGGTTAAGCCCTTGGCACAAACTGGAGAAAATCGTGAAAACATGAAGGTGGTTGCTAATTTGGAAGATATGTTGGGGATTTTTAGTCCCTTTGATAACCTATGATCTCAAAATGCCCCAAATAGGCAGTGGGCATCTGAATTCTCTCCTATTTGAGCTTTAATTGGATCAAAGATTGATACTATCAGCCAGGATGACCAGTTCCAAAACACCTCTGGCCATTCAACTGAAGACACTCGATGTTCCGAAATATATGGTAGAAGGGGAGAAGTTTGTAAAATGGGATGAGGTGAGTTTTAAAATACTATATAAGTTGTATGAAGTGAAAAATTAATTGTGTTCATTCTTGGTGTACACCTCCCTTTTCAGATTATTACCTACCTGTTGAAGCTTTTAATTTTGCATGTCTAGGCTCTAGTTCTCAAGTCACTGTGTACATTTCATTTCCACTTGTTGAACAAGCTTCCACCTTGTTACTATTCATTAGTGCTTAAGAAGTAATTGAATTTTTATGTTAACTGTGAAATTTAATAATTACCACTATTTTCAAATTACATTGATTATTTTCCACCCAATTGTAAGAAATAAAGCCAAAGTTTTTTTTTTATTTTCACATTAAGTTACATTTAGCTTTCCACATTGTAATTCCAACAGATATCCTAGAGTGCCTTAGTACTCTTCTTGAATCTAAATGTTGTTTAATGAGAGGCATCTCATCTTAATTCTAATACTCCTAGTGGAAGTGTTGTTTTATTTTAGAAATTTATGCATTTTTGATTCCTACATATTACTGAATTGGAAAAGTTAAAGTGAATATTTTACTTCCAATGGACAAAATTGACAAGTCTTCAAATTTCTCTCAACTTTCTCATTTTTCTATTTTTTATATATAGAGGCATTAAATTTCAAAATTGGTGTATATTGATAATCATTTTCTTAATGGAACTTACTTTAGTATTTCTAATAGAATTCTACACTATATTGTTGAATTAATTAAATGATAATTACCAAAAGTAATGTGTGAAAAAAAGATCTTTATCTTTCTTCCCCCCCCTCACCTTGTTAATTGATAATAAAACTTTTTTTTTTTTTAATTTTCTCACTAATGTATCAAGTCAATATTATTTCTTTTATAGCACTAAGATGTTTGATTTATTATTTTTGTTAGTGATTTTTCCCCACCTTGATCCATAGATTTTTTTCAATTTGACAAGATACTTTCAGTTATCTTTCTTGATGTTAAAAATTAAAAAAAGTTGAAGACAAGTGTTATATTTCATTATTGTGCACATATGTATAATTATACATAAATTAAATTTATTTGAATATTTTTAACATCACAGATTTCCATAAATTAAAAACAGATTTGATGGTATTAAGAAAAAAAGTAGTATTACTATAGTAATTGTGTCTAACAAATTACAATAGCTTTTTTCAGATGTTCTAAGTAATCTAACATAATATGTATTATCTGAATAAATACAAAAATTTTGTTTTCCCCTTTAGTTACTCGATATTCTAAAAGCCTCATCCCCCACTGTTTAAAATATTTCACTTTCGAGTCGTTCTCAAATATTTTAAAATAATTTTTTATAGATATTTTGTAGTTGGTCTATGGGGTGAAAAATTCCAGTGTATCAGAAAATGTATTAAAAGATAAATATTATTTCCAGATGTGAATATACTTTTGATGTCAAAATATTAAGTTTATTAGTTCTGAAAGCACCTGTATGAAGATGGGGTACATTTCAAAACATCAGGGGCTTCAACTAAGTTCTTAGTTTGTTTACAATTGACAGCTCAATAAAACCTGATTTTCAGTATGAATGAAGAAACCTGTGTTTACTAGAGTATTTGTTATCTGTAGTTAGATGCTTTCGGCATTTTTGATGGCATCCACAGGTGTTAAAAATACAGAACACAAGTAGAACCAAAAAGCTTATGGAAAACTACTAATATTGAATTATGAAACGCAGACCATGGTGATTGGTAACAAAAACACTTTGTTTAAATGTCATCGTTCATTTATGCAATATACGCAACTAAAAACTTAATTGCACAATATATATATATATATATATATATATATATATATATATATATATACTACTGTGATACATTAAACCTTTATAAAACCAAATACAAGAGCCTAGTAATTACATGATTAATACTGGAGTGTGCATTTCCATGAGGGGAACCTTCATAAAACAATGATCACCTAGTGAAATAATATGAAAAGGAACATGGCTATAAAGGTAAAGAATCCTTAAGACTCAATCATTACATTACATTAAAGGAAGAACTCTCATCTTGAGAAGGAATATGGCAAAGAACAAGGCCTTATTCCTTTAGTTGAAATGATAAAGAATCCTTAAGGCTGAACTATTTCCTACATTATTGAAAAAAAAACTCATCTTTTTGAGAAGGTATTCCTCATTAAGTAGAATGATAAAGAATTGTTCAGGCTGAACCATTTCCTACATTATGGAAAAAAAACTCATCTTTTTTAGTGAAATAATATAAAAAGGGACATGGCTATAAAGGTAAAGAATCCTTAAGACTCAATCATTACATTACATTAAAGGAAGAACTCCCATCTTGAGAAGGAATATGGCAAAGAACAAGGCCTTATTCCTTTAGTTGAAATGATAAAGAATCCTGAAGGCTGAACTATTTCCTACATTATTGAAAAAAAAACTCTCATCTTTTTGAGAAGGTATTCCTCATTAAGTAGAATGATAAAGAATTGTTCAGGCTGAACCATTTCCTACATTATGGAAAAAAAACTCATCTTTTTTAGTGAAATAATATAAAAAGGGACATGGCTATAAAGGTAAAGAATCCTTAAGACTCAATCATTACATTACATTAAAGGAAAAACTCTCATCTTGAGAAGGAATATGGCAAAGAACAAGGCCTTATTCCTTTAGTTGAAATGATAAAGAATCCTTAAGGCTGAACCAATTCCTATATTATTTAAAAAAAAAAACTCATCTTTTTGAGAAGGTATTCCTCATTAAGTAGAATGATAAAGAATCGTTAAGGCTGAACCATTTCCTATATTATGGGAAAAAAAACTCATCTTTTTTAGTGAAATAATATAAAAAGGGTCATGGCTATAAAGGTAAAGAATCCTTAAGACTCAATCATTACATTACATTAAAGGAAAAACTCTCATCTTGAGAAGGAATATGGCAAAGAACATGGCCTTATTCCTTTAGTTGAAATGATAAAGAATCCTTAAGGCTGAACCATTTCCTATATTATTGGGGAAAAAAACTCATCTTTTTGAGAAGGTATTCCTCATTAAGTAGAATGATAAAGAATCGTTAAGGCTGAACCATTTCCTACATTATGGAAAAAAAACTCTCGTATTTTTGAGAAGGTATTCCTTATTAAATAGAATGATAAAGAATCGTTAAGGCTGAACCATTTCCTACATTACGGAAAAAAAAAACTCATCTTTTTAAGTGAAATAATATAAAAAGGGACATGGCTATTAAGATAAAGAATCCTTAAGACTCAATCATTACATTACATTAAAGGAAAAACTCTCATCTTGGGAAGGAATATGGCAAAGAACAAGGCCTTATTCCTTTAGTTGAAATGATAAAGAATCCTTAAGGCTGAACCATTTCCTATATTATTGAAAATAAACTCTCGTCTTTTTGAGAAGGTATTCCTCATTAAGTAGAATGATAAAGAATCGTTAAGGCTGAACCATTTCCTATATTATTGAAAATAAACTCTCGTCTTTTTGAGAAGGTATTCCTCATTAAGTAGAATGATAAAGAATCGTTAAGGCTGAACCATTTCCTATATTATTGAAAATAAACTCTCGTCTTTTTGAGAAGGTATTCCTCATTAAGTAGAATGATAAAGAATCGTTAAGGCTGAACCATTTCCTACATTATGGAAAAAAGGGACATGGCTATAAAGGTAATGAATCCTTAAGACTCAATCATTACATTACATTAAACCATTTCCTAGATTACTGAAAAAAAACTCCCATTTTCTTGAGAAGGAATATGGGAAGGGACGAGATTTTATTCCTCTTGAGACAGAATGATTGAGAATCCTTAAGGCTTAACTGTTTCCTTACTTTATTGGAAAGAACTCTAATCATCTTTGGATGTAATATTAAATGGAGTTAAACTTGATTCCTCTTTAGATAAATGATAAAGAATCCTTAAGACTTAATCATCTCCTTACTATAATTGCAATACTCTTTGCATCTTGAGGAGTTAGATAAGGAGTGGGGCTTGAACCCTCTTTAGATGGAAAGATAAATTAGCCCTATTACCAATCATCTCCTTACATCTGATGACTACTAATTATTTATATTTAACAATGTATCATTTCTTTTATAAAAGTTCATAAATTTATTACAAGTAATTTTATTGAAATTTAAATTTTTATGATTGTGGGTTTTATTAGGAGCAGTTAAACACAAAATTAACACTTATAAATTATTCCAGTGGTGTGTAAGGACCATACATTTTTCCTGTTCCTTAGCAGTAGTAATGGGGAACTAGAGCTACCGAGTGTTGTTTATTAGTCCTAGGACACTCAAAGCAGTGGCTATCTGGTCCAAATGTAACATGGACTCTCACCAAAGAAAGCAAGGACTTTTTGGTCTTAGAGGGATGAAATCTGAGAAGTTTATTTGGAGCTGTAGAAAATTATCACAAATTGAGAATCAGAAGCAATATCGAGCTAATTAATTTTCTTAATTTATTTGTTCTATTTTGATAGTTGAGTATAGAATAGAATGGAAATAAGTGGGTCCCAAAAAAATAGGGTACTCAAAGATAACCTGCAGAGGTGTAGAGTCTGTAATTGGAAGAATCTTCTGATTGCAAAGTATATTCAAAGACAATGACAGACTTTATTTATAAAACAGATAACTAACTAAAAGTGTAGCTTTAAAAAGTGACCTGATATTTGATTGGCTTGTTTTAAATTGTGTACATATATATTTGTATTGTGGATTTTTAGAGGCCCCTCAACACGAATAATTCTTTTATTTTGGTTAAAAAAAAAGGAAAAAAAACCAGAAGAATATTTTGTTTTAATTGGTCTTCAACTGAAAAATCAAAACATCAAATTTGATGTATACATTATGTACATATCTTCTAGGGTTCCCCCTTGGTGATGTAACTATTTTGATTTTAAATAAGAAACCTTAAACCATTTTATAAAAGCAATCACTTCAAATGATTAACATTATTTATTAGTTTCATCTCAAAGTTATTCTCACTTGCTAATCATTTTTATATTGTTTAGCAAATTTCCCTTAAGGTAAGTCAGGTATCGTAGTAGTTCTAACATGAATTAAAAAAAAAAGTCCGTCACGCAGGGGCTGCGTAAACTAAGCAGATTTCCCACATGAAGTTTTACAATACAGAAATCTGCATACACAACACCACCGTGATTAAATACAAATGGTAATGAGAAATCTTTCAATTAGTTAAAATATATTCCCTACTGAAACGGCTTCTGAATTGTAAGAATAATTTATATTTTAATAACTCAAATTTTAGTAGTACAAGAACTAAAGAAGGGGGGAGGGGCGGCGGATGAACTGACCGTATTTGCATAAATCACACAAAGTAACAAAGGTAAGGTAAGGTTAGAAACGACAAGTAAGGTTAGAAGAAGCTTCCACCTGAGCCGAGAAGTTACGAAAACGGCTGAACTAATCCGAACAATACACGACCACAGCCTTCATAAAAGTGCAAATATCTCGGTTAATGTTCAAGATAGAGAATAAATGTATATAACAATATTTATAGTAAATTTAATTGGCAATAAGATTGGTTCTATACAATTTTTCGATCCGATGGATAATAACGGAGATATTTCGAATATTTGAAAATCCCCCTCTAAACCCCCCCTCCCACTGGTCCGATTTCAGCCGTTAACGAACTTGATCTTCCTTTTTACATAAAACGATTAAATACCGAGTTTGGTAACGATTAAACAAAAATTGCGACCGCTAGAGTGTTAACAGACAAATATATATATATATATATATATATATATATATATATATATATATATAGATAGATAGATAGATAGATAGATAGATAGATATAGATATATATAGTTTTGAATGGACCTCATTTTCATCATCTCCTGGGTAGGATCGATGGACATTTGAAGAAAATTTTCAAAAATCGCGTCATGAGTACGACCTCAATAATAAAAATAAAAATTACTGCAAACGTACATCGAGCCTACCTAGAAGATGACAAAAATGAGGTTTATCCAAAGTCCACACACCACACTTTTTACCTTTTCTTACCTCCCAAACAAACCTTTTATTTTTTCCCAAACAAAAATTTTTTCTGAGTATTTCATATAGAAATGATTACAACAAAATTTAGTTTAGGTGTCTGATTTTTGGTTCCCTTTTTTCATGTATAAATGATTCAACCAAATTGCATGAAACTTGGAATGCATATTATTAGTTACCCAACCCGCAGTGGTTTCCCGTTTCCTTCTGCAACAGACCATCCAGCTATAAAGGGATGATGACGAAAAATTACATTCACACCAACCACTATAATGGCATGAGTGGAGAAAAATCTACTAGAGGGCAGAGTTGTTAGAGAGTCATCCCTCTGTAGCCTGATGTTGAATGATAGGTCACAGCCAATATGAGTATATAGACTACAACTTCAATCTACCCTCAAGTCTTCCTCCACTAACACGATATAAGGAGTAATTTAGACAAGTAGGGAGATATATGACAGCACCTATATATAATCCCTATGTTACAAAAATATCTAAACTCAAAATCCATAATGAGAGTATGTTACAACCTTGAATACAAGTCTGTCTAAGCATTAAATAAGTCAATTTCTTCCTCGCTGCAATGTCTCACAGATGACATCATCTCACTATATTCTCTATTCTTATCTTAGCAAGAACCTAATGCAAACGATTCTTCAAATTTTCGCAGGATATGAAAGGTTTTTGTAATATAACAGGATGGGAGTAAAATAATATGAGGATAGGGTAGGATTAGGGGTTTCCTTAATACTGAAAATGCTCAAATACAAATATATCGGGGAATTAAAAACTATTTTCTAATTGTCCTTTATGGTATGAAAAGGGTAGAGCCCTGATGGTTATAAGCCAAATAGCCTGGGACACACACTCAGCTTTAGGGAGGGTACTGACGCACTATCAGTAAAATATTAATAATGGTTTTTTATTAATAAAGGTACCCGGCGATGACCGTGTAATCATTGTTGACTGACTAATGATGGTATTTTTTATAGCGAGACTTCAATGTGTACAATTACACTTCACTCTGTGGCGTTCCCGAAATAGCCAATCCTAAAGCGTAACTTTTGGGGACTAACAGAATAGAAATTTTAGTTTTAAAGAATAAATTAAAATGTGTTCCTAATCTATCCCTCTACACTTTTTGACTCACCGGTTTTGAATAATTAAAACCATAATCATGAGTAGCATTTATTACAATTAAATATCATCTATAATGAACATATTTCCTGTCAAAATCCAATCTGAGCACATATAGTTAAGCATAGTTTTGTACCTAAATTATATTCCTAATAGTAAATCTCATTGGAAATTACTTCCAGTAATGCCAGCATTTCAAAGGAAATAAGTAAACTCAATTAACTGCATTAGCCTCCCTCATCTTCTGCTCCTGCTTGAGAGTTATCAATATTCTTCTCCTTAAATTATTGATTCACATCATTTGTCATAATATGCATTTATTAAAAACACTTGAATATGTACTTATAAAATTAATGACTTCCACTACAGTTTTAGCGTAAATCACGTGTTTACTTCATTTTACGACAAAAGTTACTCTAAATAACAAAGTAAAGAACTTTTGTTATGTGCACGTCTGCCAAAAAACAAATAGAAAATGAAAAAAAAACACGAGTTTTTATTACAGGCGTCTCTTATAACCCTCCCCCCCCCTGTCTTATAACTCCTGTTCGAACCTAAAGATTTTAATATAGCTTATAATCATGGAAGAATTAATGCCAATTCACATAGAGATTCGTTGAGTTCGGTTCAGTCTTTTATGCCCTTTAAAATTGTTGGCTCCCGCTTAAGTTTTTGGTGTATATCTCGTTTATACTTTGTTATACGACAAAAGTGAATATGACAAAAGTCGCTCTAAATAAAAAACTAAACAACTTTTGTTATGTGCACGTTTGCCTTAAAACAAATAAAAAATGAAATATAGCGAATTCTTATTTCATTCCTCCCTTATAACCCCCACTCCCGCCCGTCCCTAGGAATATTGGTGCAGCTTATTATCATGGAAGAGTTAGTGCTAATTCACATACCGAGTTTTGTTTAGTTCGGTTGAGGCTTTTGTGCCAAATAAAATTGTTGACTCTCGTTATAGTTGTTAATGTATAACTCATTTAAAATTGGTTATAAGACAAAAGTGTATATGATAAAAGTTACTCTAAATAACAAAATAAACTACTTTGTCATGTGCATATTTGCAGAAAAACGAATAGAAAATGAAATATCGCTATTTTTAATTTCATGCCTCCCTTAAAACCCCCACTCCTACCCATCCCTAGAAAAGTTGATATGGCTTATGATAAGGCGTCAGTGCTAATACACATACCGAGTTTTATTTAGTTCAGTTCAGTCTTTTGTGCCAAATAATATTGTTGACTCCCGCTATCATTTTTAACATATAACGCATTTACACTTCGGTATACGACGAATGTGTATATAACAAAAGTTACTCTAAATAACAAAATAAACAACTTTTGTCATGTTTATATTTGCCATAAAACCAATAGGAAACAAAATATTGCTATTTTTAATTTCAGGCCTCCCTTATAACCTATAACCCCCACTCCTGTTCATCTCAGAGAATATTAGTATAGCCTAAAGTCTAAGTTGGATTAGTAGTAATATACTTACCAAATTTCATAAAATTCGGTTAAGCCGTTTATGCGTGAAAAGGTAACAAACACACATCAAAGAAACAAAATGCAGTTATGGTGTCTATGACATGAGAAACGAAAAGTTATCGTGAAATTTTGAGAAAAAAATCAATGTACAGACAGAGGTTACAATTTTATATATATATATAACAAATTCATTCCATTTATCATAAAAACATTTACTTCAGCATACTCAGCAGATCAAGAAGACTCACATGTCGACTATTGAAGATCTAGGCAAAATGACAGATTATATGTTGAAACCTTATCATCTGAGTTTATTCCTGAAATGTTTAACAGGGTCTCATTTTTAAGACAACTTTCTCCTTTAAAATGTATCAAGGTTTTGATGAAATGCTTCTTTCTAAAGATAATTAAAGATTAGTTTAAAGGAGAGTGGTTTATTACAGCTTTGGTGATTTATGCCTTCAGGGTGTCAGATAAAAAAATCTCAGATATAAAATTCAATGTTCTGTACTGAAAGAATTAAAAAAAAAATGCCATTCTACATAACTAAAAATAAAACTCTTGGAAGAATGGAAAAAAAAAATGAGCTATGATATGAAACATGTATTGTGTCCATATACAGGGTGTCCCAACTTCCCGTTACACCCCCCTAAAAATCTCCAACTATTTTAATACAACGAGGTGGTGAATTTTTTTCAATTTGACCCATCCTTCAGCCACAAAATGCAGAAATTTTTATTTCAGAAACTGCATATTTTATTGAAAAATTCCGTGACACAAAAGTTGTAGCCAACAAGATTATCTTTGAAACAAGTCTATGGGGAAAGGAATGGATTCTGAAATTAAAAAAAAAAAAAAAAAAAAAAAAGTATTTAAAATGAAATAACGCAAAAGTATTTTTTGTATTAATCCAAAAAATGTTTACTTCAAAAAACGTTCTTAGAAGTTATTTGTAAAAGGAATACATTTTTTCACATGCATAGTTTCATGTAAAAAAACAGAAAGCAGTTTTTCCTTTGCACCACAATACATTTATGCTCTTCAAAAGAAGGTATCAGAAATCCCTTTTGGCACTGTATATTTTGCTACTGAAATTTAATTTATTGCCAATCTGATTTTATTTTTCATGTCTTCAATATTCTGGGACATGTTCTGGTAGAGATATCTTTGACCCTCCCCCAAAGAAAATAATCCATTACTATCAGATAGGGTGGCCATTCAATGTCCAAGCTGTGACAGATAATTTTTCTTATTGTTGATCGATTAGTGATTAAGAAATGAGGAGGACATCTGTCAAGGTGCTGCCACATTCATTTCTTTACATCAGGGGTGTCTTCTATTTAATTTAAGAACTATTTATTTAGGAAGGTGTTGAAGACTATACCATTTAATGTTTTATAAAAAAAAAAAATGTGGGATTCCTCCCTGTAAGGTACCGCACCGTTTTTCTTACATAAAACTTTTTTTTTTTTTATTCTCCAGTGGAAAATTATAGCTGTACTGTCTTAAGGAATAATTTTAGTTCTCTTAGTATCTAGGAAAATTATGGATTGCCTTAATGGATGAGAGACAAAGTTTACGAAGTTACCCGGTATGTTTTTAGCATTGCTAATGCTCAGGAGGGCGAAACGTCTGCTAGTTTAAAAAAGATGATTCCTGAGTTGAGTACTTGAGATCCTCCTGTTTTGCCTGAAATACTTTAATTGGTCTCAGTAAGGATTATATGCATTTATAAATTATATTTTGTTAAATACTTTTCTTATATTCAAAAGTTAGCCATACCCATACGTATAAATTTACCTTCAGAAACACATAAATTGATGAATTTTAAAATAAGTGATTTAAAACAGAACCTTTATATTTTCAGGATTCAGGTGTTGGTACTCCAGTTACACTGCGTGTTGACGAATATGGATTCTATCTTTATTGGGTTGATCAAAATAAGGTATGTGGCAGAAGAATTTTATTTTTTTGTAAATTATTATTATTATTATTATTGATTGAAATGTATATTTAACATAACATTTATGTATATTTAAACTATTTTACTATTTGGTAAAATGTTTTAAAGAATTGCTTGCCTATCCTGAAATGTTTTGTAATTTTCATTGTGAAGGTAGTTTGGTTCATGGTTTAGCTTTTACTAAATTTTATTTCTTGCTTTCACAATTAGACTTGCCAATTTCTTAATATTTTAGTATAAAAATAAATATAAATGAAATTTTAAGGTGTTGTATATTTGGCCTTGAAAGTCAAAACACTCCAATAATAGTATAAAGAGCCTGATCAGAAAATTTTATTGAACAACTCACCAACCAAAAAGCACCTGAGTCTTACTTATTGGGTTACATTTTCTTCAAAGAGCACTAGGGCATTACAGGAATGCCTGGTTATTACCAATTAGTGATATTAAACTAACAATAAAATAAAAATTCCATTGCAGAGGGCTAAGCCAGTTTCCCATGAGCAGGAATGACACTCAGACGACATCATCCCACTTCTTGCCAGAAGCTATTTATCTTACTTTGTACTGAGACTTATTACATTCTGGATGCATTGTCAGTTTGCTCTCCGGGTCTGAATTTATTTGTATATATATTATTTATTTCTGTTTGGAGATCTAATGCAGTTCGAATTTGTAAGTTAGCTCTTTGTGTTGGGATCTATTGGTACATGTTTTTCTCTCTGCTCTGTGCATGATTAATAATATTAGATTTTCATAACAATTACTGTTAATGACATTCAATATTAATCCGAGCTCTTTAGCCATTCAATGCGTAATCTTTTATATTAATATTCCTGGATTTCGATTTTTTTTTTCTTTCGAAAAATCATGACTTAGTATTTTTGACGTTTCAGAATGTCATCCCCATGTCAGAAAAATCCTAACATTCAATAAAAGTAAATAATTTATTTTTATTTTAGTAGTTCTTAGAGATGGAAACTAAAGAAAACATTAATGAACAGTCTGATTTAAAAAATTCAACTGAACTATTTACAAAATAATGCAAACTAATTACTCTTTTCATTACTTCACGTAAACTTTCTCACTAGGCTTATTATTTCTAACAACAAGTACACTCTCTCAAACAGACCAGAAGAAATAGATTTAGCAAGGGAAACCTGGGGTTTCAAATCTTAATTCTTATTGGAGTGGGTTCTAACAAGGCATTATGCTGTGTCACAGTTCTTCTGCATTCAAGAAAAAGGAAGATCTTCTGACTATAGGATGGAGGATATCAGCTTTTGCATAAACCCACCTCTTGAGGTGATATCAGCTAGGTTATTGCTACTAACTAAATGGTACCACTTGAGTTCAGTCCATCATTTGGGAGACTATTTTGTTCCTTTATTATTAGCAAAAAAGATCTTGAGAAGGTAGAGGAGGGCATCATTGATCTAATCTTGGCTATGATGGAATCAGATCATAGGACAATCTGATGATTGAATAAAAAGTTAAAGTAATGACTAATAAAGTTAAAGTTTTGCCAAAAGATGAGCACTCATTAGCTCGAGCTGGTTGATACTAATTGACTTCTGAAGCCGGCAGAGGACCTGGTTGCTCGTAGAAGAGCAAAGAAAAGAGCAGCTGCACACTCCGAAGAAGAACCATCTCAAAAACCATTCAGATGGACATCTGAGCGATGATCAGATATGAAGCCTTTGGGAACCTTTAAGGTAGACTAAGAGAATACTAACTCCTCTAAGGGGTTGGGGAATCTCAGCTGTATGAACAGTGCTATAACAACTGCATAAAGCATTTAGCAGTGTAGCAATTTCAATGGGTTTCCAAAATGCTATGTTAGGGAACAAAATACTTTACAAGACCATTTGGTAATAGGATCATTTGTCTCTTATCTCTGTAATCTTTCATGAAGTGAGCAGGGTATGAAAGAAGGCCTACCCTTGAATTTACCTTCAAGGGGATGTATTGTTTGATAGGAATCACCTAGGGAATCCTTAGAATTGTCCTTAAAGGGAAAACTAACTTGATAATGTCTTGAAGGGAGGCTAAGAATAGTTTACTTTAATAAAGATTCAAGGAAAATATATTAAGGAGAAAAAAGGCACACTGAGTGGGTTCCACCATAGCCCACAACTTATTTAATGACCCGGTGGCTGATCCTATTTAATCACTTAGAGATACTATTGGAGGATGATGAAAGCAGGGCATTTAGAAACTAGAGAACTATTGGAGGATGATGAAAGCAGGGCATTCCATGAGGCAGGATATAGCAGGAGGGTTCATGAGTGCATAGCCAAATCTGGTTTCTCCTGCTACAAGAGGCCTTTAACATGGCTTAGAAGGAACTTGACAGATAAGTCAATTCCAAGAATGCAGTCCACTGGTGTATTCATGTCGAATGTAGGATCAGCTAATAAAAAGTGTTCAACCCTGGTCCACCTCTACATACACCTAGGGACAGAAATGCTAGTCGTGTCATCGGTAATCCTACTCCAAAATCGTGAAAGGGTGCTGAAGAAATCTCAAGGGGGGGGGTGTGTGATAAGAAATCTCCTTGAAGGTTGTAAATAGCTAGATGGGTAAGATAGTTTGTAGATGTGGAAGCACAGCCTACTACTTCCTTGACCAATACAAAGAGATATTGGAATATCTGAGCACGGTGTTTCAGAAACGAATGGCACGAACAAGTATTAAGCTTCACAAGAGTAATTACCATACATACTTTGAGGGGAGTGTAGCCTTCAATGGGGGAGAGTGAATTGCTAAACTAGATAAATTGCTGAGCTAAAGTGGGAACTAGAGAACCTTAAGATGTACAAAGTGTGGGAGTGAGTGAATAGCTGAGAAACTGCAGGTGGAACACTATATACCACACTAGCAGGAACTTTTAGTATTATAATTTTGAAGTAAGTAAATTTGACAGAAATTTGTAATTTAATGAGCGAATACTTCTCATTAGGGGATTTAGCAAGAAACTTGGGACAGCTGGTTCTAGCATGTTTTGAAACAGAACAAACATCTAGTAGGTGGTATACTACACTACTGTTTCGAATTCAAAGACCTTATGGTCCCAGGTTTACTCAAACTAGACTTAGATTTGTTTTTAAAATTGATAGTGGAAGAAGAAGCAGAAATTTAGAAGGGCCAACAGAGGAAGGAGTCTTCGTTTTGTCATCTAACCTTTTTCCTAAAAAGGTAATAACTTCACTAGCTTTTGGAGTGGTTAGAGAATCCAAGATTTGTCAGAAAGTTTGCTCCGAAATAACTGGTCGAAAACTGCTTCCTTTACATTTAATTTAAGATGGAGACTTAAGTGGGAGGTATAATTGTCTACAAGGTGTGGATGGTGCCCAGAGATGATTCCACCTCAACAGAAGTTGTTCTTTAAAAACGGGAATCTTATAAACAGGAAGTCGCTACAGGGTTTTAGTGGACTGTACCAATCTCTAAAACTGACACTTGGATAAGAAACAACAGGAATTTTGTTGGGAGAGTCTGGACATCTACAATTTTAATTTATGTAGATAAAAATGTGGCATAAAATTACTAAGAAAATTAAAACTGACACTTTGAGATACGTATTAACTATTCAATAAAATACAAGAAACAATTCTCAGAAGGTATGAGTTTGATAAATTAAGCATTTAAAAGAAAATGAATAAACAGACAAGTTAACTTAATTCAGGGATAGCTAACCAATACAAAAACATTATTGGTTTTATCATAACCCTCTCAAGATGAGACAAGTTTACCAACAACACAGGTATTTAAATAATTTTTGGTTCAGCAGGTATATATCATGATATAGTATTAGGGCCACATTTTTTTGAAGGAAAGTTGTCAGATGATAATTTAACTAATTACTAATAGAGCTCCTTGAAGATATTCCATTAATTAGTCGAGTCCAGTGTGGTTCCAATTGGATGGCTGTACCTTTCACTTTTTAAGAGAAGATTGATATCAGTTAGGGAGATGTGTTATCAGGACACTGCAGTGCCAGAAGAATGGATGTTGTAAAGTGACATCAAATATTACCTAATCTCACATTTATGAAATTTTATTTGTGGAGTGGCTTAAGAAGTAAGTTTATGAAAGAAGACCATGCAGTTTAATAAACTTGAAAAATGAAAAAAATATGTCTTGTACGATAATTGCTAGTGGCTGAAATGTTATGCCCAGAGATGACGTTTTGCTGATGGATTGAATTTTGAAAATCAATAAAAGAATTTCCCTTCGAAGTGTTGAAAAAGTAGTTTAATCTTTTATTGTAGGGTAATGTAGTAGGGTCTACAAAGTTTGTTTACAAAGGTTCCCTCCGACAGAAAAACATTTGTTTAATTATGAAATAAGCCATAAATGTTTTATGTCTTTGAATTTGGTACCTATTCGAGGCTGAAGACAGTATTAACATTTGAGCAGACGTTCAGGGCATTTTAAAAGTTAAAAAGGATAACTTCATTTTTGTTTTGATTGTTAACCAACAGTTTTAATTCATTTATTTACTAGCACCAAAACATGGGAGGCAATTTTCTCAAATTCTTATTTACATTTCTTGATTGACTAAAAAGTTTTTAGAAACAAAACTAAATTTTATTAGCAGATTTCCCCAAGGGAAATCAGCTATTGAGATTGCATTCATGACAAGAGTTTTGAAAAATTTCTTCAAATGTCCATCGATCCTACCTAGTATATGACGAAAATGAGGTCCGTTCAAAATATATATAATGCCTGTTACCGCTCTAGCAGGTTCAATTTTTGTGTTACCATTACCAATCTATAAATTGTGAATTGTAAAATTGTAAGCTTAAATACCAAATATTGTTTTCATGAAACCTTTATTATGAGAGATACATGCAAATTCGTTTTATGATGTCATCATTTAAGATTTTAAGTTCATGTCTCAAAAATGTTTATTTGATCTATACCATAATCTAGTGTTTTAGTCAAAACTAAAGATCATATTTGTTATTGGTAGAAATCGCACCATGAATAAGGGGAGTTTAGAAGGGTGGGAATTCGAAAATTCAAAACATCATCGTTATTATGAGTCAAATCAAAAATTGTTATAGAATCAATCTTGTTAAAATACTGATTCCCTACAATTGCTTTTCTATATATTTTTTCGAATCTCAAATATTAAGCGAGTAATTCGTTCTTTCTGGTTTTCAGTCAGAATACATGGTGAGGTATCACTAGTGTGTTATACCAGCACTTGGGAATTCTGCTTAGTTTACGCAGTCCCTGTGTGACGGATTTTCTAAATTTTATATGGATTATATTTTTCTGAAAACAAATATTTTCAATGTTAAAGATAGTAGTAGTATACAAAAATCAAGGTTTTTAGTAGCTGTTTGGCATTGTCACCAAATAGATTATAGTATGAAATCGATTTAGAATTCAACTTTCTACATCATAAAAAGTGCCTACCCATTTCCATTTGGAAGTTCCAGAGTTATGATTACAGGACAAATTTGAACAGATATAGGTCTGTGAATGTTTATGATGAATATGAATATTTTTGGCTGAATTTCTAATGTAAAAGGGGACCTCTTTAAACTGTTATAAATTAATTCATTTGAACTTAACTCATTAAATTATTAAATATATACAGCAGACATTGACGTTTTAAGGAGAATTTTACTAATGCGTCTTTTTTATGTGTCTAACTTTAAAATTATTGTTTATTGTGAATAACATTACCTGTTTCATTCTTTCTTGTTTCTGCGAATACCATTAACTAATCTTTTTATATTTTAGGAAATGGATTTGCTGGACATTGCAGTTATTAAAGATTCAAGAACAGGAAAGCAAGCCAAAATACCTAAGGTCTGTACTTATTTTAATTTTATCCATTAGGCTTAGGCTCTTCTGAATTTATTAACTACATACTTTCTCTACTGTTATTTGTTCGTTGTATGGACTAATGAAAGAAGTATTGTAATCACAAAAATTTTCAGATTTCAACGGATTTATTCATTTTGATCTTCTCTGAACCCATTTTGACTAGTTTGTGATAGTACATATTTCGCATAACTCAAAAAACGGCTACCCTTAAAACATTGAAATGTCATATTTAGAATTTTTATTAGTTACATCTCCCCTTCTGGTCGAAATCAATTAAGAGGGAGAGTTGGGGGGGGGGGATTTAGAGGAGGTCAAAAATAAAAATTGGCAGATTCCCGTGTATATATAAGAGAAAGAAAAATGTTACATGGATCTTTTTTGTTTACCATGATCAAATCTATAAATTATGTTCTTTTACATTTTTCATTGGAACAGAGATTCCTTATAACAGTTGTAGATGAAATATTTTACACGAATTACAACCTAACATTTTGTTTATTTAATGTCACAGGAGTACAAGGAAGTCAATAATGCCCATATCAGATTTCTACTTAATGAAGAAAGCACTGGAATGCTAACTTCTATGATATAGAACTGTCTGTGGAATCGGTAAAAATTAATTTGAACTTGAAAATGGATATTCTCCATTTTTTTGTTGGCAGTTGGGGAATATGGGATTTGAAATTTGCTGTACTTCAGCAAAACATAATTATTTATCATTAAACATTTTTAATTAATTGTTCAGATGACCAACATTTTACATAGAATAACAAAATTCTAATACAGGTCAACATTATTTTTTGGAATAGAAATATACCTCACTTGTATTGACAAGATTGTTTTGGAAACATTCAAGTCTTGGAGCAGCTGTAGGCAATTTTTGTTAATCTAATTAAGATTAATAGTGCTATATCCCTTAAGGGAAATTAGCTATTGAGGTCATACTGATAACGCGATTTTCGAAATATTTCTTCAAATCTCCATCGATTCTACCCAGGAGATCACAAAAATGAGGTCCGTTCTTGTTTGCAACCATCCTTTCTCACTGTCTCACAGTTTTGCTATCATCTCTAACCATCCTCTAGGAGGTTAGCAAAGTTTACTTTAATTTATATTAATTAATGTTTAACAGCCTCTGAAAAATAGGAGTAGTTTGAAAAGTCTGAAGGTTAATTTGGAGCGTATTCAAAAACTAGAGCACACAAACTATTGTAAATGAAATAAAAGGTAAGCTAGAATTAAGAACAGTATAAGGCAAAGGTGTTATCTTGTCATCTTATCTGCTCAATATATTCATTGAAGAAACAATAACATAAATGAAAGAGGGAACCAAAGTTTTACAAAAATTATAATTGATTAGAAGAAATGGAAGTGTGGATTTGGTGCAAAATCGCCAGACCAAATTGGACACAAAATACATCCAACATGAAAGTTCTAAATGAGGTAATAAAAATAAAAGTTTAATTAAGGTCTTCGAAAAAAGAAAGGTGAAGCTTTTTAAGGCATTGCTTAAGATAGGTGGACATATCTTAAGGTACAAGACATTTGTCAGAAATATATTTGAAGATAAGATTATTGAGCACAGAGTTGGGCAGTAATTAAATACTTTTGTAATTAACTACTTTTTCAACTAATAAATACTAGTTATGTAATTGCAACTACAGTTACAAAAATGTAGTTGGTAACTATAGTTGCATTTTCTTGATTTCGCAATTACAGTAACGGTAGTTGGTATTCATAAATTCAACTACTAACTGAAATAAAAAGTAGTTATAAAAACAATTACAATTAGTAGTTGTAATTGTTACTGTAGTTATTGAATAATAACTACAACTACATATAGATCAGCTGTTTTTTACGTTCCAAAGAGGGAATATATTTTGATCGCCTCGTAATAAATATTTACATTCGTGGTGGTGATAAATAGCTCATCTGAGACGAAAATTAAATTTTTTGCATTAAAATTATTTTCTGTTATTATAATAATGTAGTATATGTAATATAATAAAACTTTGAATATTAAAACATTGGATGTAGTTATTTCTTAACCGCCTCAACTACTTCAGTCAGTGTTTCATACAGTTTTAAAGTAACTACCCAAGTAACTGTAGTTGCAGCTACAACTACAGTTACAATTACTAACTGTAATTGTTTTTGGAACTACTGATTTCCTCAACTACTAACTGTAGTTGTGAAATTGCAATTACAATTAGTTTAGTTGAAAAATGTAGTTGCCCATTATTAATTACTAATTACATAAGTAGTTGTAGTTGTAACTATATTTCAACTAATGTACTTATAACTTGTAACTTGTAATTACAATTTTGCCCAACTCTGATTGAGCATATGGGAAGAGAAAGAACTTGAAACTCTTTTCTCAATTGAAGTTATCATGGTGATGAAAGACTTGGATTGTTTTTATCATCCTCAATTTTATTTTATTTATTGTTTCTATTTGCAATCATGTTTCTCTTCCAAAGTATTAGGAATGTTTTACATTATTTAAACATTTCCTCTTAATATTGGTTCTCTGTAAAATTATTCACCCTGTTTTGGGCTATTTTATCAATAGGCCCATAATTTTGTTGATCTCAGTATAGAATATGTAGTAACCATCAAGATATAGAATATGTAGTTACCAGTACAGTACCCATCAAAATAATCAAACATTGCTAGGTAAAACTAGTTTCCTAGTATTAGAAGGAACAGCCAAAGTATTCAGTTTAATTAAATGTAGTACTTTCTATTAATTTAATTAAAACTACCTTTTAAAATATAAAGTTTAAAAAGTTCATAAATATAAATTAAGAACAATGTAGTTATAAATAGGAAAAGTTTGAGTTCCTCTAAAAATTGGATTGGGTTTTTTAAAAGAAAAGAAAGAAAAAAAAGATACTGGTTTTAGATGTGCATAAAAAGTTCAGTAATAACATGTATACAAAAATTTTAGTTTTCACCATTTATGCTTCCTTATTGATATCTTCATTAGATAAAAGAAAATCACTGTATCACATTAAAGCATTTTGTTAGTATAGCTTTATACTGAATTTTGTATTGATATTATTATTATTTTAGCCTGCCAATACATTGTGTTTAATTCTGTTTTTGTACCTTTATTTATATGTATATTTCAGTTTATAAGCAGGCCACATGTTACGTATGTTTTATTGTATTAAATATATACGATCTTTTAATTTTTGTAAATTTATTATTGACATGAATTTTTTTACTTCCAAATATGAAGGCTGAAATGACCAACTTGCTACAAATTGGTTAGCTCAGCATACCATGATCTTAGATGTTTGTGCACTATAAAATATGTATTCTATTACTAAATGCAAAAATAATTATATTATCTTCTTTAACTCAAATTGAAAGTAACTTAATTTAAAATATTAATTTTATTCTATTCCATTTTTATTATGGTACCTTCAATTAAACAAAAAAAAAACATCAAATATAATAATGAATCCAAGTTTTACTAGTTAAATAGGCAACAGATGTTGGATAATGGAAGCTGAGACAGTTTCAAAACTCTACTTGGAAGTAGGGAAGAGAATAGAAAGCACCTGAAAGGTGTCAGCCAACTTCCTGTTTGTCATAGAACAATATCACATATCTCTTGCAAGTACGAAATGGTGAATGTACTTCTTTAACATGGCTGCTCTTGTTCAAACTACAAGGAGTTAAGGAACATGGAGGACATTTTTTTAAGGGTTAAGGAAATACAATTCATAAAAGAAGTTGTTTCAGTTATTTATAATGTAAAATTTATTTTATGAATTTTTCAGTTCAGTTTTAAAATATGCTCATTTATAGTTGACATCAGAATATTTGTATCTATTATTCATTTTAAGCCAGATTTAGTTCTGCTTAATGATTTATCTATCACATTTATAGCTTCTTATTGATTGCCTTTATTTACTTCTAAAATAAATATACTATTTATTGAATTCTATTGAATTGAATTGATAGATTGTATAAGTTAATTTTTTGTTTTATTTTTTAGGATCCTAAACTTCGTCAAATTGTTACCATGGGCTCACAGGACACATTGGAAGAAAAAACGGTTACTCTCTGCTATGGATCTGATTTTGTTAATCTTACTTTCATAAATTTCTGTTGCACAAAAAAGGAAATTGCACAAGTAAGTGTTCATTTTTTAAAAATATAACTATCATTGTTAATTTAAATCAATTTCTATTCACATGTTTAATGTGGAACATATTTATATGTTCCATATAATATATATATATATATATATATATATATATATATATATATATATATATAGTAGTGATCTGTTTGTGGCAATAGGCAGTGGATGCTGTAAAAAATATAAAAATTCCCACAACCAAATTACTTACAAAGAATTTAGGAAGGGTTTCACCTACAATTGACTCGACCAAATATAAATAAATATAAATTTATTTATAATTAAAAAATTCACTAATAATAGATATGAAATTCAAAATGAGAGATAGGCACCTTTAAAGCAATATAATGGGGACACTTATGTCTAATTAAACTAAGTTACAAAGAAATAAAACTTAGCTGATTTCTAGTAGTCTCTCTAAGAGCGGCTTAGCCGTGAGGGTGTACCAGCTGATGGCTGAGGGATTAGCAAGATCTAATGGGCCAATGCCTCTCCTCCAGGATGTCTAAGATCTGACTGCATTAATCCCTTCGTGAGATCGCTTTTTTATAGCCTGAGCCGATGATGAACTTTATACCCGCCTATTAAAAAGGCTTCTAAACGTAATTTAATTATCGTAATTCATATTGAATATTATTCAATGTATCAACTCTGAGAGCAGTGAATGTTATTATAAAAATCTATTGAGTTAACTTCCAAAATCCCAGACTACATGGAGACGACTCAAAATTGGATAAAACTCTGAATTACAGGTACAAAACTCTATATTTAAATACTCATAAATAATAATCTACAGAGTTTTGTGCTGGCATTACTCAAAATATAAAATATATGGTCATTTATGACTAGTACATGTAATGCAATCTCAGATTCGGTACAAAATCTGTTTTTGTTTTACTACTCGTACATCTTAACAACGCCTTATTTACCCATCCTTTTTAAATTACTTTATAGTACTTTGAATTTTTGTTGTTAATCAGTCAAATATATTTAGTTATACTTATTATTTGTGGTAGTATAGAATAAATAATAAATGCAAAAAAGAAAATGACAATTCCAACTTCCTTCATGAATTATCTATAATGCTGACTTCTAAACAAATTAATATTGTAGGAAGGAACTCAGGTTTCAGATTTAGGTTTATAATCTCCATAAATCTTAGATATATGAGTGTGTGTGTGTGTGTGTGTGTGTGTGTGTGTGTGTGTGTGTGTGTGTGTGTGTGTGTGTGTGTGTGTGTGTGTGCGCGCGTGTGCATGTGTGTTCCATTTCCAAGTTTCAATGTATATACATACATTCACATTTACACACTTAATGAATTTGATTTTAGTCAAAATTTAAAATGGTTTGACTTTTTTAAAAAAGAAACAAAACAAAGATGAGCACAATATTCAAAACTCTTATTAAAACATGAATAAAATAGTAGGAACAGTTTGAATATTTTGATGAATCATTTTAAAAATTGGGTATATTAAATGGTGGAATGATACATTCTTTATGAAGAAAAATAACAATGTCACGGAATGCCACGTGTGAGAATTTATTTGGAGAAGGAAAATGCAAGAGCCACTCTATTTAATATACCTACTTATGGCTGAAATATAATTCATTAGTATTATTTTATTTACTCATGATTTGAAACTATTATTTTATTGTGATTTTTTTCAGCAATGGACTGATCAATTACTTAAACTTGCTTTTAGTCTATCTCAATTAAATAGTTCTGTTATGAAATATTTATTAAAAGCACATACCAAGCTATCTTTAAGCGTTGACAAATCATCAAAAATTCCTGTTAAGAAGTAAGTGGCTAGATCAGATTTGGTCTTTTATTTTTAAGTAGGGATTACATATTATCACTGGTAAAATTAAATCTTATTTCATTTTTCATTGGCAGTATTGTAAAGATGTTTACTCAGAACAGAGAAGATAGAAAAAGAGTTATCAAAGCTTTGGACGCTGCTGGTCTGCCATCAGGAAAAGTATGCAACTTTTTGTTTATGTGTATTTAGAAGATAACCATATTAATTTGTTACTGGTTTTCCAATTTGTATAACTTTATACTATTTCAATTTTTAGGATGATGCTATTTCTCCTCAAAAATTTTCTTTTGAAGATTTCTATTCATTTTATAAACATTTGACTCAGAGAAATGAAGTTGAAAAAATCTTTGATGAGCTGTAAGTGTTTCTTAATATATTAAATCAATACAATTCACCAATTTGATTTAGAATAAAATTAATTATTAAATAAAGTATTAAATATTTCAAAATATTGGAGTATTGAATCTTTTAAATTCAAAGGACAATCATTTTATGAGCAATTTATAAAACTTTCTAATTTATGATGTTATTTAATGAATTAAATTATTCTGTGTATTTAAGGGGGCATTGTCATCATCATTAAAATATAAAGACTATGGTATGTAGTAAAACCATTGGCTTCTGCTGGATATGTATATATAAGGGATGCTCCATACCTTAGCAAATTGGCTTTTTTGCTCTCTCTCTCTCTCTCTCTCTCTTTCCCTTTACCAAAAAAATCCTTAACTTTATATACAATTGTGATGAAAATCTTGTGCCTTAGGTAGGATACGCTCAAAAACTTTATGTTCCTTTCTTCTATGGATTTAATTAGGCATCTACTATCACTTACCTCACTTAGAACTTCTATATTTGATTTATACCATTCTGGTGATTCTGAATAAAATACCTGCTCATGTTGAAGGGGTTTCCCCATTGCCTTATCTGAAATTGAATAGGTGACATAAAGTAAGACTCTCAGACATTGGGGAGTTAACATACTGAGCCAGGCTGTAAATAGTAGTAAGTCTAGTTAAGGCCAAAGTCTTCAAAGCTGTAATTCTCATAGTGAGTATTTGATTATGCGTTCTGGGATATGTTAGTCACCACTAGTATTAATATTCACTATTCATATTTAATCTTTGATTAAGCACCCATGATTACTATTACTGTGATTAGTATGTTCAAATGTGTACTTTTGAAGTTCAAGAGCTCTCTCTGCATTCTTTTCTTAATTTTTTTATTAAGTTTCACTCACATTTGTTTCTTACTATAGTTATTATTTAATCTATAAATTTCTTTGATTAAATTTATAAATGTTTACCACACCTGCTTTATGTTCATTCATGTCTTGTTAAATGGAAAATTTATGACCTCCATGATCAATAATTATAATAAAATATATTTATTATGTTATTTGTTCACCTGCAGCAATTTGATAGTTTTTATTCCTTTCTAAGGATACCTGCTGAAAAATTATAATTTATTTGCAATGAAACCTCTCCTAATGGATACCTCTCTCCAAAGGACACCCCTCTCAGCAAATAATTTTCAATTATCAATAATTGAATACATTATTATGTTCTCCAACTCCTCTAACAGACATGGACAGAAAAAATTTTGTCCCTAAGAAATGAATTTACCCCTCTGAACACACACTTTAAAATCTTAAGAATTAAGATACACATATTGAATGGTGTTATTCTGTGATATAATCATTAATTTATCTTTAGACAATTCATTTCTTTTATAATTAATTTGATTTATTTGCTGTTTGAAGATTGCTTTGCATCTTTGGCAATTAGCATCTTTTGGCATTGTTTTCTCCAGCTTGTTTAACATTTTGTATTATAATTAAATTTAATAATTGTCATTAATGTATATTGTTTTTTTTCTTGACATTAATGGGTGAATTCTGAATTAAGTTTCATTAAGTAAATATTTTAGTTTGTTTAAACTCATAGTGTCCTACATGGAAAATATTATTATTCATTCTTCTAAGTAGTATTTCTGGTCTTATAATTGATTTTCTTTATAGAGTGAAAAGGGACAGCTATTTGGCTGTCCAGGCTATAAGATTATTTAATTTTCCTTATAGTTATTACAAATTTGTCTCCTTGCTTCTAGGTGGATTTTGTAGAAATCCCCACTCTGCTCATCATGTTCTTCCTTTAGCTCCAATATATTAGTATAAATATTAGAAATTAATTTACTTAGGAATGTTAGTTAACTTTTTATGATTTATACAAGTAGTATTCAGTCCAATGAAGGAGATTCATTCTCTATTTATTCCACAGATTTTTTTTAAATAAATGTGTGTCACCCACAACAGACACCCCTCTACAACAGATAAAACTATCAGAACCATGGTTGTATGTTGTGACGAGGTCTCAATGAAGAACTTCATAAATTGCTTATAGCTATGTATAAATTAGTGAGAATCTCTTTTAACAACAATAATTTTTTCCAGTTGCAGTGGAGGTAAGCGGAAAGGTATGGCTGCTGCTCAGCTTGTTGATTTTTTAAATGCCACTCAAAGAGATCCTCGGCTGAATGAAATTCTTCACCCTTATGCTAACTTACAGAAAGCAAAGGACATCATTGCAGAATACGAACCTTCAAAAGCCAATGTTAAGAATGGTGTTTTGGGCATTGAAGGCTTTCTAAGATACCTGATGTCTGAAGACAATCCTATAGTTTCTCCATCCAGATGTGAACTGTATGATGATATGGATCAACCTCTTGCTCACTATTTTATTAACTCTTCTCATAATACTTACCTTATAGGTTTGTTGAATGAATTCTGTATTATTAAGCAAATAATATATTCGGAATCTCTTTTTGAAACATTATTTGAAAATAAAAAGAGAATACACAATAATTTTGTATTTTTTTTTTTAAATCTTTTATACTTTTCTTTATGCTCATCTCAATAAAGAGGCCTGTTTCCAGTTCTATTTTGAAGCTCATTATTTTATGAATAACAGCCATATTTTTATTTGGTGCCTTAAAACACCTTTCATGGACATATAACTTATGATAGTTTGAATTTAATTAAACACTATTCAAGCATCAATTTTTTACAGGCAATAAAATAGCAAAAGTTTCCGAGTTATAAAGTAACTTTGTTATCAGTAAAATTGAACCACAAACTGACTATTTATTCTATTCTCAGGTTAAATGCTATATCACAGGACTATTTTTAGGATATTTGCCAAGTGAATTGGAAAAGTTATTTTGTTTTCTGATGAAGAGTGAGTGAAAGTCAGGTGAGGGAATAGTTAAAGTGGAGAAGGTGGTTGTTGTTGATTGTTTTTGATTTTGTGTCACTGGAATTGAAGGGAGAAGGGAATATTTGGTGGTGAGGTAACCCCTGTTATGGTTTAGTGATGGAAAAAGCATTGTGCAAATGGTGCATGTATGTCAAGGTTGAGGCATATAGTGTTTAAGCTTTATTAAATAATACAAAAACAATGAGTTCAGGAAGTTTTAGTTCTTTTTCATGTAGTCTAGCAATACAGCATAAATGCCCTACACTCACAGTCATTAATAGAGGCTAATGAGGACACTATTGAGTATTGTATACTTTTATACTAAATAGTTGCATCCTTAATTTCAAAACTTAATAAAATTCTATTCTATTCATTGAATCTCAGAAAAATGTTACTTATTTCTAAGGAAGAAAAAAATAAAGTACAAATTCAAAATAAGTGTGTGCATATATGCGTGCGATTGCAGAGTATAAATAAAATTTAGTCTGGTAGTATCATGTATAAAAGCCTCACATGGCATATACTTGAATGATCTTGTAGTGTCACTAAAGAATTTGCAAAACCAGTACATGATCTGATGTAAAATCAAATTAATGAAAAATAGTACATAGTTGCTGGAAGACGAAGATTCCATACTTCTAGAGGAGTGCTTTTTCCAGAAACAGTTATATTTTAATATTCACTCTAAGCAAAATGTATTACGTCATACAAAAAGTGGGCATAAAAAAATCAAACAGAAACACAAATAATTCCATTAATATTAAAGTGACTACAAAATGTATAGGAAAGCAGTTTAGAAAATAAATCATTCAACTGAGATATTTGAGTCATTACTTTTGACTTCTCCTCTAAACCCCCACTTTTACTGGTCCAATTTCAGCCATGAATGAGCTTGATTATTACTTAAATCTTTTAACACACACACACACGTGCGTGTGTGTGAAAAGAAAAAATATTGCTGTTGTCATACCTGTCGGTGGAGACTGTCGTTACTGGCTGATGGTCGAGTACAGCTGGCAACCACTTTCGATGCGATGGCATCTTGAAGATGGTGCCTTCGCATCGAAACCGCTTGCCAGCTGTACTCGACCATCAGCCAGTGACGATGGTCTCCACCGACAGGTATGACAACAATATCATTTATACTGGCGGTTCTTAAACCTTTATTTGAAAAAATATTGGTTTCAGGCAGCATTAGAGACACACTGGGCTCATGTATATCATTGATAATCTAATACCAGAGTACTATACCAAATTGTTATCAGGTGGTTTTAACTCCACAATACAGAAGGAAGTGTAATGTATAGATTTACAGCCTAGCAAACACAGGTCATGGAACCAGAAATTTGGACTATGGAATTTGCTTTGCTTAGTGTATAAAGACCGAGACCACTATGTTCCTTATCAAAGAGATCCATAAGGAAACATCTTTTGGTGGCAGAGACGAGAGTATGAATAGCAAAAGGGAAATTACTCAAAAAGGCAGTAGAGCCAGAGCTGTCTGCGGAAAACAGATAGGGAGACTGAAAAATATCAAAGTATGGCTTGAGAGGCAATACACTATTGTGGCAAGAAGCCATTAGTATGATTGTGAATGTGAAAAAGTTCCACTTTTGGTAAAGGTCTTATGTTTGGATAGCCATTAAACTAAATGAAAATTAAGAAAGCTCAAAGACATTTTTGAGGTTTAATATTTTAGAATCACGATAAAAGATTTAAATATAGACTTATAATGTATCTCAGTGGCCCAAACAATTAACTCAAATTGATTAGTGATGGCTGGCTAGTCTCTCCATAAAAGAAAGATTGAAAAATTAAGTGAGTAAGAAAATTAAATTAAAAGATTTAGAGTTTGTGCTAACAAATATATGTGGTATTGTTTTTAGAGTTTCTCAAATAGAATAGGAATATATATTTTATTTTTAAAATAATTTTTGTTGACCTTATTGCTATTGGTCACCAATGACTAACAGATGAAAATCTGTTGTAATAAGAAATGTTTGCATTTAATTAGTCCACTTCATGAGAATGGTAAAAGCTGTTATTAAAATTGATACATTATTAAACATTTGCTACAGGTTAAATAATATAATATATGTCACCAGTAAACTTTTTTCAGTTATATAACCTTATAAAGTATGGATTTAAATGGTTATCTAAAAGATAGGTAGACATTTGTTTTTGCATTTCAATCTCCAGCCAGCAATGGTTTTTCTAACCAGTATACTTCCCAGTAGGTATGAAATATTAAATTACGAGTTAGTCTTTCTTATTGACACAGTCTTTGTGAGATTTGTAATTGCCCACAAATTTTAACTAGAGTCTACTCACCTCTAGTAAAAATATATTCTTATTAGTTGTATCACATAAAAGAGCTAAGGGGCTCAGGTTAGCCATGCGAGTTAAAGCGTTGACCTTTATCTCACATGGTAAACCTAGAGTGGCGAGTTCGATTCTTGCCTGGGCAAAGGAAATTATTTAGTGACGAAATTCATTAAATAACGTCCTAAAATCCCACCCTGGCTAGAAAAGGGTGGTAACCTGTAGATAACACGTCCCGATTAGCCTAAGTTGCAAAAAGTGGACGTTAATAAATAATAATAATAAAAGAGCTAAGATGAAATATTTTGCTGACAATGGTAGGAATTCTTTTGACTACCGAAGGTTATAATAAAAGAATTAATTAAACAAATAAAACCAACTATAAGTAATCAATAATCAATATTAATCACTTTTATATTTTTTATAAGAAAATTTTACAATCCCTTTGGAGATCATGAATATTATTTTTTAAATTGTTTTCCCACTTTTTGTGCAATTTATTGAAAAGTTTTTTGTAAATCTAAAAATTTCATTGAAAAATATTAACTTTTTTTTTAAATCAAATTTTCTTGGTATAATTTGAAAAAAAAAAAACTATCGCACATCACTCTTTTCATGACTCAAAACCATAAATTAAAATAACATTTCATTTCAATCTAAAAATGTGCTTCATTTTGGAATGTATAAAATCAAACTCGAGGAATTTATTATACATAAAAGTTCCATTTACTAGATCAATGTTTTTATAACTGTCAAAGAAGTTTATAGGATTTCATTTTTGAAGCTGTAATATTTTATTTGTAATTGGCAAAATTATAATTCATATATTTTTTTATTTTCAAATAATAATTTCCTATTTGTAGGACACCAGCTAACTGGAAAATCATCTGTAGAAATTTATCGTCAGTGCCTTCTAGCTGGCTGTAGATGTATTGAGCTTGATTTTTGGAATGGAGGTCGTTCAGATGAGCCTGTTATAGTTCATGGATATACATTTGTTCCTGAAATCCCTGCTAAAGATGTTATTGAGGCCATTGCTGAGTCCGCTTTTAAGACATCAGAGTACCCTGTCATCCTTTCATTTGAAAATCATTGCAATCCTAGGCAACAGGCCAAAATAGCCCAATACTGCCGTGATATATTTGGAGAAATGCTTCTTGATTCTCCCCTTGAATCCCATAAGGTAAATTATCCAATCTAAGTTAATTTTTCTTTTTTAAGATAAACATGTTTTACGTAAAAAATTACTACATTTACAAAAGAAGTAGAATTGGTAGACAAACCCAATCTCCAGGGAAGGAGGGGAGAGGCATTGACGAAAAGCTTTGGATAATATTTTTGGTAAAATCAAATAATAAAAATATATACGAATAAATGTTAGCTCTTTGTGTAGAAAACTTAGTATTTATTTATTAATAACAATAAATATAGATATCTCAGGTTAACAAGTGGGAAAAACAGATGGTGGTATTTTGTTAACAAAAATATTTAAATATTAATATTAATATAAATGAAAATAATACAGATACAATAATCTCACCCTATTTAAATCAGAGTATTCATTCACAAATTTGCCAGAGGAGCTCAGGTTAGTCATGTAAGTTAAAGCATTGGCATTAGTCTCATATGATAAACCTAGATTGTCGAGTTTGATTCCCGAATTTTTGAAAAATTTTGTTCAAATGTCCATCTATCCTATCCAGGAGATGATGAAAATGAGGCTCATTCAAAATTTTATATTTGTCTGTTAATGCTCTAGCTGTCGGAATTATTGCTTGATAATCAACAAACTCAATATATAAGTGTTTTATGTACACCAAAGATCAAGTTCGTTAACAGCTGAAATTGGACTGGGGGGGGGAGGCTTAGAAGGGAATTTCGAAAATTCAAAATAACTCCTTATTATGTGTCGGATCGAAAAATTGTGTATAACCGATCTTATTGCAAATATAATGTTCTATAAATGTTGTCATGTACGTTTTTTCACTATCAATATTAACCGAGAGATTTGCATTTTAAAGTTTTCAGCCTTCAGTAAACCCCTACTCCTACTCATGTCACATCAACAATAAACTGTTATATCATGAAGCTCTTCATTCCATAGTTAAATATCAAATATGGTATTCATTAAACTTTTATTTTGTGAGATAAATGCAATTATGTTTTGTGATAGCGTCATCATTTGAGACTTTTCATTCTTTAATGAGAAATGTTTATTTGATCTATACCATACTTGATATTTAACTGTTTCAGTCAACACTATAGATCATAATTATTATTGGCGAAAATAGGACCTGGAATAGTGGGGATTTAGAGGGGGGGATTCAAAATATCAAAATAACCCTGTTATTATGAGTCTGACCGTAAAATGTTATATATCCAAACTTGTTAAACTATAGATGTTCTACAATTGTTCTATGCATTATTTCGTAACTCAAGTATAATGCAAGTTACTTGCGAGTACTTTCTTTTTTTCTGTCTTCTGTACTCCCCCCACCTCTTCTACTCGTTGGTTATTTACAAACAAATAAAAAATATGTGCTCTGATGAGATAACAAGAGTGTTATACTCTTTTCAATGAATACTATAGGTCTGAAAATAGTACTTGTTACAATATATACATATATAAATTAATATATTTAAGCCTTTGTTACATCTACCACTTTTGACCTCCAGTCACCAAATAGAATATTTTAATCTTCTGTGAGAATTACTCAATAGAATTTAGAATTTTTTTTGTATATGTATTAATGGAATGATCATTGCCAACATGTGATATATTATTATTCTACCACTGACAAGACTGGTAGCTTACATCAAAACATTTTATATATATACACAAGGATTTATGAAAGAATGAACAGCTATTTGGGACATGCTGTCCATAGTTTGTCACCCTTTTCTAGAAAGAGTGGGACTGTAGATTTTATTTAGTAGTTTTGTCATTAAAGAATAAACTCCTACTGCCTTCAAATGAATCGAATCCTTGACTTTAGGTTTACCAAGTGTATTAAGACTCACATGGCTAACCCGAGCGCCATATTCAGTAAAGTATAGTTAGACTATTACTAATGATAATTGGGCACTAAAGTCTTGTTTGAACTTGGTTGATTTTGTTTAGAGAGAAAGATTGATTAACTATGAATCATAATATTCTAAAATAGTACATTGATACATTAATAAACTCAGTATTGCATTTCTTTTGTCTCCTGTTTATCTTTAACAGATAGCAAATGCTGACAAGCAATTCACTTAACTGCATAACATAATATGCAGGCATATATGCCTATTAGTAGATTTCCCTTAAGGGAAATCAGCTATTGAGGTCGTACTCATGACGCGAGTTTTGAAAAATTTCTTCAAATGTCTATCGATCCTACCCAGGAGATGACAAAAATGACGTCCGTTCAAAATTAGATATATATTTGTCTGTTAACGCTCTAGCAGTCGCAATTTTTGTTAGATCATTACCAAACTCGGAATTTAATCATTTTATTTAAAAAGGAAGATCAAGTTCGTTAATGGCTGAAATCGGACCAGTGGGAGGGGGGGATTTTTGAAAATTCAAAATATTTCCTATTCGTCGGATCGAAAAATTGTATAGAATCAATCTTATTGCAAAATAAATTTACTATAAATATTGTTTTATACATTTATTCTGTATCTTGAATATTAATCGAGATATTTGCATTTGTATTCTGTGTGTGGTCGGCAGGAGTCGGCTATGTTCGGGACTTTCCTCCGAGAGCTCTGGCCGCCGTTTCCGTAACTGTTCGTCCCTCGTGAATAGGTTTAGAGATACTACAGTTGTTATTGGGCAGATTTCTCTACTGTAAAACTGCGTGACGGACTTTTTTAGATTATTAGGAAGAAAAGTGTTCTTTGAATTCAGACATCATGAATAAATTAAAAAATGTTTAACATTTGCCGGCTCTTTATTCAGTCAGTACCATTTTTCAGTTTCACTACATTTACTTAAATTACCTAATAGTAATTTTATGATTCAATTTATAATTGTTAATGTTATCATCCTGGAATATGGTTCTAGTTCATATGCTATACATCATTTTCAGTTAGAACCTGGTAATCCTCTTCCTCCTCCATCAAGTCTGAAACGTAAAATTATCATTAAAAACAAGAAGAAACATCATCACCAAAGAGTTGAAAGAACAGGCACATGTGAAGGGTCAGAACCACCAGTTGTTGCAGGTAATGGAGACATACCACATGCACCTCCGGCAAGGCAAAGTTCAAAGGAGATGAGTCCTGAAAGAACTAATCCTGAAGATAATGGTAATTTTTAAAAATACTGATTCATCTACTATGAAGTATAACTCTTTTTTTATTAAAATAATTTTATAAGAGTTGGGGGATTTTGTGGAGAATTCCTGCAAGCAATAATTTAGTGCAGGTAGCATTGAGATCCTGACATCTAAGCACCCACTATAGAGCCCCAATCTCTACCACTTCCAGATATTACTAAATTTGTTATGTATTAGTTTACCTTCAAAGTTTTTGGGTAGGAGATTAAATGCTACACTTTCACTTCAGTTCTCTATTGGTCATATTTTCCAATGATTCATGATGAATATATTTTCAAACTTTAAGGCTACTTAATCACTACTTCTACTAACTTCTATTAGTGAAGACATGAATATACCTAATATAAAAAACTACTAATGTAAAATTGCTCTTGATAATGCATAAGAAAGGTGTGTAACCATGGTAGATCAATAAAAGGGAAGTAAGCTGTTGAGGTTGTGCTCATGATCTATCTAGTAGGTGTGAAAAAAATTAGTTCAGTTCAAATTTGTGTATATGTGTGCATTTGTGTGTGTGTGTATGTGTATATATATATATATATATATATATATATATATATATATATATATGTAAGTGTCAAGCCTAACACACTGCTTTGGTACAATGTCCAGGCATCAACATGGCACATTTCCGTATTATGTTGGTGTTAATGACCATGAATATCGATACTTCTTTGGGGGCATAAGTGGCCGTGCCGGTTAAGGCATGGGTACATCTACCACTACCATCAGCAAGCTGAAGGTAAAATTAGTGTAGGGTCAATCCCCGTCAAGGGAGAATATTAGTTCACGAGGTCGCTAAAAAAGCAAACTAGTATTCCTATGATTATGGATTAGTGGGAGCCCTAAGGGGTATATATGTCTGACAGCCCCTTAGGACGACTATCGATTATGACTGTCTTAGCTCCCGTCCACAAGCAGGCTGCCAATATGAACTGACCACAGAACCTCCGGGTACAATGGGCTCATCAGTCTACTGGAGACAACTCATTTCAGGTCTCTCTTGGATAAGGGTGGTTGTACATCGAGTTGGTCACTCACTATGAAAAACTCTGATTACAAATCCCCAAGTCTAGCTTGAGGGTGACTTAAAGGTCTATAACACCAACCAAAAAAAAAGAACTACTTCTTTATTCATGTTCCTACTCACTTTTCTCACAAGGGGGTGTGGGCCCTAGTGGAACGTGATTTAACAGTTAAACTCAAAGTACAATATCCACACGCTGAATGAAACTAAAGTATTTTTTAAGTAATCAATAATATCTGTTCATATCAATGAATATTTTTGATTTCCATAAAAATGGTCTAAGTTTTCAACCATAATCACGAGACAGAAGAAGTCCTGTATAGCTGAGTTAAAATTGAAGGTTTACTCAGTTACTCCCTATCACTTCTTTCCTTGCTCACTTTGTTCCTTAGAGGAGCAATGAATCGATAATTTCAGTATTAAATCAGTTATTCAGAAGAGTGTCTGTTAAAGGAATGGACCCAAAGACGTTCAGGTTGAAAGACTTTGTTTATGTAGTGTCCCACTATAAAAAATTGAGGGAGGATTGTCACTGCTGGAATTAGGAGAGTTAAGGAACTCATTTGGTAATTCTGTGTTTTTTCTCTATATTATGTCTTTTTAAATAGAATTCAGTTCCATTATTCTCTTTATTTGTACATAAGAGTAGGACAATTTTCTAACAATATATTACGGTATCACAAGGTAACTTTGTAACTCTTCTTTCTCTTTTTTGTTATTTTAGACTGAATCCTGGTTATAATGATAGAAATAGAGATCAGATTACATAGCATTCATGTTTCATGATTTAACATGCCTCAAGTTATCATATAATTGACTCAATTATTTGTTATTCTTGTACTCCATGTTTTTAATTTATTACATTTCTTTAAAGATGAGGAAGGTGAAGAGAGCTCAAGTGGTGATGAAGATGAAAAGCAAGCTGAAAAGCAAGGCGAAGTAGACAAAGCTGGATCTGCAAGGGAGAGTGAAGCAGGAGCCGAAATATCTGCTCTAGTGAACTATGTTCAACCTGTACATTTTGTTTCATTTGAAGTTGCTGAAAGTAAGCACAACCATATCATTTTTAGATGCTTAAGTTATGCATGATTATTATGTTTTTGGTTACCATTGAGAAGCAGACTAGATTTAAACATAGAAGTTATGGGAATATATTTAGTCAACAGAAAAATCCCTATTCTCTATTTGGATAGAAATGGGTGAAAACCTGTTGGAATTACATTTTGTATGTACCAAATTTTGATGTTAAATTATCCAATAAATGTACTAATTGCTAATGAAAATTATTTAATTCAGGGGCTTAGGGTTAAGATGTTGGTCTTAATATACTTAGTAAACCTAGAGTCTTAGGTTTGATTCTCACGTGGGCAATGGGAATTTATTTAGTGACGAACTCATTAAATAAAATCCCTAGTCCCATTCTGTCTAGAAAAGGGTGATGACTTGTAGGTAACCCGTCCTAACCCGCCCCAATAACAGAAAGTGAACTTTAACAAATAACAAACAAATGTTTAATTCATTTTTTTGTAAGTTTTTTTAGTAATTATTACTTATTTTTCATTCATAAATTCTATATAAGTATCAATCATTATTCAGTATTCTCAGTCAGAATAATATTTGTAGTTAAAATTAACTGTATTCCTGGAGATATTCTATTTAAATTATTGTTTTTATATTTCTGTCATTATTTATTCTGTATTTTTACAGAGAAGAATCGATTTTATGAGATGTCATCATTTGATGAAAAACAAGCTACTATGTTACTCAAAGAACGACCTATTGAGTTTGTAAAATATAATAAACAACAACTTAGTCGTGTTTATCCTGCTGGAACTCGATTTGATTCTTCAAACTTCATGCCCCAAGTTTTTTGGAATGCTGGTTGTCAACTTGTTGCTTTGAACTATCAAACATTAGGTAAGTTATTAAGATAATTTTTATTCTAAAAGGATTTTTTTTTTTTAAATTCTCAGTTACTGAGTAAGATTTGTTGAATTCATAAATTTACCCTTAGCAAATGGCTGGTCTTACCTTGACTTCCCAAAAAGAAGAAAAACATATGTTATTATCATTTTATGTAATCATATATTTCTGTGGTCATTGATATTACTTTTAGCTATCTTGTCTTTGTGCAATGTCTGATATATAGAGAAAGCCCTGATTAAGTTGAAGCCTTAATACTAATCACTCTTGCATTGGATGGAGCAGAGGAATAATGAAATACATAATGAAATAAATCGTGAAAAACATGCATTTCCTCGGCTCCTCCCTGTACATTTGCTTTTAGTAATGACTTCTAGGATTCGTTTTTTAAGTAATTTACTTCCTTCAGCAGCTGTTTTAGAGTTTATTTCCTTCTAGAATTATTGATATAATTTCTTTAATTCTGTTGTTTCCCTTTTACCTTAATCTTCTATTAATGACAGTTTTTTTTAGAAGGGGGAGGCTTTTATAGGTAATTTTAGTGAGATTGACAAAGAGCTGATCATGTCCCTCATAAGTAATTTAGGACTCTAATATAAGGATTATTTGAAGGTAGCCAATAAAGGCCGAAATGTCATAAGGATTTAAAAAAAAAGGTGTCAATTTCCAATCCAATTTTGGTGGAGAGTAGTACACAAGGTTATTTCCTATATGGATTAATCTTTTCATTGCCTTTATTAATTGTGTAGTTAGTCATTGGGTTCATAGTAGGATTCCTCTGAAATTTATTTAAGAAATGCTTAATATGTGCTCATGGAAGTACTTTTTAATCAGGGCATGTTAACTAAATGGTTATTTTCTGTAACTAAAGGATTTTTAATGACTGTCCATGGTGTGGGGGCTGCTTGAGCTTATTTGAAGTATATTTATAACAGTAATTTTGAAATATCCTAAAACGACAGGACACAGAAGAAATAGTCAATCATTCATGTCTTGGCTATAAAAATTACAGTTTCTTGAACTTCATTATGAATTTTAGCATGGATGTCAACAGGAAAGTGTTCAATTCATGCACAGTCCCTGTTGTCTCTTCAACTTAGTACTCAAGGAGATTGTAAAACCTAGTCCCCTTACATAGAGTGGTTTCTGTGAAGATGCAGTTTGATTGCAACAATGAGAAAAAAAATTATATTGCAGTTAAACCCTTGGAAGTAAAGTTCTACAAATTACTTCTTTTATTTTTCTTTAATTTCCTCACAGTAATATTATCATTTTCATTTTATTATTCAAATCACATTTGGGAAATTTTAATTAATTAATTTAATTTCAATACACTTTAATTTTATAGGATTGTAATACCATTCAAATACAGTTTAATTTTATGTGATCTTAATACTACTCAAATACAATTTAATTTTGCGGGATCATAATACTATTCAAATAAACTTAAATTTTATTGGATCTTAATACTTGTATTACTCCAAATTTTAAGCCCAAAGCCTTTTTTTTTAGGTTTCGAATAAAAATGTTATTTTTAGCATTTACTATCTTTATGGTACTAAGGCTAATCAGGACAAGGGTTGAGATATAGTTAAAGTATTACTTAAATAAGCTGCTAGGATAAGCAAAGTATTACCTTAAATAAAGAATTTGCATTCCTATCTCTGTCATAAATTAAAAAGACATGTACTGACACAATACATAAAGGGATGCCGGCTAGACAAATTATAACAAGTCTTACAGCTTATACTAATACTTACCAAAAATAATTAACAACAACTACAACACAATTAAGAGTCACCATCACAAATGTTCCCCTTTTTAATGG
The DNA here is from genome assembly GCA_019009955.1 of Riptortus pedestris. NCBI lineage: Eukaryota > Metazoa > Arthropoda > Insecta > Hemiptera > Alydidae > Riptortus > Riptortus pedestris. Next base: position 118,749,223 of record CM032228.1, read on the forward strand.
AACATGGACAGACAGGACACTATTTGGAGCGGTTTAAAATCCAAGACAATGGCAAACGTACTTCCAACACATTGATAACACAAACATTTTTCCATATTCTTTGACTGTAAAATAGTAATCAAAATAGATCAAAATTAATCACAAATAAAGTTTTATAAGAATGTAACTAAATATATTTTGCCTCACAAATTTGAGAAGAGCAAAACCGTAATACCAGTTAAGTTTTACATTATTAGAGATTATTTTATCCATTTCATTTATTTTACTTTTTTTTAATTTACTTCATTTATTTCACTCTTTATTTTATTTTTATTTTTTCTTATTTTATGTTATTCTATTAATTAATTATAATTTTTAATAATGAAAATTCAATTTGTATATCTAGTTTATCTAACCATATATGTAATACGCCATTCAGCAATGGAACATGTATCCAAATACATGACTTCTCATAGGGGCACTATGAGGGGATAAAATAAAACAAATCAAAAAAAAAAAAAAAAAAAAAAAAGAAAGGATTTTTTCTGGGAACAATAATTTCAGTTACAATTTAGTACTCATTTGAGTGTGATATTTGACATAAAATTCTGACATAATCTCTTTTCTAGATCTGGCAATGCAGCTTAACCTGGGAATATTTGAATACAATCACAGATGTGGGTATCTCCTAAAACCAGAATTCATGCGGAGACAAGACAGAAGGTATGAATAAATAAAAAAACAAATCCTTCTGTTTTTGAAAGATTCTATTGAGATATTATGTTCATGTTACTTATTTACATCCACATTATGCAACTATGGTTAATTGAGACGGGTTATCTACAGGTTATACATTCTTCCTAGCCAGGGTGAGAGTAAGGATTTTATTTACCGAGTCTGTCACCCTAAGTTTATCAAATGTATAAGGACCAGTAACATATTTTATTTTAAATTCAGAGTTTAATTAATTTCTGTTTCTAGGTTTGATCCATTTGCTGAATCAACTGTTGATGGTATTATTGCTGGAACAGTTTCAGTACACGTAATCTCAGGGCAATTTCTTTCTGATAAAAGAACTGGCACATACGTGGAAGTTGATATGTATGGTTTACCAGCTGATACTGTTAGGAAAAAATTTAAAACCAGGACATGTCCTAACAACACTATAAATCCTGTTTATGATGAAGAACCATTTGTTTTTAAAAAGGTAACATTCATTGAAACTCTTGATATGTTTCTTTATAGTTTTATTTTTATTTTGCAATCTATAATTTATATATTTACATAAATAATGATTTGCTTCATTAAGTTGTTAACTTAGTGATAGTATAATAGTTGTAGTCGAATATTGCATTTAAGCAAAAAATTGTTTATATATATATAATTGTCAGTATTTTTAGCTCTATAATATGTAAAAGTAAATTCATGAAACCTGCCATTTGTTATTATTCTAATCAATTATTGTTTATACTTTCTAACCTTCCATTTGGGGGGGGGCTAAATGTGGGGTGGTTTAAAAATTTGATAGGCATCTTGAGATAAGTCTTGAAAAGCTCTCTGTCAGTACTCTTTAGAAATAAATGCGTTTGAATCTTTTCATGATAAAATTATGAATATATGGGAGGCTGAATGTGGCCACTTACTTTTATTCATATCAAATGTATGTTATGTATTTATTGTATGTAAAAGATTCATATGCAGGTATTTCTAAAGAGTACTCACAGAGAGCTTTTCAAGATTTATTGCGAGATAGGTGTCGAGTACAAAAAGTTTTAAACAAAATTCAGTTGCTGAGATTGAGTCAATGTAGCTGAGTTTTTTAATGTAGATTTTTTTCTTATTAAAATAGTCATTTGGAATTTTATATAAAAAAAAGAATAATAATAATAATTAGTTCCTCTAATATAGATATTCAGATTAGTATTAAAAGCTCATTTATAATGACAAAAATAAAATGATTTGTTAATTTATTCTACCTATTATCCCAATATTTTTATATCTATGTTCATTATTTTTTGTATTTAAAAATGGATTTCATTCTTACTTTCAGTAGGAAAATAGCTAAAATATCATATACAACATGATACACTACACTTGTTATCAAAGCTTTAAACTATCCCCCCCCCATACAGATAGGAATTTAAAAAAATGCGGGATATACATATTATTGTAGAGTTGTAGTCTAACAAAAAAAAAATAAATGTTCTAATTTATCTCAAACGGTTTATATGTTCTGGGGAAATGAACATTAACAGGAATTCCCTATTACTTGTTGGATTCAAGGGGCATGAATACTCTGTATCTCATAATCATCCATATTGTAATAGATAAAAGACATGTTATTCTTCGTATTTCAATTGCATATTTTATTATTTCTTTTTTTTTTTTTTTTTTGTTTAAGGTTGTTCTTCCAGAACTAGCTTGCCTACGAATTTCAGCTTATGAAGAAGGTGGAAAATTTATTGGTCATCGTGTTATTCCCGTTATTGGTCTCTGTCCTGGGTAAATACGATGATACCTACTAAATTTTTATTTCTTCATCTATATTATATTCTATTATTTATAGGTGCTTAACGATTTTTTTTGAAATGAGACGCCTGAACTATGTAGCTCAAGTCGCCCAGACTTTCAAAGTTGAGGTACCATTTTGCTCCTAATGGTCACATATGCCCATCTGAATTTTTTTATTACGAACCTCCCCTGCAACAAATTTTGAATTCAGTATTTCTCTGGAGTTTTTGAGTATTGCTTTACTGATTCGGGAATAAACTCCCCGATACATCCCTGTTCGTTCTGTACCTTAAACTGAAATAATCCCACCGTCTTGGGTTGAAGGGTGAATGGATAGGTAATGGAAATATAATGAAATGCTAATATCTTTAAATAATTATTTTTTGAAGTTGAAGAATGTCATCTAAATATATAGCTGTTTACAGTTGCTAGAGGTTTATATGTTTAGTTACTATTATTTATTACCTAAATTTTCTTTAATTGGATTGGTTGAAGAAGTTGTTTAGTCTTGTGCTCCATTTGCATTATTATTGCAGTGCATTTTTTTTTTCTAATTATTGGTTAGGAAGGTTTCGTTGGTGAACGATGTGTATTGCTCATTCTTATATGACTTGCTTATCCTTCTATCTTCTTTAAATGTTTTTTCTATTTGCAGAGTCTTTTAAATCCTAATTTTTATGTTGATTATATTTTTACATATTGAAAATTTGATCCTAAATGTTAATTTTAAGTAGAATAATGGTTTTGTCGAATGGTAACTAATAAGAATTAGTGATGTCAATTTTTTTTTTTTTTTAGGACCTTTTGTTACTATTATTTACTGCAAGTTACTTGTTATTTGCTATAATTGATCTAAAAAAGTAAATTTTCGAGTAACCCTTTAAATTAAAAAGCTATTGTTCTTCCAATCATCTATATATATATATATATATATAAAATTGTAACCTCTGTCTGTACATTGATTTTTTTCGCGAAATTTCACGATAACTTTTCGTTTCACATGTTATAGACACCATAACTGCATTTTGTTTCTTTGGTGTCTGTTTGTTTATTTGTTTGTTTGTTACCTTTTCATGCATAAACGGCTGAACCGAATTTTATAAAACTTTGTATGTATATTACTACTAACCCAACTTAAACTTTAGGCTATATTAATATCCTCTGAGACGAACAGGAGTGGGGGTTATAAGGGAAGCCTGAAATTAAAAATAGCGGTATTTCGGTTCCTATTAGTTTTTTGGCAAATATGAACATAACAAAAGTTGTTTATTTTGTTATTTCGAGTAACTTTTGTTATATACACTTCTTTCGTATACCGAACTATAAACGAGATATACGCTAAAACCTATAGCGGAAGTAAACAATTTTATTTAGCACAAATGACTCAACCGAACTAAATAAAACTATTTATGTGTATTAGCACTAATACCTTCATTATAATAAGCCATACCAACATTTTTAGAAAAGGGCAGGAGTGGGGGTTATAAGGGAGGCCTGAAATTAAAAATAGTGATATTTCATTTCCTATTGGGGTTTCCGAAAATATGCACATAAGAAAAGTTGTTTATTTTGTTATTTAGAGTAACTTTTGTTATATACACTTTTTTCGTATACCGAACTATAAACGAGATATACGCTAAAACCTATAGCGGAAGTGAACAATTTTATTTAGCACAAATGACTCAACCGAACTAAATAAAACTATTTATGTGTATTAGCACTAATGCCTTCATTATAATAAGCCATACCAACATTTTTAGGAAAGGGCAGGAGTGGGGGTTATAAGGGAGGCCTGAAATTAAAAATAGTGATATTTCGTTTCCTATTGGGGTTTCCGAAAATATGCACATAAGAAAAGTTGTTTATTTTGTTATTTAGAGTAACTTTTGTTATATACACTTTTTTCGTATACCGAACTATAAACGAGATATACGCTAAAACCTATAGCGGAAGTGAACAATTTTATTTAGCACAAATGACTCAACCGAACTAAATAAAACTATTTATGTGTATTAGCACTAATGCCTTCATTATAATAAGCCATACCAACATTTTTAGGAAAGGGCAGGAGTGGGGGTTATAAGGGAGGCCTGAAATTAAAAATAGTGATATTTCGTTTCCTATTGGGGTTTCCGAAAATATGCACATAAGAAAAGTTGTTTATTTTGTTATTTAGAGTAACTTTTGTTATATACACTTTTTTCGTATACCGAACTATAAACGAGATATACGCTAAAACCTATAGCAGAAGTGAACAATTTTATTTAGCACAAATGACTCAACCGAACTAAATAAAACTATTTATGTGTATTAGCACTAATGCCTTCATTATAATAAGCCATACCAACATTTTTAGGGAAGGGCAGGAGTGGGGGTTATAAGGGAGGCCTGAAATTAAAAATAGTGATATTTCGTTTCCTATTGGGGTTTCGGCAAATACGCACATAACAAAAGTTCTTCATTTTGTTATTTAGAGAAATTTGCTCAACAATTCCTTTCAATATGAACTACCAGGTACCTCACCTGGAAAAATTAATTCAAATTATAATATATTTTTATAATATTTTGTCCTTAATAATTTAAATCTATGCATAATGCACAGGAAGCGGGAAATATGACAATATGCAGGACAGTGAAGTTTTCATGAATATAGGTCATTCATTTTTCGTCAGACAGATATTCCATATAAAGAAAAAAAAATCGATAAATCGAAGGTAGTTTTAAAACTATTCTATTGCTTTAATTATTTCTTTTGACAATCACCATAGATACAAGGCAACTACTTAGTAGTGAAACAATATACTATTATTTCTTTTTAAAATAAGTATGTTTTGTTTACAATTGAGTCTAATAAATCTCTTATACGTAATAACTAATTTCAATTCCCTTACTTGATCTTTAAACTGTTATGATTTACTGTTGATGTTGATGTTATGACTGACACAAAATAATTGTAATATTTATTTAATTTATAAAGTCCTGATTTTATATATATATATATATATATATATATATATATATATATATATATATATATATATACTTGTCTGTTGCTCTCTAGCGGAAGCAATTTTAGTTTGATCGTTACCAAGCTCGATAGACAAGTGTTTTATGTAAAACTAAAGGCTAAGTTCATTATGGGTGAAATTGAACTATTGGAAGGGGGTTAGAGGGGAGGGAGTTTTGAAAATTTGAAATATCTCTATTATTATACGTCGAATAAAAAAATTGTATAAATTAATCTTATTGCAAACTTTAAATATTGTTATATACATGTATGCATATGAATTTTTTGTTTACAGCTTTCTGCGAGCACCCACTCCTGCTCATGTCACATAAACAATACTCTGTTATATGATAAACCACTTTATTTGAAGCTTAAATACCAAATATTGTTTTCAAGAGACCTTTATTATGTTTATTTATTTGAGCTTCGCAGCTTTGGCGATTTTGCTCTAAAATAAAGCTTAAAAAGCAAAACAAAACTTAAATGAAACAAAACAATACAAAAAAATAACAAAATTAAACAAAACACAAAAGGAACACAAAACATAAAAGGAACATAGAACACAAAAGGAACACAAAACATAAAAGGAACATAGAACACAAAACATAAAAGGAACATAGAACACAAAAGGAACACAAAACATAAAAGGAACATAGAACACAAAAGGAACACAAAACATAAAAGGAACATAGAACAAAAAAGGAACACAAAACATAAAAGGAACATAGAACAAAAAAGGAACACAAAACATAAAAGGAACATAGAACACAAAAGGAACACAAAACATAAAAGGAACATAGAACACAAAAGGAACACAAAACATAAAAGGTACATAGAACGTAAAAGGAATACAAAACATAAAAAGAACCTAGAATCCAAAGGAACACAAAACATAAAAGGATCACAAAACGGAGAGAAAATACGAAAAATAGAGATGAAATCAGAACAGAAATGGGAAAGAAATTGAAACGCAACACAAAACGGAAATGAAACTCAAAAAACCAAATAGAACTCGGAAAAAAAGAATGGAAATCAAAAAATAAAAATGGAACACAACAAAGAACAAAATAAATGAACGAGGAAACAAATAAAAACAAAATTCAAAACTAGGTACAAAACTGAAAAACGAAACTAATGATATAGGGCAATAGGGAAATCAGTAATACAATATTTATATATTCAATAAATAAATAAGTAAATCATTAATTAAAATAAAATTGGTATATAAAATGAATAAAAGAAATTTAAAATTATTAAGGTTTTGATAAAATATAAGTTGGTCCAGGTGTCTATTTACATAAAACTCTGTAACTCCCTAATACACACTCAAGTGAGTAAAAACTTGAAAACAAAAAAAAAATGGGGTTTAGATAAAATGTTTATTTTTGCATCCAAAAATGTTGTAAAAATAAAAATGTAAAACTTAAATTTAAAATATATCAGATTTTTGAATAGATGTGTATAGTCTTTAAATGTTTGAGAATTGTATCTATGTATGGACTCCCCTTTGTCAGTAGTTCGTGTAAATTATGTGGTATCTGTAAGTAATTGCGTTGCCTGCAGTCAGTCAGTATATGTTTAACTGTCAGAGCTTCATTACAGCATCTACAAATCGGTTTGTCTGGTTTGTTCATGTTGTCAAGTATGAGTGTGTTAGTAGAGTGTATCCAATTCGTAACCGTGTAAGTATTACTTCATCTCTTCTTGCTTTAAAGTCATAAGGCCACGGCTTCACTGAATGTTTAATTTCTCTAAGCTTACTAGTCGAGCTCAGCCAGTGACCTTGCCATATGTGAAGTATTTCTGTCTTTGTTACTTTGCATAAGTCCTGTGTAGTTAGTAAGTTCGTGTCAGTAGTGTTTTTCCTTGTGGCTAGTTTTGCATGCTTGTCTACTATAGTATTCTGTTTAATGTCTTCGTGTCCGGGAATCCATAACATAGTTATGTTTATATGTTTAAGTCTGTTAATATGAGAGAAAATTTGTGTGATTACAGGATGTGAATTGTAAATGTTTTTTAGTGAAAGTAATGAGCTTATTGAATCTGTGCAGAGTAGGACATTTTTCTGAATGTTTGTGTCTATATTGGAAAGAGCGAGTAATATTGCATGTAGCTCTGCAGTGTATATGCTTGTGTCATCGGGTAGTTTAATGCTGTGAATATGATTGTCAATGACTGCCGCTGCACCTGTACCACTGGCAGTTTTGGAACCGTCTGTATATACGTGTAGTGTGTTATGTGCGTGGTTTGCTACAATGTATTTAAAAGTGTTTTAATAAAAGATGTTTGAAAATAAATCGCTCTTTTTATATTTCGTCAAAATTAAGTTCACTTTTAGGTTCTTTATGGTCCAAGGAGGAAATGATGGTTGCATGTTAAGATACATTTCTCTATTTAAAATCTTTGATCCATATGTGCTCTCTAAAGTACGAATGAAAAGTGGTTTATTTTTGCAATGTTTTTGGATGCACATATTAAAAAACGGGTTATTCAAAAAATTCATTACACAGGGTGTGTTCAAAGCTTCTGCCTGTAAAACAAATTTTGCACATAACATCATGCTCCAGTGGAGGTTCTCCAGCCTCTGCACAAAGGCTTTCTGTAGGACTAGATTTAAATGCACCAATTGTGATTCTTAGTCCTGTGTGATGAATATGCTATACATCCATAATCCAGAATAGATCCGGTAAACGCACGGTAAAATGTAAGCATCATTGATCTGTCAGTACCCCATTGCGTGTTGCCAAGAATCCTTAATAAGTTTAATGATTTCTTGCACTTATTAACATTTTTTTTTAAATGAGGTACCCATGTGAGGCGTCTGTCTAGTGTAAGTCCAAGGAAAGTAATGTTATTAGTATTTTCAATGAATTTGTTTTTTAAAGTTATGTGAGGAGTTGGAACATTTCTTTTTTTGGTGAAAACAATTTGTTTAGATTTTTCGTGTGAAAATCTAAAACCTGTTTTTTCACTCCACTTTTCCAACTCATTTATTGTGGTCTGTAATCTTTGTTGTGCTTTAAAAATATCGGTTTGTGTGGTGTATATGAAGAGGTCATCAGCATACAGGCAATAAGACACATCTTCGGGGATAAAATTTATATAATTTTATATAATATAATATAATTTTATATAATAATAAAATTTATATAATTTTCAAAATTAAATTTACAATGGAGTTAATTGCAATATTGAAGAGAGTTGTACTCAGTACTCCTCCTTGTGGCACTCCATTCTCCTGGAAAAATACATCTGAGAGGGTAGTACCTATCCTCACCCTGAATGATCTTTTGGAAAGATACTTCTTTATAAAATTTAATATTTTCCCCTGTATTCCCCATTCTACTAATTGGGATAAAATAAGTCTTTTCCATACTGTGTCGTATGCTTTTTCTATATCTAATGATATTGCCAGGAGGAGCTTTTTATTTAAAAAAGCATTATGTATATCATTTTCAATTCTAGCAATGTGGTGCAAAGTGTTGTGATGAGGTCTAAATCCACACTGAAATGGGGATAGTAATTGCTTACTTTCTATGTACCACACCAATCTTTTATTAATCATTTTTTCAAGCAGCTTGGAAGTACAGCACGTCAGAGATACAGGCCTGAAACTATACTGCTCAAAAATGAATAGGGATATTGGTTATTTTTTCTTATCCTATTAATTTTAATTAAATGGATATTAATTAAATTTCTTTTTTATGGGGGAAAAGACAATAATTTCTAATAAATATTAATGATATTTATAATAATAAAAAAAAAAAATGCTAGGCCCCATATATACCACAAAACAGCCAATATCCCTATTCATTTTTGAGCAGTTTAGTTGATAGTTTTTTATCTTTCCCAGGCTTCAGAATAGGCACAATTATTGACTCATTCCAGAAGTGAGGATAGTGTATACCTTCAAATATTCTTTATTATGTGAGATACATGAAAATATTGTGATGATGTCATTAATTAAGATATTACTTTATTGTCTCGAAAATGCTTATGTGATCTATACCACACTCTATTTAACCATTTCTGTCAACATTAAAGATCGAGTTCGCAATACACAAACTGTAATATAAGCCGATAGTTTTACCTGAGTTTCCACTAGGTGGTAAATCTACCAGTATGATAACTGGAAATATAGTAAATTTCTTAAATTTAAACTTATTCTTACATGATATTAGTTTTGGAATCAATTTATGTAAATGACATTAAATATCACTGTCTTCTTAATTTCTTTGCCTATAGGGCATTCATCTTTATTTTCTTCTGTGCACTGTATTGAAATTGAAAAATTCAAGCTTTGCTGATTTTAATGCATGGGAAAACAGCACTTATGGAAGACTAAAAACAAGAACAAGCTAATGCAGTTCGTAGGGTGACTAATACATATTTCAGTGTTTAGGGCTCGTTGAAGGAACAGAACCCAGGAAAATAGTACTTAGGCATCAAATATTTGATAATTAATGTGATGTATTGTCAATTGTGATGGGAATGATTCAGATCCTAATAGAACTTGTGTTTGTTTCCGATCTGGGATATCATATTTTTATCTGGATTTAATTATTAATGTTAATAATAAATTTCATAGGTATGAATGAAATGATTATGATTTATATGCTCGAAAATGGAACTCTTCCCAATCTTGTATGTTGTATTTAATTAATTAAAGCTATTGAACTGATCTCATTTGGACTTAGCCAGACAAGTAACATATACATACATGCATAGGAAAGCAACATGCATTATGTTAGGGTCATTGGTTCTCAACTTAAAATTATGAATACCAACCTACAGATCCATACATATCTAAAGACTGGTATTTTATTTTATAATGCTAAATGATAATGACTTTTTTTTAATTAATTTATAGGTACAGACATGTGAGTTTGAGGACAGAATGTGGTCAACCCATTCCTTTGGCTACTCTCTTTCTTCATGTAGTTGTGAAAGACTATGTTCCTGATGGCTTGTCTGATTTTGCTGAAGCCCTAGCAAATCCAATAAAGTATCAAAGTGAACTTGATAAGAGGGCTCAGCAGTTATCAGTCTTTACCGATGATGGAGTTGATGACACTGATATTGAAGAGGTAAACAAACTCCTTTCTGTTTCAACATTTTACATGAGTAAATATATTAGACAAAAATTATTATTATTGGGTTCTTCAAAGTTTCCACCGTTTTTCAGGCAAAAGTGAAGGAAATATAAAGGATGGATACTATTGACCAAGTTTAACCTACAAAATAATTAACATTTTGTTTGATAACTAGTTCCCATCTTTTTGGAATTTTCATAGTTCCATTTTCTTAAGACCCTAGACTTATTGTCAAAAAACTGAGCCAGGTGTTTTTTGCAATCCTCTGGAGATTTAAAATTTTTACCATTAAGGAAATTTTAGAGGGAACGAAACAAATGATGGTTCTAGGGGGCTACGTCTGGGCTATATAGAGGGTGATATTAAACCTCCCAGCCAAAGTTCAACATTTTTTTCCGAGTGGCTAAAGACGTCTAAGGCCTGATGTATCATGGTGGGAAACAACACCTCTCTGATTTACTAACTCTGATCGATTCTGGACAATTGCTTTTTTTAATCTGTCTTATTTATCGTTATCTGTCTAATTGATTCATTATTACACAGTAGGTCATAGAACACAATCCCACCAGCAACAGTTCATAACTTTTTGGGCCTGAATATTAACCTTTGAAGTGGTCAAAATCGTTTTTTCACAACATTATTGTAAGCTATCCATTTTTTGTTTCTGGTTACCAAAATTTTCAAAAATGGATCATTTACATGGCATTTGAGCAATAAATCGCAAATCCCATTAAAGCCATCAATCCATTAGAGTTCCACCCAAACTCGCCCTCTCCTCTTCAAACAGGAAGGCAACTAGCAAAGCCAAGTCACAACAATTGTTGATGGATGGTTGAATTTTCCGAGTGGTAATCAGGTGGTTTTCAGAAATGAGCCCCTTGATATGGCCATCAATGTCTGCAACTGGCCTACCTGAGTGTTAGCGATCTTTACCATTCAATTCTTCCTCCCTGAATTTCACAAACCATTATACACCATCCGTTCACTTACTGCCTTGTACCCATGTACATTACATATTTTGTTTGTGACTTGAGCTGCATTCTTGTTTTGTGGAAATAAAAAAGCATCTAGTAACAAAAACAAACTCTCTTTTTCTCCATGACAATCAGGACACTGAAGGGAAAAAATTAAGCCAGTGTTGATATTGATAGGATTAAAACATTGAAGAAAGCCCTCTGTTTCTCAAAACAAGTGATGTCAAATTGTGATAACACGGTCAGTCTTTATAGTAGGCCAAGTGCAGCCTTACAGAAATTAGTGGAAACTTTGGTCTGAGTGTGGGTGTGTGTGTGTGTGTGTGTGTGTGTGTGTGTGTGTGTGTGTGTGTGTGTGTGTGTGTGTGTGTGTGCGTGCATGCGTGTGTGTGTGTGTGTGATAAATCAAGCATTTTGATTGTTTGTTTCTTTTATCATCTAAAATATTTCTTCTCTATTTTGGGGTGTGTCTAATTATATCTTTCTTTCAAAATGCATCTCGTCAATAAGTGCTAATCATTTCTTTATTAGATTGAGAAGATGGATGATGCTGTAGGAGCTCCTCTTCCTGTAGTACCTAGAACAAAGAGAATTGGATCTGTGTGCCCACCTGAAACAACTCCTCCAGTTATGACAGGAAGTGGTCATAGAGCGTCTATTGCTGCTGTAACAATGACTCCAACTTCTGCTGAACCTGCTCCTGCTATTCCTGCTCCTGCTAGCCCTCCTCCAACACAAGCTCCTCCTCCACCTCTCCCTCAGGGTGAGAACACTACTTATATACATTTTATATGCTCAATACAAATTTAAATTATCAATTATAAAAAATTTAGGCTTTTGTACTCCAGTTGAAGAAGTCTCTGGAGTGCTACATTAACAGTACAACGTATTAATATTTATTGAATATCAGGTGTCATATTTGAAGAAAATACCATATCAGCTACAGCAATTTATTGTTCATGCAATGGACACACATATTTACAAGAAATACTAAATATGTCCATCTACATATAGCAAAAATTTCAAGGTTCAAAGCAAGCTTTGTCTGGAAAGAACATTCTTGGTTGTGAACACGAACTGGTTTGATGCTTTGCTGTCTCTCAGTTTCAAAATTTCACCAATGGAAAGCTCCTTCATCACTCACATGCAGCAGGAAGAGTAAAAAATGATGCTGTTTGCCTTTTTGCCAATGAAGCCATCGAATATAGTGAAGTATTTGTTTGGTCACATTAAGTGAATCTTATTTTTTTCCTACAATGACATTTTACTAGATCTAGCAAACTATAAAATGCATTACCCCATAGAGCGAAATATATATATATATATATATATATATATATATATATATATATATATATATATATACACACTAGCTCATATACCTGACTTCGCTCGGGAATTCATTTGAGGCTGAATGGTGATGGTATTTTTTTGGCAAGGCTTTACTTTGCACAATATTTTGACATTTACCCGTCCCAGTGTTTATTGTAAATACCCGTCGTTTCTGGGGATTTGTTAATAATAAAATTATTTTTTTATGTAAGACTTCACTGTCCTCCATATTGTCATATTTCCCGTTTCCTGTGCATTAAGCACAAAATATTAACATAAATTTGAATTAATTTTTCCCGGTGAGGTACCTGGTAGTTCCAAAGAATTGTTGAGCAAATTTCTCTAAATAACAAAATAAAGAGCTTTTGTTATGTGCATATTTGCCGAAACCCCAATAGGAAACGAAATATCAGTATTTTTAATTTCAGGCCTCCCTTATAACCCCCACTCCTGCCCGTCCCTAGAAATGTTAGGATGGCTTATTATAAAGAAGACGTTAGTGCTAATTTACATACCGAGTTTGGTTTAGTTCGGTTGAGTTTTTTGTGCCAAATAAAATTTTTGACTTCCGCATTAGTTTTTAATGTATAACTCATTATACTTAGGTATACGACAAAAGTGTATATAACACAAGTTACTCCAAATAACAAAATAAACAACTTTTTTTATGTGCATAATTGCCGAAAATGCAATAGGAAACGAAATATCGCTATTTTTAATTTCAGGCCTCCCTTATAACCCCCACTCCTGTTCGTCTCAGAGAATATTAACATAGCCTAAAGTCTCTAAGTTCGGTTAGTAGTAATATACATACCAAGTTTCATAAAATTCGGTTCAGCCGTTTATGCGTGAAAAGGTAACAAATAAACAACCAAACAAACAGACACGAAAGAAACAAAATGCAGTTATGGTGTCTATGACATGTGAAACGAAAAGTTATCATGAAATTTCGCGAAAAAAATCAATGTACAGACAGAGGTTACAATTTTATATATATATATATACATATATCAGATTTTTTTATTTTATTGCATTAATCGCCATAACGTGTGGCACAAATTTGTGATCAATTATATGCTTGGATTGTTAAGTGCATGAACTCATATGAGAAACAGATAGTGAAAACATTTTAAATTATTGAATCATTATTAAATTTGATGCTTAAGAGAGTAGAGTTAGAGACAGGCAATAATGAGAGCACAAGGAGTTACCAATTTGATTCTGAGTCAGAGAAAAAAATGAACCCTCCTACCATCACAAATGATTTTCTTGCAAACTTGTTATTGGAAATGAAGAGTCAAATGAATAATAAATTTGATCAAACAAATAATGGTCAAATAATAAGGAAAAGATAGAAAATTGTTCACAGGAATGGCTAAATGTTGGTTCAATATAAATAAAAATAGTTTTAGTTCATGAGAAACTCAAAGACAATTTTAATATAATCTTTAATGCCAAAGAATACAAAGAATATTTAGTTAATATTATTAATGGAAGTTATCTTAACCATTCAGATATGTCTCTAGAACAATAAATATCTGAATTTTTTAATAGCATTTGTAAATTCTAATTTGTTAGAAGGTTCATTATGTAGTCTCTTTGCTAAACATTTTGGAACATCAATGTATAATTTATGTATTCATTGAAAGGTTGAGACTATACCTGAGCTTTTCAATGTTTTCAATTTTTTTTTATCAACACCAAATTTTAAACGATTTAAGGAGAAACAAAGAGTTAAATATGAATTCTTACCATAAAAATGAGAAAAAATCAAAATTCTGCATGTTCTCAGTCAAACATGGCCTATCACTCCAGAGAAATGTATGACCTTATTTTAATTATAATAAAAATCCTTTCAATCAAAATACTAGCTGACCACATTATCAAAATGTAAATAGGAATAATTACCAAAATGTTAATAGAAACCCTTATAATAGCTACAATAAAAAATCAGGATACAATAAAGATCAGTGTTATGATAAGAGCAAACAAAAAGACCCGAAAAAAAGTAGTTCCTATAGGAAAAATGAAAAAAATAAATCTGTAAAACAAAAATAGCTAATTCCCTACAACAATATCAAAAAATACATTAAATAATACTGTTGTCATACCTGTCGGTGGAGACCGTCGTCACTGGCTGATGGCACCATCTTCAAGCCCGTCAAAATGTTGTTTTGACCCTTGACACATTTTGACGGGCTTGAAGATGGTGCCATCGCATCGAAAGCGCTTGCCAGCTGTACTCAACCATCAGCCAGTGACGACGGTCTCCACCGACAGGTATGACAACAGTATCATTTATATTGGCGGTTCTAACCCTTTATTTGAATTACATTAAATAAAGTTGAGGATGAAAAAGGTTCAACAGGATTCATTGGAAGTGGCAGGAGATTCAAATTACAAAAATTGTATAACTATTCAAGATAACAATGCTAATGTTTCTAATTTAACAAATAGGGATACAAGTAGCTTATTACTAATGGACTATGGGTCAGGTGGAGTGACTTTAAATAAAATTATATATGATTTAAATGAGGTTTTTTAAAATTAATTTGAATTATTTTGATCAAAATGATTTTCTAGATAATTATGATGAAAATTATATGCTAAATAATATTTTCGAAGAAAGTTTTGGGCTTCAGGAGCCTGAGAAACATAAAGTAAAAAAGTTTGTTCATACACTCAACCGCAAAAAAGAACGGACACTTCATTTTTGTCGTATTAAAAGCTAATTTTCAGCAATTTTCTTTATGTGTGTATTCTAGTTATTGCAGAGAATTTAGAGTCTAAGTCCATTGAACTAATCCCTTCAGGATTAGTAAACAATTAGATAAAACTCAGATTAGATTTATTTGTCGTGAAGTTGATATATTCTAAACTGTAAGTAGTTTTTCGCACATTTAAAAATCTTTAATTATTAACCAAGCATTTTCTTTAATTAATGTTTTATTTTGGTCAGAATAATGGGTCTTTCAAACTTAGATGGAAGGCCGGAGCTTACGTTACATTGCCGAAACGCTTGGGGTAGCAAAGTCTACCATTCACTGTAATAAAAATGAAGAATAATTTTTTTTTTTAAATGTGTTAATTTATCTTTTTATTTTTTTTTTATTTTGTAGTTTTGTGTAAATAATCAATAAAAATTATTCACTTTTGGCAGATTTTGTATAAATAACCTATAGATTAACCAATTATTTTCATTAAAAAGATTAATATACATATATATTAAGTATTTAACGAAATTATAAGACTAAATCTAAGTGTCCGGTTTTTTTTGCGGTTGAGTTTATATCATTATTAAGTTAGAAAATATTGAAATTAAATCTTTAATTGAAACTGAAATATCAGTTAAAGAAGAAAAGTTTTATATTAATATTAGAAGAACTTGATTATCTTGTCATAGGCTGCAAAAGTCAATGAGAGAGAACATTACATTTTTAAGTCATGAATCAAGTATTTTGTTCGTAGTAAAGCTAAAACACATGTGTGCTATTCATGTAAATTTTGCTGTGTCTTAGAATCTGGACATTTCATTTATCTATGTTCAACAGCTTTTTTAGACGTACATTAACAACTTTTTTAGACGTACTAATATAAGTTTTGTTTTATTATTTGCTCCTCTAGTTGAAGAATTAGTTCCTGAACCCATAGATAAATTTTTGGAGATTAAAGCAGTCAAAGAAAAGAAAATGGAACTAGAAAAAAAACTAGAAGCTCTTAGAAAGAAACATGAAAAGGTGAGAACATTTTCAATATCTTTTGTATTAATGTATTTAAATACCTCTTCAGTGTATGTTCTCATATTTATACCTAGTGTATGAGACATTTTGTCTCCAATAGTTTCTAGCCTTCATTAACCCCTCCCGCCCACTCCTAATCAACTCACATTAGCAATAAGTCAATATATCATGAAGTGATTTATTTCCAGCTTAAATGTGACATATTCTTTCAATGGACAAGGAAGGGTGGTTTAGAGAAGGGATAAAATAAAATGAAATATCTCTATTATTATGAGTCAGATTGGAAGATTTACATTACCAATCTTATCTCAAATTTAATTTCAATGATTGGAATTTTATGCATTTCTTCTCTAACTTGAATATTAACAGGGAATTTGAATTTTTCAGTTTTCTTTAAATCTTAAGTCCTGGTTAGATAGCCTTCTCATTACAGGAAAAATAGAGAATAGATGGTGCCAAATCAGCAGCGAATCCAGCACATGGGAATTCTGCTCAGTTTACCCAGTTCCTGCATGACTGACTTTTTTCCCAATGCTTGTATGATTAAGAAGCTCAGTGTTTCATTATTTTCTTTCTCTACAGTTTAACATATTTTAGGATATATTCCGTTGATGGCTTTTAGTTTCAATAATATCTGTTTCAGTTTTGTAACATTTAATGTCTACGAATCTAAATGTTGTGTTATTTGTTCATGAGTCACTCAATGTGTCTTCGCAGACTATCTCTATTAGTATTGAAGAAGTAGAATTCCCCATTCCAGTACAACAGGGGTCTTTTATATGTTGTTGTTAAAGTGTAAGTAATTCTGTTTCAGGACTGCTTTTGGCAAATCCGTGATATTCTTTATGTACTCCTCAACAAATAAATTACTGAGCCATGTAGTAAGTATGTCAATCTTACCTCTACAGGTATAGTTTTGTACAGTTCTTTGATGTCAAAAACTCCAGTTGTGATCGTTCTTTTATCTTTGTTATTGTTAACCAATTTTATTATGTACTGAATTCTGTACATGTTTGTTAGAATTACTGTGTTTTTTAGTACTGGTGTATGTATAAACCTGTATACTGGTGCTGGACTGTTGTTAATGACTGATCTCTTATAAATGTTTGCATTTCTGCATTTTTTGTTGTACTCTTATTATTGGTGTTTCAGGGGTAATGTTTATGTATTTTCATTCTTGGTCGCATTTTGGGTCTTTGCATCTTTAAGCAGATTTCCCGGGTCTTTTTTACTTTACGGATGCAAATAAAATTTGAATAGAAACACATGATTCTGTTGATATCACGTGTTACTACAACAGTAACTGTTCTAAATTCAGTTATACACGGTTCAGGTTATAGATTCGTCGTTTGCTTTCTTTCCGGAATAAAAATGAATTTGATCAAACTAGCACACGTATTTCATGATGAAAATCAAGTGATACATGTTTACCAGCGATTTGGAATCCTACACAAGGAAAGGAAATGTCCACAAGGACATGAAATGAAATTATATGAACGAAAAGGAAATTGTCCTCGTTGGAGATGCCATCGATCACAATGCCGCAATAATGTAAGTGTTTTTAGTGGAACATGGTTTGAAAAGACACATTTAACATTAACAAAAATTTTATTATTCATTTATGCTTGGACTTATGAATATACAACTGTAAAATATTGTCGTAAGGAACTAGGAATAAGCTCAAGAACTGCGACAGATTGGTAGAATATGCTCCGGAAGGTTTGTGCTAATGACATTTTAAATAATCCAGTGTTAATCGGAGGAGAAGGTTTGAAACATGTTTCACAAGAAGGAAATACAATGTTGGAAGAAGTTAACCTCATCAGTGGGTGTTTGGAGGAGTCTGTAGGGAAACACGGGAGTGTTTCTTGTATGCTGTCCCTAATAGAACTGCTGAAATGTTGACTGCATGTATAAAAGCTTCAGTTCTTCCAGGAACTACCATATATTCAGATTGTTGGAAGTCTTATAAAGGCCTCAGAAAAGTCCCAGGAATGAGGTATAAACATTTCACCGTAGACCATTCCAAAAATTTCGTGGATATCACCTCTGGTGTTCATACCCAAAGAGTGGAATCTCTGTGGTCAAGTTTAAAACGTAGAAATAAACGTGAATGTGGCACCCACAGAAGTATGATTGATTCTTATTTGTGTGAATTTATTTTGCGTAGAAGATCTGAGAATGAAGATTATTTTGAATCAATAATGAACCATATTAGAAAGTACTGGTCTCCAGAAATCTGAAAATAAAATAAAAAAAGTGCCTGAGTTACATATTTGTTATTGTTTAATAAACATATTGAATTAATAATCTATTTTGGTTTGTTTTGATTAGAATGTAGAGGTTATAAGACCTTTTTTTGGGTTTGGGAAATAAATCACGTTAGCAACAGGTAATGATTTCAGTGTGAAAAGAATCATGTGTTCATATGAAAATAGATTTGCGGCCGTAAAGTAAAAAAGACCCAATTTCCCTAATAAAATAGCTTTCCTGTATGTTCAAGTCATAAGGGATGGTGACCAATAATCTAGGTTTTAAATGAACACAAAAGGAGTCTTTCTTTGGACCCATGATCAATTTTAGCAGATTCCCCTGAAAGGAAATCAGCTACTGATGTTGTATTCATGGTGTAATTTTTGAAAAATGTCAACAAATGTCCATCGATTCTGCCCAGGAGATGACAAAAATGAGGTCCGTTCAAAATGTGTGTGAGTGTATATATATATATATATATATATATATATATATATGTGTGTGTGTGTGTGTGTGTGTGTGTGTGTGTATAGATAGATAGATATTGTTACGTTTATTACAAAAATAATAATAATAAAAATAATAACGTTGTTTATTAGAGTTCTATTGGATTGTAAAATTAAACACACAGGCTTTATCACTGCACAATTTATTTTACAATGCACTATACACTCGATAAATGATTCTTAACTTTTACTCACAATATGCACTGATAACTTCACTTCTTATTGCTCAGTACGATAACTCACGATCACTGAAGTTCACAAAAACACAGCACTGCACTGATCTTCACAAATAACACGGCACTGTATTGTTCTTTACAAAAACACGGCACTATACTGTTCTTTACATATACAATGTACCGAAACT
This sequence comes from Riptortus pedestris, assembly GCA_019009955.1. Taxonomy (NCBI): domain Eukaryota; kingdom Metazoa; phylum Arthropoda; class Insecta; order Hemiptera; family Alydidae; genus Riptortus; species Riptortus pedestris. The sequence goes on from CM032228.1 coordinate 118,768,982, forward strand.
AAAAGCACTGTTCACTAAACGCACTAATATTCACTTGAAGAGAACTGAGAACAAACAGAGTCTCCAACAGACTCTCGGGGTAAACTCGACCGCTTTTAAAGCCGGGTGGCTAAGATCAAAGAGAAGGCCGAGAATGGACTAGATTCCAGACAGTCGAGACACTTCCTTCCATCGGTCAGCTCCTTTCATCTACTTTGTACTTCTTAAATATCTGATTAACTCTGTTCAGTTTTTTTAATATACGTATAGTCTGATTAGTAAAAAACAAGTTGGTTAAAAATTCAGTTGAAAATGGACAATCAAAGAGAGCATTATCGGTATATTTTATTGTTTACAAGCTCGGAAAAATTATGTAAGTTTATGGTGAGGACTGTCTTACTGATCGCCAGTGTCAGCGTTGGTTTGCTCGCTTTCGCTCTGGAAATTTTCATGTGCAAGATGCACCACATACTGGTCGTCCAACCACTACTGATGTCGACAAAATAAAGGCGTTAATCGAAACCAACCGACTTATGACAACTCGAGAGATAGCAGAGAAACTTGACATATCGAATTCAACCTTTTACTTGCACTTACAACAGCTTGATTACGTAAGCTGGCTGGATGTTTGGGTTCCTCACGAATTAAAGGATATCTACCTCATCAAACGCATTAACATATGTGACTCTTTACTGAATCGTAACGAAAAAGGCCCATTTTTAAAAAGAATCTTAAAGGGTGATGAAAAATGGATTGTTTACGATAACGTAGTCCAAAGAAGATCATGAACCAAACAAAATGAGCCCCCACAATCGACATCCAAAGCCAATATTCACCAAAACAGATGCTTTCTGTGTGATGGGATTACAAGGGTATAGTGTACTTTGAGTTGCTTCCAAGAAACCAAACTATTGATTCGAATGTCTACTGTCATCAACTATCGATTCTGAATGAAGAAATCAAGAAAAAACGCCCTGAACTGGCCAATTGCAAAGTTGTGATGTTCAATTATGTATTACACCTCTTTGACAACTCGTCAAAAATTAACAGAGCTCAATTGGGAACTGATGCCACATCCACCATATAGCCCTGACTTAGCACCATCAGATTACCATTTGTTTCGCTCTGTTCAAAACCATTTCAAGGGTAAAACTTTCAATTCTGATGAGGCGGTTAAAAATGAGTTGGACCAGTTCTTTGCTTCTAAAAACCAAGGCTTCTTTGAACGTGGAATTTTTCAAGATGGCAAAAGGCAATCCAACAAAATGGTCAATATATCATTGATTAATGTCATAGTTAATATAAATAAATTCATTTTGAAAAATATGAAAAAAAAATGACATTAATTATCGAACAACCCAATACATATTTTCTCTATCATGAATATTAACTCAGAACTTATTTTAAGTTTTTAGTTTTCAGACTTTAGTAAGCCACCACTCCTACTCATGCCATATTAATAATAAGTTGCTATATAATGAATCACTTTATTCTAAGCTTAATACCAAATATTGTTTTCAAGAGGCCTTCATTATGCGAGACGTTAAGATATGATGTCATAAATTAAGATTTTACATTCTTCTCTCGAAAAAGTTTATTTAATCTATACCATACTCAAAATATAACTGTTTCAATCAACACTAAAGATCATATTTGTTATTGATTGAAATTGGACCTGAAATAGTGGGGGGCTGAGAGGAGAATTTGAAAATTCAAAATATCTCTATTATAATGAGCCAGATCATAAAATTTATAGAACCAGTCATGTTGAACTATTGATGCTCTACATTTTTTGTTTTCAGCCTTCAGTTATCCCCCCCCCCTCCCACCTCCTCATGTCATATTTGCAATAAGCTGTTATATCGTAAACCACTCTATTCTACGGTTATTATAAATTCCAAATACTGATTTCAAGAGATCTATATTATTCAAGATACATGCAAATTCGTTGTGTGATGACATCATCAATTAAGATTTTACATCCTTGAAAATGTTTATTTGATCTATAACATACTGGATATTTAACTGTTTCAGTAACACTAAAGATCATGTTATTTATTGTCTAGTTTTTGCAGCCCCTGCATGACTGACTTTTTAGAATGCCTCATAATTCCTTCTGGTAACAGCCTTCTGGATCCATCCTATGTTGTATGCAGCTAATAATAAATTTTACTATTTAGTCAATATAGTAATGTTTTGGTCCAAAAAGATATGCTATATATATATTCTCCTTTAGACTAAACAAATGAGTATCTAACTTTGCTAACAATCTGAAGTCTACAAACATAGCAAACAGGATGAATTTATGCCAAGCTAAGGTGGTATAAGAAATAGATTAAATGTACTTGAGAACATGAAGGTATTCAATGGACATTCAACTGAGACTTTATCTATAAACAGCTAAATATTACCTTATGTATGATATTACAACTATCGTAGGTACTTAAATTGAATTACTAATAATAGATACCAACAGAATATATACATAAAAATGCCACCAGTCAAAGCAGTGGTGGAACCTAGTTCTACGTTTACAAACTCAACTTACTATGGTAGATTTCTAGCAGGCTTTGTTTTTGGATGTGAAAGGAAATTTTTTTCTGATTTATATTGCTGGTTTATAAATATATGTATGTAGTCTTGTGATGAAGTGTTTTTTTTACAAATTTTCTGAAGTATATGGGTATTATAAATAACATACTTTCAATTTATTGGGTCCACATGTTCAAGCTGTGGCAGTGGGAGCTTTTTTTACTTCAATCTTTATTGAAGCTTTGGGGTTTTGTAAGCTTCCACTACGTCTCTTAGTTAAGTAGTGTAAATAATATAAATTTTAGATGTATTTGCATATAGTGTAGATGGTCAGGAAAGGGAAAAACCTATATTATTATAACACACATTACAACAACCATCCTAATCAAATTTTCAGTAAGCTTTTAGACATTTATTATATATTGATTTTTTTTTTTTTTAAGTACAAAATGCATTTTGTGCTCTGTGGTCAAATTAAAATCATCATATAATGTTATATTAATATACTTTACAGGAAAAAAGCAGACTTCAAGCATCACTTGATTCAGAAAAACCAAAAACAAAATTTTACATGAGTAACAAGCTTGTGAAGAGACTGTCTAGTAAAAATATGTAAGTATAATGTAATGTGATATTTTCTATGAAACTATCAGAATTAAAAATTGTAATTTAACTATATTATATTTTCACTGAATATAATATTCTTTCAAACGTAATAATCCAATTTATTATTTGTTTCACAAAAATAATGTTTAGAATAGTGGATAGATAATTCCTCTGACTGGCCTCATGCTAATGGAACCACCCCCATCACATCTACTATAATTTAGAAAAATCAAGAATATATAATTAATCAGGGAGTCATGGCAGAATAATGATCATTGTAACACTATAGATATCATCAGAACCTATGTTTCATGAACCAATAAGCCTAATTCAAAGCCCTGATTTACATTTCTGAAAAAGTTTTAGAGATTGTCGATTTGTTATATTCATGGTGCTGAAAACTGAAAACTAATATATGCCTCACTGGACAAAGTGCATTGCTGAAGGTAGACACTTATTGAGAAATAATCACTATCTTACATATAACTCTGTGTAACAAAGATTAAGACTTTTATTTTTGACCTACTTTTAGCAGATTTCCCTTAAGTGAAATCAGCTATTGAGGTTGTACTCATGACGCGATTTCCAAAAATTTCTTCAAATGTCCATCGATCCTACCCAGGAGATGACGAAAAAGAGGTCCATTCAAAATTATATATATATATATATATATATATATATATATATATATATATTTGTCTGTTAACGCTCTAGCGGTCGCAATTTTTGTTTGATCGTTGATCGAAAACTCGATATTTAACCGTTTTATGTATTGTGTTTTAAGCTTTCTTAAAATTGTTTCTCAGTTAAGCCATATAATATAAAATTACATTACCATTAGTATATTTGATTATTTATTATAGCTCTCCTGTATACAAACATGATTAGATATCCTTATTTTGAATCTCTGGAGGGTTACAGTTGGTTTTCAGAATCTATACAAGTGCTCTATTGTTTATCAGTCTCATTGGTGTCTGCCCAGTGACGTGGAACTATTAAATAGCTATTTGAATAAAGTATTGAACCTTGATTTAGAATGCCATAGATATTATCAAAACAATATGACGACAACATATCATTAAGCTAAAAGCCATCTGTGTTTGGCTCTGCTTCTATGAAAGTTATGTACCACAGAGTTTAGTTCAGTTTAATTTAGAGTTTATTATTATTATGGATATAGGTTTGGCTCAAAGTAACATGTTGAACTCTTCACTAAGATGATTAAAGTTCAAATCCCCTAAACAGCACACTTTATTCTCTTTGCCTGATTTAACAAGGTACATTATTATCTGTCTAAACCTTGTATTCACGATAGGGTACCAGGGGAAAATAATTATTAATTTCCCCTGAGAAGAAGTAACTATTATTTTTATTTACAATCATTCTTAAAGTGACAAAGGGCCAAATTTAAAATAAAGCAATACAGTTGATCACTTCATTTATTCCTCGATTTGTACTACATGCTATAGTATCAATGAAGTCAATCTAGAAATGTTGTATCCCTAGGACCATGGTCTGAGAAACCAACAAAAGTTTTTACTTTTGATCCAGAAGTGATATTCTGAGTAAATAAAAACATGTGAATCATAGTAAAAAGACTGATATAAGCACCACATGATTCTCTTATACTCCTATTAGTGCTGACAAAAAATTAGTTTGTACAAAGGATTGATAACTATGATTAACTTAGTTCAGTATAACCTTCTTAGAGAGAACTAGCTCAGATACCCGGCTTCACCCGGGAATTGATTTGAAGATGAATGGTGATGGTATTTTAGCAGATTTCCCTTAAGGGAAATCAGCTATTGAGGTTGTACTCATGACAGAATTTTCGACATTTTTCTTCAAATGTCCATCGATCCTACCTAGTAGATGACGAAAATGAGGTCCGTTCAAAACTGTATATATATATATCTATATATATATATATCTATCTATCTATCTATCTATATATATATTTGTCTGTTACCGCTCTAGCGGTCGCAATTTTTGTTTAATCCTTACCAAACTTCATATTTAAGCGTTTTGTGTAAAAAGAAAGATCAAGTTCGTTAACGGCTGAAATCGGACCAGTGGGAGGGGGGGGTTTAGAGGGGAGGATTTTCGAAAATTCGAAATATCTCCGTTACTATACGTCGGATCGAAAAATTATACAGAATCAATGTTATTACAAATTAAATTTACTATAAATATTGTTATATACATTTATTCTCTATCTTGAATATTAACCGAGATATTTGCATTTTTCAGTTTTCAGCAAACCGCCACTTCTACTCATGTTACGTAAACAATACTCTGATACATAATAAATCACATTATTGGAAGTTTAAATACCAAAAATTGTATTCAAGAGACCTTTATTATACGAGATACATGCAAATATGCTCTGGTGACTCCCCCCCCCCATCTTAAAGTTTTGGACTACTAAAATTTTATTGATTGAGATAACAATTATTCTGACTTATTATTAATTACAGTACTAGATATAGTAAATAGTTCTCAATAAAATTAATGTGTTATATTCTGATATATTTCAGTAATTGTTCTTTCCGGTGTGAGGCGGGACCCGTTTGTTTACATTTCTAACCTAGCGCTTCCTGTCGACAGGCTATTGAAATTGGATGAATCATTTCTTATTTCCATTTGTATTTATTCACGGTGTTTTGTTAGCAGTATGTATATTCATCTATTACTAAACTTCACGAGGGAAATCTGCTTAGTTTACGCAGCCCCTGCGTGACGGACTTTTTTTGGCAAGGCTTTACTTTGCACAATATTTTGACATTTACCCGTCCCAGTGTTAAGGATTAATACCCATTGTTGGCATTTGTTAATAATAATATTAATTTTTTATGTAAGTCTTCACTGTCCTCCAAATTGTCATATTTCCCGTTTCCTGTGCATTATGCATAGATTTGAATTATTAAGGACAAAATATTAACATACATTTGAATTAATTTTTCCAGGTGAGGTACCTGGTAGTTCATATTGAAAAGAATTGTTGAGCAACTTTTTCTAAATAACAAAATAAACAACTTTTGTTATGTGCATATTTGCCGAAGCCCCAATAGGAAACGAAATATCACTATTTATAATTTCAGGCCTCCCTTACAACCCCCACTCCTACCCGTTCCTAGAAATGTTGGTATGGCTTGTTATAATGAAAGCGTTAGTGCTAATACACATACCGAGTTTTATTTATTTCGGTTGGGTCTTTTGTCCCAAATAAAATTGTTCACTTCCGCTATAGGTTTTAGCGTATATCTCGTTTATGATTCGGTATATGAAAAAAGTGTATATAAAAAAAGTTACTCTAAATAACAAAATAAACAACTTTTGTTATGTTCATATTTCCTGAAAAACCAATAGGAAACGAAATATAGCTATTTTTAATTTCTAGCTTCCCTTAGAACCCCCACTCCTGCCCGTCCCCAGGAATGTTGGTATGGCTTGTTATAATGAGAGCATTAGTGCTAATACATATACCGAGTTTTATTTATTTCGGTTGGGTCTTTTGTCCAAAAGAAAATTGTTCACTTCCGCTATAGGTTTTAGCTTATATCTCGTTTATAATTCGGTATACGAAAAAAGTGTATATAACACAAGTTACTCTAAATAACAAAATAAACAACTTTTGTTATGTTCATATTTCCTAAAAAACCAATAGGAAACGAAATATCGCTATTTTTAATTTCTGGCCTCCCTATAACCCCCACTCCTGTTCGTCTCAGAGGATATTAATATAGCCTAAAGTCTAAGTTGGGTTAGTAGTAATATACCTACCAAGTTTCATAAAATTCGGTTCAGCCGTTTATGCGTGAAAAGGTAACAAACAAACAAACAGACACCAAAGAAACAAAATGCAGTTTTGGTGTCTATGACATGTGAAACGAAAAGTTATAGTGAAATTTCGCGGAAAAAATCAATGTACAGACAGAGGTTACAATTTTATATATATATAGATTAAAATATAAGCTTTCAATCCTTGATTTAATAACTATTTTTTGGGGTTAAATTAATTTAATTGAAAGTTCAACTAAGCCCTATTCTTGAAATCATAGTTAAGCTTAGGGTAATTAAAGACTAATTTAATTTAGTTCCATATTCCTGGATTACAACTAATTAATTTTTAATTTAATTAAAAGTTTAGGATTAAAAATTAAGGACTAACTAGCTGTCCTATCCATCGTGGATGGGTTGAAATAGAAATGGTTTCCCATGTAAAGATTGGATAAGCCTATGCTTGAAATCATTCCGTTATATTTATCTCATAAAACCCTGTAACATTGTGCAGTCAAATTTATTATCGTTATAATACTGTATTATTGTTGTTAAATTCTGTTCAGACATTTTACGTAATAGCACAGAATAATGTATATGGCCAAAGCCAGAAGTAATTAGCTAGCTGTGTTTGTTACTCTTTGTGGGTTGAAATAAAAAATGCTTTCCTTTGAAAACATAATTAGGGCAATTCCTAGTACACACTCAATTCTGCCAATGATAGAACAGAAAATTAAATTAACATCTTAAAAAATTAAATCTGCAAATGTTAAGAAAATGTATTCCCTAAATAAACAAAAAAAAGTTCCAATTCATTTGAGCCATTCTTATGGAACACTGATAAATTCTATCAGTATTCCATGAGAATGGATCAGTGTTCTATCATTCGATTTGGCCTCTGGGGTTCGAGGTCAGAAAGATTTATAAATTTAAACAGCATTTAAGGACTGAAAAATTTATTTAAACAAAATTTGTTCTTTACATTTTTCTGATAAAACCAAAATTAATGAATATAAGTTTTGACTTCTAAGTAAACCCCAACTCCTGATGGTGGTTTTAACATATAAAGTAGCCTACATTGACAGTATTAATGTTCATGTTACATATACAAAAACGTTGGTCTTTCAATTTTCTCGATAAAATTAATATTAATAAGGATATGTTCAATGTGAATTTTCACAAAAAAGTAGAGCCCCCCTCCTTTCCTAATTGAAAATTTGAACCCTCATATAGTCTATATTGTATCTGTGGAAGAAAGTTTACAAGTATAAAAGTCCTTAGAAATCTTCCGAGCCATTTTGTGTGGCTTAGTAACACATAGATGCACATAAAGGTAGCTTTTCAATTTTGATACCATTGTTCTCAGAGTGGTCTGAAAAGTGAAAATCAGACAAACCTTGAGTTATATACATAAAGATTACGATTATTATTTTTATTTTTAAGTTGTTTTCTTTCATTTGTAAATCTGATCTTCTGATCTTTAAAATCCACTAATTTTAGGCACCATCTTTCAATTAATTATGAAGCCATAATGAAGAATATATTCAGTAAAATAATATTAAAATAAAAAAAGGAACGAGCACAAATTATTTAAAAAATAAAATTCAAGTACTTACTTTGTAATAGATACCACATACCAGGGACTTTAACTAAGGCTTTGTTCTTATGATCCCAAAGGGGGGAGAGGTGAGAAAAAGTGTCAGTTCCTAGGAGAATACATGTTAGAGTTGGCAACTATGTTACAAGTGCTATCAACATTGGCAAAGAAGAAAGTGATAAATACAAGAAGGGGGTAGATGGTTATATTAAAATATGCATTAAACATTTGTTACACTCTCAAAAGGGAGAAATATTTATTATAAACAAATTTCCTTAAAATTTGTTTAGGACACACAGTGTTTGATGGCATATATGTATGTAAGTAATGAAGATGTCCAGTCCAGTCAATGAATATTATTAAGAAAATCAAAAAATCGATTTCATGTATATAACAACTTCCTAATTAATAAATAGTGTATACCATACTCTTAAAGTAAAATATTATTATTTGCATAAACATCAATTGAACTATAATTACATAAAATGACAAAAGCACATCCTGGAATTCAAATGAATATAGTATGGCCTTATGCACACAGGAATGTGAGCTTTTCTACTGGATTTGTTTAAAACATTGAAATTACACAACAAAACATTTGAGCTGACTCCAAATGGTAAATGTTATAATAATTATTATTATTATTATTTACTAGCTCAGATACCCGGCTTCACCCGGGAATTCATTTGGGGCTGAATGGTGATGGTATTTTTTTAGCAGGCTTTACATTGCACAATATTTTGACATTTACCCGTCCCAGTGTTTAGGATTGATACCCATCTTTGCCGTTGATTTGCTAATAATAGAATTATTTGTTCGATAAGGCTTTGATATTTTTATATTTCCCGTCTCTTATACATGTAAATATGGTGAATTTTTATTTCAGGCCTCCCTTATAACCCCCCTCCCGTTCGAACTAAAAATTTTAATATAACTTATAATCATGGAAGAATTAATGCTAATTGACATACCAAGTTTTGTTAAGTTCGGTTCAGCCGTTAGTGCCCGCTAAAGTTTTAACGTATAACTCATTTATACTTAGGTATACGACCAAAGTGTATATATCAAAAGTTACTCCAAATAACAAAATAAACAACTTTTGTTATGTTTATATTTGCGAAAAAAAACCAATAGGAAACGAAATATCGCTATTTTTAATTTCAGGCTTCCCTTATAACCCCCACTCCTGCCCGTCCATAGAAATGTTGGTATGGCTTATTATAATGAAGGCCTCAGTGCTAATACACATACCGAGTTTTATTTAGTTCGGTTGAGTCTTTTTTGGCAGATAATATTGTTGACTCCCGCTATAATATTTAGCGTATAACGCATTTAAACTTCGGTATAGGACAAAAGTTTATATAACAAAAGTTACTCTAAATAACAAAATAAACAACTTTTGTTATGTGCATATTTACCGAAAAACCAATAGAAAACGAAATATCGCTATTTTTAATTTCAGGCTTCCCTTATAACCCCCACTCCTGTTCGTCTCAGAGAAAATTAATATAGCCTAAAGTCTAAGTTGGGTTAGTAGTAATATACATACCAAGTTTCATAAAATTCGGTTCAGCCGTTTATGCCTGAAAAGGTAACAAACAAACAAACAAACATACACAAAAGAAACAAAATGCAGATATGGTGTCTATGACATGTGAAACGAAAAGTTATCATGAAATTTCGCGAAAAAAATCCATGTACAGACAGAGGTTACAATTTTATATATATATAGATTAACTTCCACTTTTTGCAACTTAGGCTAATCGGGACGGGTTATCTACAGGTTGCCACCCTTTTCTAGCCAGGGTGGGATTTTAGAATGTTATAATAAGTTAAATTGAAAAATAAAAATAGTTTTTAGTTCCTCTCCAAAGAATTATGATTCTTTTACCACATCTCTTTTACTTTTCATCCAGAAGGCGAACTAAAATTAATTTATTCCTTAGAATTTAATGTTTCCCAAAGGATTGCCAATTGGGTTTTTAGTCATTAATTATGAATACATTTCTAGGGAAATTGTTAGCCCTGAAGTTAAATAACTAATTATTTTAAATTGACCTTCAATTACTTCAAGAAAGATTTTTAATACAATTAGAGGTCAGTTTTAAGAATAACTAAGGTTGCATTTTTTGCTTTTATCTGCTGTATAGCTTTGGAGAGAATGGAAGTTCTAAGGATGTTAAACTACATTTTATTAACTGCAAGTTTGTGATTTAGTTTATGACAGCTAGTTCCTTAAGCTACTAATGAACTGAATTTGTTATTAATAAGTCGTAGTTTAATTTTATTATTTTTAAAATAATTAAAACTTTATATAGTTCATATTTTATATATAGTATTATTTTTTCCAACTAAATAGGGAAGTTGCTAGTGGTGATGGAGCAGCAGAGAGTGGTGAAACAGAAGGTAGTGATGCTCCAACAAGAAGCATTCCTCGCAGCACATCTGAGCGTTTGCTTGCGATCCATAGGGAGCATATCAATCAAGAAAGAGAACTTATTGAAAAATATCATGAATCTGTAAGTTGGCATTATTTCTTCTCCATTTGATTCTGATAGAATCCATGGATTTGGTTTCTATGTAGTGTCATCAAATAAGATTCTTAATGTTGTCTAGGCTTAAATTTGATTAAAACCTGTAGATAGATATATAGTCCTAATTAAAGCCTTAATTGCATAAAGATTCTGTGAAGAAAGTTTCTATATATATATTTTATTAGTCAAAGAGGGGAAAAAAAAGTATCTGTTTAGATACAACTAAAAACAATTACATAATAAAGATGTACTGGCCAAGTCAAGATTAACCAATAATAAAATGGCCAATATATCCTTCAGCTTATTTACACTGGAATTGAGAATAAATGATACCAGAGGATAGTATAGTCAACAAATCATTTATAAACATTAAAATTACTTACGAGGGGTGTACAGAAAGTTCTAAGCCTGATATATATATATATACAAATATATTTTCAACTTACATATTTTTATTTTTCAATATAGTCCCCCTCAACAGCAACGCACTTATTCCACCGCTTTTCCAACATCTGTAACCCGGTCAAAAAAAAATTGTTGTCAAAACCTTCCAAAACAACCTTGACAGCTGAGATCACCTGTGTAATAAATGTAACAATATTAGCTCTTTATGCAGATAAACTGGTATTTATTCATTAAAGAAAATATTTCAGGTTAAGAAGTGGGGAACAGATTGTAATTTATTATACATTGCAACCAAATTATTTATAATTATATAACATGAAAAGTACCGATGCAAATAATCTCACCCTAAAGAAATTCAGAGCACTCAATTACAAAGTATGTCCGATCTAAATTTATATCAACGGCTTTGGTGGCAAAAAGAGCAAGCAGGATCTTCAATGTTTATGTATGCTTCCTAATGCACATATAAGAAGAGAAACAGTTCCCCTTTGGGTCACAGCACCGTGAGTGATCTTACATAAATATGAAGAAGAGAAACAGAGAATGTGTGTTCCCCTTTGGGTCACAGCACCGAGAACGATCTTACATAAATATAAAGACGAGAAACAGAGAACGCGTGTTCCCCTTTGGGTCACAGCACCGAGAGTGATCTTACATAAATATGAAGAAGAGAAACAGAGAACGCGTGTTCCCCTTTGGGTCACAGCACCGAGAGTGATCTTACATAAATATGAAGAAGAGAAACAGAGAACGCGTGTTCCCCTTTGGGTCACAGCACCGAGAGCGATCTTACATAAATATGAAGAAGAGAAACAGAGAAGTGTGTTCCCCTTTGGGTCACAGCACCGAGAGCGATCTTACATAAATATGAAGAAGAGAAACAGAGAACGCGTGTTCCCCTTTGGGTCACAGCACCGAGAGCGATCTTACATAAATATGAAGAAGAGAAACAGAGAATGCGTGTTCCACTTTGGGTCACAGCACCGAGAGCGATCTTACATAAATATGAAGAAGAGAAACAGAGAACGCGTGTTCTCCTTTAGGTCACAGCACCGAGAGCGATCTTACATAAATATGAAGAAGAGAAACAGAGAACACGTGTTCCCCTTTGGGTCACAGCACCGAGAGCGATTTTAAAAAAGACATATTTTGTAAATATTTGATTTCTTTTGAAAACGAAAAAAATCCCTGATACAATATACATTGCGGATACAATATTTTTCCTTGGAGAGAGAAAAAGATGTCCAATTCTTCACAATTTTTTTTTTTTTTTTTTTTTTTTTTTAAGAATCGGACGTCTTTTTGTCTCTCCTAGTAAAAATATTCTTCACTTCCAACAATATTTTTCCTTTTCAAATCTTCCACTTTACATCCAATATACAAATACGCCATGCTGTTGGTGAAGCATTCCTAACTTTAACTTCATTTGCCGCGACTTTTAAAAATGTATTATGTGTTTTTCACTAAATACTATAATCTAGAAATTTCACATGTTTTGCAATATATAAAATTATGAACGGACTTCATTTTGGTCATCTCCTGGGTAGGATTGATAGGCAATTGAGGAAATGAAAATAGTGTTATTAGTACAAACTCAATAGCTGATTTTCCTTACGGCTAATCTGCTAAAATTGAGCATCAGCCAGATTGTAAAATTGTATAAAGCCTATCTAATTGAAAATTTAAGTGCCTATAAATGTTTTCATTATCTTGATTATTAACCAAGGTATTAGCATTTTTTCTTTCAGTAAACCCTCACTTTCGGTCATGACATGTTAACAATAAGCCAATAAACCACGAAACGTCTTATTCCAAGCATAAACACCAAATATTGTTTCCTACAGACCTTTGCTATATAAGATAGATATAAACACAATGTGTGATGACATGAATTAATTTATTACATTTTGACTCAAAAATGTTATTTGAACTATACCATTCTTGATATTTAACTCCATTTCATTCAACATTTAAAGATCATATTTCATTACCTGAATTGGATCGAAAAATTTTATAGAACCAATTTTGTTTGATTGATTTTCTACAATTGTCTTTCTATACATTTTCTCTCAACTCAAATATTAAGTGAGATAATCATACTTTTTTGTTTTCAGTCTTCAGTGTACTAAAGTGGGAGGTATACCTCACTTCTACTCATCAGTTTGGTACTTAAAAATAGAAGGCCATATGGTGAGATTAGATGACTAGTTTGTCATACCAGAATGTGGGAAATCTGGTTAGTTTATGAAGCCCCTGCTTGACAGACTTTTAATATTTCTTAACTTTTCAGGAGAGCAAGTTCTCAAATAATACCATTCTTTTGTTGCAATAGCAGCATTCTCTCTTATTAGTATACTAAACAAACAGAAAATAAGATGATTTTGTGATTAAAAGCTAATGGCTGACTCCACAAAAAACTAAATATTAGACTCGAACTTTCATCATAATGAAAATCCTTTCAGTTTTCCGAGAGATTATATCCTTTTCACAATTGTTCAGAATAATTCTGTTGAAAATTCCTATATTTTTTTAATAAAAATAATTTGTATTTTTCTTTATACTTAGTATCATAACTAATAAGGCTTATTAGATTATAATCACACAAACAAGGAATAGGAAAGACCTGTTAACTGAAAGGCAGTGAAGGGAATAAATGAATATGCCACTGATGTGGTGAAGCCGGTTGTTAAAAATAAACATTTAAAACAGGAAGACTATATCGTTCCTTCCTTACATGTTATCTCCGGGAACACTTCCGGAGATCTCATCTCAATAGGGACCAATACTCAGCAGTTAATAAAGAATTGTTAAGAGTGGAGGTATGTGATCTTCTTATCCTTCCATTAATCTCTTAATACCTCATATAACACAATGCCCTTGTTCCTACAATTTTGTTAAAATGCAAGTTTTAATAGATGACTATTATAAATCAAAAAATCGTATTGCTTGACCTACCACTAAGATTTAAGAGTATTTATTTTGTGTGTGTGTTTTTTTTATTGTAATGAAAGATAGGTAGGAAATCAGTCTAGTACTGTTTCATTGGCAAATAGACAAATTTCATTGCACGATGCGTACAAAATAATCTCTTCATTAATTAATTAATTTCATTAAATAACGTCCTGAAATCCCACCCTGGCTAGACAAGGGTGGTAACCTGTAGATAACCCGTCCCAATTAGCCTGAGTTGCAAAAAGTGGACGTTAATAAATAATAATAATCTCTTCATCAACCACGGTATCATCTTGATTTATTCATTTTGTTACTTTTGCATATTTATTTCAAGGAGTAGTTGGTCTTTCCATTAAAATATATGCTTTTATTGAAATGGCTGAAAATAATACTAGAAATATTACTCTGAAAGGCAATAGGTTAGTAGCTGTTTATTTTTGACAAAAACCTCTAATGATTAAATAAGATAATTGCAGGATTGAATTTGATAATTCTAAGATAATGCCTTTTTTTTTCTTTTTTTTTTTTTAAGATGTTTGCTTCAGCTTACAAAGCCTTGATGGCATCCCAACAACAACAAGTAAAAATGCTTGGTGTTTTGCTGGAAAGAGAAACCAGTGATGTTATGAGACGACTCCAAGCCTCCAGGAAGCAAGAAGTTAAAGCTTTGGCAAAACAGCATAGAGATAGAGATGAGCTGGTTCGGTAGGTTTTACATCTTATAAAACTTTTTACCTATTATACTTCATTAAAATATTACTCTGAAAGGCCTAGGTTAGTAGCAGTTTATTTTTAACAAAATCCCAAAATCAGTCAATAAGATAAAAGTTTTCTTCTTAAAATAGGAGTAAATATTAATTATTATATATGAAAAAGTTTTTAAAGCCCACTCTTATATTTTGTTACTTAAATTATAGTTTTTTTTTTAATTGAACTCCTATTATATGAAAGTTTAATGCTATATCCTAACATGTTTAATGCTTCGGGTGCAACCGGTGGGTCTTCACCTTCTTTCTATGTACCTCTCAGTTTTGGTTTTACCCCACCCTGTGGGTCATTCCATCTCAAATCATCCAGCAAAATGTAAAAATGTCACCCATGGTTTCAGATTTCAATGAAAATTTTTTTAACAACACTTTTTACCATCCTTATGAAGAATATAAAATTTTACTTAGATATCTCCTGTAGTTTTTGTGAAAAAAAATGCTGAAATATTGAGAAAGTTTCTGTAACTGACATTTTTAAGGTTGCTTATTTGTACACATTGTATTCGAAAAAAAATCATAACTTTAGTGATTTTTTAGTGATAAAATTTTCACTAAAGTGTTCACAAAAGCATGGAGATACAGGAAAAAAATAAACTGATGATCATATTAAAATATAAGCCCCCCCAAAATTTCACTAACTGCATCCTTATTAAATTTTTTTTTAAGAAACCCCAATTTTTCAAATATGCTTTTGCACATGAGGCAGAATACTTAAGCAAGCAAACTTTTTTTTAAATTATGCGTTAATGTGCAAATTAAAAGACTATGAAAGAAAAACAATGGCTTTTTGAGTGCTTATGCATTTTTTTGGAGATAAACCAAAATAATTTGATATTTTCTCAAAAAATTCTATTCTATGAACAAATATGAAAAATAATAACAAAAAAAATTAAGTAATGGTTAGTTTAGGTATATGACCTTTTAAAAAGACTTAAGAATTTAAAAAAAAATTTCCTTGGTTTAATTAAAATGTAATATTTATTTACAGAATTGATAAATAGGGAAGGATGCACATATAAGATTAAAAAATTAAATCTCTATTAAATGACAAATTATCATTTGAAAAACTGGAAGAACTGGATTATCTTAAATGTATTATAAATCTTTAAATATATTACCATTTAGTGATGCCTTCTTTTTCAAATCAAGAGGCATTGTTTTTTAATGTCAGTTATGTCCTTTTCAGGGACATTTTACACTCTACCAGTCTTGTTGTTGGTGCAGCGTCAGGTTAGCATCTTATTAGAAATGAAAATGGTAATTTTTAATTTATTCCATAAAAGTACAATATATATATATATAAATTTAATTCACTTAAGAAATAAAATACATTAAATAATCAGTAAATATTTTAATATAATTATTTTATTTGACATATTGCAGATAATTTATTTATATAGCGCAGTGCAGTTTGAAATTCGTGAAAACTATGTAAATTAATAAATGATATATAACATTTTTACTGCATGACATTAAATTATAATAATGAAAAAGTTTACTTTCCATTTTTTAGTAAATCTAAATCCCTGTACTTTTATATTCATGGGAAAAAAAAGGAGTCATTTTTTAATCTGCTTTTGCAAGTATGTACCAAAGAAAAGATCTTAATTACATTTCCTTCCCTTTTTATTAACTTTTTATAAATTAACAAAAAACAAAAAAAAAAACTGTCTACCCATACACACACATAAAAGAAAAATGGCCTTTTTTATAATTATTATCAAAATAATATTTATGATTTATTACTATTGTTGTTTGTTTAATGCATTTATATGCTGTGACAAATTTAAAATTAAAACCAGTTTCTATAAAGTATTAATTCTATTTATGTCTCTGTCTGTTTATGTCTGAAAGCTGAAAAATAATTATTAGTACTTATAAAGTAAAATTCAGTATTAGAGGAGAATATAAAAAATAATCATGTGCTATGCAATATGTCAAATAAAATAATTATATTAAAATATTTACTTATTATTTAATGTATTTTATTTCTTAAGTGAATTAAATTTATATATATATATATATATATATATATATATATATATATATATATTGTATTCTTATGGAATAAATGAAAAATTACCATTTTCATTTCTAATAAGGTGCTAACATAACGCTGCACCAACAACAAGACTCTGGTAGAGTGTAAAATGTCCCCGAAAAGGACTTAACTGACATTCAAGAACAATGCCTCTTGATTTGAAAAAAAAGGCATCACTAAATGGTAATATATTTAAAGATTTATAATACATTTAAGATAATCCAGTTCTTCCAGTTTTTCAAATGATAATTTGTCATTTAATAGAGATTTAATTTTTTTAATCTTATATGTGCATCCTTCCCTATTTATCAATTCTGTAAATAAATATTACATTTTAATTAAACCAAGGAAATTTATTTTTAAATTCGTAAGTCTTTTTAAAAGGTCATACACCTAAACTAACCATTACTTAATTTTTTTTGTTATTATTTTTCATATTTGTTCATAGAATAGAATTTTTTGAGAAAATATCAAATTATTTTGGTTTATCTCCAAAAAAATGCATAAGCACTCAAAAAGCCATTGTTTTTCTTTCATAGTCTTTTAATTTGCACATTAACACATAATTAAAAAAAAAGTTTGCTTGCTTAAGTATTCTGCCTCATGTGCAAAAGCATATTTGAAAAATTGGGGTTTCTTAAAAAAAAAAATTTAATAAGGATGCAGTTAGTGAAATTTTGGGGAGGCTTATATTTTAATATGATCATCAATTTATTTTTTTCCTGTATCTCCATGCTTTTGTGAACACTTTAGTGAAAATTTTATCTTGATATATTGAAAATCACTAAAGTTATGATTTTTTTTCGAATACAATGTGTACAAATAAGCAACCTTAAAAATGTCAGTTACACAAACTTTCTCAATATTTCAGCATTTTTTTTCACAAAAACTACTGGAGATATCAAAGTAAAATTTTATATTCTTCATAAGGAAGGTAAAAAGTGTTGTTAAAAAAATTTTCATTGAAATCTGAAACCATGGGTGACATGGCCTGGATGATTTGAAATGGAATGACCCCTGTGTGAACTTTGTGAGTTTTAAGTGTTGGTTCAGTGTTATTTTGTTTATTTTTCGGGGCTTTGGGCAGATTTGTGTTAAGACATCAATTCTATGCTCACGGTATAAACCTAGGGATGTAGGTTTTTTTTTTTTTTTTTTTTTAGCAATGGAAATATATTTAGTGAAAACTCGAAAAAAAAGTAAAATTCTTTGTCCTGTCCTTTTTAGAAAATGGTGGCAACCTGTAGATAGTTCCTCTCGATTGAACTTATAGAACTTATATACTTAAAGTGGGTGTTAATGTATAAGCAAACTTATGTTCAAGCATTTTTCCTTCACTATATTCAGATAACATTAAAATAAGTTTATATTGAAAATAATTAAAGAAATAAATAAGAAACCTATGATAAACATTTCAAAACATTTTTAATAAAATATTGTCAAGCTTTTAAGTTTTCATGTTTGAAGAATAAGGAGAATAACATTTTAGGTGTTTAGTAGTTTCTGCAAGTATAATAAAAATTGGTTTGGTTACAACATTACCCGTTAAAAGTATGTTGATTAGATTCTTAAAGGGTGAAATCATTTTTGATTTAACAACGATTTCTTCTATACTCCCAAAAGGTATTCATTGCTAATAATTAATGTATACACTGCGAAACTCAATTAATTATAGAAATCTTAGTCTCCTTTCCTTTTTTGGTCACCAATATAACAATTCATACAATTTTTATTAAAATACCATTATATTTCCCCCATAATTTATGGTTATAACATAAATATAATATAATATAACAGTTAAAGATAGCTGATCTGCACTGATAATTCACAGAAGTTAAATATCAATGTTTTTGTTTCTTTTGCTAATTTCCTTTATGGTAAATGAGCTATTCTGGTTGTAATCATGCTGCAATTTTTAAAAAATGTCTTCAAATATCCATCGATCCTATCTAGGAAGTGACTGAAATGAGATCTGTTAAGATGTACAAAGAAGTACCAGACTTGAGACCAGACCATGAGAGGCTGTATCTATTTATTTATTTATTTTTTTCGTATGACTAACTTTTAATGAAATACAGGTGATTTTAGCTGTTTTTCTTTAAAAAAAAAAAAAAAAGAAAGAAAAAAAAGAGAGCTATTGAGGTTGTTCACATAACAAAATTACACTAAATTTCATTCAATATAATGTTTTATTTATCTGTTTACACGTGGAATCATTATTATATTTATGCTGGGGCTCTTATTTTATTTAATTATTGGGATTATTAATGCAGTTTCAATTAAAATATCTTCTATTACTTTTAAGTGTTCTTTACTCTGTTGACCTCATTAGTCCATTTGGTTTTATTGTTGTTACAGTTTTTTCTCAATAGTATTTAATAGGTTTTTTGTTGTTTTTTTTGGTAAATGCACTTAGGTACTAGAGTGGTGTGCTATTGTATCTACTTTGCTGTCAACATAATTACAGGGGAATCTGGTTTTATTTAACATTCTGCTTATTGTCTTTACGAAGACCAAAATTTCATAATTTTCATGTCAATTTTGGTGTTTCATTGCATCTTAGACATTCATTTGATTTGAATGATGAAACAAATATGCTCCTTCAATTTCAGACACATGAGAAAAATTTCTAATTATACAGCTTCTATGTGACAAACTTTTTTTTTTTTATTTAGTATGTATTCTCCATTTCAGAGCCATACCTCTATTATTACAAACTCTGAAATCTAATTAAACCATGTTTGAGGAAAACAAAGATAAATTAGTTAATAAGTAATTATTGTAATTGTAGGAAATAGCTTGATCAGTATGACTTATAATATACAATTTTTTAATGATTTGCATAATAATATGGGAATGGAAAACCCATTATCTGAAAGGCTATGTAGCAGATGTTTTCCAGTTTCACAGTCTTTAAAAGCATATATATATATATATATAGTGGGGGGGGGGGGTAGCCTCCCTTCCTATGATGCTATGTTTTTGTATTTATGTTATGTTTTTGAGATTATTAATACAAATTGTTGTTTACACTAAATGAAGTATGAAGAGAGAGGTGGCAAGTGTAATGGTGGAGAAAGGTGTCCACGAAAGGGTCAGGTTAACTGAGCTTTACAATAAAAAGAGAGAAGAACTTGAGAGGCAGCACAATGAAATTAGAGCACAGTTGTCCAATGAAAAGGCCAAGGTATTTATTATTGTTTTATATTCTTTATTACTTATCAAGAACTGAAGTAAGGTTTAGGAAAATCTATTAACATATTTTTCTTCACAATAAATTATTAGAAAGCTAAGCACAGTTCTTAAGACCATCATCTTCAGCTTGGTCGGAGCTGGCTTCGTCGCCTAGAAAGTCCTAGATTCCCGCCCTTATTCCATCTATGCTCAATCCTTTGCGGGGATACCCTCATTTTCTTTGTACAGTGGAATCCCTCTTATCCGGCCTCGGATAAACCGGCCCTCGGTTTAACCGGTCGGCGACGCTGAGGCGGGAAGGAGTCGAGACTTGCCGAGACATGCGCGCGGGCTGATGTCCAGCCCTTCCTGGGAATATGTAGGTCTCACAATCAGTCTACCCCTTCATTTTATCGCGGACGGACGTTATATTTTTGTTCTAAAATGAGTGACAAACGTAAACGAGTAGTTTTGAAACAAAAATTAGACGCTCTTGAATGTTTAGATGGAGGCGAACCAGTGAAAAGGATTTGTGACGAGCTACGCGTGGGAAAAAGTACTGTCAACGACTGGCGCCGAAACCGTCAGTCAATTCAGGATTTTTGTTTAGGAATTGAATCGGATAAGTGATTTGAGAAAACTACCTCACTGTAATGAGCTGGTGCGAAAAGATGTACAGAGATGGCTGACTACTGATAACGAGCTCGAATTCCTTAATGATGACGAAATTATTCAGGCAGTTTCTATCACTGACAGCACTGAGGATGACGAAGAAAAAGAAACAGATGCGCAAGAAGATGCCGTAGGAAAAATTAGTCATGACGAAGCAAAAGCTGCCTTTGAAGTAGCCACTGTATACATCGAACAACAGGAAGAATCATCTGCAGTTGATGTAATGTTTATAAAAAAATGGCGTGATATCGCATTTAAAAAAGCTACCAATGTAAAAAAACAAACAAAAATTACAGATTTCTTTTAAAAATGCTAAATTTTTTTAAATAATACATGTCTTTATTAAACAAATCTATTGCATACTTTTCTTTACTCTGACAAGAATTCGGTTTAACCGGCCATTTCGTTATCCGGCCAGGCTCCGGTCCCGAAGTGGCCGGTTAACAGAGATTCCACTGTACTTCTTAAATACGTGATTAAATATATATGTAACTAGCTAAGTTCCACCCGGGAATTCATTTGAGGCTGAATGATGATGGTGTTTTTTTTGGCAAGGCTTTACTTTGCACAATATTTTGACATTTTACTGTCCCAGTGTTTAGGTAATGGGGTAAGTTCTAGCGGCTTACTCAATGTGAACTACGGACTGGGTGTAGTCCGGAGTGGAGGCTAGCCTTCACTGCCGGTCATAGACGTAGTGGATGTGTGTTCAAAGCCCGAGGACATACAGGCCAGGAAACTGGTACATGTGCTTCTTCGTGTGGGAGCTGGTTAGTAGGAGACTGTCCCTTCCATAGGATCGCTAAACCATCGTAGCGAATCCTCAGTCACCAGAGATGTGTTGGATAGGTGTAGGCTGGATTAAGGCTGTAATGGCTAGGTGCCTCCTACATTGCTGCCACACTTCCAATGGGTACACAATGCCCCAGTGTTTAGGGTTTATACCCGTCATTGCTGTGGATTTGTTAATAATAAAATTATTTGTTATAAAGGCTTCACTGTCCACAATATTTTTATATTTCCCACAAGTAGTTTTTTTTTATATGGACCATATAATTCATAATCATAGAAAGTATTCTGTCTTCCAAACTCTGTATGAATAAAAGATCCTTTCCCTTGATGTGGTACAAAGCCCAACAATGACTGCTGTTTTAGGGTACGTCATAACTGCTATTAAAAATACTCTTTTGTAAGTCTTAATTGTATACTATATATTAATATTAGTACATAGTGTGTTCATTGAAGTATATCATACATTGCAATTTCCATGTTACTCACACCTTCAGTTGGTACATAAAAATAGACTTATTTTACTGATTAACTGTTTCTTCTTCAATTTCAAGTGGTCTCTTACTAATGCATTCCAAATGTCACTTTTGCCCTTATATAGATAAAAGAGAAAATTTGAGTTCTTTGATTATAATTTGTATATTTTACATTCACAAGTTACTGGTTGTGCCGAATCAGTGGGCGGCTATTGTACATAACATTGCCAAAAAGGTGAGGAAGGTTATACGATAGTCTTGTCATACCATGAATAACTTTTGTGATTCAGATTAGCCCTATGACTTAAGGTATTGGGCTTAAGAAACTTGGTAAACCTAGAGTCAAGGCTTTGATTCCCAAGAAGGCAATAGGATTTTATTTATTTGACTCTTTAAATATAATCCTTAGTCCCATCCAGGCTAGAAAAGGGTAGTAACCTGTAGATAACTCGTCCTGATTAGCCATAGTAGTAGTAGTAGTTGTTTCTGCAGTTTTTAATCAAAAATTATAAATTTATTGTGAAAGAACCAGATAGACCAGGTGTCATTAACCGAAACAGATGATAATCAGAAGAGCTAAAAGTCTTATGAATAATGGGGGGGAGGGGTAAAACTCCTCACATATTGATGAGCATTATTGTGTAGTAGAATAATTTTGTCGTGTATAGAGCAGTTTCCTTGAGTACTTGACTCAGTCTCATTATTTGTGTTTGATAGAGAGCTCTAGTAATGTTTTTGCTGAGTTTGAGCAACTCAATACACAAATCCAAGCTGATCCCACTAAATACACCGCATAAGTTTTTTTTCCATGAATATTTAGCTTATCAGTCGATGCTGATGATTTGCCGTACTGAACCCATGGCTTTCTCTTCTTTGAGTTATGGAATGGATCCATTTTTCGTCACTAGAGACTATACGATGCAAAAACTTGTTTTAATGCCTGACAACCAGCAATTCACTCCTGCATAATTGGTATTCGTCTCAGCTTTGTTCATGTAGAACCCATTGTCCTTGTTTTTTAATCACTCTCGACAATTTTAAAAGATGTTGAATTGCTTGTTGTGTTTCTTGAAATGTACATGCAAGTTCTTTTTGCATTTGGAACGAATCTTGGGAGAAGGGGGGGAGAGAGAGAGAGAAAAAAAAAATTTGTCTGGATCAAGTTCATTATTGGTCACTTCTACTCTTCCTATTTTTATTGTGTAACTGAACTACAAAACAACTTGTGTTCAGCTTTAATTTAAAATCCAGTTTACAAAGGCTTATTACTATGGGAGAAATAGATAATAGATGGAGAGATGAGATCACCAGCGTGTAATGCATAATGGAAATCTACTTAGTTTATGCAACCCCTGCAGAACAATTTTTTTTATTTACTAATGCTATGACATCATTCTGTCTTTGTGAATGGCTTTAAATTTTAAAAAATCAGTTCTTAAATGGTCAATTTAGTTTTTGTAGAAGTTGAGATTGAGCTAAGTTTTTCAGGATTTTTATTTTGTTTTTAGCAGATTTCCCTTAAGGGAAATCAGCTATTGAGGTTGTACTCATGACGGAATTTTCGAAATTTTTCCTCAAATGTCCATCGATCCTACCTAGTAGATGACAAAAATGAGGTCCGTTCAAAACTGTATATATTATAATGAAAGGTTAATTAAATTATTATTATTTAAATTTAATCTATTTACCGGCTACTTCTCAGGGTCATATATTGCACGGCAAGCATTCCCGTTTCCACCATCTCTGCTATAAGAGCTAATTTATCTATTTAATCAGAGATATAGCACAATTAGGCTAGATAATTAAAGAAACACTTACTCTCTTTGCATCTTGGGAGTCGACTGACGATTCCTGTCCTGCTCCATTGACCTTTGGATTCACAGGGCTCCGCTGTCCGTCCCTTGACAGATGCTGCTACCTCTTTTAAAGCCCAGTACTAATCACTCTGATCTCATAGATATAGAGAGGCAGCGGAGAACCTCAGGCTCGACCGTTACATATGCCCCCCCCCCCCAGAGAGAAAAAAAAAATTATATTTTATATTATAATTTTTTTTTATGACAATAAATATATTATATATTTTTATTTATTTTAATATTACTATTATTTTTTTTTATAACAATGAATATATTATATATTTTTATTTATTTTAATATTACTAATTTTTTTTTTTTTATTTATAACAATAAATATATTATATATTTCTATATTACTAATTTAATTTTTTTTTTTTTTTTTTTTTTTTTATTGCTTTAGTTTGGTATCCATAATTTCCCTATAAATTTTTAGTTCCTGGATATTAAATTTTCCCTTAGTATTACCGGACTTTATATATGTCAATAAATATGCTCCGTTACCATAACTTTTCTTAATCTCATATGGACCTCGTACACTTCTAGAAACTTGGCATATACTTTTTCTTGAGATTTAGATACCCTCAGGGATTTAACTAACACCTTAGTACCAGGTTGTAATTCAGTTATTGTTCTACTCCGGTCCCACCTGTCTTTGTTCTTTTGACACTGTCGGCGGGTCCGTTCTGCCGCAAGGGTTAAATAAAATTTCTGTTCTTCATCTGGCCTAATCAAATGCTCCAAATCTCACCATTTGATCCATTCACGTTGAGGTGTTTTGCCTAACATAAGTTGGCATGGGGTTAAATATGTTGTTGTGCATGATTCTACTTTTTTTATATAATTTTCCCACATATCGTGACGGTCTTTTACTAGAACTCGGAGAAATTTTGAGATGGTTCGATGAGCTCTTTCTACTGGATTACCCTGTGGGTGTCGGATTGAAGTTCGAATCCATGTAATCTTATACTTGGCCAGTGTTTTATGCCATTTATCAGCAATAAATTGAGTACCATTATCTGTTAATATTTTAGATGGTCTACCATACTTTGGGATGTAGTCGTTGAATAGACAATTTATAACAGTAGCACTATTACATTTTTGAATTGGGTATATTCTGATAAATTTACTAAATATATCTAGGCAAGTTAATAAGTATTTATTTTGATTTTCAGATAACGGGAAAGGTCCTACAAAATCTATCGCTATCATTTCAAGCGGCTTAGAAGTGATTATATTTGACATTGATGCCCATAATCTTCTATTAGCAAATTTAGTTTTTTGACAAGTTTCACAGCAACTAACAATTTTCTTAGTCATAGATAGTAATTTTGGGTGATAAAAATCATGCTGGATAAGTTCATATGTTTTCCGGATGCCGATATAAGCATACAATTGATGTACATAAAGAATAAATAATTTTAATGTTTCTGTATCTAAACAGACTTTCCAAAGATTCCCCGTTTTCTTTAATAAAATTTCCTTCTCGATACAATCGGTCTGTTTCATTTTCTTCTGTTTCCTTATATATTTTTCCTAGACACTCATCATGTTTCTGAAAATATGGTAAGTTCTCTACCCGTTGTCGAATATTTTTCCTAGATAAATTGATTTTCCCAGTTGCCATTATCTTATGTTTTTCGTAAGAGCGTTCACCGACAAATCAGCTCAACGAATCAGCAACTATATTTTACTTTGCAGTGCTCAATTGTGAAATCGAATTCTTGAATTAACATAATCCATCGGGATAATCTAGCCGATGTTAGTTTACAATCTTTAATATGAGTTAAACTATGGTTATCAGTGATATTAGTAAATTGTCTTCCCAACAGATACTGTCGGGATTTCTGTAATGCAAACACTATTGCTAACATTTCTAGTTCTGATGAATTATATTTCTGTTGATACTTATTTAAAGCACGGGTAGCAAAATAGATTGGGATTGCGTCACCGTCCGGGTGTCTCTGATACAATTGTGCACCAATAGCTGCGTTGCTAGCATCCGTTTGAACTATATATCTTAAATGGGATTTAGGCACATGAAGTAATATTTGTCTACAAAATGCTTCCTTTATAGATAGAAATGCTTTCTCCTCTTCTTCGTCCCATTTCCACTTCTGCCCCTTTTTTAATAATTTATTTAATGGAATATTTAATTGTGCCATGTTTTTAATAAATCTCCTGTAGAATCCAGTCAAACCTAAAAATCCTTTCAGTTCCTTTACACTACGGGGTCTCCTAAATTCTTGAATCGCTTCAATTTTTTCGTGACACATTTCAATTCCCTCAGATGATATAACATGACCTAGATATGTTACTTTTTTACAAAAAAATTTGGCTTTCTCAAGATTCGTGGTTAAATTATGCTTTGCTAAAAGATTCATTATTATTTCCAGATGATTCAAATGTTCTTCGGGACTATCAGAAAAAATGAAAATATCATCTATGAAAACCATAGCAAATTCTGAAACCTGTTGAACAATCGGATTGAGTCCCCTTATCAGAGCAGAACATGAGGTCTTTAATCCAAACGGTGTGACCTTGAAAACATATCCCTGCTGCTTAAATACAAACCCAGTATATTGTTTTGATTCTTTACACAAAGGAATTTGCCAAAATGAATTTCGGAGGTCAAGAAGTGACATGTATTTGGTGTTTCTACATTTCGATAAGACATAATCGATACTAGGGGGCTGTTCATATTGTGGGATTAAACATTTATTTAATTGTCGGGCATCCAAGCATAGCTGTATTTGTCCATTTCTTTTCTTTATTACTACCAGAGGATTGATAAAACTAGTGTAGGATTTTTCAATAATTCCATTTTTTTCCATTTTAATCAATTCCTTAGCCACCTGTTCCTCTAGACTGTGTGGTATTGGGTATATTCTACCTTTTATAAAATTCACACCGGGAATCAATTCTAACTTATGAGTGTAATGTCTAATTAAGCCGGGTTTTTCTCGAAATATTTCTCTGTTTTTATTTATTAAATTTTCCAGTTGATTGCGAATATGTTTATTTTCAACATCACATTGCGGATAATATTCTACGATTCTACCCATATCTAAAAATTGTATATTAAGTTTATCCTCTCCAATATTCATTGTTCCGATTTTCTTTATTTTTTTTTCTTTTAACTTCGTTGTAATTAAATTCCAATATTTTATTATTCAAATGTATTCTAATTTGGTGTGTTTCTAAGTTTATTAGTGTTTTGACCTTTTCCATAGTATCAATACCAAAAATAATAGTGTACACCAGATCAGGTATTACCCAATAATTTAAATTTATTGTTTCATTACAAAAGGTAGTGCTCATTAATATTTGTTTTTTTATCTGTTTCGATCTCTTCCCAAAAGCCCCTTTTACTTTTGCCGATAAACTGAATTCGCTTAAAATTTGGAGATCATTTTTATGTTGCTGATAAAAAATTTCATTTATGGCTGTTTGTTGTGATCCCGAGTCCCATAGAACATCAATCACTTTGTTTCCATATGTTAGACGTGTAATCGGACTTACGACTGTTGAAATTTCTATATTTTCAGGTAAAAGTTCCTCTAATAAATAGTCGCATGGATTTTCAAATAATGAAGATTTATCTTTTATAATACTACTAATAGTCGGAATAAATTTTACAAAACCTGAATTTAATAACTTCATTGTCCCACATTTGTCCTCAGGCTCTAAAGAATTCAAATGGGGACTTATGGGTTTACCGGACATTCTTTCTCAGTAGGATTTGATTTAGGCGGATTTAAAGTATGTTTTGATGATTCCAAATTCTGATCTCTTATTACCGCGTTTATTCCTGTTTGTTTCTTCTCGCTTGTTCCTGGGCTATTTTGGAAGTCTTGACCGTTATAATTTCTATTTTCAAATCTCCCATTACTTCTTCCAAAATTTTTGTTGAGTGGTTTGTAATTTGAATTCCCACTACTATTATAAAATTGTCGGGAAACATTATCCGGGTTTCTTGGATGAAAGCTATTAATAGGGGGGAAATGACTGTCTCCTGTTATAACCTGGTGGACTACTGCATGAATTTCGATCCCTTTTCTCTATCGAAAATTCTCTTTGTCTATTTCTTACTCTATTTGGGTTGTTTCCCTCATTCTCACGATTTTCTTCTCCATCCGTTCCCCTCCTGATATCCTGAGCTGGTAATTTTTGTAAAAGGTCAAGAAATTTCTCTTTATTACTGATTTGGCCGACCCCCAAGATACATTGTATTTGCCATGGGAAGTGTTTTATTATGCATTTTATTTGATAAGACTCAGGAAAAGGTGGATTAAGATATTTACAGTCTTTAAATAATTTCCTGGCATAATCATCCATAGTTAAATTTTCTCCTGGGCAATATTTCCCATTGGTAATTTGATTTCTACATTCATCCTGCCTATCTTCTCCCCAATATTTATTTAAAAATCTTTCTTTAAAATGAATGAAATTTCTAATAAATTCCTTTTCAATCAGCCACCAAGTTCTGGGATTTCCCCTCATGCACTCTGAAATAATTAACTCTGGTTTTCCCCATGTATCTACTCCATAAATGTTAAAATAATTTTCTAATTCAGACAGAAAGTCAGTAGGGCTCTCCTGTCGACTATCACTAAATTTAGGACATCTTGCTTCAGGATTAACTCTAATTTCTTTACAGTTGGGCAAATGACCTATCTGAACTTTTTTTAATTCTTGCCGGATATTTTCCATTTCATCAGCTATACCTCCTATTTTGAAATCTGTCTCTAATAAATTCTCTATTTGTATTAACGATCTATCTTCAATTATTTGTTTATTTTCGTGAGTTATTTTCTGAATATTTAGATTTATTTGATCATTTATCTTCCCTTGAATAATCTTTTCATGCTCAATTTCCCCTTTTAATTCATTCCCAATTAAGTTTTTCTGTTGATGGCATTCTTGTCGGGTTTCTATTATTTTGGCATCCATTTCATTCATTAATTCCGTTTTTAGTAGTTCTCTAGTCTGAACGGTTTCTTTTTTTAAATTTTCTGTTTCACCTGCTAACCTTTCTCTAAAGATTTTAAGTTTATTTCATTTTCGTTTTTAAGATTATTTATCTCATTCAGAAATTCTTTTCTCACGTTTGATACATCTACTCGAGTTTGTTCGATATCTATTTTCAATGATTCAATACTATTTCTAACTTTTTGTTTAAATTCATCTAGTTTGTTATTATTTTCTTCTAGTTTGTTATTATTTTCTTCTAGTTTGTTATTATTTTCTTCTAGTTTGGTTTCCAATTTAGTATTTCCTGCTTTTATTAAGTTCATTATAGCTTCCAGCATGTTTTGATCTTTTTCGATAGGCCTACTGACCTCTTTTTGCCCTTTTAAATCGTTTAAATTATCTATTATTCTGGTAGAAGTACCTCGCGGTTGTTCAAAACCCAAAATACTCAAATTTTCTATCTCAGTAGATAGAGGTATTCCCGAATCCTCTAATTGAATTATATGTCTAGCCTGATCTTTATATATGATATTATTGGTCTGTGTTCCCTCTAACGGTTCACTTTCAATAGATAGATTTTCAAGACCCAAATTATTACTTTCCTGTTCTACATCACTAATCCTATCTTCAAAACTTTTGCTATTAGTATTAATATCCATTTTTATAATCTATGTTAATTAAAATTTTTTTTTTTAAATGAATAACCAAAATAAATATTTTAAATGTTTAAATTAAAAAAAAAATGTTTAAGCCGTGCCCTTTCACGTTGGGGCCATTTTATATAATGAAAGGTTAATTAAATTATTATTATTTAAATTTAATCTATTTACCGGCTACTTCTCAGGGTCATATATTGCACGGCAAGCATTCCCGTTTCCACCATCTCTGCTATAAGAGCTAATTTATCTATTTAATCAGAGATATAGCACAATTAGGCTAGATAATTAAAGAAACACTTACTCTCTTTGCATCTTGGGAGTCGACTGACGATTCCTGTCCTGCTCCATTGACCTTTGGATTCACAGGGCTCTGCTGTCCGTCCCTTGACAGGTGCTGCTACCTCTTTTAAAGCCCAGTACTAATCACTCTGATCTCATAGATATAGAGAGACAGCGGAGAACCTCAGGCTCGACCGTTACAATATATATATATATATATATATATATATATATATATATATATATATATTTGTCTGTTACTGCTCTAGCGGTCGCAATTTTTGTTTGATTGTTACCAAACTCGATATTTAGTCGTTTTATGTAAAAGAAAGATCAAGTTCGTTAACGGCTGAAATCGGACCTGGGGGGGGGGGTTTAGAGGGGAGGATTTTCAAAAATTCTAAATATCTCTGTTACTATACGTCGGATCGAAAAATTGTACAGAATCAATCTTATTGCAAATTAAATGTACTATAAATGTTGTTATATACATTTATTCTCTATCTTGAATATTAACCGAGATATTTGCATTTTTATTAAATCTGGCCGGCTAACGGATGGGAGTGACTTTCCCGGCAAAAGCTAGTTCGGCCGTTTCCTGATTGCTCGGCTCTCGTGAAATTTCTCTAATCTTAATAATAATCACGTGGAAAATCTGCTTAGTTTACACAGCCCCTGCGTGACGGACTTTTCCCCCCCCCCCCAAGAATCTTGGAATGTATCTACAATATATTTTAGAATTACTATTTTTAATTCTGTGCTAAAAGCATGCTTTAAATACAAGTGTTAAGTTAACTTTATTTTGCATAAATATTATTATTAATATGACAAATGAATTTTAGATTTAACAAATGCATAATATTCTTCTAGTTAAGTTATTATATTTAAAACTTTGATTTGAATGTATTATATTTAGAGCCTCAGATTAGCTACATGAATTAAGGCGTTGCTCTCAATTTCATCTGGCTAACCTAGAGTGGTGGGTTCACTTCCCGCACGGGCAATAGGAATTTATTCCGTGGCAAACTCATTGAATAAAATCCTTAGTCTCCCCTGACTAGAAATGGTGCTAACCTGTAGATAACCCACCCCAATTAGCCATAGTAGCACCAAGTGGATGTTAATAAATACCTTAATAACATAATG
This sequence comes from Riptortus pedestris, assembly GCA_019009955.1. Lineage (NCBI taxonomy): Eukaryota > Metazoa > Arthropoda > Insecta > Hemiptera > Alydidae > Riptortus > Riptortus pedestris. The sequence goes on from CM032228.1 coordinate 118,800,197, forward strand.
TATTATATTCATTTTTTAGGCAAAAACCGCATTATTGAAAGAACTTGAAAAAAGGAGTTGTAAATTTGAAACTGAATTTCAAGGTGAATGTAAAACAAGTGAACAATGAAGTATAACAGTAGTTATAATTTATATACTTACTTCCAAGGTGTTAGTAACTTCGTGTGTGTTAGAAGGTAAATGTTATATATTTCTCATATTACTTACATCAATTTATTTACTTTTTTATATAATTTCATTTGAGTAAATGTCATTTCCTTTATCTTATAAGAGATAATTTCACTTAGCACATTCGCTGCTGCAGTCTATATATGATTTACTTCACCATTAACTGCACTGGTCCCCGGCGGCCGATGCCTCTCCTAATGTTAAAATCTGTATCGGACCCCGGGGACCGATGTAGTTTTCGAAGCTAACGCTATCTCTTGACAAATCTAGTGAACTAAATGAATGAATTAGCAGAGCTATCTGTCCTCCAACCCAAGAACTAGCACTAGCAAAGGCAGGAGTGGTCCCCGGCATCTGATGTCGTCTACAACTAATTGACATTTTTTATCACATTGTCAGCTGTTATTTTCAGTAAGCAGTCTAAACTTGTAAGCTCTTCTAGGTCAGTAGTTGAACTAGAACATGAGGGTAAATAGTTCTTGTCTGCAAAACTATCGTCACTTGAAATCACATCACTCGCTCTCACTGCTGTCTGCAAGAGATGTAGATAGTGCTAACTCTACTAATTTCCGACCACAAGACATACTGAGTGCAACACACAACGGTAAATGAGAAAATGAGGGGCATGAAAGGTAAAACAGATTCAAGTCAGTTCTTGTTTGATCAAGTTGTGACTGGAATTAGCATCTGGCCGAGGGGGGGGGGGTGACGTACCCAATTCGAGTTTCTCTATTTCTAGACGGTTACGGTCCCCGATGTCCTATAGCATTTTTCTAGATTAACTAAAGCTACAGGGTCTAAGAATAAATTACACCCAATTCCCGTTAAAATATCTCTCATAATAAGCTTTCTACAGCCTTCGTTTTTTTGGAGTAGACTGAAGGAGAGAGGCCCGTCCTGATAGACTTGATGGCGATCGGACCCTGGTGACCGGTCAGCAGCGAACGTGTTAAGTTTAAAAACTGCTATTGAGGGTAAGAAGGGTCATGAGTGTTTTATGAGAAACTTGTACCCAAGAGGCTCACTTAAACATGATTATAAGAATTAAATCCATTTGTTTGTCAAAAGCTTAAAACAGAAAGACAGATGAAGTTGAATTACTGACTGATCCTCTAACATCTTCATCACACATTGCTATATTAAAACTTGTTCCAAAGTCAGCTATGGCTTAGGGTAGTGATACCCAGGGTATAATTCCTCAGTACTCTGCCAACTAAGCAACGAATATGACTATTAACCTCTACAAAACTCTTCTGTCTAAACCAAATTCCAAAAACACCTCATGTAATTGATTGAATACACAGTAATTGTCAATTAACAACTTAAACTAAAATATTCATATTTACAAGGGTGTTAAGTAGGGTGATAGTCTGAGCCCCTTGCTTTTATACAGGCTACACATGCTATTGAGGACTCATTACGCGATTTTTGAAAAATGTTCACAAATGTCCATCGATGTTCCTACCTAGGAGATGATGAAAGTGAGGTCGTTCAAAATTATATATATATACATACTTATTTATTTATTTGTTTGTCTGTTACCACTCTAGCGGTCACAATTTTCGTTTGAGCATTGCCAATCTTGATATTTAAACATTTTATGTACAACTAAAGACTAAAGATCAAATTCATTAATGGCTAAAATCAGACCAGTGTGAGGGGGGTGTTTAGAGAGGGGAATTTCGAAATTTCAAAATATCTCTGTTATTATATGTCAAATTGAATAATTGTATGGAACCAATCTTAATGCAAATTAAATGTATTATAAATATTGTTATATACATTTATTCTCTATCTTGAATATTAACCGAGATATTTGTAGTTTTTAGTTTTCAGCCTTCATCATACCCTCACTCCTACTCATGTCGCATAAACAATCCTCTGTTATATAATAAACCACTTTTTTTGAAGCTTAAATACCAAATATTGTTTTTAAGATACCTTTATTATACGAGATATATACACGTTCTCTTGATTTCCCCCCCCCCCAGTCCTTAGTTCTTGAATTACTAAAATTTGAGTGATTGAGATAAAAATTATTCTGATTCATTATAAATTACAGTACTAGTTATAGTAAATAGTTTTCAATAATATTTATAGCTATCTGTTCAGATCTGAAAGGTTGGCTGACCTGTAATAATCAAGATAGTGAAAAAACGCACATAACAACATTTAAGGGACATTAAATTTGCAATAAGATTGGTTCTATACAATTTCTCAATCTGACGTATAATAACGAAGATATTACAAATTTTCAAAAGTCCCCCTCTAACCCCCTCCCCTCCTGTCCAATTTCAGTCATTAACGAACTTGACCTTTATTATTACATAAAACATCTAAATATCAAGTTTGGTAACGATATAACAAAAATTGTGACCGCTAGAGCGTTAACAGGCAAATATATATTTATATATATATAAAATTGTAACCTCTGTCTGTACATTGATTTTTTTTGCGAAATTTCACGATAACTTTTCGTTTCACATGTCATAGACACCATAACTGCATTTTGTTTCTTTGGTGTCTGTTTGTTTGTTACCTTTTCACGCATAAACGGCTGAACCGAATTTTTTGAAACTTGGTATGTATATTACTACTAACCCAACTTAGACTTTAGGCTATATTAATATCCTCTTAGACGAACAGGAGTGGGGGTTATAAGGGAGGCCTGAAATTAAAAATAGCGATATTTCTTTTCCTATTGGTTTTTTGGCAAATATGAACATAACAAAAGTTGTCTATTTTGTTATTTAGAGTAACTTTTAATTAATTCTTGCATGATTATAAGCTTTATTAAATTTTTTAGGTATGAACGAGAGCGGGGGTTATAAGGGAGGCCTGAAAAAAAAATTCGCAATATTTCATTGTCTATTTGTGTTTTCGATAAACGTGCACATAACAAAAGTTGTTTACTTTGTTATTTAGAGTAACTTTTGTTTTATACATTTTTTCAGAAACAATGTGTGAAGCAAGTAATTAGCGTAGAAATATTGATATGCTCAACAATTCATCCCAATTTGAACTATGAGGTACCTCACCTGGAAAAATTAATTCAAATCTATGTCAATATTTTGTCTTTAATAACGGAAATCTATGCATAATGCACAGAAAACGGAAAATTAGACAATTTGGAGGACTGTGAAGACTTACATAACAAATTAATTTTATTATTAACAAATGCCAACAACGGGTATTAACCCTAAACACTGGGACGGGTAAATGTCCAAATATTGTGCAAAGTAAAGTCTTGCCAAAAAAAAACCATCACCATTCAGCCTCAAATCAATTCCCGGGCGAAGCCGGGTATCTAAGCTAGTATGGTTATATATATAGTTTTGAATGGACCCCATTTTGTTCATCTCCTGGATAGGATCGATGGACATTTAAGGAAATGTTTTGAAAATCGTGTCATGAGTACAACCTCAATAGCTGATTTCCCACAAGGGAAAGCTGCTAAAAATGTTGGAATAGACCAGGAGGTGATAAATAGAGTTCAGAAAGGCAATGAAATATTCTGTCAGATTTCCATAACATTAATAGGGAAGCAGAGTTAAGCTGTGCTGCCAAAATTAGGCTTTTTAACACGTTCAGTACGGGTCGGTTTTGAAGATAAATGTTCAAAAAACACTTTGACGGTTTTTGCTTTGTACTAGTAAATATAATTAAAAATAGTAAGTTTATGTATTTCAAATCCAAAAAATACATTGTATATTATTGAAAAATGCACGGGGCTTTATGACCCCGTGCCGGCCTGGAGAGTAGCATTTGGGCTCCTGTCCGGCACGGGCTCATATAGCCCCGTGTTATTTCCCGTGCTTTTCCTCTGAACCACTTGTTCTGTTATTCACATAGGTTTATGCAAATAACACAACGCAACCCTCCCATTTCAGTTTACTTTTTGCTGTCGTTTCGAAACATTAGTCTGTATAATGTGCAAATCACGTGGCCGACAATTAGTGGATGTAGCTTTATTAAAATAGTGTTCCGGTTGTTACGAAAAATTAAGAAAATCATTGTCCTCTAAAGAAGCAGAAAAAAAGTCAAAAAAGTTAGAACATATTGTGAAGAGTGCAACATGAAGTCACTTTGTCTACAATGCTACAACAACTGCCATAAATCTATATCCTAAACATTGTGATAATGAAGAATTGTTAATTACATAATAATTATTTGTTTATTCATATTATTTCTTTATTATGTTTATTTTCCAATTATTTCTTTAAACTATACTCCTAGTTCCTAGTTTGTTTTTCTAGTTTTCAAATTTTATCTTTATAAACTAATAAATTTGTATTGTAATGCATCGTAATTTAAAGTTAATTCATATTCACCCATTTTAATGTATAACAAAAATTAAAATCCTTCGTTTATCACCAAAATTATCACACAAAAGAGAAAAAACGTTCCCGACAAGGTGAAAAATGTAAGGTAAATATTCATTTTTAAGTCACGTAACAAAAAATTGATGAAAACACGGCCTGCGACTGCCATATATTTTTTGATGCCCAAAGAGTAAAAAAATGTTTAAATGCAGCAATTTAGTTCATTTTTCGAGTGGTAGTAGCGCATTAAAAGGGGACATAAGTACGGGGTCGATTGACCCCGTGCCGTACTTGTGGATAGTTGCACCACGGGGTCAATTGACCCCGTGTCGTACTTGTGGATAGTCCACTTTTTTCAAGTCCGTACTGAACGTGTTAAGTCAATCGTCCTCCTGAAGATTTGAAAGCTGGATGCTTCTTGACAACCACGCTAGCAGAGAAACTGCCTTTGGAATGGTATTACTTCACAAAATACTAGAAAAAAAAACAGGTGAAACCAAATAAGAAATGAGAGGGCACAGGACGAGCTAGATGTCAGAGTCATACGGGAAGTAATTGAAGAAAGACAATTGGAATGGTTTAGCCACTTTCATTGAATGAGTGTCTACTATAAGGCCAAGTGGTTGACTATTGACTATTGAAAGGCTTGGTCCAGTGAGAGGTAGTACCGTGCCGGAGATGAGAAGGCTTACATAGGGCAGGAACCTGACCTTTAGGAAAGATGGTCAGTGGCAGCACCTCTACGCCTAGCAGCACAAAGGAGATAGCAAGAGAAGAAGTAGAATATTCATTAATATGTAAACTTTATTTACTGTTTCTGTAGATGTAATACACCATCATTTAATAATTAATAACTTATTTAGAGAAAAATAATTAAATTATTATTTCAAACATGTATAGATATTTATGAAATAATGTATGATCTCCACATATACACCCCCTTCCACATACGAGCCCTCTTAAACCATAGTTTGTAACAGAGGATTGATAAATTTCTAAACATGAATCCTTCTTATGTGCCCCTACTGAAGATACCACTAAACAAGCTATAGTGAGATTCAAGCTCAGGTTCTTGTGTATTACCATATAACGACTTACATCTGTCTATAGATATAATAAATACTTTAAATATGCCCCATTCAAGTAAACTACACTGGACTATCTTAAATTTTCAACAATGTAGTATCAAAACATTAGGAAATGAATTTACATTCATTGGCCTGTTCCACAACCAAATTATGCCTAACTATTAAAACTTTATTTGCAACAACATAATGTTGTATATAAGCAAACTCCTTAATTTAAACAAATATTTTTCACAGAATAATTTTTTATTTATCTTATATTTTATTCTCCAATTGTTTTGATAGAAGTTCTTGTGTGATATACATGCTCTCATTGCTTTCTATATCTCACACCAAAACATTGGATGTTGTTGTGTTCGCTTAACCCTTTTGATGAGTTAATTTGACAAAATATCTTGACTTGCCTCGTATGAAATTCCTACAGCTTAAATTCTGTTCTTGGTAGTTTCAAGCTCACCAGGGCTTCGTGATCCTCATGACAGCGCTTAACTAGTAAATGATTTTTTTCATTTTCTACTTTAGTAAGTTAACTTTGTCAACATTTCAATGATCAATGCTGAGTGGCAACACTTTAAGTGTTTTATTGAAATTTCTAAACTTTTTGTAGCATCTTGTATTTCATTATCATATTTTTTTCTATTTTTAAGGTGGAAATTTCTGACGCACTCTGATGAAGTTTTACTGCAAGCCTGGCCTTATTCAAAACCTTCCTAAGTGTTGTTAAATATTTATAGTTAAGCAAAACTAATAATTGAACTAGATTTAGGTTAGTATTCAGGAAATCCTGTTTCTGAAGTAGATTTCCCATCAAATGTGGGTAGTCATTCATTTTTTGTGCCTCAATAACAATAATAACCGAAGTATTATTATAAAAATAATTAGACCTAAAGATAAAATTATTAATTTTCATATTTATAAAAATGGTACAATGTTTTCTCTTTGGTTTGTGAACTTTTTTATGTGAGATATAACAGATGAATGTTTTTTGTGAACTAGAACTACGAGTATATTATATTATACAACATTAAGTTCCATATTGGTGAGATTATTTTTATTTTTTATTCATTATAGTTATTACTGTTGTATGCTAAGATATTGTGATTTCTCCCTACTTTGTGATATAGAGTCAGAATAATTTGTGTTAATATTATCTAGTCCTGTATTGATCTTTGTGTTTTATGAGTAACTATAATATTTTATTAATATTTCTCTTTCTCGACATTATAGAAATATAGATATAAATATTCTATTTAATTTAATTTCATTAATTGGTTATATATTTATGAAAGTTATAGAATATTAACTTACAATTAGAATGAAATTCATAATCTCTTAGATAACTAAACCCTTTGACAAATTTCTGAGAAACTTCTTCTTATGCTAAAAATTGTGACAATCAGATGTTAGTAGGTATATTTGCACTGGCTGTGGATTCAAAGTGAATGTGAATAACAGTTTATGAAACTTGGTGGAAAAAGATCTTTATAATTATTTATTTTAATTTTAGATAGATTTTTTTGTCATTAAACAGTCCAAGGTTAGTGAAGTGATATTATTGTACCTTAATACTTAAATTTTGTTTCTGTAATTTTATGTTTTTATATATTTAATAATTTAAATCATGAGTGCCTAGAGAAGTTGCTTTAAATTTTAATCAATTAATATTTAGCATCGAATATTAATTAAATTGGTGCTCCATAAAATTTATTTATTTTAAATATAAAGCTCTTTATCAATATTATGAAGATGTGGTGTTTATGCTGATAGTATTGAAATATACATTGATTTGTTTCCATACAAAAATTAATTAAGAGTTTTCTTTTCTTCAGATAATCTTGTTAAATAACTAAAAATTCATGGTATTTTCACATTATATCTAAGTTTTATTTGAACAAGCTGCTTGAATTGAAATTGGATTGATTTGAAGTTCCTTGAAAACCGATAGCAGGACAGCATACCCAATTTGAAACATAGTCAATTTAAAATAGAACTACTATACAATTTTTTCCATTTAAGACTCGAGATTAATTTATATAGTTTTGACCAAAGAAAGAAATTGAAAGTATCAACATTTTGGTACTGAAGCAAAAAGCTCTGGATTGATTAAATGTTGCATTTTGACAGATTTTTTCTATAATATTGCATGTACCAACAAGGTCTTTTTGAGTAAAAATATATTTATTATAGAAGAACATGTTAAAGAAATTGTCAGTAAATAAAAGAGGGACTTCAAGCATTGTTTACTTTCATTTTTTAATTCTAATGTATCATTAAAATACTTATTGGCTGGCAGTGGTATCATCCTTTTCAATCAAGAAATTTCATTCTAGATTATCACATCTTCATATTTGATAAAGAAATTCTGTTCTATATGAGGTTTTACATTTTTTCAAATGTATGGTGCCATTAATGTTATACCAGACTGACGTCAAGAAAGGTGTTATTTATATTCCTGAATTTATCTGTTAACGATGTGTTATTTTTAGTGTAATTAATTCTAAGTCTTAGAAATGAAAAACAGAAATCTAGTTATGGATCTAAACTTAGTTTTTATGATTTGTGCCATATATATATATATATATATATATATATATATAGATATATATATATATATATATATATATAAATTTGATTTAAATATTTATGTTTATATTGTTTTGCTTACAATTTGACTAATTGTTAATTATTTTTAATTTTCAAAAGTAATTAAGTAACTGATACCAATATCATGATTATTACTTGGTTTTTGTACATCCTTATTGAAAATGTTCAGGCCGAAAATTTAAATTATGAAAAATTGGGCTGGAAGATATATTTGGTAATTCAGTTTTGATTTTGCCAAAATTTATGATGGTTTTTATTATGATAAAATATGTTATATTTAACTTAGAACTTATGTTTTGGAGTAGAGTAAGATTTTATTATTTATCAAATAAATCAGTTATAAGAAAAACATTCATTATCAATTTTCTAAGTTCATATATATTCTATTCATATGGAAGTGGGTTATTCTGTAATATTTGTATCATTAATTTTATTTCACAAATCAGGTTTGCACTGGTAACTCACTTATTGATTTTATTAAATCATCATCAAATAGATTTTCCTAAAACCCCATAATTTACTTAGTGGTGTTAATTGCATCTTCTCATAATTTTTCAAACCCTACCAAATTGCAAAAGTTTGTTCTAATAAATTCAGTTTTAAATACTCCGCTCTATGAATGAGTCCCAACCTGCACTTTTATTTTATTTTTTTAAAAAGAGGGTTTAATCTAATAATAATAATCAAAATTAACAAGAACCATTTAGTCTCTTTGTTTCTAAGGGAATTCAGAATATAATGAAATATATTTATGCAAAGGATGGGATTGGTAGCTCAAAAATTTTGTTATCTACCAGTATTGGTATAGGTTTGAATTTAGCAGATTTCAAATCAGCTATTTTTTTTTCTACATTAACCAAGTAATTCTTTTATCACTTTATATGTTGTTTTCCCCACTTTCTTTGTGGAAAAACAGCTAGTTGGTTATGAATATCATTGTAATGATGGTTTGCATGAAAATGAAGCTTTAATTACTTATAGAATATGTACTTGAGACACCATATTGTGTGCATTACATTTATTGTATGTGTCACAGTTCTTATGTTTTAACATTCCTTGATGTCAAATTGATGCGAAAAAATATAACTATAACACTTGAATGAAAAGTTATAGATCCTAACGAAATAAAACGAGAAATAGCAACTCAAAGTTAGGTTGTGATTTATACTTGGTATAACATTTTCTCCAGAAAAATAAAATGTTTGGAGATAATAGTTTTCTCTGAGGTAAAATAAACAATGGAGTTGATATTAATTGATGTTATTGTGCGTTAAATATTTTATTGTATAGCAATGAACTAGTTGAAGACTACAATTTATGGCATTTTTTTACAATCTAGTGAATGGTATATTCCGTCTAAGTATTAGTTTTTGTAAGAAACACCGAAACTGAATCGTTCAATTGTGGAACTTACGATATTTGTATCCATTCTTTAAACTATTTATTTTTATGACATGGTAATAATGAAGTCTGCTTATAAAATAATGTGTTTCATTCATGCATTTTTTTAAAATATCTCTTAAGGTTGTGGTATTTCATCATTCCATTTTTTGATGGAGAGTTCCACATATTTTTTAGCTCAAATATATTTTTATTCATCTTATATTCTTTGTATATTTGGCATATTTTTAATACTAATTCTTACTATTCTATTATAACATAAATATCATAATATAGATAAGAGTGACCCTAACCTGCCAGTTTATTTTATAGCATTTTTAAATATCTTCTTAAAACAGTCATCACCTTCAAATTTAAATTGTTTTTCTTGAGTTTAATTATTCTTATTGGGAGAATAGATTAATTTGTAAGAAATGTTATTCTCTACATTCAAAACTTTCTGCCATGCATGCCGTTCAATTTTGTTAATGAATATTCTTACTTAACAAAAAAAAAAGTTAATTATTTAAGACCTGCATATTAAAAAGAAAAATTAATAATAATATTGTCACAGTTCATAGAATGTTGTGAATAATACATTCTGTCTGTGCTCTGTACAAAGGAAGTCTACATGGTTAGCACTTTTAATTGAAATCTAATTAGATTATTTTCTTTATAAGAAATAAGAGTATTTCTTTTAAGTGTTTTTCTTTCATTTTTCCAGTATTCTAGCATCTGTACTAATCAATGTTTTCTCATAGTTTAAACATATAATATGATATACATATACAATATCGAATGTATCTAATTTTTTTAGGTAACTTCTTAAGTATGTTATATGAGATGGTTTAGAAACATTTCTCAGATTCATGAATAGTGTTTATTTTTCAAAATATTCTATTATAATTTATTAACAGATCAGTATTATATTATGAATGTTCAAATTTTAATATAGTGTATGAGATTTTTCACACTTAGGCATCTTCTTGTCTAGTGTTTAATCATGTTAGTACATAGTCATTATAATTTCTAATGTTAAGGCGTTATAGTGTAAAAAGAAATAAAAACATTGATCAGGGCTTGGAGAATTCTGAAACTAGTTTTCCAGGAATTTCAAATTTCTAAATGTTACTGCAAAATACTCTTGTAGTTCCAGATAAAGTTATTTTGATAGAAATCTCTCATATGGTGAAAAATGAGACATAAAAATTGTAAATAAACAGAGTGGTTCAGCAATAAATTAATGCACTCTCTTATGAAATATCTGTCTTTTACTTATCTAGAAACCTCTTCAGGAGAATCACATAACTTTAAATAAAGTTTCTTATACTACTATCAATCTGGAGAGCAGTGTAAGAGCTATTGAAAAGTGCAGGTTTTATGTAGATTATTTATGTGATGAATAATTCATGTCCAAATGAAGTCTAGTCACCAAAAAAGGAAATAATAACTTATCCTGGTCTTCTGCTTTTGACAGTGTCATGGTATTTTAGCGAACATTTAGCAAGCTTCCTCAGTTTATCTGTACTGTGAATCATTTTCCGTTATGATTCTCTGAGGCTAGAAGAATGACTTGTGAAATGGAAGAGAACATCATGACAGCAGTCAAAATCAGAAGGTTTTGATATTTATGAACGGAAGTCTAAGAGAGTTTAATATTACTGTTAATTTGTTTCTATTTTACACATACACATGCATGTAATAAAATAAGGCTCCCTCAGGATGGGTTATGTATGGCTTAATTTTTTGTAGTCAGAGTAGAACTAGGGCATGCAAATCAAATGCTTTTGTTTAACATTTAAACTGAAGAATGTATTGCCGACAGATTATGTTTCTGCATATTTATTTACAACTTTTTTTAATTTGTTGAATATTTATTTATATTAATAACTAATTGTTATTTATTAACATCTGCCTTTTGCTACTATGGCTTATTGGAATGGTGTATTTACAGGTTACCACTCTTTCCTAGCCAGGGTGGTACTGAGGAATTTGTATAATGAGATTTTCTCAAAATTAATTCCTATTATCTATATGGTATATCCATATTAGGACCAATGGGGAACCTGTGCCTGGCCAGTTATTTTTTATTTTATTTTTAGATTTATCTGATTTCTATAGAATCTGTCATTTTAAATTAGCCTTAAGTGGTTCTCCAAACTTAAGGTAGGGGATGTGACTAATGTTAAGTTAAGTGATACTCTAGAAAAGGCTTATAAAGAAGTGAAGCAAGTTTAGTTTAAAAATGAATGAGTTTAAAAAAAAAAGTGATTTTCTACTACTGACTTTCTTTATCATTTATAGTGAATTATAATTTAAGTTCTGCTACTGTCATTATTACTAAAAACATAATTTTAAAATACTTGAACAATACAAAAAAAAAAGTATTTTCATTGGGTTCAAGGATTGAAAAGAGTTTTTTTTCCTAAGTAAAATTCTTTAATATTCATTTGATGTTACAAAACAGTACAATGTTTGAACTTATTGAAGTTTAATTTCTTTTTCACAGTACTTTCATTTACTTAATGTCTGGGAAGCCATGTTGGTGTGTGCATTTCTATTAATATGTTTAAATAAATATATTTCTAACTAGAAGCTCAGGTTAGCCATGTGAATTAAAGCATTGGCCTTAATTTCACATGGTAATCATAGAGTGGCGAACTCATTAAGTAAAATCCTTAATCCCACCAGGTTAGAAGAGTTTGGTAACCTGTAGAAAGAACTTGTCCCAATTAGTCTAAGTAGCAAAAAGTGGACATTAATAAATTATAAAATCTTCTAACTTAAGGTTGGATTAAAATATAATTTTCTTAATTTCCATGTATTACGTGCCATAAAATAGATCATGAGGCTCCTTTGCTTTGATACTGCCATTCTTTTTATTGTGTTCGAACAAATTTTATCTAGTCTATGTAGTCAGTTACTCTTCCTGGTTAATTTATCTCAGAAATTCATTCATCATTTCTGTGTTTTTCTTCTATGTGCCATATTTTTTAATCTCATTTTTCTTAGGATCTATTTTTATAATAGACTATGGTTTTTGTAATGTTTTGTTAATCTGACATATTTAAAGTCTTCTTAATTTTTTTTTCCGATATTTCCTTGTAACTGTAAAGTTCTTTCACACATTATCTTTGTTTAATGCATTTCCCTAAGGCTACCCCTATGGGTCATCACAAGTGAATTTGGAAGTATTATATTTTTAACATCTTTTTAATAATAAATTATTTATGCATAGTTTTGCTCTATCTATCTCTCTATCTGTTTTTCCTATAAGAAACTTCCCACTAATCAGCAGTAAATTATAGCTCGTATTAATTGTTTTAAATAATGCTTTTATATTTCATTATATAAACTATATTTATTTATGAAATCAATTTCAACCAGTATTATTATTTTCTGAACCTCCTTTAAGACAAGTAAGTCAATCTTAGAAATGACCATAGGCAGTAATTAATTTTGTGAAGGTGATGAATCAGGTTTTAATAATTTTATATCATTTCATGTTCAAAGTTGTGTTGGATTAAAATTACTTTTATTACTAGTACTTCATATAATTGTTCCTTTTATATTTTCATTGTACATATAATCCCTTGCAACAGCTTTATAAACAAAAAAAAAGTTCACAACATTATTTCTTAAACCTACTGTAATATAATCTTTTTAAATAGACCAATAACTGTTTTAATGATTCTGAATTTGTAGAGTTTAAATATTTTGACCTGCATAAATATATTTTAGTTGATGTTTATCTCATGCTCGCATCACATGTGGAATCTGGTAATTACTCATTCTTGCTTTGAAAAAGATTCCTTCTATTAAATATTAAAGTATTCATATAAATTTGGGTTGTATTCTTTGCCTGTGATTATATTTAATAAATGTGTCTTAATTTATCGTTTTTTCCTTTACTTGTGTTCATTAGAAACTTATATAACTTCTTATTCTAAAAATATTGCCAGACATATAAACTGTTATAGCATATTTAAAATTATTTCTCCTTTTCTTCAGTTGTTGATAGTTTTATTAGTACAATATATATGTATATTATAATTCATTTATTAATATATTAGTGAAGTGAAGTAAAAAACCAAAGTAATGTATACAGAAATAATGTTTAGGATAGGTATTAACATTTTTAAAAAGTTTAGCATTTTAGCTATGTAGATAATTATAATTTATTTCTATATATTATACATGTATTATCGGCCTATTTCAAATATAATGTTATGTGGTCACAAAACACGTGTATATTAGAGACCTCATCCTTACATCTACTTTTTGTTGAAAATTTATAGTAAAACATGTTAAATTGTTTTGTTTTTCATTTTGTTGATTTTTTTTTGCTCAATATCTTTACTATTAAATTGATAAGAAAAAGGCCTAATGTTTTTCGGAATGTCTCTCTTTTTTCTCTCCCTATAATAACTGCCTTGAATATCTAACGAAAATATAATTGGAATTAATACTACAACACTTTTCACTGCAGGCTGATTTAAAGCATTTAAAGGTATTGAGTACTAAAATTACATTTCACACGATTCTTAATATTTATACCAATAATATATTTTTTCCTAAATAATTTATGAATTTGCCTTGAGATTTTAAATTTTATTCGGCGTGAATAATGTGTAAATATTTTTTAATGTGAAAGGCAGGAATGTTAAATCCTTCACTGTAAAAATAGTGCACATACATGATAATTGTTTAAAACAGGGTTTTTATTGTATATTTATGACTGCAGTATTCAGTAGTTTATTCTTAACTATGTATACATATTTTTAGCAAAGAAAAAACTAAATTTCAAATATGCATTAAACATGTAGATTTGGCCTTAAATTAAACAATTTTATTCTTAACTTTAATCCCTGTTATAAACTATTATCTCTATAAATAAGTATAATTTAAAATAACAGTTGTGTATTGTACTACATACATTTAATGTGATACAATGTGTTGTTAATATATAAATAAATACAAAATAAAAATATATAATGAATACATATATATATTATATATTTAATAGTAATACGTATTTGTAGCCATTGTTTACGAATAGCAACAATACTGTATTTTAATTTTTATAAATTTAGTGTAATGCATAGTTGTGTGTTACTGTAGATTGATAGTAATTGGTTTTTACAATCTTTGCTGTAAAAATTTCAACAATAAAATAGTACCAAATAACTTTTTTTTTATGAATGTAACTTCGAAGCAATATTATTAGTTGCCATTTCTGGGACCATTTGAAGACCCTAACTTCAGTTACAGATAATTCCACTTTTAAAAAATGATACTTTTTTTCTAATTCTCATGACCCCTTCTATTATATTTATTGAATACCTTCTTAAGCCAAATGTCTTTTCTAGGATCACCTCAATCTTAAAATTTAAACCATTGGCATAGTTCTCGCTACTTCAAAAGATTACATTTAACTGAAGTTATTAGAATTTGAGCTTCCTAAAAATATGTGAGCTTATCGTTTATCTGAAAACTGGTGTTTTCAGACATCCCTATATTGCAGTATTGCTGTTCAGATCCTCTGGTTTATGCAATAGGTTTGGACTCTCATTTTTCTATCTGTTCTCTGTTTATTTATTAGCTTTCCTGTGAAATAATTTAATGTATACAATTTTGTCATATTTTCCTTGAAAGCCATCATCTAAATGGTTTTTGCATTTAAAGGGTTATTCAGAGTTAATTACATTGTTAATATTATTTGGTATATTTTTTCAAGTGGACAAGTATGAGGGTATTGTATAATGTTTAATATTAATGTAGCAGTTATTTTAGTAAATAACGACATTGCATTTGTGGATCTTGTATACACTATTTTTTGATATGAAAATACTCTGATATTTATTGTATTATACTAATGTTATTTATTGTAATTTATCCTTTATCTAGGTTCTACTATGCCAAAGTTACCAGCGCTACAGAATATGTAGTTTCCTTTTATTTATTATCTGTTCCCTATTATGTAATAATATTAGTAATAAAGAAGAAGGAATGTACGTCTTACATACTTGAGAAATGTATTTTAGAAACAAAGTTTCTGTTAGCACACATGTTAGATGTGCACTCTGTATAGTTCCACATGAATATGATAATGTTGAAACCTGATTTATGTCTTGGTTTATTCATCCCAAAAGACACCTTATATATAGAATTTTGCCTTTTATGTTTAGTGTTTTGTACAACTTCCACCAACTTAAGAAATAATAATGATCGTCACTCCCTCTCAGTCCAAATCTAAAGTCCTATCTATCTGTAGTAATGAGTTCTTTAAAAAGTTTCTCGAATCATTTACTTCACATGGTGGTTTAGAATTTGGTAGTAAATTGTGCACAAATTGCATTTAGTGCTATAAGTGGATCTTTTTACTCCATTGTACAAAGTAAAGTAAGTATTGTAATCAGAAAATATTTTTGTTTTGATTTCGAAATGGTAAATTTAGGAAAATAAAAGACATATACTACTAGCTGATTTATCATTATTGCCAGAGATAAAATCTAAATTGTTTACTGCCAAATATAAATGTGGGAATAACATCAGCTCTAAATGACAACCCTCATTTTTTCTGTGTTTACCAAAAAACATCCTCCCAGTTTACATTCTATTGTACTCAATGTACAAATACTGGACTGTATGGTGTATTGAATATATATATATATATATATATATATATATGCAGACAGACTAGTTAAGGTACCAGCTTCGCTTGGGAAATCATGACTGTTGCTTGGGGAGCCTGAATAAAGATTGTAATTTCTGTTGTCTTTACTATGCACAACATTTTTACACTTCCTGCTTCAAGTCTTTAGCTTACTATTTATTCTAGTAACTATAGTGAACTTGTTGACTTTTTTAGTCTCAAAGAATAAAAAAAAGAAAAAATGTGTTTTTGATCAATCCATCCCCATTGTTCAAAATACTGTTTCCAATGTAAATCATAATCATGGATAGCAATCATTCAAGTACCATAGGCCATAAAATTCATAATTAGGACAGCATTTTTTATTATAAACTATGCAAGAATACAAATTTATTTTCCCAAAAGTGACCCCAAGCACAACGATTTAATGTATTTAATTACCATTATCAAAAATACTCTAATGTATAACTGAAGAAGAAACTTTGCATTCATAGTTGTATTTTCTCATGTTCTGCTAATTATAATAATAATAAATTATTATTATATTTAACAAAATATTTCTGGGGGAGTACATAACATCACTAAAAGAGCATATAAATGCTGTATAATTCATTATCATGTAAAGTTATGCTTTAACTGACCTGGGGATTACATCTAGGATGGAATTCCAACAGCAAATAAGCTACAACTCGAAAGACTTTCCGGGGGAATGCTGTTTGCTATTTCCCTGAAACTAGAAACTGAATCTCCAACTCTTTCTCTAATAATCCTTTTTGACAGAAAGCTCTTAATGAAACTAGCCATTTGTCCTCTAAAGCCCCATGCATATAGAGTTCTTAAGATGGTATTGCGGTTGATGGTATCATATGCTTTTTCGATGACGAAAAATATTCCCACTGCTTCCTTCTGCTCAATAAATGAATAATTCTGATTCTATTTTAATATGTTGTTGATCTATATTTAGAAATCTATATGTTAGAAAGAAGATTACATTTTTCAATTAATCACTTCAGTCACTTGTTAACCATTTTTTTAATAATTTTGAGATGCAACTATTGAGGGATAATGGCCTGTAACTTTCAAGGCAGGCATATTTTTCTTTGGTGTTAACAGTGGAATGATTATGGACTCCCTCCACTTTCAGTGTATGTTGAAGTTTCCCAAATTTTGTTAAAAACGATGGTAGGATATGTTTTTTTCTTGGTGGAAGATTTTTTATCATTTAGTTGTGAATTTCATTCAAAGGTGTCAATGAATTTTCGTCAATTGCGCTCTGTAGTTCACATATTGAGAAAAGACAGTTATAGTGGTAGGGTATAGAATTTCTTGAAGGTTCTGACAAATGTAAATCGTGCCTAGGTCTTATTTCTTCATTAACACCCTGCACCCCTGATACTGTTGCAAAATGGTTAACTAATGACTCAAGAGATGCTTTGTGGGTCAGTTATTATTTCGACTTCACTATTTAAAATTGGCATTTCCATGTTATATTTACTAGACATGGTGAACATTTTCTGCCATATTTTTTTAATAGGAGTGTTATGGTTTCAACATAGGCGATCCAAGAATTCCTTTTTTTTTTCACTAGATTTCTTACAATTGCTTTATATTTTTTATCTCTATATATATAAAATTGTAACCTCTGTCTGTACATTGATTTTTTTCGCGAAATTTCACGATAACTTTTCGTTTCACATGTCATAGACACCATAACTGCATTTTGTTTCTTTCATGTATGTTTGCTTGTTTCTTTGTTTGTTTGTTACCTTTTCACGCATAAACGGCTGAACCGAATTTTTTGAAACTTGGTATGTACATTACTACTAACCCAACTTAGACTTTAGGCTATATTAAAATTCTCTGAGACGAACAGGAGTGGGGGTTATAAGGGAGGCCTGAAATTAAAAATAGCGATATTTCGTTTCCTATTGGTTTTTCGGCAAATATGAATATAACAAACGTTGTTTATTTTGTTATTTAGAGTAACTTTTGTTATATACATTTTTTTCGTATACCGATTTATAAACGAGATATACGCTAAAACCTATAGCGGAAGTGAACAATTTAATTTGACACAAAAGACTCAACCAAACTAAATAAAACTCGGTATGTGTATTAGCACTGATGCCATCATTATAATAAGCCGTACCAACATTTCTAGGGACGGGCAGGAGTGGGGGTTGTAAGGGAGGCCTGAATTTAAAAATAGCGGTATTTCGTTTTCTATAGGTTTTTCTGCAAATATACACATAACAAAAGTTGTTTATTTTGTTATTTAGAGTAACTTTTGTCATATTCATTTTTGTCTTTTAACAAAGTATAAACGAGATATACACTATAAACTAAAGCGGGAGTCAACTATTTCATTGGGCGCTAACGATTAAACCGATTTTAAAAAACTCGGTATGTCAATTAGCATTAATTCTTCCTTGATTATAAGCTATATTAAAATTTTTAGGTTCAACGGGAGTGGGGGTTATAAGGGAGGCCTGAAATAAAAATTCGCGATATTTCATTGTCTATTTGTTTTTCGACAAACATGCACATAAAAAAAGTTGTTTACTTTGTTATTTAGATTAACTTTGGTTTTATACATTTCCCTAGGAACAATGTGTGGAGCAAGTAATTTGCGTAGAAATATTGATATGCTCAACAATTCATTTCAATTTGAACTATGAGTTACCTCACCTGGAAAAATTAATTCAAATATATGTTAATATATTGTCCTTAATAACTGAAATCTATGCATAATGCACAGGAGACGGGAAATATGACAATTTGGAGGACATTGAAGACTTACATAAAACATTAATTTTATTGTTAACAAATGTCAATAACGGGTATTAACCCTAAACACTGGGACGGGTAAATGTCAAAATAGTGTGCAAAGTAAAGCCTTGCCAAAAAAATACCATCACCATTCATCCTCGAAACAATCCCCGGGCGAAGCCGGGTATCTGAGTTAGTAAATTATAAAGTTTTAATTTGTTTCGTTATGTTGAAGGATTTTTAAGGCTTTGTTTTTTTTTTTTTTTTATCATTTGACGACATTCTTCATCAAACCAGGGCGGGAAATTAGTTTTATACCGCCCTTTAGATTTCGGGATAATTTCACTGGCTGTTTGAATCAGTGGCGGCTCTTAGCTAAAATTTGTGGGGGTGCTGCTCTAGAAAATCCAGCACGGCAGGGTCTGTACTACGGGAACGACAGTGCCAGTGGTCTCGAACGGCAATGAGCGAAATCGGTAGAGCTGCCAACTAAAATCGGTATATGACAAAAAAAAATGCAATTTTCAAACATATTCGTTTATTTACCAAAAACCCACTTATTATTATATTATAATACCATAAAAATCAATTTTCAACATAAAAATCAACTTACAACATAAAAATCTACTTACAACATAAAAATATAATAACGTAATAATCAGCGTACCTACTAACTTACATCTAACACACTTATTATATTAATATATTGTTGGGAAAATTAAATACGTGAATAATTCTTCAGAGAGAGAGAGTCGCGTATTTGGGAAGTGCGATACAGATCAAAGAAGCCGACAGAATGACCTAGGTCCTACCAGTACCTTCCAGCCAGCGTCGAAGGAACCAGACAATTCCCCTCTGATGTATGCCGACAACCTATATCAGGGGGGGTGCCATTCGGCAGGTGCGCAGATCGTAAATTTTTGCGACTTGGCGCATGACGTCAAGAGGCGACTTGTGTGCGACGCTTTCAGCTTTGTTTACATCGAGTGAGCATCGTTGTTTTTTTAGTGAATTCTTTTATTTGTTATAAGTGATTTTTTTTTTTCAAAATGCCGAGTGAGTGTGCTATGGCAAAATGTTCCAACAACTCTAGGAGAACAGACAAGTCTGTATCTTATCACCGGTTCCCGAAAAACCCAGAAATTAAGAAACAGTGGATAGTTCTGTGTAAACGAGGAGATTTGAAATTTAATCCTACTTTTGCTCGGGTTTGTTCAGAACATTTCAGCGATAGTGATTACCAAAGGAATTTAAAAGCAGAATTGTTAGGCTATGTTCCTAATAGATTGATATTAAAAGAAGAAGCTGTGACGCATCTTAATTTACCAGTATCGTCCGTAAGTAAACAAACGCCTACTACCTCTACTTCTGACTCAAAATGTGAAACATCTAGAGAATGTAGGAGTAAAAAACTTGAAATAACTAAACGTGCCCTGCGTCACATTAATGAGATTTCTCCCAAAAAGATGAAAAGTGATTTTTCATGTAATACAGAAGAAGTTGCTTGTAATGGATGTATTCTCTTAAAGGAAAAAATTTCTGATATGAATCCCAATTAAAGTCCTTGCTGATCCAAGTAGAAAATTTAGAAAGTAATAACTTTAATTTAAAAAAGAGAGTTACTAAATTGCTAACAGTTAATCACCAGATAAAAATGCAAAAAGAAGAAAAAATGCAGTGAAAAAAGAAATGGAAAGGATTTGTTATCCAATATTATCCAAAGCTCAAATTCAGAGCATACACTCAAAAAATATCAGCAGCAACTGTTTTGGACAAGACAGACTTCATGTGAATGGGATCTTTTAAAAAGGTAAGATTTAAAATGTAAGAAACTGAATAATTTTCTTGTAGTGTTTCCTATAGAGCACTATAGGAGTATATTTCCCATGCTCCATCATTAATGATATAACATGTTTCCTTCGCAGTTATTTATTCTATGGGACAGTGCGGTTTCAATGCATACACTCAAGAAATATAAGCAGTAACTGTTTTGGACAAGACAGACTTCATACGAATGGGAGCTTTTAAGAAGGTAAGATTTAAAATATTAGAAACAGAATAATTTTCTTGTATTGTTTCCTATAGAGCACTATAGGAGTTTATTTCCCATGCTCCATCATTAATGATATTACATGTTTCCTTCGCAGTCATTTATTCTATGGGACAGTGCGGTTTCAATGCATACACTCAAGAAATATCAGCAGTAACTGTTTTGGACAAGACAGACTTCATGCGAATGGGAGCTTTTAAGAAGGTAAGATTTAAAATATTAGAAACAGGATTATTTTCTTGTAGTGTTTCCTATAGATCACTATAGGAGTTTATTTCCCATGCTCCATCATTAATGATATTACATGTTTCCTTCGTAGTTATTTATTCTATGGGACAGTGCGGTTTCAATGCATACACTCAAGAAATATCAGTAGCAACTGTTTTGGACAAGACAGACTTCATGCGAATGGGAGCTTTTAAAAAGGTAAGATTTAAAATGTAAGAAACAGAATAATTTTCTTGTATTGTTTCCTATAGAGCACTATAGGAGTTTATTTCCCATGCTCCATCATTAATGATATTACATGTTTCCTTCGCAGTTATTTATTCTATGGGACAGTGCGGTTTCAATGCATATGCTCCAACATCTGTGCCATTTTCTTCACAAGGATGCTACTGGAACCAGGGATTCCCTGCGGCTCAAAATGTTAGCATATTTTTATTACAAGGAGGACTACATGCCAATGACAGCTTTTTTTTTAAAAAAAAAGATAAGTTTTAAAGTCTGAGTAACAGAATAATCTTCTTGTAGTGTTTTCTATAGAGCACTATAGGAGTTTATTTCCCATGGACTATCATTAATGATATTACATGTTTCCTCCACAGTTAGTTATTCTATGGGACAGTGCGGTTTCAATGCATATGCTCCAACATCAGTGCCATTCTCTTCACAAGGATGCTACTGGAACCAAGGATTCCAGTGACTAAATATAAGCATCTTTTTATTACAAGGAGGACTACATGCCAATGATAACCTTTAAAAATCTTGTACCTATATTGACTAGCTGATGTTTAAAATAATTTACTCATTTTTAACTGGGTATCATTGTTTATTGCTTGGTTAGTCTCAATTTTATTAACTTTCATTTGTTTGTATAATAGAAGTCATTACTATTTTCATGTTTTGGAGATTTCATCTTATTATAGTAAAATTTTACTTTTTGTTGTGCTAATTACCTAGAAAAATTACGATTTTTAAATGTAACCCAACATATATAAATTTTAAGGAACTATTATGTATTTATTTTTATTGGAATCTAATTTGTACATGGTTTATTTGAAATAAAATATATTCAACTAAAGTAATTTGTATCATTTACAGACATATACCATTTTAACAATTTTTTATTCGCCAAATTAATCAGAAAACTGCTTATATTGATCGTATTTCGGCTAGTCTTCCACGAATCTTGTTGCCCAGTGACGTAGAGGCTTGCTGCATTCTGATTGGCTACTCGCGAATGGCGCTACCTTGTATTATACGTACCTTGAACCTATATAAGAACAGCCAGCCGCGATCGAGTCAGTAAGGAGACATACGGTGCTTCCGCTGTGTCGGTCCACCTAAGGCGCAACAACATCACCCAATTTCGGGTGCAGACCACACAGCGGGATCTCCGTATTCTCCCGACGACCAAAGAAGCCCATCAACAAATCATCAACCTTTTCAACCACCCCGAAGACAAGGTCCCTTTCCATACCTTCGCCCCCCGGGGTACAAAACGCAATCCAAAATATATGATCCTGGGCCTGGAAATAACACACCCAATTGAGGACGTTAAAGCAGCCCTCAAGCACGACGATCTGATCAGCGTCATGCGCATGCGCAGAACGGCCCCGGACGGCACCAAGAGGGACATAGAGCCCATACTGGCTACTTTCAAACCAGGATACAAATATCATATGCACTTGGGCAAGATCAAATACATTGATCATATTGTAATTAGAGTGAAGGAATACATCCCCGAGAAAGAAGTGCCCCAGTGTCACCGGTGCCAACAGTTCGGTCACACCAAGGCCTACTGTTCATTACCCCCCAAGTGCGTACGATGTTCAGGAGCCCACTTGGTCGCCGACTGCGACCGTTCTCGCAATCCGTTGACTTGCGCCAACTGCGGGGAGGAACACCCGGCCTCATACAGGAATTGCCCCCACCGTCAGCGGATCGTCCAGGCTGCCCAGGCCAGGCGTAAGGACCCCGGTCCTACCTACATCCCCGCTCCTCCCCCCACCCACAACCCCTGGACTGCTCGTCAATCCCGTCCTACTCCCACATCCCAACCACAACCCACACAAACCCACTACCGACCCCCTCCCCCTCTGCTTACACCCAACCCCAGGATCAGGCATATTCTCAACCCACTACTTATAACAACTCAGCCATGTCTCCCTGGGTTGACAGAATCGAGCGAATGCTGGATACCCTCCTCGGCACCGTAAACGCACTCCTAGACGTCATCAAGTCCAACATGACCAAATAATGGTTAGGCCTTACTCCCTGCTGAATTTCAACGTAAACTCTTGAAGCTTGAAGCTCTTCTTAGTCAATATGACCCCACTATAGCGGTGCTCAGCGACACTCGCTCAACCCCCTCGACGTCATTTACGGTGGCTGGCTACCATACCTTCCGGAGTGACATGGTCGACGCAGACAACGGGGCAGGGGGAGTAGCCATACTAATAAGGTATGGCACCTCCTACAAACTGGAGCAGCCTATAGTTGCCTCAGTGCCCAAGCAAATACATGTCCTCACGGTTAAGGTACTGTTAGACAACCACACGTACACCATCACCGGCCTGTATAGACGGCCTAGAGCCAAATGCGAGCAATTCAATAACCTGATCGGCCTAGCAATGACCGATAGAAATCACATAGTCGTTGGAGATCTGAACGCCAGACATACCTCCTGGAACAACTGTTCAGACAACGCTGCCGGCACAACGATAACGAAATCAGCCTTTACCGTTGTGCATCCTAATGCTCACACCTATAGAGACTACGCGAATATGTCCACTGTGGACCTCCTTCTTACCCGCACCCCACACATAGTGACAAGATGTTTAGCCCTTAACTTTGTCTCTAGCGATCACCGACCAGTACTCTATGTGCTGCGAGGTCGTCCTCCCAAGCCCACAACCACCACTTACTCGTTTCATAATGGAGACTGGAAATTATACAAGTCCCTTATGTACGAAACCACGCCGGCGTTCACTACTATCAGTGACACCCAAACCCAGGAGAATAAACTGGACGAGTTTACGGGGCTGATCATTCAAGCAGCGGACCAAGCCATCCCCAAGTTTGTGAGGATACCACCGGGGCTCAAGACCCCTCCTCACATACTAGCAATTATCAAGCAGAGGAACAACCTTAAAAACACCTGGTACCGGACTAAAAACCCTTCCCTCCGCCCCCGCCATTAACTCCCTCACCACACAGATCCGTTCCCTCATGAGACAGTGGAAGACGGCGCAGTGGCACGAAACCCTCCGACAAACGCACGGAGACTTTCGCAAATTTTGGAAGCTGGTTAAGACCAAGGTCACCAAAAGGCGATCTGTTCTCCTCCAAGCCGACAAAACTGTGATGAGTCCCAAAAACCAAGCTGAAGTGTTGGCGGCTCATATAGCCGCAACAGATCAGACTAGTTTGCGTAAAACCGTCGAGGCGCCCCGGGCGGAGGATGAAGGAAACTTCATGTTCTCCTCCCCGAGGCAGCTTACCGCTATCCTGCGCCGCACCAAAGGGGGTAAATCCCCTGGTGTGGACAGGGTGCAGTACGTGTTGCTGCGTCAGCTTCCACGCCGCTCTCTCTCCTATCTCAACCATCTCCTAAATTCCTGCCTCCGCCTCAGACATTTCCCCTCCATGTGGAAGCACGCCATTATCGTGCCTCTCCGCAAACCCAATAAGTCCGGTACCGCTCCCGAACACTACCGCCCCATAAGCCTTCTCCCTCATGTCTCCAAAATACTGGAACATATCATTCTCCAGTATTTTGTGGATTTCAGCGAGAAGGCCTCCCTTATACCCAACGAGCAGTCTGGTTTCCGTCCCCAGCATTGTGCACTCCACTCCCTAGCCCGTATCCACACCAACACCTGTTCCAACATCCGCAGAAACGTCGCCACGGCCATGATTTCTATTGACTGCACTCAGGCTTTTGATTCCGTTGACCACGCCCAACTCCTTAACACCCTCAGCATCATGGCTGTCCCAGCCAACTCCTCGCCATGCTACGCTCCTTCCTACACGGCCGAACCTTTCAAGTAAGGATCGGCGCATCCCTATCCACATCCTACCCTCTCCGAGTTGGAGTGCCTCAGGGCTCTCCTCTCTCTCCTTCCCTATTCAAGGCATACACCGCACAGGTGGTCAGTCAACGGTTCCACAACACTGAGGTAGTAGCATACGCAGATGACGTGGCGATAGTTAGCACCTCCCTTAATCCTACCCTTGCCCTCCGTTTGGCAGAACTGGCCTGCCAAACGGTGTCCGACGGCCTCAAGAAAATTAACATACACGTGAATCCTAGGAAGACAGATGCCCTGGTTTTCACGTACCACAAGCAAAACACCACCATCCCTGAATCCTTCCAATTAGATAATGAAACCCTCTCCATCTCCCGTTCCATCTGCTACCTAGGAGTTCACCTAGATAGACACCTTTCCTTCTCCAACCATATCCACAAAACCATAAAATCCTGCAGATACCGATTCCGCTCCCTAAACTACCTCCTCACCTCTCCCGTCCTCAGCCTCCACCTAAAACTCCTCATCCTTAAAGGGGTAATCCAACCCGCCCTCCTATATGGATCCCCTGTCCTTAGATACCTCACTCAATCCTCCCTTAACGACCTCCAATCCTACCAAAACGGACTCGTCCGGAAAATTGTCCGGCACGCCTCCCTCCAAAGATTCCCCCAACCTAATAATCCATCCTACCCTACAACTTGAACCCATTTCCCGCCGACATGTAAAATTTTATGACTCCCTCCAGTACATAGACAATCCCTATACTCCTCCCTACAACCTCCTCCTCAGGCGGTATGTTGGCGGAAGGTGGTCGAAGATGTCGAGCCCCTAGTCGACGTTACCGGCTGTTGAGTCCCTACGTCACTGCTCGGGAACAGGAGCACTAGCCACAACTATCAACACCCTCACAATCATCTATTTGGCCGTCTAGCTTAAGTTAGGTTAGGATATTAGTTTTAGTTATTTTTAGCAGATTTCCCTTCAGGGAAATGGGCCCTATATAAAGAAGGGCTAGCCGCGAGCGAGTCAGTTTTTATTCTCACCTGTCTTGATGTTCACATCAGTGCTACAGTGCGACTTAGTACAGTGCCGTAAAGTGTTTTTATAAGAAGAACAGTGTTGTGCCGTGACTGTAAGTAACAGTTTAGTGCCGTGTTTAAGACAGTGTAGTGCCGCGAAGTAAAGGACAGTGCAGTGCCGCGAAGTAAAGGACAGTGCAGTGCCGCGAAGTAAAGGACAGTGCAGTGCCGTCTTGTTGTGAATTTCAGTGACCGTGAGTGAATTATTGGACTGTGTAATCTGAAGAACAGTGACGCTATCAGTCTATACTGTGAGTAGTAATTAAGAATAATTACCAAGTTTATTTTGTATTATCCAAATAAATTGTGCAGTGATAAAAACTGTGAAACTTGCGAGTATTTAATTTTGCAATCCAAAAGAACTCTTATTAAAAACGTTTATTACTGGTTTTTGGTAATAAAAACGTAACAACTGGTGTCAGAAGTGGGATTGCAAAATTAAAATCAACAAAAATGAAGTTTGAAGAACTAAAAGTGGAACAGCTGAAGAAGGAGCTGGCTAAACTGAATCTACCAATAACAGGAAACAAGGCTGAACTACAAAGGCGGTTGACAGATGAACTCCAAAGACAAGGAATCGATATAAGTACACACGAGTTTGACGATAAAGAAGACATTGCTGTAAGTAATCCTATTTCAAGTAGCAATGTGGATTTAAATGCAATTTTAGCCGCTATGATAGAAAATAACCAGAAACTCTTAGAAGCCTCTAGAGCTAATTACGAAAGATTAGAAGAAGCTTCTAGAACTAATTGCGAGAGGTTAGAAGAAAAATTCCAGGAAGCTTCTAAAAGTAACAGCGAGAAAATCTTAGCGGAAGTCAGACAAGAATTCCAGGAAGCTTCTAGAGCTAATTGTGAGAGACTCGAGGAACTTCAGGAAGCTTCTAGAACAACAAACCAAAAACTCCACGAAATATCAGAAGTATTGGGCAAACGAGTGGAAGCCATTGAGCAGAGAGTAAGCGGGTTTGATGAAAAACTGAATAATGTTGAAGAGAAAGTGTCCAACCTAGGAAAGAAGGTAGACGATGAAATACGTGAGCTACAATTCCAAATGGATAATCTACATGTTCGAGAGGGTCCGGTGAGGCTCATTTCAGAAAATTCCAGCAAGATAAAGGCCCCAACTTTTGATGGTAATGTACCATTTAATGTTTTTAAATTCCAATTTGAGACGGTGGCCAGTAGAAACGGATGGAATAATGAAGAGAAAGCGGTAGAATTGATTTTGACACTGAAGGGAACCGCTGCAGAAATCCTGGAGAGTTTACCTTCAGCTTGTAGGAATAATTATGAGGACATTATGTTGGCATTACAGCGCAAGTTTGGCGGTGAGCATAAGCGAGAACTTTACAGGATGGAACTAAGGGGCAGAGTGCAGAAACCGAACGAGACGCTACAAGATTTTGCCATGGAAATCGAACGTCTAGTGCAGCTGACTTACCCAGATGAAAATCATCCATTCTTGGATCAGTTCAAGATTGAAGCATTTGTGAATGGTATACGAGATCCAGACGTTAAATTCGCGGTGTGTGCTATGCAAAAATCATCGTTTGCTGAAACCATCTTATGCGCTAGTCCAGGAGATCGCTAAATTAATTTCAAAACCACAAGTCTTCAAGGTGCGACGTCTTGAGGCTGATATTCAAAATGACGCCCAAATGTCAAGGAGTGACAGAAGAATTAGTCAAGCGAATAATGGAGGAGCAAAGGAACAGATCACGCTCAAAGTGCTTCAACTGTGGCAAGGCCGGCCATTTTCAACGTAACTGTAAAGCTCCAAAGAAAAGGTCAAGATCTGTTTCACCAGCCAAGGAACGCGAATTACTTGCAGAAGAAGAGGAAAAATGGATGAAAGGACTGACATCACCTGAAAGAAACAAAACAAAGGAGTTGCTAAGGACACATGCCTCCGCCTTCGCCCTAAGCAATAAAAACCCAGGTAGAACAGCTGTAGTGAAACATGAAATAAATACCGGTGAAGCGAGACCTATAAAACAAGCACCAAGGAGTGTTCCCCTAGCGAAGCGGAACGAAGTTAAAGAACTTGTCAACGAAATGGAGCGGAATGGAGTCATTGAACCATCTTCGAGTCCGTGGAGCTCTCCAATAGTTCTAGTAAAGAAGAAAGATGGCAGCACCAGATTCTGCGTCGACTACAGAAAACTCAATGACGTCACCAAGAAAGACAGCTATCCGCTGCCAAGAATTGACGACACCTTAGACACGTTGGCTTGAACGAAATGGTTTTCTAACTTGGACTTGCAAAGTGGCTACTGGCAAGTAGAGATAGCCGAGAAGGACAAAGAAAAAACTGCCTTTAGCGCAAGCAATGGTTTATGGCAGTTCAAGGTGATGCCATTTGGGCTCTGCAATGCCCCAGCTATTTTTGAGCGTTTAATGGAACGTGTGCTACAGGGTCTCAATTGGAAGACGTGCTTGGTGTATTTAGATGACATAATTGTTATGGGGAAGACTTTTGAGGAACATCTTAAAAACCTGGATGAAGTATTTAGTCGCATAACAGCAGCAGGGCTGAAGTTAAGCATAAAGAAATGTGCTCTGTTTCAGAAGGAGGTCAAATACTTGGGGCATCGGGTAACAGCAGAGGGCATCTCCACTGACGAGGACAAAATACGGGCAGTAAAGGACTGGCCTCGACCACGAAATATTCACGAGCTGCGTAGCTTCCTGGGGCTTTGCACATACTATAGGAGATTCGTGCTAAACTTTGCTCAGGTAGCAGCCAGCTTGCACGAGCTAACCAAAAAGTCGCGATCATACCACTGGAGTGAGGCAACGGAAGATGCGTTCCAGAGGCTCAAGGAACTCTTGTACACTGCACCTGTCCTTGCCATTAAAAGTCGTTTTGAATGCAGTAGGCTAGTGATTGACTCTGTAGACAGCCTATTTCTCAGTTTTGTTTTCATAATATTAATTTGAGAAAATATGAGCTCAACATTGCAGATGAATGGGGGAGTGATAAAATATTAAACATAAAAGTAGTTAACAAGGGAAACATTTGAGCAGTGGCGGCTCGTTGCTAAAATTAGCGGGGGTGCTACTCCAGAAAATGTTTAGCCTTTGTTTTAAAATTGTGTAAAAGGAAACAAATATGTATAAAAAGAAAATTTATTCAGAAACTTGATAAAATCCTAAAAGAACAAAATCAAACCTTTTTTATTTACTTTAACCTAAATTGTTACAGTTCAAGCTTAATCTATTCGGTCGGCACTGCGGGAAAGAAAGTGTTCTCTATCCCTTGTGGAGCTTCCTCTGAGGGCATGCGCACAACAGCCAAATACCTCGCAGCTGGAACTGGGAAGCGCACAGTTCCATGCAAAGATTTTTGTATCTTTTTTCATAAACTGGGGGATGGTTACTGCATTAAACTTAAGAATTATATATTATACAAGTATAAAGAAGGAATTAAAGAAAAAGGCTCATTACATTAAATGTTATAGATAATATCAAGTGGAAATTGGGTGTGCTGCAGTTCCACAGTGCCAATACGCGAGCCGCCACTGGTTTGAATAATTGATTTAGTGAACTCTTCTACCATTTCATCAATGTTGTCTGACATATTTTGAAGAGTGTTTGGCTTTATCTGTAATCCACTTTGGGTGTTTATTTGTAGTAATTAATTCCATACGGAAGTTAATCTATTTGGAAATTGATTACTTCCATATTGGTTTTGACATACACCCCAATTAAAATGCAAATCTATATTCGGCAAAGAAAAGATCGTCTATAGCGGATTGTGTTCTTGTACGGGGGCAGACATGAGTGATGAGGCCAATATTTAAAAGTGTAGAATCAATTATTCTCCTTAAAATATTTGCCCTTGTGTTTGTTATTGCCGGGCTCCAGGAATGATGCGACCCATTCATATTACCGAGCACGGTGTAAGGAGCGGGAATATTATAAAACCAGCTGTATTCGGGTATGTTCATTAATAGGCTCAGTAGGGGGTAAATAAATATTACAGATATGAACATTGAATTAATTTCACTTTTAGTAACTATTGCTTGCAATGGAGTATGAAAATCTAGTTTTTCTGAATAGAGATCATTTCTAACTGCTATCGCAACACCTCCGTGGGGTATTTCTCTGCCCCGGATTTCTTTATATTTCCTGTAAACCTTGTAGTTTCCAATTGTTAAGATGAGGTGTCAACTTGGTTTCCTGTAGGTATATAATGGCTGGGTTTATATCTTTTAAAGGTAGCTTTCATTTTTCGAACTGTGTACGATCCCATTGCAAGTCCAACACATCCAGGTATTGGAAACCTACGACTCAACACTCTAAGGGATAGTAAATATTTCATAACAATGATTGTCATTTTACATTCATCGGCATTGCGTACATCGACGTTTCCTTTACAGAGTTCGATTATTACTTTGAGAGTATTATCATTAAGACATATCTTTATTTTATCCAGAAATGAAATTATTTCATAATATAATACAACCTGCAATTCAAGGGTGAGCGACTGCACTATAAAGTAATTTGATGTCGTGTTTAAGCGCTGAGTAGAAGTTTGTTGATTGAGTAGTGTGCTTTTTGAATATAAGTGAATAAATTATTATTATTATTTATTAACGTCCACTTTTTGCATCTTAGGCTAATCGGGACGGGTTATCTACAGGTTACCACCCTTTTCTAGCCAGGGTGGGATTTTAGGACGTTATTCAATGAATTTCGTCACTAAATAATTTCCTTTGCCCAGGCAAGAATTGAACTCGCCACTCTAGGTTTACCATGTGAGATTAAGGTCAACGCTTTAACTCGCATGGCTAACCTGAGCCCCAAGTGAATAAATACAAACGGAAATAAGAAATGTTTCAGCCAATTTCAATAACCTGCCGACAGGAATGTAGAAATGTAAACAAACAGGTCTTCCCGCCTCACACCGGAAAGAAAAACAATACCTGAAATATATCCGAATATAACATATTAATTTTATTGAGAACTATACACTATAACTAGTACTGTAATTAATACTGAATTGTTATCTCAATTAATCAAATTTTAGTAGTCCAAAACCTTAAGGCGGGGAGGGGGAGGATCACCAGGATATATTTTCATGTATCTCATATAATAAAGGTCTCTTGAACACGATTTTTTGTATTTAAGCTTCGAATAATGTGATTTATTATGTAGCAGAGTATTGTTTATGTAACATGAGTAGAAGTGGTGGTTTGATGGTTTTCTTTTTACATAAAACAACTAAATATCGAGTTTGGTAACGATTAAACAATAATTCCGATCGCAAGAGCAGTAACAGACAAATATATATATATATATATATATATATATATATATATATATATATATATATATATATATATACCCTAAAAAGTATAGCGAGAGTCAACAATTTTATTTGGCATGAAACATTCAACCGAACTAAATAAAAATCAGTATGTGTATTAGCACTAACTCCTTCGTTATAATAAGCTATACCAACATTTCTAGGGACGAGCAGGAGTGGGGGTTGTAAGGGAGGCCTGAAATTAAAAATAGCGGTATTTCGTTTTCTATTGGGTTTTCGGCAAATATGCACATGACAAAAGTTGTTTATTTTGTTATTTAAAGTAACTTTTATTATATTCACTTTTGTCGTATAACAAAGTATAAACGAGATATACACTAAAAACTAAAGCGGGAGCCAACAATATTATTGGGCACTAACGATTGAAACGAACATAACAAAATTCGGTATGTGAATTAGCATTAATTCTTCTATGATTATAAGCTATATTACTATTTTTGGGTTCGAACGGGAGTGGGGTTTTTAAGGGAGGCCTGAAATTAAAAATAGCGATATTTCGTTTCGATTTTCGACAAATACGCACATAAAAAAAATTTATTTATTTTATTGTTTAGAGTAACGTTTTTTATATACACTTTTGTCGTATACCGAAGTACAAATGCGCTAAACACTATA
Organism: Riptortus pedestris; assembly: GCA_019009955.1. Taxonomy (NCBI): domain Eukaryota; kingdom Metazoa; phylum Arthropoda; class Insecta; order Hemiptera; family Alydidae; genus Riptortus; species Riptortus pedestris. The sequence goes on from CM032228.1 coordinate 118,832,517, forward strand.
GTGGGAGTCAATAATTTTATTGGGCACTAACAATTGAACCGAACCCTATATGTAAATTAGCATTAATTGTTCCATGATTATAAGCTATATTAAAACTTTTAGGTTCGAACGGGAGTGGGGGTTATAGCGGTACTGACGCACCTAAAACAGCTGTCACCATTGGGTTTTGTACCGCATCAAGGGAAAGGAACTTTTATTCATACATGGTTTAGAAGATAGAATAGTTTCTAAGATTATGAATTATATGGTCCATTAAGTTATAAAAAAAAACTACATGCACAGGAGACGGGAAATATAAAAATATTGAGGACAGTGAACTCTTAAATAGCAAATAATTTTACTATTAACAAATCCACAGCAACGACGGGTATAAATTTTAAACACTGGGGTCGGGGAAATGTCAAAATATAGTTGCCTCGCCAAAAACCACCATCTGCATTCAGATGAATTCCCGAGCGAAGCCGGGTACCTTAGCTAGTGTAGCCTAGAATATATACTACATCACATCCCAACCATTGGACCATACTTCCTTATCCATCGTTGACTGGTTTCCTACCATTTTAATGGGAATATAAAGATTGGAATAAGCTATGTACGAAATCATTCTAACACAACATAGATGTCCTTAACATGTTCAAAAATTGTACTATTATGTAGATGTGATCCCCATGATGATGTAAAAGAGGTAAGTAGACGAATTTACTTGTAGTATAGCCGTTATCAGTAAATTAATTGAAATAATGAAGGTTTATCTTCAAAATATAAAGATTGGGTCAAATTACTATCATATTATAGATTTAACGAGAATCATGTAATGCCTAAGTGGAGCAGGGGCTCCCAAGAATGACTTGCCAATTGTAACCTCATTCTGAGATATGAGAACTGTTCAAAGATCTCGCGCTTAGGGTGCTTCTACCTCAGAGAGTTTTTTCCAAAACATTTTTCTTTGTATTACTATACTCTAAGAATGACCCTTGTAATAACTGTTGTTGTGCTGACCTTTTTTATGGTGAGATGGGATTACTAGCGTGTCATACGAACACGAGGGGAATCTGCTTAATTTACGCAACTACAGAATGACGGACTTTTTTTTCCCTTTATAGTTAAGGGGCTGAGGTTAGCCATGTGAGGTAATGCGTTGGTCTAAATCCATTTGGTAAACTTCAAATCAAGGATTCGATTCCGGTGTTGGTAGTAGGAATTAATTTAGTGACGAACTAACTAAATATAAAATAGGTAAAAAAAAAATAATTTAATTTTAACGGTTTTATAGAAAAATAAAATAGAAGAAAAGTATGAAGAAAAAGTACTAAAAGCTAAAACATAAATCTTAGTTCCTTTGTACCAGTCATCATACATTCCTCTCACCTCATCAATCTAGGGCATTGATCAGACAAATAAATAAAATCTTGGGGCTTGTGAAATGTCTATCAACAGTCAACCATTCATATAATTATAAATGCTATTTGTGTATTTATTCAGGTTACGCTAAGCCCCACGATTTTATTTATTTGTCTGATCCATGCCCTAGATCGACGAGGAGAGTGGTGTGATGACAGGTGACTTAGACTCTAAGATTTGTTTTAGCTTTTAGTACATTTTCTTCATCATTTTTATCTGGATTTTTTTTTTCAATAAAACGGTTTAACTTCAATTTTTTATTAACATATTTTATTTTTAAGTTTTTAGTGTTAATTTCTCTTTCTATGTAGGTCATTTAGTAGCTCATTAATACAAGGTTTATTTCCTGACAATTTGTTGCAATCTAACTCTACATATTTGATATTTAATCTTGGAATAATATGTTCCATGATATATCATCTTAGATGAGATAAGTAATAGTGGAGTTTCACATGCTATGGAGTTCACTGACGACTAAAAACTAACAAATGAATCATTTCCGCTTATATTGGAGATACAGACAACATTTATATGAAATTAAATTTGCAACAAGATTGGTTATACCCAATTTTGTTATTCATCTTATAATAACTGACATAGTTTAAATTTTCGATCACCCTTCCCTCTAGGGAGAGGCCCCTAGCCATCTCAGCCATTTACGGTTTTACATAAAATGTATAAATTCGGCATTGGTAACGGTCAAACAATTATTTTGACCTTAGAGCACATTCCCATTAACCATACTGAAACAAATATGAAATCTGGCATGATGTGCTGGCCATCTTAGATTTGAAATTTGTCATAGTGTACAGTATTCTACTAGTCAAGCCCATTCATTTGGACTCCATATTGAGGGATTTGTGAAGAAAAAAGTAAGATTTTGACTGCCATTTTGTAGGGACGACCATCTGTGATTTACAAAGATTCTGAATATATTAAATTGTATTGGCATCAGAACTTAAGGTGTGTACCAAATATCAGATCAATCGCTCAACAGGAAAAGGGCCAAATTTCAACTACTATAAATTTCACCGAATTAAGTAAATAATTGAAGAAACAGGTCAAACTAAATAAAATCATTAAAAAATCTTTAGTCGTGAATAAAAAAGGTTGATTACCTGTATATTACTCGTCTTTCTCTTTACCTTCTTTGCATAAGGTGGACATTAATAATATCAATTAAAAATACTTTATTTAAGAAGAAATCAAATTAAGAATTTCAGAAGGTGACATCAAGTCTACATTAATTAGAAATTGACCTGTCACAAGACTTCGATGTAAGAAAGAGTAATATTGCCAACAAAGAACTATTTAAATATGTAATCTTCTGCTGAACATCTGAGGAAGATTTAGGGCCAAACAAAGGAACTGCCTGGGAGGTCATTTCGCCAGCATTATTGTTATGATATACCAGAGATATAAATTGACAATAATATACTTCAATTGGCCTTAACTGAGTCCATAATTATAAAGAATAGGATATTTTGGACTGCTGCTAGTTAAATATAGGATATTTTGATTGCCAGTAAATGGATATTACATGAAAATTTCACATACTATTAAACAATCAATCTCAGTTTCTGGGAATTTGAGACTCAATTGTATTAGTGTTAAACTAAATTCGCGGCATTAATGTCTCTATAAGTGACTCATTAAACATCATTATTTGTAATACTGAGAAGAAGGAAGTACAAGAGCTAGTTACCTATAGTAGGGATAGGCTCTACAAAGTGCAACTATCAGTTCAATCCCAGCCTTTCAACAACTCGCAATATCCAAATTCCATGTTAAATATTTTAATCCATTGAACGCAATACAATACTAAAATGCTAATGGGTGAAGAAGTGTCATATCAAATGCCTTGGGGAATGATTTCAGGTAAATTCTGTTTCTTAGATTTAGTTTTAGTTCAGTATAAAAAAAAAAGTCCGTCGTGCAGGGTCTGCGTAGACTTAGCAGATTTTCCTTGTGCTGGTATGACACACTACTGATTTCATCTCACAATATAACCAATTCTTCATTACTAACTAAACATGCAATGAATAGAAGTGGGAGTTTACTGAAGGCTGAAAACGAGGAAGTACAAACTTCTCTGTCTCTCTCTCTCTCTCTACATATATATCTATCTATCTATATATATATATATATATATATATATATATATATATATATATATATATATATATATATATAATTTTGAACGGACCACATTTTCGTGACATCTCCTGGGTAGGATCGATGGATATTTGAAGACATTTTTAGAAATTGCGTCATGAGTACGACCTCAATAGCCGATTTCCCTTGAGGGAAATCTTTTAAAAAGTGGGATGTTTGTAGGCAACAGTGAGTGTAGGTAAGAGAGGTGGGAGACTTCCTTCCTGTTCTCTCACTACAAACCTTATATTTCAGTGAATTGTTTAAGCTAGCATTTCCTGATGATTAAGATTATTTCAATATTCTGAGTGCACATGTAAAACTCTTGGATTTTAATACTGGTAGAATTTGAAGAGAGGAAAAATTATTTTAGTGTAACAGGAGACATTATACAACTATACATATTATGACGGGAATGCACAAATATGTTAAATTATTTCTGCCTCACCTTAAATTATTTCTCCTGACCTCACATTGGTTTATGTTTAAATGGGATTTGATGCTTATAATTTTAGTAATGTAGAGTTTTTCACAGAAATGTGAATTTGTTTAAGTCTCATAAATATATAATTTAAAGGAATGACCGCTGGAGAGGTACACCCAATTATTAGATAGAACCAATCATATTGCAAATTAAATTTACTATAAATATTGCTCTATACATGTATTCTCTATCTTGAATATCAACCGAGATATTTGCATTTTTATTAATTGTAACGGACGAAATAAGATCGGCTAACTTCGGGTCTAGTTGTGAGTTTCCGTCAAACGATAGTTCGGCCGTTTCCGTAACTGTTCGAATCTCGGGAAATTTGTCTATTGTAAAACTTCACATGGGAAATCTGCTTAGTTTTCGCAGCCTCTGCGTGACGGACTTTTTAAGATATCAGTTCTGTTTACATTAAATTATGTTAATAATTCTTATTACATTTTCTCCACAATTCAAAAGCTTTTGTTGAATTAATTTTCCTATTTTAATTAAATAAATTATTAAATACATTTAAGGGGAAACGGACATTTCTGATTGATTAATGTTTGGGAAAGAGCTTTGGTCTTCACTCAAACTATTAATGGCTGTTTCGTTTAATGAAAGTGTATTAATACATCGAGGTACTAAGTTGAATAAATTTATATATGGATACGCATTGACGACTATAACAAAATGTCCATTCAAATTACTTGCTTTATAAATTGCTAAACGATAAAGATGTATATAACGAAAGTTACTCAAAATGTCAAATTAAACATCTTTTTTTGCATGTTTGCCAAAAAAAACAATAGAAAACGAAATATGACTATTTTTCATTTCATGCCCCCCTAACAACCCCCTCGCCTAACCTAAAAATGTGAATATAGCTTATAGTCAAGGAGGCAACAATTATTGTTGATTCCCGCTTTAGTTTTTAGCGTTCATCGCGTTTATACTTTGTTATACGACAAAAGCGAATATAACAAAAATAACAATAAATAAACAACTTTTGTTATTGTTGAAAAACTTGTTGACCCAGATTTTCGGAGAGGGCTATATTAACGGTCAACAAATTTTTTTCAGCTGTTATAAAGTAATATAAGTTCCTTCGCCAACCGTTTCTTCCGTTAAAGAAGAAAAGTGCGACTGCTTAGAAATACAAATTTAATAAACTTTTAATAACTTTACCTAAAATAAAAATAACTAAAAATTGTTATATACATAACAACGCATTTTAATTTTAGGACACGGCTGAATACATTCTAATACAAGACGGCTTATATAACACATATTCAAAATAGTCAATTAAAAGCTTTTTGTTCTGAAATTCGGGAAAAAGGGAATTTCTCACTGTCATATCTACTTTTATTATTTCATGAATATGCATTGGTTAAATTTATTTTATTAAATAAACTAATACCGGATAGGACAAGGGGGGGGATAATTTTCTAGCTTGAAAACAATTTGAAAAACAAGTTTTTCTTTTTTCCTCAAAGACTGTCAGTAATGAGAATGCTTCTTTTGTAAGAAAATGAAACTAATAATGATGTCAAATTATGAAAGATATATGTTTGAGGCAAATTATGTATACAATGAATCCGTGTGTGAATATTTGTCATTGTACATCCGTGATTTTATTTTATTTAAATTTGTCTCTTGATAATCCCGCATTTAATAAAGAAGCATGCTTATTATTAACTGTTAGAAATGGTACTTAAATAGAAACACTGGAATATTGTGTATAATATTTAATTTACTAAATATCATACCTAAAAACACCTTTTGCTTAGGTAAAGCCTGGGGAGTGGAGGGTGGAAATCCAACTATTTGCATACATGGCTATAATGAGAATGCTGCAGCTTTCGACCCACTCCTTAAACATTTATTAAACACCAATGATTTTTTTCTAGCTATTGATCTTCCAGGGCATGGAAAGTCTGATCATTATCCAAAATCATCTCAGGTAATTGCTCTTAATAATGTAACTTGATTATATGATATAGACATCCACACACGGTGTCCCATCAACCATTGGTCACCCCAAAATGATTCCATATTTGAGGAGAAAAGTCGAGGAAAAATACTAATTTGTGGAAAAATATCCCATCTTAGTTTGACCCACAATAAAAATAAATTAGGAAGTTATGGAAACAAGTTAGAGGACACATTAGCAAAGGACGCAGCTCAAGATACAACATTAATTCCAGAATTTACTCTTGATCCACTTTTACTCATTAAAAAAGACATATACCGACAAAATGCATTAATGAAACAGAGAATGGACTAAATATAACAAATTCCACATCTTACACCAATACCAGAGTTGGGCAGTAATTAAATACTTTCGTAATTAACTACTTTTTCATCAAATAAATACTAGTTATGTAATTGCAACTACAGTTACAAAAATTTAGTTGGTAACTATAGTTGCATTTTCTTGGTTTTGCAATTACAGTAATTGTAGTTTGCATTCATAAATCCGACTACTATTTGAAATAAAAAGTAGTTATAAAAATAATTACAATTAGTAGTTGTAATTGTAACTGTAGTTATTCAGTAATAACTACAATTACATACAGACAATTAGCTGTATTTTACGCTCCAAAGGGCAAACATATTTTGATCGTCTCTGTATAAATATTTACATTCGTGGTGGTGATGAGTGGCTCATCTGAGACGAGCCATGTTCACTTGTTGCACAGAATATGGTAAGAAGAACTCAAGGTGGACGCTCCTATCACTACACTCTTGTTCCGGGGATCGCCTCTTGTCACTCTCGCGCAGGGCGCTCCAGTCTGTCTTCTTTATTCGTCACTAGTCCCCGGCAACGAAAAGATTTTTGAAACAAATTACAATGAGTGACAGAGAAAGTGATTGTGAGGACAAGACGTCCTTATTTTTTGGAGCAGAGCAGTAGAGCGATTATTTTCTTTTGCCGCGATGGCAACGCCCCAAAATCAATTAGCTTGCCTGACAAAAATTCTGAGTTAAGAGTAATTTTAATTGCTAATTTGTTTAAATTTTAATGTTTAAAAGTATTATTTATTTTCATTCGACTGGGGAAAATATAAAAAGGAATTTACATATTATTTATTTTTTTTTTTTGTTATTTCTTAACAGCCTCAACTACTTCAGTCAGTGTTTCACACATTTTTTTAAAGTATCTACCCAAATAACTGTAGTTGCAACTATATAGTAGTATTTTGCCTATTAGAGAAGTGTAAGACCGTAACATTGGTTGAGTTTAATATTATAGTTTATTTTTGTATTTAATTCATTTATTTCACTATTTCATTTTATTTTATTTTAATTATAAATTATAATTGTTAATGTTGTAATACAATTTATATTAATATTTTTTGGAACAAGAATGGGAGATACGGAAAGGGGAGGAGGGCTGAAAAAAAAAATCTAAATATTTCGTTTTCTACTCGGTTTTTTTTTTTCTTTTAAATAACATGCGCATGACGAAAGTTGTTTACTTTGTTATTTAACTTAACTTTTGTCATTTATGTTTTTGCTAAATAATTTATTGACAAGATTTGCTATTCAATGTTTAACTTGAGCCGACAATTAAATCGGCACACTTATAATAAAATCAAATTCAGTGACCTCAGCATTTCTCTTTAAGGAAAGCCATATTAGACTTTAGAGTATAAGGATGACCAGAAATGAAAATCACGAAAATTCATTCTCTTTTCATTTTCCAGCAAAACGGCAGGTCGAGTTGTTAAATGGCTGTGCCCAATAAGGTATAGTAGTATAAACCAATCGAATGTAAACCCTTAGCATGCTTTATTTGTTTCTGACATTTTATAACAAAATTCCCTCACGCACTGATTGAACTATTTTTGAAAGGCAATTACAACATTATTTTTTGGGTAATGACATTGTAGACGAGGAGCGTAAGAAGGCTATCCTCTTAAATTCATTCACAGAAGATGCTTTTATGCTAGTGATGAATTTGTTTATTAATACCAATCTCACCTTGTGATACACCTTTAGAAGGTATTATTGATTGGCTTGATCAAAAGTTTATGGAATCCAAGTTTGCTAACAGATATAAATTTTAGAACAGTTTTAAAGAATGATGCTATGAATCAGCTTACAACATTGCCTAACATGAAACCATGAAAGAAGAACATGGAGATCTAAGAAAGCGTTATGATGATCTATATGCTTCTTATTCTTCGGCTGTGGACAAACTTGAGCTAGCTCAGGAGGAGGTTTGCCTTATAAAGTAGCAGTGTGATGAAATGGTCATTGAAATAATTTAGGCTATTAGAAAAAGGAATGGCTTGAAACCACAGTGTTCAGCAGCTATCCGACATTGCACTTCGAGGCCGCAACAAATATCAAGATGCACTAGTTAAGGAACAACAGCAACATGGGGAAGCAGTAAAAGAGATAATGGTTGTGAGGATGAAAGCTAGCAAGGATTTAAAAAGACTGAGTGAGGAGCGGACTAACAATAAATGATAATGTCGGAACGAGGTAGTGTACACAAAGAGATGGAAAAACTCACACTGAAAACCTGTCTTAGGCTATGAAGAAGAACAAAGCTATTGAATCTAGGAATAAAGAATTGGTAGAAGAGAAAAAACTTTATCTTATAAGGTAGAAAGTTGAATCGGGAGAAAGCATCAGCTCTTCATGACAGAGACAAGGCTCTCAAAGAGTGTAATGATTTGCATGATAAGTTTGGAGTGTTCACTGCTAAGGAAGGCGGGCGAAACGGTAGTAATGCTAAACAAGAACAGAGTAACTACAGGAGGAAAGTTAAATTTGGCAAAGGGGATTGGCTTTGCAGTGATATACAGTGCGGAACAATAAACTTTGCTAGAAGCAAGTGTTTCCAGTGCGGGAAGATAAAAAGTGAGATAGCGCCTAGGGGATGAAGAAGCTGGGCCAAGAGATAGGCAGAGTATTTGCTGAAAAAAGTCTGGGGTTATTTAGTGCTGATGGCTGGCAGTGCGTTAAATGTGCAAATGCTAACTAGGCAAGGCGGTACCAATGCAACATGTGCAATACACCTAAGTTTGGTGATGTTGAAGAGGTTGTTGAACGGGTTGAACAAATAAAACGAAGCGATGATGAGAGATTATGATAAATTTGGGAGAAGAAAAATTGACAAGGAGGGATACTCTTTAAGTCATCATGATGAGGCAGAAGAAGAATATACAGAGTCATTAGCAAGAAGTCTTGTCTTAAGATCCTAATGTTTTGGAAAGAATTCACACCAGAATTCTGCACATTTTACGGATAATAAATCCAAAAGTGGCTTCTCTAGTTTCTTTAAAGAGGGAGGGTTGTGGTATATCAATACACTGTATTTAACATATTGTTGCGAAAATTAAATACATGAAAGAATTGGACAGAGATGCTCACGTGTTTGGGGAGTGCTGAGGAGATCATAGGGTGCGCTAGATGGTCTCGCCCGTCCTAGTCACTACCAGACCATTCTGAAGAGTCTCAGCCTCATCCTTTGATGTTTTTCCGCTCCTCTATATAAGCATGTGCAATTCGCCAGACAGTTTAGTGGAATACTCAGCAGACAGCATCCAGCAGCCATAGAGGTAACACTTCAGATCTTGTGTGTTATACGGCAGTTCTTCTTGGAAGATTGTGCCTACAGGCTGCACCCTTGCCTTCTTCAGGAGTCCTTTCCCAGTCTTAGACTGTGGTACGGTGTAACGAAGAGAGTTCCAGCTTGCCTCTCAATAAGCGGTCAATTCCCTAGCCGTGTCCTCCGGAGGGCCAAGGGAATTGGATTTGACTGCGACAATTCGGACCCCTCAGGTCAACCTACCAGCCGAGGTAAGGGCTGGTAGTCTCCTTGTACTGAGCAACCCTCCCCCACCCACTATGTCCACCTCTTCAAACGGCCCTTCTGAGGGCCAACCACCCGCACCCCCCACTGATCCTCCTCCTTCAGAGGAGATTTTTCCGCCCATAACAGCTAGGCGACCTCGTAAGAAGGCTCCCCCTAAACCAACGCAGCAAATGTCCCCACTAGAATTATTAGCGCATCGTAACGTCCCCAAGAAAGAGGTACGAAAATGGTTATTCGACATTTCCAGTAGGGCCTTCCCAGATTATCCTGCGCACACCTACTACGCACCTCCCCCTCCACCCACGGTGAAGAACACCAATGAAAAATCTCCCTCCAAAACCTTGCCCCCCTCCAGCACACCCCTCACGGAGCAACCGTCCCCAGTTACGATTGGTACGGAAAACTCCCCTATTCTTGACCCACTGCCCAGCACTTCTGCCCAAGCTGACGCTATGGAGATAGCAGAGCGGTTTCAGCCCCTTCAAAAACGTCCACACACAGACTCCGAAGGTTTCCAAACCCAGAAGAAAAAGAAGAAGAGGGGGAAGAAGGGCCCCCCCACCACCACAACCAAAAATCCTACTCAAACATCCAACATATATGACCCCCTCAACACCATTCAAGAAGACGAAGCAGAAGAGGAAGAACCCGTCCAAAAGAAGAAATCCCTCCCCCCTCCAATAGTTCTCCCCAGGGACACATATCAACCCTCCGACGTTACCGCTCACCTAAAACGAAACAACATAGTCGATTTCCGTATACACCCAACACCGCGGGAGATTAGGGTACTCCCTGACACTCCCGAAGCCCACACTAGTATTCTAGCCCTCCTCCAAAACCCAGAAGACAAAGTTCCTCATTATACCTTTGCCCCACGTGGCACTAAGAGGAATAAGAAATTCCTCATATTGGGCCTAGATATCCATCACCCAATTTCAGAGGTTGCCCTTGAACTCAAGCACCCCAAACTCATCAGTGTTATGCGCATGCGCAAGACAAACCCGGACGGCACAAAACGTGAAATCGAGCCCATAGTGGCCACCTTTACCCCTGATTATGACTTTAAAGAACATCTTAAGGAAAAGAAGGCTATCAACCATGTATTGATAAAAATCAAACCCTATGAGCCCGAGCAAACGATTCCACAGTGTCATAGATGCCAACTATTTGGACATACAAAAACTTACTGTCACAGACCCCCTAAATGCGTTCGTTGCTCGGGCGAACACTTGGTCTCCGAGTGTGCTCGTGAAACCAACAGGTTAAAGTGCATCAACTGCAAAGAAGACCATCCCGCGTCCTATAGGTCCTGCCCCTATAGAATGCACTTAGAGCAACAAATACAAGCCAGGCGGGCAAAACACACTCAAGTTGCAGAACCCACGTTCATTCCCGCCCCTGCACCCACAAACAATCCATGGATGAACAGCAAACCCGCTGCCTCCCTATTCAACCACAACCAACCTGCCCGCCAACAACCCCAGCAGTACTTTCAACAGCAGCAGCAACCTCAACAACCACCTGTTCCACAATACCCGCCGCCCACTATGAACCCCTACGACATACCACCTTGGGTCGACGAGCTGAAGGATAGCATCAAGGGGCTCGTCGCAACGGTTCACAAACTCCTCGAATTTCTCACAATGGTCATGAACAATAATGGTTCGACATTACTCCGTAGTTAACTTCAACGTTAACGGTGTCATAGCCCGAAAGTCCGAACTTGAAGTTCTACTTGCTCGATTTAACCCCACAATCGCGGTGTTAACTGACACCCGCCTTACCCCCGGTAAGCGGTTTGCAGTGACCGGCTATCACGTATTACGAGAGGACATCGACGGCTTTATCGACCAAACGGCGGGAGGAGTAGCCATTCTTGTGAGATATGGCACATCCTTCAAGGTAGTTGAATCCATAGTACCCTCCCTGCCACAAAAACAACATCTCATTACGATTAAAGTCCTCCTAGCCGATCAACTGTACACCCTTACCGGCCTTTACCGACGGCCTAAGGCCAAACCAGAATTCCTCCAAGCCCTGTTAGATCTCGCCGAGACTGACAGAAGGCACATCATTGTAGGTGACTTGAACGCCAGACATCCTTCCTGGAATAACGCTCATGCCACCAAGCCCGGCATTGCGATTTGGAACTCAAGGTTCTCCGTAGTGCACCCTAATGCCCACACTTACAGAACTCTCCACTTTATGTCTACTTTAGACCTTTTTCTCACCCGCACCCCTCACATAGTGACAAAATATCTCGCACTGGACTTTGTCTCTAGTGACCACCGACCAGTTCTTTACCGAGCTGCGAGGTGTTCCTCCCAAGCCCACGTCCACTTCCTACTCGTATCATTCTGCGGACTGGAAATATTACAAGTCTGTGATGTACGACAAAACACCGGCGTTCGCAACTATCAGTGACGTCCAAACCCTCGATGAGAAAGTTGAGGAGTTTACTAAGTTTATCATCAGAGCTGCCGATGCTGCCATCCCCAAAGTCCATAAGCAGCCGCCAGGGCTTAAAACCCCCCCTGAGCATATCCTTCAGATTATTAAACAGCGAAATAACATCAAGAACAGGTGGTACCGTACTAAAAACCCTAGCCTGCGGCCTGTCCTGAACTCGCTCACTACCCAGATCCGTTCCCTAATGACCCAATGGAAGACGGCGCAGTGGCAAGAAACCCTCAGGCTGACACACGGAGATCACCGCAAACTGTGGAAGATGGTCAAGTCCAGAGTCACCAAAAGGCGATCTGTACTTCTCCAGTCTGACAAGGGTGTGATGAGTCCCACAGCTCAGGCCGAGAAACTGGCGACACATATGTCTACTGTTTCTCGGTCAAGGGCTAGTGTTGGCCATCTCTTAAACTCCTGTCTCCGCCTCCGCCACTTCCCCCCACAATGGAAACATGCCGTTGTGGTTCCCCTCCTCAAACCATATAAAAATGGAACCTCCCCTGACCACTACCGCCCCATAAGCCTCCTCCCTCATATCTCCAAAGTGCTGGAGAAAATCATTCTCAGCTACTTTGTTGATTTTTGTGAGGAGGCCAACCTAATACCCAATGAGCAGTCAGGTTTCAGGCCCAGGCACAGCACCCTTCACCCCCTCATGCGAGTGCAATCAGTCGCGTCGCAGAACCTACGGAGGAACATATCTACGGCTATGATCTCGATAGACTGCACCCAGGCCTTCGATTCCGTCGACCACACGAAACTGCTTAATATTCTCAGTGGTAAAAATTGCCCTGAACAACTTCTCTCCCTCATCTCCTCTTTCCTCAGTAACCGCACCTTCCAAGTGAGGGTCGGTGACTCCCTCTCAACCACTAAATCCCTCCCAGTCGGGGTCCCTCAGGGCTCCGTCCTTTCCCCCTCCCTCTTTACAGCCTATACCGCTGAAATCGTGGGTCGACGGTATCCAGGCACTGAGGTGCTAGCCTATGCCGATGACATAGCTATACCACAAAAGAGCCCTTGCATTCGCCGAGGAGGCATGCCAAGACATAGCGACCAGGTTACAAAGCTTAAATATCAAGGTCAACCCCTCAAAAACGGACGCACTGCTATTCGACTTCTTTCAGAGAACTGCGATGCCTTCGGAATTTACTCTGAATGACACCAATATCCCACTATCCAGGTCAATATGCTACTTAGGGATTCATCTGGACCGCCACCTAACTTTCTCCACGCACACAATGCGCAAAGTTGACTCCGTGAGGGCCAAATTCTCATCGCTGAACCATCTCCTTCTGTCCCCTACCCTCAGCCTCGGGCTAAAACTTATGATTCTCCGCGGAGTTATTCAACCCGCCCTACTGTACGGCTCCCCACTACTTACGAAAACTTCCCTAAACAGATTACAGACTTACCAAAACACTGTCGTACGACGCATTGTCTCCCACACCACACTCAAACTAACTCCAAAATCCACGAAGCCCTACCACATGAACCCATCCACGACACAATTGCAAAAAGACATGTTAAATTCTTTGACTCTCTACACCAGATGGACAACCCCCTTTACAACACACTACAGACACCACAGCAACCGGTGAATTGGCAAAGGGCTGGCATAGACGAGCCCCTTGTCGATGTCATCGCTCTTGCAAACATCGAAGGATGGCCCTAGCGGAAATGTCCTCACAATCAAACGTACCTCTCCTTTTCACCAAAATTCGCAGCAGCGCCCGTAGTGTTAGAATAGGTTAGTTTAGTTTTATTTTTAGAATTAGGTTAAGTAGGTTAGTTTTAGGATAGACTATAGCGGCGCACGTCTCTCCCCCCCCCTCTCATATCTAGCTCATAAAACAAAGCCTTCCTATGTTTTCGCTCTCCTGTTATGGGAACCTTTATTCTTTTCTTCTTACCTACTTTCCTCCTATCCTATCTTCTTATTTCCTTTTCCTACTATCCCTCACCTTTCCACCTGGCACCGCCAGATACCAGGTCAACCCACATTTAACCTTCGCTCTTACAACACCAAATTTTTCTCAACCACTCCTTATAGTAGAGCGCATCGCTCAGTACAAGGAGACTACCAACTCAAACCCACGTAGGGCTTACAAGGTCCTACATTTCCTTGCTTTACATTCTTTTTCGAGGTAATCTGGACTCTGATAAAAAAAAACAAAAAAAAACGACAGTTTAGTTTGTTTTCAGCTGTCTTCAATTGATCATCAAATGCGTTCAGTGCTCCAGTGCGACTTAGTTGCAGTGCGGTAAAGTGTTTTTATTTGAAGAACAGTTTTGTGCAGTGACTCTGTAAGTAGCAGTATAGTGCCGTGTTTAAGACAGTGCAGTGCCGTATTGCTTTTGTGAACTTCAGCGATCGCGAGTGAGTGATTGGACTGTGTAATAACAAGAACAGTGGAGCTATCAGTGCAGACTGTGAGTAGCAGTTAAGAATAATTCACTAAGTATGTAGTGCATTGTTAAATAAATTGTGCAGTGATAAAAACTGTGAAACTTGTGTGTTTAATTTTGCAATCGAAAAGAACTGGATAATAAACAACGTTTATTACTGATTTTGGTAATAAACCGTAACAATATGGTAAACGACGTCCGTCACGCAGATGCTGCGTAAACTAAGCAGATTTCTCTCGTGAAGTTTAACAATAGATAAATCTACATTGTGGTAACACAACACAACCTTGAATAAATACAAGCGTTAATAAGAAATCTTTCCTCTCCCAATGGGAAGGATTGTTCTAAAATGTAAACAAACACGTAGGCTAACCTATCACCGGAAAGAAAAGCAATTACCTTATTATGTTTATAGAATATAACATATTAATTTTATTGAAAACTATAGCTAGTGCTGTAATTTACAATGAATCAAAATAATTTTTATCTCAATCGCTAAAAATTTAGTAATCCAAGAACAAAAGAAGGGGGGGGGTCAACAGAACGTATTTGTTTGTATCTCGTATAATAAAGCTTTGTTGAAAACAATATTTCGTATTTAACCTTGTAATGAAGGGTTTCAAGATATAACAGCTTATTATTAATATTACACTAGTAGAAGTGGGGGTTTACTGAAAGCATAAAACTATAAAATTCAAATATCTCGGTTAATACTCATTATACGGAAAATATGTATAGAACAATATTCATAGTCAATTTAATTTCCAATAAGATTGTTTCTATACAATTTTTCGATCCAACATATAGTAACAGAGATATTTCAAATATTCGAAATTCCTCCCCTCTCCCTCATCCGATTTTAGCCGTTAACGAACTTAATCTTTCTTTTTACATAAAACTACTAAATATCGTTTGTTAACGAAAGAATGAATTATTGTATTGTAAGACTATGTAAAGAATTGTTTATGATTATTTACGTCCACTTTATGGCTAATCGGGACGGGTTATCTACAGGTTACCACCCTTTTCTAACCAGGGTGGGCCTAAAGAGTTTATTTAATGAGTCCGTTACTAAATAAATTTCTACTGCCCAGGGCGGGAATCGAACCCACCATTCTAGGTCTACCACATGAGATTAAGACCAAGGCCTTAACACCTACGGCCAACCTGAGCCCCCAATATGTAAAGAATTAATTATTGTCTAGTGTTACTATAAAAATAAAGTGGTGTATTTGAATAAATTACATTTCTTATTGGCAGAAACCGAGCATAGAATAGTGGAGGGAATCCAAAATATCTCCGTTATTGTGTCCGATCGTAAAATGTTATAGAACAAGTCTTGTTAAACTCACTTTACTTCTACTGCCAGGGGCAGGGGTTTACTTAGAAGCCAAAACATAAATTCTTCACAATCTTCATCAACACTATTTTTATCAGAAACTGTAAAGAATAAATATATATTCTATTTAAAAAGTATTTTTTGTTTCAGCTGACTGATATTGAATTCATTGCTGACATTAGGAGAATTTGTCATCATTGTGGCTGGACAAATATAAATATAATAGCGCATAGTTTGGGAAGCAGAATATCTCTCTATTTTGCAGGAATTTTCCCTCAACTAATTAAGAAATTAATAATACTTGATGTGACACATGGAACAATTTTGTATGATATATCACATATTCGTGATGTAGCAGAACATGAAATAAATGCATTAATTCGGTATGAAGAAGGTGCACAAAACATCGGCCACAGCGAAGAAGAAGCACTCAGAAAATTCAAACATGGTCGAGTAGCAGACATAAAAAGAAATGAATACCTGATACCACTATTTTTAAGGTCAACAAAAAAAATTGATGACAAATGGTACTTCTCTGGAGATAGACGGAACAAAAAGCTAATAACTCCTCTGATTACAAAACAGTTTCATACTTCTATAATATCACAAATCATATGCCCAATATTAATAATAATGAGCTCTGAGTCAAGTATCATTTTTGAAAGGGTTACAGCTGTCAGAGATACTTTTGAAACCTTGCAAAATGTTTTAAAGAAGAAACTCACAATTGTTGAAACAAATTATTCACATGGCATGCACATTGATGAGGCAGAAAATATTGCTCCAATCATAACAGGTTTTCTTCAACTACAAATAAAATTATAAGTTCAATTTTTATAATACATTAAAACAAGCCATGAAGTAATATAAACCTAATTAAGAACTAACTATATAACAAGAACTGCTTTAAATTGTCCATATATTAAGTAAACTTTCATATTGTACTGATCAATTTATTTCTTTACCAAATGAATTTGTTTAAATAAATTGATAAAATGGTCAACATTAAAAAGCCCAGTTTTCAATATATTCTACACACTCAATTTTTCATGGGCTAAAACTCACTATATAAAAGGTTTGTCATATAACTCTTTTTATATTTGCCAGCAATAAGTCAGTATGCAAGGTGCAAAAAAGTAAGACTAAGGGAATAAAGGCCCATCATGCAAGAACTACTTTGCAGCAAGTACCTCATCTAAACAAGATAAAATTTTAGCTAGACATTGGAAGTTTATTATTAAAATTTCAATAGTAGGAGTAAGGGTTTACTGAACAAAAAATACAATTACCCCCATGAATATTCCCATTAGAGAACATTGTAGGCCATTAATTTATCAAGAAAACTGTGTTTGTAACATTTTTGATACAATGTATAATAAGGTGTTAGGAGTTTAACCCTGCTCTAAACCCCCCCCCCACCCAGGTCAGATTTCAATTGTTAAGAAACGACATGTTGTGACACTGGCACACATTTGAATGAACCTAGTGTTTTTTCATTTACTAGGGAAGATTTGTGGACATTTGAAAAGTCATTTTAATGTTGCTTCTTCAACAGCTGATTGTTGAAAAGTCCTTCATGCTGGGGCTATGTGAACTAAGCAGATTTTCCACTTGCGAGTATAACATACTACTGATCCCATATCACTATATATTTGCTATTTATAAGTAAACATTCGATAAGAAGTGGAGGTTTACTGAAGGCTGAAAACAATAATGTATGAACAAGTCAATTAATATTTTCCAACAAATTTATAGGACAATAATTGTAGAGCATCAACTGCTTAACAAGATTGTGTCACCTGCTAGATATGATCAATGAAGATGCCACATAGGTATATTCTAAAAAAGATTTATACATATAAGAAATCAGATGGTGAATGTAAAAACTGCATAATTTTTTTTTTGTTAATCTGTATTATTAAAGTTGTTGTTTCCAACTAATACCAATCTGTTAGTGATTGTATAAAAGTCCGTCACGCTGGGGCTGTGTTAACTAAGCAGATTTCCCACATGCATCACGTATTTGCATTTATCCCAAAAACTAAAAGTTCAATGTGAAAAATATTTGGTATTTATGCTTCAAATAATGTGCTTCATAATATAAAAGTTTATTGTTAATATGACTTGAGTAGAAGAGGGGGTTACTGAAGGTCAAAAACTATAAAATGCAAATATCTTGGTTAATAATCAAGACAGTGAAAATACGTACGTAACAAAATTTATAGAACATTACATTTGCATTAAGATTGGTTCTATACACTTTTTCGATCCGACACATAATAATGGAGATATTAAGAATTTTCAAAATTCCTCTCCTCTAAAAACCCCCCTCTCCCACTGGCTGGATTTCAGCCATTAACAAACTTGATCTTTCTTCTTACATAAAACCATTAAATATCGAGTTTGGTAACGATTAAACCAACATTGTGACTGCTAGAGCAGTAACAGACAAATATATATATCGAATTTTTAACGGAACACATATTCGTCATCTACTAGGTAGGATCGATAGACATTTCAAGAAAGTTTTTGGAAATCTCATCACAACACAACTTCAATAGCTGATTTCCCGTAAGTTTGCAGCTAATACCAATTGATAATAAATACCCCTCCAACGAACAATTCTCAAATGCCGTGGACTAAATTTTGAATTGCGTCCCTCTGTAGCAACATACAACCCTCATAACAGACTTAGACAGCAAAGTTGTTGCTGAGAGACAAATTTACCCATCTAAACGAACACTTAAAAATCTTAATAATTAAGAAAATTGTATTCAATAAACTGTTTTATTATAATATACATGTTAATATATCTTAATAATATTTATTTTATTTATATGCTGTTTGAAATTGCTTCGCATCTTTGGGGATTTCTTTTGCCATGGTTGTTTAATAATTAAATATTTCTATGTTTAAATTCATATTTTTGTATATGGAAGTTATTATTTTTCATTCTAGTTCTAGAAGTATTTCTGCACTGATAAGGGTTCCCCCCCCCCCCTAAGACTGACAATGGACTGTTCTATGGAATAGGATTACATAATTTTCTATTAAGTTTTTACACTTTTTTCTCTTTACCTCTAAGAAAGTTTCATAAAAATATAGGAGCTCTAATTAACTGTTTTGATAGATGCATGCACTATTCATTATTAAGAGACCGATAAAGAAAGAGGTTTCTATTTAACCCCTAAATTTTTGTTTAGCAGATTTCCCTTAAGCTATTGAGGTCGTACTCATGACGCGATTTTCGTACATTTTCTTCAAATGTCCATCGAACCTACCTAGGAGATGACGAAAATGAAGTCCGTTCAAAATTATATAAATGTATTTGTCTGTTAAAGCTCTAGCAGTCACAAATTTTGTTTGATCTTTACCAAACTCGATATTTAATCGTTTTATGTAAAAAGAAAGATCAAGTTTGTTAATGGCTAAAATCGGACCAGTAGCAGGGGGGGGGTTTAGAGGGGGTATTTTCGAAAATTCGTTATATCTCCGTTACTAAACGTCGATTAAAAAAGTGTATAGAACCAATCTCATTACAAATTAAATTTGCTATAAATATTGTTGTATACATTTATTCTCTATCTTGAATATTAACCGAGATATTTGCATTTTTATTGTGTGTGTGGATAATGGGCAAGATGAGATCGGCTATAGTCGGTTCTTGTCATGTCTCTGAGATGGACAAATCTGTGTGTACCCATTATAAAGAAGTTCCACAGTATAATTATTCTGCTGAGGATGGCTCATTAATGGAATTTTGCCTTCAATATTCAGTCCTTTTGTTAATTAGACTCACCATGTAGACCGTAATGGGAAAAGCCCTTTCTTCTTAAACAGTTTGCAGGAACAACGAGAAAGATTTCAAGCCTTTAAATACAACAAAAACAAAGTAAAAAAGAAGACAAATTTGCCAGCACCTTAGACTTTATCACTAATTTAAGTCTTAGTTTTGGTTTTAGCATCTATCCAAAGGCACATTTATAGGCTTCATGAAAAACAATTTTCTAGGCAGATTGGGGGTTTATTCAGAAATAAAAAGATAATATTTGTGTTATAAGCATGTCATATTTAATGTATAAAACAGACAGAACAATTGCAGCTGATGATAGGTAATAACCTTTTAGTGCTCTTGGGAGAAATATTGCTTTAAATTAATAAATTACTTTTTGTGGGGACAGAATTGGTGTCAAACTTATATTTCAATAATAAAAAAATATAGTCTCATTATGAAGAAAGTGGCTTTAGGGCTAATTGTGAGTGCATCTGTTGTAGTCAGCAATGTTAAATCGCAGTAACGTAGCTCTTTGCAATTCTTCTGTAGGCATTAGCCAGTATGAGACTGCATGATATGAATTTAATGCACCTCCAACATGGTGTGATTGAGAATTTAGACAAGAAGGAAAATTAGTTACCAATCCATTTACTGAATACACCCACTGTTCTTAATAGGATGGCCACAGTACTTTGCCATAACTAAACATAAATATTAACATTGAAATAAAAGGAAAAGAGAATTGTATGTTTATTAAGGATGGGATAACAATTTTAATAGGATGTTTTGAATTCAAACCACTTAAAAGGAGACACATCATTTACAAATTGAAGAAAAATATTTGGAGGTTTCAATGGATAGGAAACTTATACATTGTAATCAACTAATAAATAAAAAGTCTTTACAGAAGACAAGCAATTACATTGTAGTGATCTCTATTTAAACACATAAAAATGAAATGGAAGTTCCAATTTGGAAAAAAAAATAATTATTAATCATCATCTAATCGTTGTCTATTTCCTCTATTAGGGTTTACTTTCCTCTTTTTGAAAACTGGAGGGACATTGCAATCCAACTCTCCCAAAGAGTCAAGTTTCTTTTCTTTTATTTTCACTACTGGCTCACTCACTATTGCTGCAGGAACTTCAACAGGCTTAGGAGTTTGAGGTAACTGCTTGAGATAACAATCAACAGGTACTTCAGGCCTATAGAAAGAAAGTTCATAAGTTAATAATATTGAAAAATAAATAAGTGTAATATTAAATTAAAGAAGTGTGAAATCACATCTGCTTAAATATAAATACATTTTAATAAAAATCTGCCACACAGAGCATAGACTAAGATAACATAAACTAAAATTTCCCACGTGCAGGTGATCTCATCTCACCATCAATCTGTATTTCTCCCATAATAAGAAGCATAAGTAAACAGAAATAGAAACAAAATTGGAAGACGTGGGGACCAATGAAGGCTAAAAACTAAAAATACAAGCATCATGATTAACAATTTCAACAATATTTGATAATACAATATTTTTTAATCTGAGTCTTTTGAACCATCGACAATCATTTTAATTATTAACAAACTTGATTTTTAGTTTTATATAGAACATTTAAAATTGATTTTGGTAATGATCAAACAAAAACTGAGACTGCTATAGCATCTATATATATATATATATATATATATATATATATATATATATATATATATATATATATAGAGAGAGAGAGAGAGAGAGAGAGAGAGAGAAAGAGTCATGAGTACAACCTCAATATCTGATTTCCCTAGTAAAATCTGCTGAAACAAAGCATAATTTGTTATAAATGCCATGTTGGAAAATGAGCAAGAAATGAATTTCTGTAATTATTTTTCTGGACATCCTTAAAATCTATTTTGTTTGTGAAAATATTAATATAGTTTAATGACCTATCTGGTGTTCTTAAAATACAAATACTAAGGTAATCCAATTTGAAGCAATTATAAATTTAATATTTAATTGTTGGCTCAATTTTATATTTTTATATTTTTGTTGGCATTATTGGACAAAAACATTAATTTAATGGTTTAAGAATTTAAAATAAGGAATTTGGTATTGGTCAACCAAAAACGACTACTAGAACAGTATCAGAAAAAATGTAACACAAACATGCACACACCACACACACAATCCTAATTCAAATTTAATACCAAGAAGTTAAATTTTTCCCAATTGATTACTACACATTCTAAATATATTTACTGAATGTGATAAGTAAGATGCTTATTCAAATATCAACACTGGACTGCGCATTGAATGGTTATGCAAATCAACTACTTGTTACAAAACTTATTATTATTTTAATTATAAATATTATTTATTATATCATGAATTAAGTAATAAATAAAATCTTAGTTACATTTTTTCAACTCTTGTCCAGCCACCATATGGGTCCACTTTAGGCGATGGACCTAATATTGGTCCAGGATATTCCCTTTCTTCTTGTACTTCTTCTTTCCTATATTTTTTCATGTCTTCTCTTGCTGCAAACGCTCGAGCCTCTTCACTAACTTCTTTCTCTCTAACTTCCATCAATCTCAGTGCATTTTCCTTTTTTTCTTTTTCTAGTCTCTTAGCATCTTCTTCAGCTTCTTTTTGCGCAACCAAACTTATGAATCCATCTGTAGGTGGCTCCCAAACAGATTCTACAAAATAACACAATTTCTTATAATAAACAAGAGTCTAGAGGAAACTATAAATTTAATGAAAATCCTTTCTACTTTCAATGCAAATAAAATATTGCAGAAATACCAGCAAAGAATTTAAAATTCAATTAAGATAGGGATATGAAGACATCATTTAGAAGATAATATATTTTAAAATTATTTCCAATATTTGTTGTTACTAGGCTAAAACCATTTCAATAACCCTATTAGAAAAAAATATGTGCTATAAGGTTAATAACTGCACGAATTATTTTAGTGTCAAAACATAAGAAATAATAAACAATGTCCTTTTTTTTCTTGCAGACTATAGCTGCATTGCTCTAAAACAATATTACGTATGCCTGAACCCGCACTGTTTATATCAAACACATTTCAAAGGACCTCTTACATCATGCAGTGACTATTTTTTAACATTTATAACATATTGACGTAAATTTAAATAAATTGTGTTAGAATAAATCTATCAGTTCTAAAAGTTGTTTTAATCTATGAATTACTAAATTTTGAATCCCAACTCCCAGGCGCTTGAAAGAAGTTTATTGATGTTATAAGACAATTTTTAAATAGTATACTACAATCTTTTGTATTAAGAGGATGAATATTGCCTGCATGCTCTTAATACATTATTGCAACATCTCCAAATATTTTATGACAATAATTCATTATATCTATATAAATAAAAAGTACGTCATGCAGGGGCTGCGTTAAGAAAGCTGTTTTCCCAGGTGCATCACGTTTTTGCATTTATCTATAATATTAAAAGTTCAATGAGAACAGTATTTGGTATTTAAACTTCGAATAAAGTACTTCATAACATAATAGAATATTGTTAATATGAGATGAGTAGGAGTGGGGGTTTACTGAGGACCAAAAACTAAAAAAATGCAAATATCTCAGTTAATAATCAAGATAGTGAAACAATGTACATTAAATTTGCAATAAGAATGGTTCTATACACTTTTTAGATCCGACGCATAATAACGGACATATTAAAATTTTTCTAAATTCTCCCCTCTAATCCCCCTCTCTCTGGTCCGATTTCAGCTGTTAACGAACTTGATCTGTCTTTTTGTATAAAACGATTATATATCAAGTTTAGTAACAATAAGACAAAAATTGCGACCGCTATAGTGGTAGAAATGTCATTAAAAATAATAATAATTTACTGTTTGCCCCCAAGTTTATTGTTACATTTATTGCAAAAATAATTAATATTGATTACTAGGGTTCTTTTGGATTGTGAAATTAAGTATACAAACTTTAACGTTTTTATCACTACACAATTTATTTGACAATAACTACTCGCTTTTACAAACTTGGTAAATTATTCTTCACTACTAATCACAATATGCACTGTTAACTTTATGTTCTTATTACACAGCACAATTAACTCACGATCACTCGAATCACTGATGTTAACTAAACACTGCAATGAACTGATGTATAACTAAAAACTGCACTGTACTGATATTTAACTAAGCACTGCACTGAACTAATGTTCACTAAAAGCTGCACTGAACACACTGATATTCAATTAAGAAAACTCAAAAACTAAACTGACTGAGTTGCCAGGCGAACAGTGGACTTTATAGGCCGGCGATGGCTCTAAAAGCTTTAAGATTTGCCTGCTATTGGCCAGCGACAGGTCATCATGTAGACTGTGTGTTATAGATCGCTTGCCTGGAGCCAATTCTTTGCAGGGATGCCGTAATTTTTGAAATTATAATTATTATAATATTATAAAAAAGTTGCAGAAAGGCAATAACTTTATTGTAAATGAAATGAAACAAGAAGATTTTGTATTAACAAAATTATTAGAAGACAGAATTTCTATTTTAAAAGGTAAAGAATTGTAACAGAGAAACAGTAAACTTATTAAAAATATATTGGATGTGCTTGGTCAGAAATGAGCCATATAAAATTGTATAAAATAATATACAAGACATCAATGAATGAGAATGAAAATTTTTAAGTCCTAGGGATTTATTACCACAGCAAGGTAGACTAACAAAGTTAGAAAATATTGTATGGACACCATTGATATAAAAATGTCAGACAAATTGCAACAGAACATTTCAAGGACATAATGGACCTACAAAATAATATAACAAATACATAATAATATTACAAATTCCACTGGAATTAGTTTTGAAGACAAAGTTATTCACCAAATTTTTTTTCTGTCAAAATGTTCCTAAACATGCCTGATTAGTTCTTACCAGGTGGATTCATTTAACCAGTAAAGCAATTATATAACAATAATAACATATAAAATAACAAACAAATTACCACTAGTTTCTGCATTCCAATAGTAAGTATGTCCATCATCAGTTTTAGCTTCATACCAAACTTTTTTATCAGGTGAAATCTTTGTTTTTTCAATGGTATGATTAGCAGGTACATGTTTTACCTTTTGAACTATATTTTTCACAATTTCTTTAACTTCTTCTTGTTGAGCAAGTGATTTTTCTTCTTGAATTTTTTTATACTGTTGGGATGTAAAGTCAGGATTTTCCTCTATGTCCTTCATATAAGCTTTCATAGCAGCCTAAAAATAAACAAAGCTAAAACATCTGAAATAACGGCATCATAAAAAATGTATAAGTTCTTAAGCTTAACTATAATTTATTTTGAATTCAAACTAAAAAGAGTTTTTATGTCACGTTAAACTGAGATTTTGATTAAAAGACTGGTTTAAAAAGATATGCACTGGAAGATATGTTGA
Source organism: Riptortus pedestris (assembly GCA_019009955.1). Classification (NCBI taxonomy): domain Eukaryota; kingdom Metazoa; phylum Arthropoda; class Insecta; order Hemiptera; family Alydidae; genus Riptortus; species Riptortus pedestris. The sequence goes on from CM032228.1 coordinate 118,857,791, forward strand.
ATAATGGTATCCAGGTGACAGGTATAGATAAGACATTGGTATCTCTCTCATTTCATTGCTGGCTGTGAGTGTATAGCATTGCTTAGTTCAGTTCCAACCGAAGGAGAGATATCTCACAGCCTTGGAGGCTGCCTTTTAGTCCAACAGACTCTGAGGTGAGGTGTTCGGACATGCACTTTGCTTCTTCAGTACAGACAGATTCTATACATATGCCAGTTATTCAACAGATCGACTAAACATCTCAGGTTTGGGTTAGAGAGAAGATTTGGAATAAGATCAAATTAGTTTTTATTGTTATAAATGATTATTTTTATTACTATTTATAATTTTTTTTTCCCATTTAGCATTCTACTCCATACATATACAAGTTATTGTGGGACTGACAATTCGATCAAGTTACCCCCTGGATATGAGTCACTTCGTGGAATTCATGGGCTCCGCTGTTTCTCCCACTAGAAGCAGTCAGTCCAGTGCATCTCACTGCTAATGATGGTAACTTCATTACGCTCTGGCATTCTCAGTGACTCACCATATATCCAGCCTTCCTACATTTGCCTGAGACGTCCCATCCCAGAAGTGAATTGTTAACGCAACACACCATCTAGGACATTTCCTAGGTAGGATATATACAATTTTGGACATTTTTGCCAGACATAATAACCAGTAGTGTTACCTCGTGGAAGTGATAACCCATAGTGCTACCTCATTGAAATGAAGCAATCGAATACAGACATCCCATTCATCGTGACATGTATTCAACATATACATTAATTGTATTAAAGATAAAATATATGTTTTTATAAATTGTTTAAAAAAATGATGTTTGAACATGCACATTTTGTTGTGAGACCCATCGACGTCATCTCCAACAAGTGGCGATCCTGACATGATGAAGGAAGAATCTAAATACACCCCACTTCTTCCCCAGACGATATCCCCCCCCCCAAGAAGTCTTGGAATTCAGCAACCACCAACTTTCCATGTTTTATAGATCGAAGCCGGGGGTTATAGAAACTGTATTCAGCACTTTCCGTGACCCTTCAACCCAAATTATTCATGTCGTATCCAAGAAAGGTGGCAGTCTTCATGTGTGTGGAGATTACCACGTTTAAATGACCTCACAGGTACACAATGCCAAACTTAATGGATTTTACCACTCGACTCGATGTGAAAACTATTTTCAGTACCCTGGACATTAAAACACGCCTGTCATCACATATCCATAGCACCACAGGACGTGGAGAAAACTGCAGCACTAGCACCATTCGGCCTGTATGAGTATCTACAAATGCCTTTTGGTCTCAAGAATGCCGAACACACCTGGCAGAGATTCATAGATACCATGCTCAGAGATCTTACTTTTGTCTTTACATATTTAGATGACTTCTTCGTAGCTGCAGAGACGCCCCCGAAGAACAGGAGAAGTACCTACGGGAAATCTATAAACGACTGGACGATTTCCACTTTTTGATGAACGTCGGGAAGAGTGTCTTTGGCCAACGAGAAGTAGACTACCTAGGATTTAGATTGTATACCAACAGAGTCTATCCCCTTCCAGCTAAAATACATCTAAAACTTCCCTCGACCATGTGTCAACTCAGGCGTTTCTTTGGTTTGTTAAACTTTTATAGAAAGAGTTTGCTTCATGCCACACATAATGGGTATGTGGTCCACATCAGCTTTTACACAACACCAAGAAACGGGAAAGACTCCCATTGTGTGGTTGAAGGAAAACATAAAATTTTAATATCTATATAAATTGTGACATATCATAACATTTACTTGCTACCATTGTTTTATGGGTCTCTTTGTCGTGAGACCCATCGACATCATTTCCAACAAAGTATCCAACCCTGAATAATAAATTTACGAAATTCTTTTTAAAAATTAATAAAATGTTAATAATTTAACTGGATACACACACACACACACACACACACACACACACACACACACACACACACACACACACACACACACACACACACACACACACACACACACACACACACACACACACACACACACACACACACACACACACACACACACACACACACACACACACACACACACACACACACACACACACACACACACACACACACACACACACACACACACACACACACACACACACACACACACACACACACACACACACACACACACACACACACACACACACACACACACACACACACACACAC